>CAWUFW010009494.1:0-600000 GCA_963921515.1 Calotriton arnoldi
GCAGAAAGAGGCATTAGGGGTGCAGAAAGAAGCAAGAGCGGTACAGAAAGAGGCAACTGAAGTGCAGAAAGAGGCAAGAGTTTCAGAAAAAGGAAGAGAAGTGCAGAAAGAGGCAGGAGAAGAATAGAAAAGGCAAGAGAAGTGCAGAAAGAGGCAAGAAAGGTGCAGACAGAGGCAAGAGGGGTGCAGAAAGAAACAAGAGAGGTGCCGAATGAGTCAAGAGAAGCGCAGAAAGAGGCAAGGAAGGTTCAGAAAGAGGTAGGAGAAGTGTAGAAAGAGGCAATAGAGGTGCAGAACGAGGCAAGATAAATGCAGAAAGAAGCAACAGGTGTGCAGAAAGAGGCAAGAGAGATGCACAAAGGGGAAGAAATGTGCAGAAAGAAGCAAGAGAGATACAGAAAGAAGGAAGAGATGTACAGAATGAGGCAAGAGAGGTGCAGAAAGAGGCAAGAGAAGTACAGAAAGAAGCAATAGCGGTGCAAAAAGGTGCAAGAGAAGTGCAGAAAGAAGCAAGAGAATTGCAGAAAGAGATAGAAAGAGGAAGAAAGAGGAAGAAAGTTGCAGAAAGAAGCAAGAAAAGTGAAGAAAGAAGCAAGAGAAGTACAGAAAGAAGCAAGAGAGGTGCAGAAAGAGGAAGTAAGGTGCTGAAAGAGGAAGAAAGGTGTAGAAAGAGGAAGAAAGGCGCAGAAAGAGGAATAAAGGTGCAAGAGAAGTACAAAAATAAGCAAGATAGATGCAGAAAGAAGCAAGAGAAGTGCAGAAGGAAGCAAGAGAAGTGCAGATAGAGGCAAGAGAGGTGCAAAAAGAGGCAAGAGAAGTGATGAAAGAAGCATGAGAGGACCAGAAAGAAGCAGAAGTGCAGAAAGAGGCAAGAGAGGTGCAGAAAGACGCAAGAGAATTACAGAACGAGGCAAGAGAAGTACAGAAAGAGGCAAAAAAAGTGCAGAAAGAGGCAAGAAAGGTGCAAAAAAAGGCAAGAGAAGTGATGAAAGAAGCAATGGAGGTGCAGAAAGAGGAAGAAATGTGCATAAAGAGAAGTGCAGAAAGATTAAAGAGAAGTGCAGAAAGAGGCAAGTAATGTGCAGAAAGAGGCAAGAGAAGTGAAGAAAGAAGCAAGAGAAGTGCAGAAAGAAGCAAGAGAAGTGCAGAAAGAAGCAACAGAAGTACAGAAAGAGGCAAAAGAGTTGCAGAAAGAAGCAAGAGAAGTACAGAAAGAGGCAAGACAAGTGCAGAAAGAGGCAAGAAAGGTGCAGAAAGAAGCAAGAGGGGTGCAGAAACAAGCAACTGAAGTGCAGAAAGAAGCAAAATAGTTGCAGAAAAAAGCAAGAGAAGGGCATAAAGAGGCAAGAGAAGTGCAGAAAGAGGTAAGAGAAGTGCAGAAATTGGCAAGAAAGGTGCAGAAAGAAGCAAGAGGGGTGCAGAAAGAAGCAAGAGCAGTGCAGAAAGAAGCAAGAGAAGTATAGAAAGAAGCAAGAGAGGTACAGAACTAGGCAAGACAAGTACAGAAAGAGGCAAGAGAGGTGCAGAGAGAAGCAAGTGAGGTGCAGAAAGAGGTAAGAAAAGTGTAGAAAAAGGCAATAGAAGTACAGAAAGAGACAAGAGAAGTACAGAAAGAGGCAAGAGAGGTGCAGAAAGAAGCAAGAGATGTGCAGAAAGAGGCAAGAGAACTGCAGAAAGAGGCAAGAGAGGTGCAGAAAGAGGCAAGAGAAGTTCAGAAAGAGGAAAAAAGGTGCAGAAAGAAGCTAGAGAGGTGCAAGAGAGGTGCAGAAAGAGGCATTAGGGGTGCAGAAAGAAGCAGGAGCGGTACAGAAAGAGGCAACTGAAGTGCAGAAAGAGGCAAGAGTTTCAGAAAAAAGGAAGAGAAGTGCAGAAAGAGGCAAGAGAAGAACAGAAAAGGCAAGAGAAGTGCAGAAAGAGGCAAGAAAGGTGCAGACAGAGGCAAGAGGGGTGCAGAAAGAAACAAGAGAGGTGCCGAATGAGTCAAGAGAAGCACAGAAAGAGGCAAGGAAGGTTCAGAAAGAGGTAGGAGAAGTGTAGAAAGAGGCAATAGAGGTGCAGAAAGAGGCAAGAGGGGTGCAGAAAGAAGCAAGTGAGATGCAGAAAGAAGAGACTGAGGTGCAGAACGAGGCAAGAGAAATGCAGAAAGAAGCAACAGGTGTGCAGAAAGAGGCAAGAGAGATGCACAAAGAGGAAGAAATGTGCAGAAAGAAGCAAGAGAGATACAGAAAGAAGGAAGAGATGTACAGAATGAGGCAAGAGAGGTGCAGAAAGAGGCAAGAGAAGTACAGAAAGAAGCAATAGCGGTGCAAAAATGTGCAAGAGAAGTGCAGAAAGAAGCAAGAGAATTGCAGAACGAGATAGAAAGAGGAAGAAAGAGGAAGAATGTTGCAGAAAGAAGCAAGAAAAGTGAAGAAAAAAGCACGAGAAGTACAGAAAGAAGCAAGAGAGGTGCAGAAAGAGGAAGTAAGGTGCTAAAAGAGGAAGAAAGGTGCAGAAAGAGGAATAAAGGCGCAGAAAGAGGAATAAAGGTGCAAGAGAAAAGCAAAAAGAAGCAAGATAGATGCAGAAAGAAGCAAGAGAAGTGCAGAAGGAAGCAAGAGAAGTGCATATAGAGGCAAGAGAGGTGCAAAAAGAGGCAACAGAAGTGATGAAAGAAGCATGAGAGGACCAGAAAGAAGCAGAAGTGCAGAAAGAGGCAAGAGAGGTGCAGAAAGAGGCAAGAGAATTACAGAACGAGGCAAGAGAAGTACAGAAAGAGGCAAAAAAAGTGCAGAAAGAGGCAAGAAAGGTGCAAAAAAAGGCAAGAGAAGTGATGAAAGAAGCAATGGAGGTGCAGAAAGAGGAAGAAATGTGCATAAATAGAAGTGCAGAAAGAGTAAAGAGAAGTGCAGAAAGAGGCAAGTAATGTGCAGAAAGAGGCAAGAGAAGTGAAGAAAGAAGCAAGAGAAGTGCAGAAAGAAGCAACAGAAGTACAGAAAGAGGCAAAAGAGTTGCAGAAAGAAGCAAGAGAAGTACAGAAAGAGGCAAGAGAAGTGCAGAAAGAGGCAAGAAAGGTGCAGAAAGAAGCAAGAGGGGTGCAGAAAGAAGCAACTGAAGTGCAGAAAGAAGCAAAATAGTTGCAGAAAAAAGCAAGAGAAGTGCATAAAGAGGCAAGAGAAGTGCAGAAAGAGGTAAGAGAAGTGCAGACATTGGCAAGAAAGGTGCAGAAAGAGGCAAGAGGGGTGCAGAAAGAAGCAAGAGCAGTGCAGAAAGAAGCAAGAGAAGTATAGAAAGAAGCAAGAGAGGTACAGAACTAGGCAAGACAAGTACAGAAAGAGGCAAGAGAGGTGCAGAGAGAAGCAAGTGAGGTGCAGAAAGAGGTAAGAAAAGTGTAGAAAAAGGCAATAGAAGTACAGAAAGAGACAAGAGAAGTGCAGAAAGAGGCAAGAGAGGTGCAAGAGATGTGCAGAAAGAGGCAAGAGAACTGCAGAAAGAGGCAAGAGAGGTGCAGAAAGAGGCAAGAGAAGTTCAGAAAGAGGAAAAAAGGTGCAGAAAGAAGCAAGAGAATTGCAGAAAGAGGCAAGAGAGGTGCAGAGAGATGCAAGAAATGTGCAGAAAGAAGCAAGAGAGGTGCAGAAAGAGGCAAGAGAGGTGTAGAAAGAGGCAAGAGAGGTGCAGAAAGAGACATGAGAAGTGCCAAAAAAAAGAATAAAGGTGCCAAAATAGGAAGAAAGTTGCAGGAAGAGGAAAAAAGGTACATAAAGAAGAAGAAAGGTGCAGAAAGAAGCAAGAGATGTGCAGAAAGAAGCAAGAGACGTGCAGAATGAGGCAAGAGAGGTACAGAAAGAGGCAAGCGAGGTTCAGAAACAGGCAAGTGAGGTGCAGAAAGAAGCAAGAGAAGTGCAGAAAAAAGCAAGAGAGGTGCAGAAAGAGTACAAAATGTGCAGAAAGATGCAATAGAGGTGCAGAAAAGGTAATCGAATTGCAGTAAGAAGCAAGAGAGGTGCAGAAAGAAGCAAGTGAGGTGCAGAAAGAAGCAAGAGAGGTGCAGAAATAGGCAGGAGAGGTGTAGAAAGAGGCAAGAGAGGTGCAGAAGGAGGCATGAGAAGTGCAGAAAAAAAGAAGAAAGGTGCCAAAGGAGGAAGAAAGGTGCAGGAAGAGGAAAAAAGGTGCAGAAAGAGGAAGAAAGGTGCAGAAAGAAGCAAGAAAAGTGCAGAAAGAAGCAAGAGATGTGCAGAAAGTAGAGAGTGAGGTACAGAAAAAAGCAAGTGAGGTGCAGAAAGAGGCAACAGAAGCGCAGAAAGAGATAAGAGATAAAAGAGTTGCAGAAAGAAGCAAGAGAATTGCAGAAAGAGGCAAGAGAAGTGCAGAAAGTGGCAAGAAAGGTGCAGAAAGTGGCAGGAGAGGTGCAGAAAGAGGCATTAGGCGTGCAGAAAGAAGCGAGAGCAGTACAGAAAGAGGCAACTGAAGTGCAGAAAGAGGCAAAAGAGTTTCAGAGAAAAAGAAGAGAAGTGCAGAAAGAGGCAAGAGAAGTACAGACAAGGCAAGAGAAGTGCAGAAAGAAGCAAGAGAGGTGCAGAAAGAGGAAGTAAGGTGCCCGAAAGAGGAAGAAAGGTGCAGAAAGAGGAAGAAAGGCGCAGAAAGAGGAATAAAGGTGCAAGAGAAGTGCAAAAAGAAGCAAGATAGATGCAGAAAGAAGCAAGAGAAGTGCAGAAAGAAGGAAGAGGAGTGCAGGTAGAGGCAAGAGAGGTGCAAAAAGAGGCAAGAGAAGTGATGAAAGAAGCATGAGAGAACCAGAAAGAAGCAGAAGTGCAGAAAGAGGCAAGAGACGTGCAGAAAGAGGCAAGAGAATTACAGAACGAGGCAAGAGAAGTGCAGAAAGAGGCAAGAAAAGTGCAGAAAGAGGCATAGAAAGATGCAAAAAAGGCAAGAGAAGTGATGAAAGAAGCAATAGAGGTGCAGAAAGAGGAAGAAATGTGCATAAAGAGAAGTGCAGAAAGAGTAAAGAGAAGTGCAGAAAGAGGCAAGTAAACTGCAGAAAGAGGCAAGGGAAGTGAAGAAAGAAGCAAGAGAAGTGCAGAAAGAAGCAAGAGAAGTGCAGAAAGAAGCAACAGAAGTACAGAAAGAGGCAAAAGAGTTGCAGAAAGAAGCAAGAGAAGTACAGAAAGAGGCAAGAGAAGTGCTGAAAGAGGCAGGAAAGGTGCAGAAAGAAGCAAGAGGAGTGCAGAAAGAAGAAACTGAAATACAGAAAGAAGCAAAATAGTTGCAGAAAAAAGCAAGAGAAGTGCATAAAGAGGCAAGAGTAGTGCTTAAAGAGGTAAGAGAAGTGCAGAAATTGGCAAGAAAGGTGCAGAAAGAGGCAAGAGGGGTACAGAAAGAAGCAAGAGCAGTGCAGAAAGAAGCAAGAGAAGTATAGAAAGAAGCAAGAGATGTGCAGAAAGAGGCAAGAGGGGTGCAGAAAGAAGCAAGAGAGGTGCAGAACTAGGCAAGATAAGTACATAAAGAGGCAAGAGAGGTGCAGAGAGAAGCAAGTGAGGTGCAGAAAGAGGTAAGAAAAGTGTAGAAAAAGGCAATAGAAGTACAGAAAGAGACAAGAGAAGTGCAGAAAGAGGCAACAGAGGTGCAGAAAGAAGCAAGAGATGTGCAGAAAGAGGCAATAGAACTGCAGAAAGAGGCAAGAGAGGTGCAGAAAGAGGAAGAGAAGTATAGAAAGAGTAAGAAAGGTGCAGAAAGAAGAAGAGAGGTGCAGAAAGAGGCAAGAAAAGTTCAGAAAGAGGAAAAAAGGTGCAGAAAGAAGCAAGAGAGGTGCAGAAAGAAGCAAGAGAGGTACAGAAAGAGGCAAGAGAGGTACAGAAAAAAGCACAATAAGTGCAGAAAGAGAAATAAAGGTACAGAAAGAAGCAAGAGAATTGCAGAAAGAGGCTAGAGGAGTACAGAAAGCGGTAAGAGAAGTGCAGAAAGAGGCAAGAGAGGTACATAAAGAGGCAAGAGAAGAGCAGACAGAGGCAAGAGAGGTGCAGAAAGAGGCAAGAGAGGTGCAGAAAGATGCGAATGGTGCACAAAAAGGAAAAAGAGGTACAGAAAGAAGCAAGAGAGGTGCAGAAAGAGGCAAGAGAAGTGCAGAAAGAAGCAAGAGAAGTACAGAAAGAGGCAAGAGTAGGGCAGAAAGAAGCAAGAGAGGTGCGAAAAGAGGCAAGAGAAGTGATGAAAGAAGAAAGAGAGGTGCAGAAAGAAGCAGGGAAAGTGCAGAAAGAGGACGAAATGTGCAGAAAGAGGCAAGAGAGGTGCAGAAAGTAGCAAGAGAAGTGATGAAAGAAGCAAGAGAAGTGATGAAAGAAGCAAGAGAAGTGCAGAATGAGGCAAGAGTAGGGCAGAAAGAGGCAAGAGAGATGCAGAAAGAGGCAAAAATGGTGCAGAAAGTGGCAGGAGAGGTGCAGAAAGAGGCATTAGGGGTGCAGAAAGAAGCAAGAGCGGTACAGAAAGAGGCAACTGAAGTGCAGAAAGAGGCAAGAGTTTCAGAAAAAAGGAAGAGAAGTGCAGAAAGAGGCAAGAGAAGAACAGAAAAGGCAAGAAAAGTGCAGAAAGAGGCAAGAAAGGTGCAGACAGAGGCAAGAGGGGTGCAGAAAGAAACAAGAGAGGTGCCGAATGAGTCAAGAGAAGCGCAGAAAGAGGCAAGTAAGGTTCAGAAAGAGGTAGGAGAAGTGTAGAAATAGGCAATAGAGGTGCAAAAAGAGGAAGTAAGGTGCTAAAAGAGGAAGAAATGTGCAGAAAGAGGAAGAAAGGCACAGAAAGAGGAATAAAGGTGCAAGAGAAGTGCAAAAAGAAGCAAGATAGATGCAGAAAGAAGCAAGAGAAGTGCAGAAGGAAGCAAGAGAAGTGCAGATAGAGGCAAGAGAGGTACAAAAAGAGGCAAGAGAAGTGATGAAAGAAGCATGAGAGGACCAGAAAGAAGCAGAAGTGCAGAAAGTGCAGAAAGAGGCAAGAGAGGTGCAGAAAGAGGCAAGAGAATTACAGAACGAGGCAAGAGAAGTACAGAAAGAGGCAAAAAAAGTGCAGAAAGAGGCAAGAAAGGTGCAAAAAAAGGCAAGAGAAGTGCTGAAAGAAGCAATGGAGGTGCAGAAAGAGGAAGAAATGTGCATAAAGAGAAGTGCAGAAAGAGTAAAGAGAAGTGCAGAAAGAGGCAAGTAATGTGCAGAAAGAGGCAAGAGAAGTGAAGAAAGAAGCAAGAGAAGTGCAGAAAGAAGCAAGAGAAGTGCAGAAAGACGCAACAGAAGTACAGAAAGAGGCAAAAGAGTTGCAGAAAGAAGCAAGAGAAGTACAGAAAGAGGCAAGAGAAGTGCAGAAAGAGGCAAGAAAGGTGCAGAAAGAAGAAAGAGGGGTGCAGAAAAAGCAACTGAAGTGCAGAAAGAAGCAAAATAGTTGCAGAAAAAAGCAAGAGAAGTGCATAAAGAGGCAAGAGAAGTGCAGAAAGAGGTAAGAGAAGTGCAGAAATTGGCAGGAATGGTGCAGAAAGAGGCAAGAGGGTGCAGAAAGAAGCAAGAGCAGTGCAGAAAGAAGCAAGAGAAGTATAGAAAGAAGCAAGAGAGGTACAGAACTAGGCAAGACAAGTACAGAAAGAGGCAAGAGAGGTGCAGAAAGAGGTAAGAAAAGTGTAGAAAAAGGCAATAGAAGTACAGAAAGAGACAAGAGAAGTACAGAAAGAGGCAAGAGAGGTGCAGAAAGAAGCAAGAAATGTGCAGAAAGAGGCAAGAGAACTGCAGAAAGAGGCAAGAGAGGTGCAGAAAGAGGCAAGAGAAGTTCAGAAAGAGGAAAAAAGGTGCAGAAAGAAGCTAGAGAGGTGCAAGAGATGTGCAGAAAGAAGCAGGAGAGGTACAGAAAGAGGCAAGAGAGGTACAGAAAAAAGCACAGAAAGTGCAGAAAGAGAAACAAAGGTACAGAAAGAAGCAAGAGAATTGCAGAAAGAGGCAAGAGAGGTGCAGAGAGATGCAAGAAATGTGCAGAAAGAAGCAAGAGAGGTGCAGAAAGAGGCAAGAGAGGTGTAGAAAGTGGCAAGAGAGGTGCAGAAAGAGGCATGAGAAGTGCCGAAAAAAAGAATAAAGGTGCCAAAATAGGAAGAAAGTTGCAGGAAGAGGAAAAAAGGTACATAAAGAAGAAGAAAGGTGCAGAAAGAAGCAAGAGATGTGCAGAAAGAAGCAAGAGATGTTCAGAAAGAAGAGTGAGGTACAGAAAGAGGCAAGAAACGTGCAGAATGAGGCAAGAGAGGTACAGAAAGAGGCAAGCGAGGTTCAGAAACAGGCAAGTGAGGTGCAGAAAGAAGCAAGAGAAGTGCAGAAAAAGCAAGAGAGGTGCAGAAAGAGTACAAAATGTGCAGAAAGATGCAATAGAGGTGCAGAAAAGGTAATCAAATTGCAGTAAGAAGCAAGAGAGGTGCAGAAAGAAGCAAGTGAGGTGCAGAAAGAAGCAAGAGAGGTGCAGAAATAGGCAGGAGAGGTGTAGAAAGACGCAAGAGAGGTGCAGAAGGAGGCATGAGAAGTGCAGAAAAAAGAAGAAAGGTGCCAAAGGAGGAAGAATGGTGCAGGAAGAGGAAAAAAGGTGCAGAAAGAGGAAGAAAGGTGCAGAAAGAAGCAAGAGAAGTGCAGAAAGAAGCAAGAGAGGTGCAGAAAGTAGAGAGTGAGGTACAGAAAAAAGCAAGTGAGGTGCAGAAAGAGGCAACAGAAGTGCAGAAAGAGACAAAAGAGTTGCAGAAAGAAGCAAGAGAATTGCAGAAAGAGGCAAGAGAAGTGCAGAAAGTGGCAAGAAAGGTGCAGAAAGTGGCAGGAGAGGTGCAGAAAGAGGCATTAAGCATGCAGAAAGAAGCAAGAGCGGTACAGAAAGAGGGCAACTGAAGTGCAGAAAGAGGCAAAAGAGTTTCAGAGAAAAGGAAGAGAAGTGCAGAAAGAGGCAAGAGAAGTACAGACAAGGCAAGAGAAGTGCAGAAAGAGGCAAGAGAGGTGCAGACAGAGGCAAGAGGGGTGCAGAAAGTAGCAAGAGAGGTGCCGAATGAGTCAAGAGAAGTGCAGAAAGAGGCAAGGAAGGTGCAGAAAGAGGTAGGAGAAGTGTAGAAAGAGGCAATAGAGGTGCAGAAAGAAGCAAGAGGGGTGCAGAAAGAAGCAAGTGAGATGCAGAAAGAAGAGACTGAGGTGCAGAACGAGGCAAGAGAAGTGCAGAAAGAAGCAACAGGTGTGCAGAAAGAGGCAAGAGAGATGCACAAAGAGGAAGAAATGTGCAGAAAGAAGCAAGAGAGATACAGAAATAAGGAAGAGATGTACAGAATGAGGAAAGAGAGGTGCAGAAAGAGGCAAGAGAATTGCAGAAAGAGATAGAAAGAGGAAGAAAGAGGAAGAAAGGTGCAGAAAGAAGTAAGAAAAGTGAAGAAAGAAGCAAGAGAAGTACAGAAAGAAGCAAGAGAGGTGCAGAAAGAGGAAGTAAGGTGCTGAAAGAGGAAGAAAGGTGTAGAAAGAGGAAGAAAGGCGCAGAAAGAGGAATAAAGGTGCAAGAGAAGTGCAAAAAGAAGCAAGATAGATGCAGAAAGAAGCAAGAGAAGTGCAGAAAGAAGGAAGAGAAGTGCAGGTAGAGGCAAAAGAGGTGCAAAAAGAGGCAAGAGAAGTGATGAAAGAAGCATGAGAGAACCAGAAAGAAGCAGAAGTGCAGAAAGAGGCAAGAGAGGTGCAGAAAGAGGCAAGAGAATTACAGAACGAGGCAAGAGAAGTACAGAAAGAGGCAAGAAAAGTGCAGAAAGAGGCAAGAAAGGTGCAAAAAAAGGCAAGAGAAGTGATGAAAGAAGCAATGGAGGTGCAGAAAGAGGAAGAAATGTGCATAAAGAGAAGTGCAGAAAGAAGCAAGAGAAGTGCAGAAAGAAGTAACAGAAGTACAGAAAGAGGCAAAAGAGTTGCAGAAAGAAGCAAGAGAAGTACAGAAAGAGGCAAGAGAAGTGCAGAAAGAGGCAAGAAAGGTGCAGAAAGAAGCAAGAGGGGTGCAGAAAGAAGAAACTGAAATACAGAAAGAAGCAAAATAGTTGCAGAAAAAGCAAGAGAAGTGCATAAAGAGGCAAGAGAAGTGCTAGAAGAGGTAAGAGAAGTGCAGAAATTGGCAAGAAAGGTGCAGAAAGGGGCAAGAGGGGTACAGAAAGAAGCAAGAGCAGTGCAGAAAGAAGCAAGAGAAGTATAGAAAGAAGCAAGAGAGGTGCAGAAAGAGGCAAGAGGGGTGCAGAAAGAAGCAAGCGAGGTGCAGAACTAGGCAAGACAAGTACAGAAAGAGGCAAGAGAGGTGCAGAGAGAAGCAAGTGAGGTGCAGAAAGAGGTAAGAAAAGTGTAGAAAAAGGAAATAGAAGTACAGAAAGAGACAAGAGAAGTGCAGAAAGAGGCAACAGAGGTGCAGAAAGAAGCAAGAGATGTGCAGAAAGAGGCAATAGAACTGCAGAAAGAGGCAAGAGAGGTGCAGAAAGAGGAAGAGAAGTATAGAAAGAGTAAGAAAGGTGCAGAAAGAAGAAGAGAGGTGCAGAAAGAGGCAAGAGAAGTTCAGAAAGAGGAAAAAGGTGCATAAAGAAGCAAGAGAGTTGCAGAAAGAGGCAAGAGAGGTACAGAAAAAAGAACAAGAAGTGCAGAAAGAGAAACAAAGGTACAGAAAGAAGCAAGAGAATTGCAGAAAGAGGCAAGAGAGGTGCAGAGAGATGCAAGAAATGTACAGAAAGAAGCAAGAGAGGTGCAGAAAGAGGCAAGAGAGGTATAGAAAGAGGCAAGAGAGGTGCAGAAAGAGGCATGAGAAGTGCAGAAAAAAAGAATAAAGGTGCCAAAATAGGAAGAACTTGCAGGAAGAGGAAAAAAGGTACATACAGAGAAAGAAAGTTGCAGAAAGAAGCAAGAGATGTGCAGAAAGAAGAGAGTGAGGTACAGAAAGAGGCAAGAGACATGCAGAATGAGGCAAGAGAGGTTCAGAAACAGGCAAGTGAGGTGCAGAAAAATGCAAGAGAGGTGCAGAAAGAAGCAAGAGAAGTGCAGAAAGAAGCAAGAGAGGTGCAGAAAGAGTACAACATGTGCAGAAAGATGCAATAGAGGTGCAGAAAAAGGTAATAGAATTGCAGTAAGAAGCAAGAGAGGTGCAGAAAGAAGCAAGTGAGGTGCAGAAAGAAGCAAGAGAGGTGTAGAAATAGGCAGGAGAGGTGTAGAAAGAGGCAAGAGAGGTGGAGAAAGAGGCATGAGAAGTGCAGAAAAAAGAAGAAAGGTGCCAAAGGAGAAAGAAAAGTGCAGGAAGAGGAAAAAAGGTGCAGAAAGAGGAAGAAAGGTGCAGAAAGAAGCAAGAGAAGTGCAGGAAGAAGCAAGAGAGGTGCAGAAAGTAGAGAGTGAGGTACAGAAAGAAGCAAGTGAGGTGCAGAAAGAGGCAAGAGTGGTGCAGAAAGAGGCAAGAGAAGCGCAGAAAGAGGCAAGAGAGGTACAGAAAGAGGCAAGAGATGTGCAGAAAGAAGCAAGAGCGGTACAGAAAGAAGCAAGAGAAGTATAGAAAGAAGCAAGAGAGGTGCAGAAAGAGGCAAAAGGGGTGCAGAAAGAAGCAAGAGAGGTGCAGAACTAGGCAAGACAAGTACAGAAAGAGGCAAGAGACGTGCAGAATGAGGCAAGAGAGGTACAGAAAGAGGCAAGCGAGGTTCAGAAACAGGCAAGAGAGGTACAGAAAGAGGCAAGAGATGTGCAGAAAGAAGCAAGAGAGGTGCAGAAAGAAGCAAGAGATGTGCAGAATGAGGCAAGACAACTGCAGAAAGGCAAGAGAGGTGCAGAAAGAGGAAGAGAAGTGTAGAAAGAGGCAAGAGAGGTGCAGAAAGAGGCAAGAGAATTACAGAATGAGGCAAGAGAAGTGCAGAAAGAGGCAAGAAAAGTGCAGAAAGAGGCAAGAAAGGTGCAAAAAAAGGCAAGAGAAGTAATGAAAGAAGCAATAGAGGTGCAGAAAGAGGAAGAAATGTGCAGAAAGAGAAGTGCAGAAAGAGTAAAGAGAAGTGCAGAAAGAGGCAAGTAAACTGCAGAAAGAGGCAAGAGAAGTAAAGAAAGAAGCAAGAGAAGTGCAGAAAGAAGCAAGAGAAGTGCAGAAAGAAGCAACAGAAGTACAGAAAGAGGCAAAAGAGTTGCAGAAAGAAGCAAGAGACGTACAGAAAGAGGCAAGAGAAGTGCAGAAAGAGGCAAGAGTGGAGCAGAAAGAAGCAAGAGGGGTGCAGAAAGAAGAAACTGAAATACAGAAAGAAGCAAAATAGTTGCAGAAAAAAGCAAGAGAAGTGCATAAAGAGGCAAGAGTAGTGCTTAAAGAGGTAAGAGAAGTGCAGAAATTGGCAAGAAAGGTGCAGAAAGAGGCAAGAGGGGTACAGAAAGAAGCAAGAGCAGTGCAGAAAGAAGCAAGAGAAGTATAGAAAGAAGCAAGAGAGGTGCAGAAAGAGGCAAGAGGGGTGCAGAAAGAAGCAAGAGGGGTGCAGAACTAGGCAAGACAAGTACAGAAAGAGGCAAGAGAGGTGCAGAGAGAAGCAAGTGAGGTGCAGAAAGAGGTAAGAAAAGTGTAGAAAAAGGAAATAGAAGTACAGAAAGAGACAAGAGAAGTGCAGAAAGAGGCAACAGAGGTGCAGAAAGAAGCAAGAGATGTGCAGAAAGAGGCAATAGAACTGCAGAAAGAGGCAAGAGAGGTGCAGAAAGAGGAAGAGAAGTATAGAAAGAGTAAGAAAGGTGCAGAAAGAAGAAGAGAAGTGCAGAAGGAGGCAAGAGAAGTTCAGAAAGAGGAAAAAAGGTGCATAAAGAAGCAAGAGAGTTGCAGAAAGAAGCAAGAGAGGTACCGAAAGAGGCAAGAGAGGTACAGAAAAAAGCACAAGAAGTGCAGAAAGAGAGACAAAGGTACAGAAAGAAGCAAGAGAATTGCAGAAAGAGGCAAGAGAGGTGCAGAGAGATGCAAGAAATGTACAGAAAGAAGCAAGAGAGGTGCAGAAAGAGGCAAGAGAGGTATAGAAAGAGGCAAGAGAGGTGCAGAAAGAGGCATGAGAAGTGCAGAAAAAAAGAATAAAGGTGCCAAAATAGGAAGAACTTGCAGGAAGAGGAAAAAGGTACATACAGAGAAAGAAAGTTGCAGAAAGAAGCAAGAGATGTGCAGAAAGAAGAGAGTGAGGTACAGAAAGAGGCAAGAGACAGTGCAGAATGAGGCAAGAGAGGTACAGAAAGAGGCAAGCGAGGTTCAGAAACAGGCAAGTGAGGTGCAGAAAATACAAGAGAGGTGCAGAAAGAAGCAAGAGAAGTGCAGAAAGAAGCAAGAGAGGTGCAGAAAGAGTACAACATGTGCAGAAAGAGGCAATAGAGGTGCAGAAAAAGGTAATAGAATTGCAGTAAGAAGCAAGAGAGGTGCAGAAAGAAGCAAGTGAGGTGCAGAAAGAAGCATTAGAGGAGCAGAAATAGGCAGGAGAGGTGTAGAAAGAGGCAAGAGAGGTGCAGAAAGAGGCATGAGAAGTGCAGAAAAAGCACAAGAAGTGCAGAAAGAGGAAACAAAGGTACAGAAAGAAGCAAGAGAATTGCAGAAAGAGGCAAGAGAGGTGCAGAGAGATGCAAGAAATGTACAGAAAGAAGCAAGAGAGGTGCAGAAAGAGTCAAGAGAGGTATAGAAAGAGGCAAGAGAGGTGCAGAAAGAGGCATGAGAAGTGCAGAAAAAAAGAATAAAGGTGCCAAAATAGGAAGAACTTGCAGGAAGAGGAAAAAAGGTACATACAGAGAAAGAAAGTTGCAGAAAGAAGCAAGAGATGTGCAGAAAGAAGAGAGTGAGGTACAGAAAGAGGCAAGAGACATGCAGAATGAGGCAAGAGAGGTACAGAAAGAGGCAAGCGAGGTTCAGAAACAGGCAAGTGAGGTGCAGAAAAATGCAAGAGAGGTGCAGAAAGAAGCAAGAGAAGTGCAGAAAGAAGCAAGAGAGGTGCAGAAAGAGTACAACATGTGCAGAAAGAGGCAATAGAGGTGCAGAAAAAGGTAATAGAATTGCAGTAAGAAGCAAGAGAGGTGCAGAAAGAAGCAAGTGAGGTGCAGAAAGAAGCAAGAGAGGTGCAGAAATAGGCAGGAGAGGTGTAGAAAGAGGCAAGAGAGGTGCAGAAAGAGGCATGAGAAGTGCAGAAAAAAGAAGAAAGGTGCCAAAGGAGAAAGAAAAGTGCAGGAAGAGGAAAAAAGGTGCAGAAAGAGGAAGAAAGGTGCAGAAAGAAGCAAGAGAAGTGCAGGAAGAAGCAAGAGAGGTGCAGAAAGTAGAGAGTGAGGTAAAGAAAGAAGCAAGTGAGGTGCAGAAAGAGGCAAGAGTGGTGCAGAAAGAGGCAAGAGAAGTGCAGAAAGAGGCAAGAGAGGTACAGAAAGAGGCAAGAGATGTGCAGAAAGAAGCAAGAGCGGTACAGAAAGAAGCAAGAGAAGTATAGAAAGAAGCAAGAGAGGTGCAGAAAGAGGCAAAAGGGTGCAGAAAGAAGCAAGAGAGGTGCAGAACTAGGCAAGACAAGTACAGAAAGAAGCAAGAGAGGTGCAGAACGAAGCAAGTGAGGTGCAGAAAGAGGTAGGAGAAGAGTAGAAAAAGGCATTAGAAGTACAGAAAGAGACAAGAGAAGTGCAGAACGAGGCAAGAGAGGTGCAGAAAGAAGCAAGAGATGTGCAGAATGAGGCAAGACAACTGCAGAAAGGCAAGAGAGGTGCAGAAAGAGGAAGAGAAGTGTAGAAAGAGGCAAGAGAGGTGCAGAAAGAGGCAAGAGAATTACAGAATGAGGCAAGAGAAGTGCAGAAAGAGGCAAGAAAAGTGCAGAAAGAGGCAAGAAAGGTGTAAAAAAGGCAAGATAAGTAATGAAAGAAGCAATAGAGGTGCAGAAAGAGGAAGAAATGTGCATAAAGAGAAGTGCAGAAAGAGTAAAGAGAAGTGCAGAAAGAGGCAAGTAATGTGCAGAAAGAGGCAAGAGAAGTGAAGAAAGAAGCAAGAGAAGTGCAGAAAGAAGCAAGAGAAGTGCAGAAAGAAGCAACAGAAGTATAGAAAGAGGCAAAAGAGTTGCAGAAAGAAGCAAGAGACGTACAGAAAGAGGCAAGAGAAGTGCAGAAAGAGGCAAGAAAGGTGCAGAAAGAAGCAAGAGGAGTGCAGAAAGAAGAAACTGAAATACAGAAAGAAGCAAAATAGTTGCAGAAAAAAGCAAGAGAGGTGCATAAAGAGGTAAGAGAAGTGCAGAAATTGGCAAGAAACATGCAGAAAGAGGCAAGAGGGGTACAGAAAGAAGCAAGAGCAGTGCAGAAAGAAGCAAGAGAAGTAAAGAAAGAAGCAAGAGAGGTGCAGAAAGAGGCAAGAGGGGTGCAGAAAGAAGCAAGAGAGGTGCAGAACTAGGCAAGACAAGTACAGAAAGAGGCAAGAGAGGTGCAGAGAGAAGCAAGTGAGGTGCAGAAAGAGGTAAGAAAAGTTTAGAAAAAGGCAATAGAAGTACAGAAAGAGACAAGAGAAGTGCAGAAAGAGGCAAGAGAGGTGCAGAAAGAAGCAAGAGATGTGCAGAAAGAGGCAATAGAACTGCAGAAAGAGGCAAGAGAGGTGCAGAAAGAGGAAGAGAAGTATAGAAAGAGTAAGAAAGTTGCAGAAAGAAGAAGAGAGGTGCAGAAAGAGTCAAGAGAAGTTCAGAAAGAGGAAAAAAGGTGCAGAAAGAAGCAAGAGAGGTGCAGAAAGAAGCAAGAGAGGTACAGAAAAAAGCACAAGAAGTGCAGAAAGAGAAACAAAGGTACAGAAAGAAGCAAGAGAATTGCAGAAAGAGGCAAGAGAGGTGCAGAGAGATGCAAGAAATGTGCAGAAAGAAGCAAGAGAGGTGCAGAAAGAGGCAAGAGAGGTATAGAAAGAGGCAAGAGAGGTGCAGAAATAGGCATGCGAAGTGCAGAAAAAAAGAATAAAGGTGCCAAAATAGGAAGAAAGTTGCAGGAAGAGGAAAAAAGGTACATAAAGAGGAAGAAAGGTGCAGAAAGAAGCAAGAGGTGTGCAGAAAGAAGCAAGAGATGTGCAGAAAGAAGAGAGTGAGGTACAGAAAGAGGCAAGAGAAGTGCAGAAAGAAGCAAGAGAGGAGCAGAAATAGGCCGGAGAGGTGTAGAAAGAGGCAAGAGAGGTGCAGAAAGAGGCATGAGAAGTGCAGAAAAAAAGAAGAAAGGTGCCAAAGGAGGAAGAAAAGTGCAGGAAGAGGAAAAAAGGTAAATAAAGAGGAAGAAAGGTGCAGAAAGAAGCAAGAGATGTGCAGAAAGAAGCAAGAGATGTGCAGAAAGAAGAGAGTGAGGTACAGAAAGAGGCAAGAGAAGTGCAGAATGAGGCAAGAGAGGTACAGAAAGAGGCAAGCGAGGTGCAGAAAGAAGCAAGTGAGATGCAGAAAAATGCAAGAGAGGTGCAGAAAGAAGCAAGAGAAGTGCAGAAAGAAGCAAGAGAGGTGCAGAAAGAGCACAAAATGTGCAGAAAGAGGCAATAGAGGTGCAGAAAAAGGTAATAGAATTGCAGTAAGAAGCAAGAGAGGTGCAGAAAGAAGCAAGTGAGGTGCAGAAAGAAGCAAGAGAGGTGCAGAAATAGGCAGGAGAGGTGTAGAAAGAGGCAGGAGAGGTGTAGAACGAGGCAAGATAGGTGCAGAAAGAGGCATGAGAAGTGCAGAAAAAAAGAAGAAAGGTGCCAAAGGAGGAAGAAAAGTGCAGGAAGAGGAAAACAGGTGCAGAAAGAGGAAGAAAGGTGCAGAAAGAAGCAAGAGAAGTGCAGGAAGAAGCAAGAGAGGTGCAGAAAGTAGAGAGTGAGGTACAGAAAGAAGCAAGTGAGGTGCAGAAAGAGGCAAGAGTGGTGCAGAAAGAGGCAAGAGAAGCGCAGAAAGAGGCAAGAGGGGTACAGAAAGAGGCAAGAGATGTGCAGAAAGAAGCAAGAGCGGTGCAGAAAGAAGCAACTGAAGTGCAGAAAGCAGTAAAATAGTTGCAGAAAAAAGCAAGAGAAGTGCATAAAGAGGCAAAAGAAGTGCAGAAAGAGGCAAGAGAAGTACAGAAATTGGCAAGAGAGGTGCAGAAAGAGGCAAGAGGGGTGCAGAAAGAAGCAAGAGCAGTGCAGAAAGAAGCAAGAGAAGTATGGAAAGAAGCAAGAGAGGTGCAGAAAGAGGCAAAAGGGGTGCAGAAAGAAGCAAGAGAGGTGCAGAACTAGGCAAGACAAGTACAGAAAGAAGCAAGAGAGGTGCAGAAAGAAGCAAGTGAGGTGCAGAAAGAGGTAGGAGAAGAGTAGAAAAAGGCATTAGAAATACAGAAAGAGACAAGAGAAATGCAGAACGAGGCAAGAGAGGTGCAGAAAGAAGCAAGAGATGTGCAGAATGAGGCAAGACAACTGCAGAAAGAGGCAAGAGAGGTGCAGAAAGAGGAAGAGAAGTGTAGAAAGAGTAAGAAAGGTGCAGAAAGAGGAAGAGAGGTGCACAAAGAGGCAAGAGAAGTTCAGAAAGAAGAAAAAATGTGCAGAAAGAAGCAAGAGAGGTGCAAGAGAGTTGCAGAAAGAAGCAAGAGAGGTACAGAAATAGGCAAGAGAGGTACAGAAAGAAGCACAAGAAGTGCAGAAAGAGAAACAAAGGTACAGAAAGAAGCAAGAGAAATGCAGAAAGAGGCAAGAGAGGCACAGAGAGATGCAAGAAATGTGCAGAAAGAAGCAAGAGAGGTGCAGAAAGAAGTAAGAAAGGTACAGAAAGAGGTAAGAGAGGTGCAGAAAGAAGCAAGAGATATGCAGAGAGAAGCAATAGAGTTGTAGAAAGAGGCAAGAGAGGTACAGAAAGAAGCAAGAGAGGTGCAGAAAAAAGCAAGTGAGGTGCGGAAAGAAGAAAGAGAGGTGCAGAAAGAGGCAAGAGAGGTGTAGAAAGAGGCAAGAGAGGTGCAGAAAGAGACATGAGAAGTGCAGAAACAAAAAGAAAAGTGCCAAAATAGGACGAAAGTTGCAGGAAGAGGAAAAAAGGTACAGAAAGAGGAAGAAAGGTGCAGAAAGAAGCAATAGACATGCAGAAAGAAGAGAGTGAGGTACAGACAGAAGCAAGCGAGGTGCAGAAAGAGGCAAGAGTGGTTCAGAAAGAGGCAAGAGAAGCACAGAAAGAGGCAAGAGAGGTACAGAAAGAGGCGAGAGACGTGCAGAATGAGGCAAGAGAGGTACAGAAAGAGGCAAGAGACGTTTAGAAACAGGCAAGTGAGGTGCAGAAAAATGCAAGAGAGGTGCAGAAAGAAGCAAGAGAAGTGCAGAAAGAAGCAAGAGAGGTGCAGAAAGAGTACAAAATATGCAGAAATAGGCATTAGAGGTGGAGAAAAAGGTAAGCAAATTACAGAAAGAAGCAAGAGAGGTGCAGAAAGAAGCAAGTGACGTGCGGAAAGAAGCAAGAGAGGTGCAGAAAGAGGCAAGAGAGGTGTAGAAAGAGGGAAGAGAGGTGCAGAAAGAGGCATGAGAAGTGCAGAAAAAAAGAAGAAAGGTGCCAAAAGAGGAAGAAAGGTGCAGGAAGAGGAAAAAAGGTGCAGAAAGAGGAAGAAAGGTACAGAAAGAAGCAAGAGAAGTACAGGAAGAAGCAAGAGAGGTGCAGAAAAAAGAGAGTAAAGTACGGAAAGAAGCAAGTGAGGTGCAGAAAGAAGCAAGAGATGTGCAGAATGAGGCAAGAGAGGTGGAGAAAGAGGCAAGAGAGGTTCAGAAGCAGGCAAGTGAGGTGCAGAAAAATGCATGAGAGGTGCAGAAAGAAGCAAGAGAAGTGCAGAAAGAAGCATGAGAGGTGCAGAAAGAGTACAAAATGTGCAGAAAGAGGCAATAGAGGTACAGAAAAAGGCAAGAAAATTGCAGAAAGAAGCAAGAGAGGTACATAAAGAGGCAAGAGAAGTGCAGAAAGAAGCAAGAGAGGTACAGAAAGAGGCAAGAGAAGTGCAGAAAGAGGAAGAAAGGTGCAGAAAGAAGCAAGAGAAATGCAGAAAGCGGCAAGACAGGCGCAGAAAGATTCAAGAGTGGTTTGCGCACCATTAATACCAATTTACTCCCACATTTAGCAATAAGTAACAGGTGACCATTCAAAAGGCCTTCTACCACGCTGTAACACGTGTTGCTGATTTTTTGGTAACGTTTGAGCCAGAACTATTTTTTTTGTTTAAATCTGCAGATTATGTGGCAGATGATGGATTATGTGGCAAAGTCAGAAAATGTATATTTATGCGAAAATCAGTGCGGCTGAATAGTCGCATAATTCCAGTGGCCCTGTTCATACCTCTGACTAGGTTCAGAAGTGCTCCTCTGTGGTTGCTTCTTTTTGTGTCTTATTTAGTTTATAGTTTAGCTTCTATGGAAACAGGGTAGACTAAACCTGAGGTTACCACTCCACAACACAGACTACCATACCACATAATTACTCTCCATAACACATAATCCCACTCTACATAATTCCTATACACTAAATAACACATAATTTCCATCCACATAATTTCACAGCACAACATACCACATAATTCCACTACACACATCGTACATCCACTCCACACCAAAAACATTAGTAAAAAACGTTTACATTTACTACGGCAATAGCTCTAACTCTCGCAAATGCGAGACCTAATGCATTGTAAATGCTTGTTTAACTAGTAGTCGTGTTTCCAAAGTGGTGGCGAAAGGGGCTGGGCCTCCGACCAGCGCTCAGGAATTCTGCTGTGTTGGACTTACAGGAGGCTCCAGGAGGGCTTCTCTGCCCCAAAAGTCCCTCAGGAGTAAAGTGGACTTAATCCCCCAACCAGTAGTGTGCCAGGAGGCGTGTTTGCAGAGTGGTGGACAAAGGAGGGCCTGGCCTCCGAAGACCTCTTAGCAATCTAACTGTGTGGGACTTACTTGAGGTAACAGAAGGGGTAGTTGGCCCCCAATGACATCCTTGGGGGCCAACTACCCCTTCTATTACCTCCAGTAAGTCCCACACAGCAAGATTGCTAAGTTCTGATAGCAGGCCTCGCCCCCTTTCGCCACCACTCTTCAAACGCGCTTCCTGCCACGCTCTTGGTTGGGGAATGAAGTCCCCTTTGCTGCTGGGGTTCCTTAGAGGCCAACTACCCTACCTGTTACCTCCAGTAAGCTACACACAGTGGAATTGCTGAGAGGTGGTCGCAGGCCATGCCCCATTCTCCACCACTTTGCAAACGCACCTCCTGGTGCGCTCTTGGTTGGGGATGAAGTCCCCTTGCCTCTTGAGGATCCCTGGTGGCTAACTAGCCGTCCTGTTACCTCCAGTAAGCCCCACACAGCTGGATTGCTGAGAGGTAGTCAGAGGCCACATCCCCTTTTTAAACCACTCTGCAATCGCGCCTCCTGGCGCACTGCTGCTTGAGGGATGAAATCCACTTTAGCCCTTAGGTCCTCAGGACACAAAGGGACCTCATGGCCCCACAACCAGTGTGCCAAGAGGCACGTTTGCAGAGTGGTGTAAAAAGGGGCGTGGCTTCCTACCACCTCTCAGCAATACCACTCAGTGGGGCTAACTGGAGGTACCTGGTGGGTAGTTGGCCCCTAAGGACCCTCAGTAGCGACAGGAACTTCATTCCCCAGCCAAGATAGCACCAGGAGGCGCGTTTGCAGAGTAGAGGTGAAAGGGGGTGGGGCTTCTGGTGAGTTGCTGGCTCCTCTATTTTCTTTTTTATTTAGGAAATGGGGCTGTGTAGCCCCCCTTCCGTTGGTGCTTTTGGACCCTGGGGGCCCCATCCCCCAGGGCCCAACCAATTTTTTTTAATTAAATGGAAAGGGAGGGGGGCGCGTGGCCCCCTTCCCAAGGCCGATATATGCCCCGGGGACCCCATTTTTTTAAAGGGGAGAGGGGCCGTGTGGCCTCCCTCCCCAGGCCGATTTTGGCACTAGGTACCCATCCCCCGATGCCCGGCCATTTTTCTTTTTCTTTTTTTTAAAGGGGGGGCCGAGCCCCATCCCCTGGGGCTTGGCAATTTAAAAGAAATATATATATTATTTTAAGGGAGGGGGGCCGCGCGGCCCCCTCCCCAAATCAATTTTGGCCCCGGGGACCCCTTGCCCCGGGGCCTGGCAATTATTTTTTAAAAATAAAAAAAAGGGAGTGGGGCTGAGTGGCCCCCTCCTGGGCCATTTTTGGCCCCGGGGACCCGATCCTCGGGGCTTGGACTCTTGTTGGGGTCCACAGGGAGAGCCCCAAGGCCCCCGTGGTCCCTGCCTGCTCCACGCCTCCTGCGGGAGCCGGCATTTCTTTTGAGCAGAGGGAGCTGCTAACATGCAGCTCCCTCTGCCCAAAAGCATTTCTGCTTCACTTCATGGAAGCGAGAGCAATTTTCCTTCTGTCGTGTCTATGAAGCGAAGCAGAAGTTTACTATGGCATGGCGGGAGCAGTGCTTCCACCATGCCATTGCAAACTGCAATGTCACAGGGTGGGCATCCTGGGACATTGCTGGAGCCGGCCCTGGGGGGTCGCAGTCCCCAGGGCCATGGAGGGCTCCTCAAGGGGGGCCGTGTGGCCCCCTCCCATCTTTGTAATAGCCCCGGGGAGGTGGGCTCGATCACCCTCACACTTCTGTTTCTTAAATTTAGGCCCAGAGAGGTGGCGGTCCCTGGGGCTGCGTGGGGCCGTATGTCCCCTAGCTTTTATTGAGTATAGCCCTGGGGAGGAGGCGGCCCCCGGGGCTCAGGGGCATGTGGCCCCCCAAATTTGATAAATGAAGCCCCGGGGAGGTGACAGTCCCCAGGGCTGCGGGGGGGACCGTGTGCTTCCCGAATTTAATCAGTATCGCCCAAGGGAGGTGGTGGTCCCCGGGGCAGGGTAAAGGGGCTGGAGCCCTCCCACACTATATTTTTACATTTAGCCCCAGGGAGGTGGCGGTCCCCGGGGCTGTGGGGCGGTGCCCCCCACATTTAATCAGTATCGCCCTGGGAAGGTGGCGGTCCCCGGGGCAGGCCCCCGCTACATAATTTCTCATTGACCCTGGACCTGGCCCACTCGGGGGCTTAAACCAAATGAAGCGCAGGAGCCCCCGCTTCGTTTTTTTTTTACATTTTCGTCAGGATTCACGCTCCCTACGCGAATCCCACTGGAAATGATTTTTAAAAAATGCTTTTTGGCACTCCGGTCCCTGTGGGACACCCTGAGCAGGCCTAGGAGGTTAGGGTGCTTCACCCTGACCCCTTTTCTTGTTTTTTTCTTGCGACTCAGTTCAACCGAGTCACAAGATGGCTGCCAACACTTCCTGGTTTGAAGTGTTGCCAGCCAATCAGATCTCAGGCTCGAGATCGGGAGGGTTCGCGGTCCTCCGCGTCCCCAGTTGTATATCTGAGAAATCTTTCAATTTCCCAGGAACTACAGAACAGATTTACACCATTTAACAAAAATATTGGTTTATGTCCTTAAAGAATAATAAAAGAAGAACTTTCTACACAAATTCGTGACTCCTTGTGATACATGAATACGATCTGAATGTCACCTTAACTGGTTTTGGAATATTAAGAAGAAATACTGTATGCCTTGTTCCTTGTAATATCTATTAAAGGTTACCAGAGTAGCGCCTTTCCAATTAGATGTGATGACCTGTAAAGTGATGGCAATAAACAGATCTGCAAACTTACCCAGTTCACGATTGCCAATCCATATGTGGGAAGAACTTCTCAAAAAATGCATTGCATTTCAAAAGGAATAGTAATATTACAAATTTCTGAACTTATATTCCAAACTTCCAACCAAAAATTCATAATAAAAGAGCAATGAAAAACATATGCATATAAGATCCAGGTGTTACCTTACAAGTCCAACAAGTCTCATCAATATTATTATTGTACTTATGAAGAGATGCTGGAGTTATAAATAATCTAATATAAAAATACTATAAGGTTTGCATAGTTCTTGCTGTCCTGGAAGAGTGATGAATTTTGGACCAAAGTAATCTCCAGGTTTCTAATGAAAATAAACTTGGTGAGTCTGAGTCCCACAATAACTCAGTTTTAGATTTAGGTTGAGTGTGAGGTGTGTTTGTCCAGGAACTGGTATATATATGATGCCTTAGTAGCTAGGGAAGGGATAAACAAATCAGGGGGTACATTTTAAGTAGATGGATGAGAATATGTAAGAGTTGCTATGTGTTGCAAAATAGCATTCCTTAAGGGTCCATACCTGACAATGGAAGCAGGAGAGAGACCATACTTAAGTTGAAGTTCTGAAGGGGAACACAATTAGGAACACAGAAATAACTGTTTATTTTGAAGGATACCTTTCTCCACCCATTCTTTTCAGTAGATTGTACAATATGACAATTAAATGTGTTTATTGTGCTAGATTGAGGAATATAGGAATACATGTTTTGATGACAATGATCTAGTAAGGATGGGGTATGCAAGCAATATAACATTCTTGACAGTGGGGGAGGAAAAGGACCTCGGGGGCATAGGAAATGAACTATTGTATGAAAAGAAAAAGGTGATATTGTTGAGTCTTTCAGTTTACGCCATACATTAAGAGGAACATTATCGTCTCCATTCAAATGAAGCAAGATTTGTTTTAATATGAAGGAGGACGGTAATGTTGTAGATTGGAGAAATTTACCCCTTCTTGGTCTTTAGGTTTACTTAAGGAAGTTAAGGAAATATGTACCTCCCAGCCATTCCTGAGGAATTTTCTAAGTAAACAGTTAAGGGATTCAAAAACTTTAGTGGGAGCCTCACAGGCAACATAGATAAGTAAAAGTTTATGACAGGTGACATCATATTTTTTATTGTATCCAGTCTGCCCCACCATGTCAGGAAAAGGGGAGACCACCTTTGTGACAGCCTAAGCATACTTTGAGGGACCTCAGCAAGATTAATCTGAATAGTGTCGTTCATGGAGGTAGAGTATTTAATCCTTAGACATTAAACTCCATTTGAGGTCCATTTAAATCAAGTGTCCTTAAACATGTCTTAACTTCTGTTTTGTCCAGATTGAGTTTATAGCCAGATAGACTGGATTTGCCAGTAGTTCAACAAAGGTAGGTAAGGAAGATTTTGGATTCAATACAAAAAGAACAACATCGTATGCGTAGGCAGTGAACTTGACTTCTGTAGTTTTATGTTTGAGTCCCTGAAAGGAAGATGTCTGACGAAGAGTTTGAAGAAAGGGCTCTAGGGAGAGTAAAGAAAGTAAAGGTGAGAGTGGGTAACCTTGTCTTGTACCCCTTAATAAAGGAAACTATGAGGACTGCAGGCCATTTTACACAGACAGATGTTTTGGGAGAGGAATAAAGAATGCCGATGTATTTAAGAAGTTTTGAGCCAAATCAATGCCACTTTAGTGCTTGTTACATAAATTTCCAATTAACTCTATCAAAGGCCTTTTCCCCGTCTAATGTGATGTTGGCCATAGGTATGGCTCCTTTTGATGCTACATGCAGAATGTCTAAAAAGGCTCTAGAATTATCAGCTGTGTATCTGCCCTTTATGAAACCAGTTTGTTATGAACCAATGAGATCCGGAATAAAGTTATTAATACATAAGGCCATGATCGGTCCATGCCTGACCTTATTTCTGCACTCCCTGACAACTTTGCACGGTTAGGCATTAATAGACCCCACAAAATAGGTGGCAGTATTGCCATCATCTTTAAGAAGCTCTACAATTGTAAAATTGTGGAACTTCTGATTCCTAATTGCGAAGCTTTATTTTTTTCCATTCCCTTCTCTCCCAAATTCACTTTTTCCGGCGCCCTTATCTATTGCTCTCCGGGGCCTTCCAACAATTGGAGTCCAGCTCTTGCTGACTCATTGGCCCCTCTTATTCTTAGTGTGGCTAACTTTTCTGTACTTGGCGACTTCAACTTTCATTTTGAGGATGCCAATAATAAACCAGCAGCTGCTCTCATAGATGGCCAGAAGACTCTTAATCTTCGGCTCATTAACTCCTCCCCTACTCATTCTGCAGGGCACCTTTTGGACCCCATTTTTTCTCATCTGGCTACTTTTTCTGCTGCATCTCCTATCCAACTTAGCTGGTCCGATCCCTTTGCTGTCCCTTTTACTATCAAATCTACTTTGGTACCTCCTCCCTGCCCTACTTTAAGGCCTAAGACCAGGAACTGGTCCAAACTTGGTATACCTCCACTGAACGAGCAGCTCTCTACTACTATCCCCTTTCTCACATCTCAGTCTGATCGTGATCAAATCTCTGTGCATAATTGGCTCACTGAGGCTATTGATTTAATTCTTCCACTATCAGCCAACCCTCAATTTAGAGTGCATCCTCCTGCCCCTTGGTTCAATGATTCCCTTAAACAGGTGAAGAAACATTGCAAAGTTTTAGAGAGTAACTTTGGAGTAAGCATTATGCGCTTCTGGCCAAGCTAGCCTATCAGATTGTAATAAAAAAATATCATGCTTTGTGTAGATCAGCTTGCACTTTGTTTTTCACAGAGAGGATCACGAATTCCCAACACTGTCAGAAAACCTTGTTTAAGGTTGTGAAACAGCTTTCTGCTGTTAGTATTTTTTTGCCTTCTCCCTCACTTTCACTCCTACAGTGCAATGAGGTAGCATCATTTTATCTTAATAAAGTAGTGGCTATTCACCGTCAGTTAGATCTTGATTTATCCCTTCTAGGTAATTCCTCCTCTCCTAACATTTGCCTTACTGACTTGGCTGACTCACTCCCCCAGGCCCCCTCGTTTGAGGAGACTCAACAAATCAGGGCCTGGCTCCCGCTTGACATGGTCTCCTTTCAACTTTTATTGGGTACTATTAAGTCTGGCTCCCCATTTGACCCTCTCCCTCCATCTAAGCTCAGACTTTTGGATGAGTCAATTCTTAATGTGATTATTAATCTTCTTAACACTTCCCTAAGTTCTGGGCAGGTTCTGCAGAACTGAAGCACGCTTTAGTGCTCCCTCTACTAAAAACGACTGGGCTAGACCCTCTCTGTTGGTCTAACTATCGTCCCATATCCATTCTATCTGTCTCCTCGAAGGTTTTGGAAAAGCATATCAACTCACAACTTTCCTTTCATGTGGCTACTCATACTCTACTGCATCCTTCACAATCCGGCTTTCGATCTGGCTACAGCACCGAATCTGCTCTGCTTGGGGTTGCTGAAAATCTCAGGAAGCAGCTGGATTGCTGGGGTACGGCAGCCCTTATTTTACTGGACTTGAGTGCAGCATTTGACACAGTCCCACATTCTATTCTGGTTGATTGCCTTGAAGCCTCGGGTGTTGTAGGGGTGGCCTTGGAGTGGCTAATCTCTTTTTTAGGGAGTGTTCTTTCCAGGTCTTTTCACACACCATAAAATCTAATCCAGTAGCCTTAACTTCCGGAGTGTTGCAGGGTTCAATTTTGAGCCCTTTGCTTCAGGACTGACTATTTTTTCTTACGCAGATGACACTCAGATCATCTTCTCTCTTTCGGCAGCTCAGCATCAGGACACCTCCCTGCTCCAGCTTGGACCGAGTAAGGTTTCTCGGTGGATGTCCAGTAACACCTTGAAGCTGAACGGCTCGAAAACTGAGGTTCTCATTTTGGGAAATAATCCAGAACTCTGGGGAATCACACATTGGCCTGACTCTCTGGGACCTCTACCTGTTTCAGTCCCTAAAGTCAAAAATTTGGGCTTTACCATCGAAAACAAGCTTTCCCTCAAAGCACTGGTGTCTGTAGACACTGCAACCTGTTTTGCTGTCCTTAAATGTCTAAAAGAAATCCTCTGGTTAATTCCTCCAGCTGCTCAAAGAATGGTAATGCAAGCGCTGGTAATATCCAGACTTGATTATGGCAACGTTTTGTACCCGGGTGCTGATAAATCTTCCGTCCATCGCCTACAGCTTATACAAAATGCAGCTCCACATCTTCTCGCCAGGCCTCAACCTCACCTGTGCTCCATCAACTCCAGTGGCTTAGGGTGAGTAAACGTGTTGAGTTTAAGGCCTTATGTTATATGTTTAGGGCCAAACAGGGCTTGTTGCCCCCCTACATACAAAGTCTGGTCAAACCCTATGTGCCCACTCGACAGCTGAGATCAGCAAGCCTCTCTCTGTTCTCTATTCCCAGAGTCCCCCTTGCCTGTATGAGAGGTTGCTCTTTCCCCAATCTTGGCCCCTGACTGTGGAATTCTCTTCCTCTGGAACTTAGGTTGTGTCACTCGCTCCTAGAGTTCTGCAAAAAATTAAAGACCTTCCTTTACAATCAAGTATAACTTCCCTCTGTTCCTTCTGTAACTTGTGGCTTTCGATTGGTCCTGTTCAGCGCTGGGAATCCCTGCTGGGTAGCTGCTCACTTTATAAATCTTTATAAATATATTATAAATATAAAAAGGCCAGGAGTTTTGCAAAAATCTTGCAATCTATATTAATGTGGGATATTGGCCTATAATTGGCACAAGATGATAGAGCCTTGTCCTTTTTTGGGATCAAGCAAAGCATAGCTGCTAGGAATGTGCCACAAACCTCGTTGTGGGAGCTAAAGTATTGAAATAGAGATAGTAAGTCTAGTAGCAGAATAGGGAAAAACGTGAGTAAAATTCAACTGAAAATCCATCAGGACCAGAGGTGTTGTCCTTTGGCAGAGGCAAGGGTGTCTTAATTTCAAGGAGAGAGAGAGACATCCTCATCTAAAGAAGAAAGATTGTGTGACTGATGCTACTGTTTTGGCAGGGAATAAAAAAGAGTGTTATGGGCCTCGTATGATGGAGATTGTTCTGGTGTAAATAAAGTTTGTTTGAAGTCCATGAAACAGTTTAAAATGAAGGTGTCCTTAAAATATTTGATGCCATTTTTGTCATAGTTGGTATTAATTTTGGATTTTTGTGCTTTAACCATCAATAGTTTTCTAACATTTTACCTGCTTTATTACGGCCTCCATAGTATTTTTCATTTATTTTGAATAACACACCGCCACCTCCTTGGTTGATTTTTTATTGAATTGTAACTTGGCTTGAATGAAGTGTTTAAGCGTGGAGTCAGTTATGGATGTGTAATACTTGTGTTCAAGTTTTTTAATGTAAGTAAGTAGAGATGCGGATTCTTTAAGGGCTTTCATCTTTTTTTTCGCAACATAGTCTATTATGTATCCTCTGGCTGTTACATTAAAAGCATCCCAAACAAAATGAAAGAAAGTTTCAGGGCTTATTTTGGTAGCAAAGAAGTCTGTAAGAAATAGTTGGAATTAAAAACACATCGTCTTTCAATAGACTATTATTAAAACACCATCTATTCAATAGAGAAGTGGCTGGTAACAGTTCTAGACCTACAATTACCAGTGTGTGATCCGAAATTAGAATAGATCAATTTCAGCATTGGTTAAAGTGGAAAGTAAATTCTGCATTAAAAAACAGAGTAAATCCTTGATTTGGATTTATGAAAAGGAGAAAAGAAAGTGTATTCCAAAGTATCTGGGTTGCATGTACTCTAAGCATCAACAAGACCTCTTGATTGAATAGAATTTCGAAGTGTTTTTTGCATTTTGTTGGGAACGTATTTAACTGGAGAATGTCTGTGAAGAAAGGGATCCATAATTTGATTGCAGTCCCCTTCTACAAAAGCCTTCTTAATGCGGTTATTCAAACCTTTAATATTCCAGGACACAGTGTGAAGATTAGTGGCTAAATGTGAGCCAGGGAATATATAATTCAATACAGAGCAATATATTCTGGCAGGATGACCATCTAGGCTATGCCCAGGAAGTCAATTAACTTCAAAGAGGCCTACCCTGTCACATTTTTTCTGTGTTCTATGTTCTCTTTCATATTTGCATACACCGTTACTGTTTTAGCGATTGTGTTTGGCTTTTGACTGGTCACACGCAAATGTTAGATGGCACCTGGACAGGCCCTTCTTTTGTTCACCTATCCAGACCAAACAGCAGGAGAACAGAGTTGTTATTTTGTTACATAAATCGCTTCCTTGGTTGTTGAGAGGGACAAAGAGGGTAGGTGGCTCCTTTTACATCTCACAATACTCCAATATCTATTCTTAATATCTACAGTCCCACAGGCATAGTTGTTTAATTTTGGGAACGAATCTCAAACACTATCATGTCTACTTCAAACGCAAATTTGGTTGTAGAAGAGGGAAGTCCAAAAATGAACTTTGTGGGTCTTTCCTAGGCAGAGATAACATTATTAAATGTAATACTGTATCTAAGTGCTTTCCAATGGAACAACTAACCTTGCTACAGTGAAAATTGCTTTTGGGGCCTAGTCACTGTAAGGACATGTTTGACATTAAACCTTAGTATTTTCTACTTTTAAATAATGTGCACCACACATTATTCGTGTTATAGCTTACTTAGGGTTGACTTATTAATTTAAAAGGAGGGTTGGTTAAGGCCTGTTATAAGGGTTATTTTGAGAGGTCGAATTGCAGATTGAAACTGTCACAGCCAGGCCACAGTGTTAGGCCTGCAGTCATGTTTGCTCTGTCAGTGTAGTGCATGGCGCAATGAGTGCTGCAGTCCACTAGTGACATTTAACTCACAGGTCCTGGATATACTTTGTGCTAATTACTAGGGATTTATAGGTGAGTTACATATGCCAAGTAAGAGTATAACAAATATCTACATGTTTTAGGGGTGAGAACACATGGACAGAGTCCTAGTTAACAGAGAATCAGTGCACAGAGTAAAATAAACAGCAGCACCAGTCAAAACAAATGGGGGTGATCATGCAAAAAGAGGCAAAAAGATACATTTTCCTACAGAATGCTTTATTAGTAAAGTTCTAACTTTTTGACCAATGTGGTCTACTTCTGTTTAGCTGCTTATTGGAGAGCAAACATTTCTTTATAAAGTAACATAGGAAGTCACACTTGAGGGATCATGTGTTGCTCAGTCACATTGAACCTATTCTTCACAAACTTTTCCAATACATTTCAAAAGTGGTTATGGTTTTGTAAGCCAACTTTGGTGCAAATCAACCCAGAGGGAGAAAAAATATAAGGATGGGATAAAAACAATTGTTTTCTATTTTAACTCTCATAAAAAAACCTTGCTCTCTGCTTACAGCAAAAGCTGCTGTATGGAATTACACCCAAACACGGCATGATACCAGAATTTTACACATAGGTGTGCCTTTGTTTTATTTGGTGTAAATCTGTTCAATAATGTTTGAGAAATTAGTAGTACAATAGGTGTCAGACTGCCTGTCAAGGGTTAACTTATAGAGATATCTTTATCATTAATTTGCAGATCCTCCAAAGATTTTCAGTTTAGCAGAGGATCATGGAATCAAATTAAAGATATAAAGGAATGCCATTGGACAAGGGAGTGAAGCCTATGCCCAGATTGGCTGTCCTGAAAAATACACAAAGGTGGTGGATAGATTGGCGCCTAGCACAAAAAAAGTTCTATTGTGGCAGCCATTACTTAGCGCATTCCCCGCACTGGAGGAAAATAAATGAGTATAAGGGGGCTGGGCGCGCATTCCTTAACCCAAGGTCCATCTAAGTGCTCCTGGAGGGTACCCCAGAAATCAAATATTCATGTTTTTTCATTGAACTTGCGGACCCTGAAACTTCCATCAACCACTCATTACTTAAAAGAGGTCTCAGGATTTGGTAATCCCCCTCAGGAGTTGGGTCCAGGGCCTTCCAAACCACAGTTAGGGTGAAGTTATGATTACCCAATGAAACCAAATAAGGCAGCCCAAACCGTTGACAATGTATCACTTGCATTGCTCACGTTATTTGATTGGCCGACAACTGTCACTTGTAAATTAATGCTAAGTTTCAAAAGAGTCAAAGCAGAGAGCAAAACAACAACCTCTAAAAACACAACGTCACACACACTTCAGTATTGTAGCACATAGCAGCACAAAAAAACAACAGAGCACATCACGACCACAAAAAAAATGCCACAGAACAAGCGAATATGAACAAATATTATGTCACATACTACCAGTTCCTGAAACCTTCTTTCGAAATACCGGGGTTGACAGAGTTTGCACTACGAACTGCCTTAACTTACCACCAAGGACATAAAATAACACCAATGTAAATTCATTTGTGTTCATTGAATCATTAATGGAAAATCTTTATGGTTTCAGCTAAGAGTCCGGTGATTAAGATTGGGGGATTTTGATTAGCTGGATTTTGACAAAACATATTTGACTGAATTTGTCTGGTTCAGAAGAATGCAATTTCTTCAGAATTTCATGTTGAACCGGGGGAACATGGGGGCATATTAGCAAGGGCACTATCGCCGCTTTAGCGGCACTTTTTGCCACTAAAGCGGCGATATTCATAACGCCCTATCAGCAAACTGTCTCTAACAGCAGTTAGCGACAGTTTGCGGGCATTAGCGCCCGTTTTTTTACCGCTTTGCATGTCAGCGATATTTATCGCTAATGACATGCAAAGTGGGCGTTCTCGACGAACAAACCTGGGAAACACTCGCTAACAGGCCTATCGCCTATTAGCAAGGTGGCTATGGCCCCAGTTAGCGACATGAAAAGTCGCGCTAACCGGGTCATCGCCATTTATTTAACACCTGCAATTAGCAGGTGTTAGCCATACCTAACATGGGGGTGGATTATGCTGATACGACCACAGGGTCGTATCAGCAAGGTGTTCTCCCTTCTCCATGCAACATCGCTGGTTTTTCAGCGATGTTGGCTCATTTCCCGCTATCGCTGGAATATTCATCGCCATAGCGCTAATCGTTGCTAATACAGCGTTAGCGTGGCGATATATTCCAGCGATAGCCGGCGATAAAAACAATCACGCTAAGCAGGGTTAGCGATGATTTTCGCCTCTTCTTGCTAATATGCCCCATGGTTTTTCTGAAATGTGAATCTGGAAGGTTTAGGTGTAGTTGGAAAAATAAATGCCGGAAAATTTAGACTATATTCAAATGTGGGGTTACAAAAAGGATGATTCATATTCATGTGTATGTATCTATGCATGTGAAGTTTACTCATTCTATCGAGTTACTTTGCATGCATGTTGTAAACTCTGTATACAGCAATAATAATTGAAAAATAGCTATTGTGTCCCTACAAACGTAATAAACCATGTTGTGTGCAAGATTTTCATTATGTATTCAAACTGTTCAACTCAAAGGAATAACAGTGCATGCAGTTCTGTATCTCTTTGAAATTACACTGCAGGAAGATAATTACATGCTCGGTAATTACTATGTGCTTATGGCTTAATGAGAGCGCAATATATATCATCTGAAATTAAACATTAGCAGGAGTAACCAGTGGAGTGAATTATGAATGAGGTGACGCATATGAGTTGTCAGCAAGTTTGGATTTGCAAATACTTTTGCTTCTAACAATGCCTTTCATGGGAACATTATCTAATCCTTCGAAGCTCTAGCTTGAGTGAGCATTTCAAACTAGCTTCTTTTGAGTAAATGTATACTGATACAAAGGACCATTTGCAGACCATATTAAGTGGCATTTCTAGGCTGAAAAAATGTTCAAAAACCAAAAAATAAATGCTTAAAATAGAAAAGCGCAGACACAAAACCTTAATTAGTGGTCTATGAGCAGGTTCAGGGGGGAGGGGTGCGAAAACACATGGGACCTTATCTCATAAAGTGAGCACTAAGGGGCATATTAACAAGCGGCAGTGATAATTATCGCTGGCCGCTCTTAGCGAGAACTTTTTTATCGCCGGCTATCGCTGGCAATTATCGCCATGCTATCGCTGTATTAACAAAGCATAGCGCAATGGCAATACTTTTCCAGCGATAGCGGTGTTTTCCATGGAACATCGCTGGAAAACCAGCGATGTTCAATGGAAAACGGCAATAACCTTGCTGATACGACCCTGTGGTCGTATCAGCATAATCCACCCCCATTGTTAGGTATAGGTAAGTCAGCATTTTAGCAGACGTTAGTTTTTGGCAAAAACCGCGGTTTTCGCCAAAAACTAACATCTGCTAAAATGCGTGGGACTCCTTGTAAATATCACGATGTACATTTCGCGATATTTTACAAGGTAGTCCATCAGGGGTACGCCCAGTGACGCCCACTTTGCATCTCATTAGAGATGCAAAGCGAGGCGTTTGGTAAACGGGTGCTAACATGCGCTAATGCATGTTAGCACCACCTTGTAATTAGGGCGATAAAAATATCACCGCTTTAGCGGCAAAAAGTGCCGCTAAAGTGGCGATACTGCCCTTGTTAATATGCCCCCTAAGGTGTAGACAACAAAACGTAACTGGCTCTATTCAATGCACCTCGTGGCAAATGAAGGTAGTGCCTGGTGCAAATAACTTTTACCACCTTAATATGAAAGTATGCTACTGAAGGTGCTAAGGTTTATCAAGAATGTTTGTGCATATTTGTTGTGAGGCACTTTGTTGGTGGTGATGTGTTTTGTTGTTTTTGGTTCTGCTATGTTTTTAAGCTGAATTAAACCAATGTAATCTGGGTATGTATTACTGTGGTTGTTTTGATCTGCGTTTTGTTTTGACTGTTTGTCTGTTGTTTTGTTGCTTCGTGTATGTTGTGGTATTATGTTCTGTTATTTACTTTTGATGTGTCAATGCTCGTACATTGCAGACAAAAGTAGCAAAAAGCAATTTATTACTGTCAAAGATGGTAAAATAGCACAGTTCCATCTCTTTAACTGATTAAGCTACCTGGGGTCGGATCACAATTTTTTTTTTCTGGTACTATTAAGTTAATTCATGCTCCAAAGAGCATACTATGATAATAGGATTCTGGAACTGGTAATGTGTAATAAGAAGATTTGTTTACATTTGTTGTGTGGCATTTTGTTGAGCTGCCCGGGGACTGTATTACGTATTGGTATTGTTTGCGCCGGGTGCCCCTTTGAAAAGGTGCGCCGAGCGCAAACAATGCCAATGCGCCCCATTATGATGAATGCGCTGCCCCCAGGGCAGCCGCGAACTCGCGCTGCCCCCAGGTCAGTGCATTCATGTGAAAACACGGAGCAGACGCTCCGTGTTTTCTCAGTGCAGGCAGCACCCGCCTGCACAGGCGGGTGCAGTCTTTGACTGCAGGGGGATGTCTGGGGGGGTCCACGGGACCCCCTTTTAACCCTGCAAAGCACTGCTGTCCGGAGGCGCACTCACAGTGCGCCACCTTTTAAATGGCGCACTGTCAGCGCGCCTCCTGGGGGCTGCTTTGACTCCGCGCCCGTGTCTGTAATATGGCGCTGGCGCAAAGTCAAAGGAATTCCCTCATTTGCATAGGGCACACCCCTATGCAAATGAGGGAACACACTCTGTTCATAGCGCCGGCGCTTTAAGTGCGCCAGCGCTATTGGTACTATAGAAGGGGACGCACAAGAGTCTGCACCCCCTTCTATAATACCAAAGTGCCCTGGGGGCACGCAAAGCGGGCGCAAATGCCCGTTGCACCCCTGGGCCACCTTATGTAATGCGGCCACAGGTGTTCTGTTTATTTTGTCTTTTAGTGCTGCCTTATTTGAATGTAATTTTGTTTTGTTTTATTATTTTGACTATTTTTGTGATGTCTAATGGCATGCTTATATGGTATCGTTATGCTGCTTTGTGTATGTTATTGAGTTATGTTTAGCTATTTACTTTAGTATTGTCAACAAATGGTGCTATATTTACAACTAAAAACAGAACATGACTTGAAGGTTTCTGTGACAAGCAAGCTTTTCCATTACTTTAACCACTTAAGAAGTGGCCACTGCCAGTGCTTACTTTATGGGATACAGACTTAGGGCCAGATGTACGACCGTTTCTTGAGATCACAAAAGGGTATTCAACCATTTTGCGACCGCAAAAAACAGTGGTGGTATGTACCAACACTATTTTGTGAGTCACAGACTCGCAAAATAGCGTTTGCGACTCGCTATTAGGAAGGGGCGTGCCAAGGGTATCCCTTACTAATAGCGAGTCCAAATGGTATGTACCAATGTTTTGCAACCGCATTTGCGGTCGCAAAACACTTGCAGTTTACCACCTACTTCAATTAGATGGTAAACCATTTGCAAAAGGGAAGGGGTCCGCAGGAGACCCCTTCCCCTTTGTGAATGGGTGCGAAAATATTTTTTAAGAGCAGGCAGTGGTCCCAGGGACCACTGCGTGCCCTTTTAAAAATTAAACTGAAAAGTTTAATTTTTCTTTTTAAATGCATCCCATTTTCCTTTATGGAAAACGGGCTGCATTTAAAAAAGAAAAAGTGCTTTATGTAAAAAGCAGTCCCAGACATAGTGGTCTGCTGACCCCATCAGGCCATCATCCCTGGGAGTGCTAGCCATTCCCAATGGGGTCGCAAATTGCGCTTGCCTCATGAATATTGATGAGGCATGCAATTTGCGACCCCATTGGGAATCGCTAACAGTGTCTGTGACACTGTTGTACATTGCATTTTGCGATTCGCAAATTGAGAGTCACAAAGCGATGCAATTTGCGAGTCGTAAAATGCTAGCGTCGTACATCTAGCCCTTAGTCATTCCAAAACTCTGTTAGAGACTTGTGTTAAATTAGCAAAGACAACGCCATATCACATAAAGTCTGCACTGCAAGTGTGGATTTAAGACACGATCTCTGACACAGATTTGGAATGATTATCTTATATAGCTGAAAGGCAGAAACTGGGATATCTTTCCACCTAGGACAGCAGTAAATAATTTGTCACTAGAATTTTAAAGGACAATGCAGCTTTTGGCAGAAAACATAGCAGCATTAGTTGAAATTGTTTAAGTAAATACAAGGCACAACAGAATGTCATGCAATAGCATTAACAAAACACAAATCAAAATAACAATGCCACAAATATAGCATGTAAAATACAACATAACAGTGAAAACAGAATGCCGCACAACAACCACACATCAACATAAGAAATGAATGTGATAATACAGCACAGAAACATAACATAACACATTACCACCACAACAAAATACAACACTACCAACATGCCTAACTATTGCCACCGGAACAAACCTGTTTTCATAACACAGTGACACAAGGTAATTGGAGCAAGCACTTCCTTTACTTGCCATCAAGGACATGTAATAGTGCCACTCAAAAGTTTTTTATGATCGAGTCTTCTTTGTGTTGTCTTTTGTTGCTGTTGGGTTCACAGGCATCCACTGCCTGGAAATATATACAGCAAGATGGCCTAATGAGACACTGTAGATGAGTGTCTCTTAAACTTGTGCATCTCATTGAATTGCAACTGGGAGAAAGGTACCCAAAGCCATTTCCATGATTTGAACCTCATTAATATTTTGGAAAAATACACACTTCATGAACTCAGCACATCTACTTTGTAACAACATTTTTAAATATGAGAGTGACTACACACCAGTATAAGAGATTGGTCGTATTCACAAATCAATAGCTAATCAAATGAAATCAAAGCTCTCAGCAGCAGTGGTGGAAGAGAAGTAGTAACTGTGTTAGTATTGACCTTGAACAGACACAGGGCAGCAATCAACCTTGGCATGGATGATCAAGCTGGGGACCATGCAGGGTCTTTGTGTGAAAAGGTGATAAAGACAGACTTGTTGGAAGACCAGACAGAATCGCAGGAATTCATTATGTCAGAGTACATGCTGCCTAACAGAAAGTAGTCCTGTGGAAGTATTTCAGCTTTGCTGAAAAGTGTTGGCATGCCAATATCCAATATAAAAAAGTGTAAGTGCTCAGAGTGTGTAACTGCCTAACATGCAAGGCATTGGATGGGAGAACCTGTGGCATAGAAGGGCCTTTTGGGAAGTTCACCTGTGTACACATGCATAGATCACTGAGCGGTTGGAACACTGGCTCTCTAAGTGTGTAGATGTGAATGACTTCCTAGAACATTAAAAGCAATTCATAAGTGTTTCTAGTCAGAAGCTATGTTCTAGGTTAGATGGGCGGTTGTTTGAATGCGAACCCTAACAGTGCACATTCTCACGTCCTCTATTCATTAATTAGCGTGCGACTTCTGACTAAAACTTTTCTTAAATCTTGTGATTTTTTTAACCATATTGTTATTGTTTTTATTAATACATATTGCAAATATATTGGGGAGGCAATACAAAAATCTCTAAGTTAGAAGTGTTATTGCTACTTGTTTAAACTATCATCCTTGTTGGAGGAGTCATCTTTATATAGTTGTGTGGCTGAAAATGCTTATTATTATTGATGTAAACTAATATTTAGAGGTTATATCTGTCCGCAGACCCCCTGAATGAGTGCTGCACACCCCAGGGGTATGTACACCACAGGTTAGTAATTGTTGCTGTAAGTATTCTCTAAATAGCTCCAAAGTAACAAAGTAATGAACAGGTACAGTAATATTGAGATGACCAAATGTGAACCTGTTACCATGTCTGCTCCTGTGTTACTGTTCTCCTGAGAGGTGCTACATGTGCCTAGATGAGCAGGCTGATCACAGCATTTTCATAGCTTTTTTAAGATAGAGGCTTTATGTAATCTTGAATAAGAAAATAAGGGTGGAGGCCAAGAGAACAAGTACCTAACATGAGCATTTGCAATGTAAGTAGGTTCACACTGACAGACTAGTGGATAAACACAGCTCTGTTGTATATGATTGCCTGGTCCATATGGTACTTGAACTCAGACCACTATTATATTGACATTGGGCAGACTTCTCATCATTAGAATTGCATTCTAGTTGCCGGATCATCAAAGAATGTTGTCTCCACCATAACATGAATGGATATTTGCATTGACTGAAAGGTGCACCTCATGTCTTCATGATACAAAGATACAAAAGACTATAAATGTACAAGGACAACTCCCCAGTAATATAATGTTAAGGGCCTGCAAGAGACTAACTTGAGCAAGGGGAATTTTAATTGTTTTAAGTGCACAATGCAGAATGAAGTAAAAAGGAAATGTTGGAGAGGTTTTTTTCCCAATGATAATCTGGACATTCCTTTCAATGTTGGATAACAATACACTTTGTTGCATTGGTTTGTGAAAAGTGTTTTTATTCCTACGCTAACTATAATCAAGAGTGCAAGTTAGACATAAGCAAATGATCACTAAATGATGGCTGATGGGTAATGAAGCACATCGTGGCTGCTAAAATGAGAAAGAGGGTCCAGGCTTCAAGTTTCACAAAGGAATGTGAGAAGGTTCAGAACATTAAATTAAACTTGAGCGAACACATAAATGGTAAAAGTGATCAAATACTGCTAGTCTAAAAGTTCATAAGAGTTGAATCAGCTCAAAGAAATGGCACAACCTGTAACATGATTTTGCACTCATCAAAATCTTTCCATGTGATCCAGCATTAGACTTCCACTGCTCTACATTTGCATTTGTTAACATCCACTACAATTTAACATAGGCAAATGCTGCATGATCTGATGTTTTTCAAGCTGCTTTAGTGCACAACCAATGAGAGGCTGATAATCTGCTAGAATTCAATATTTCTAAGCAGAGTTGAAGCCAATTGTGAATTTATATTCCAAAAGATCATTCTCCACAATGTATGAGAATTTGACCTTTGATTGAGGATGCAGAACAGGATTTAAAAACAGTCCAACACTTCTAACACTAATCTAACAAACAATATGGGAAGTGCATAAATTGGGGGTTTAGACTTCCTATTCAAAGTGCATACATTAGGTGGGCCAGCTTTATTATTCTAGCTCCAGTCTAAAAAATGATGGACAAAGTGCATAGATTGGGGTTATAGATTTACTATTCTAAATCCAGTCTAACAAACATTGGGGAATGTTCATACATGGAGGCATGGTGGTAGGTTAACTGTACTAACTCCAATCTAACAAACTTTCTGGAAAGTGTAAACATTGGTGGGAAGTCAGATTTACAACTCTACCTCCAACCTAACATACATTGGGTAAAGTGCAAATATTAATGGGGGTCAGATTTGCTATTTTAGTTCCAATCTAGCAATCATTGGGGAAGAGAATATAGGTGTTGGAGTCACATTTACTACACCTAGATTATACAATTTCTCCACACAATGATGTGGAGACTATGGTCTCAGTTTGGTTAAAACTACTGCTGAGACTGAATGAAATCTGTGTTCATTCATTACAGAGCAGATACTATGAAAGCTAGAGGAACTTTAGGACTTAATTGCACAAATTCAGTGTCAGCTACATATTGTGCCCCCCCCAAAAAAAAATTAGAAGCAGCCTGTATAAATGTCCTATGCTGTAAAATAGAGATGACACGAGGAATGTATCCATAGATGTTTTTTTATAAACAGATAAGGTTAGCATAAAAGGAAATATGACAAGAGTGTGCTAGTCTAATTCCTCTAAGTTTCTGCCAGTGTGTGCTAATTCAATGTTTGATAACTAAAAGACTCAGGCGTAGCTTTTGGGCTGCCTCTGTGGAACCATTAAGTCAGAGTTTTAGCAAGGTATTGTTTGCATCTGTCTACAGTTGCAGAATAGAGGAATGGATCAGCCTGGCCAAGGGCTGAATGTGAATACTGAAAGGCAGGTAGGCATTGCTGAACCCTGAGGGACCGCACACCTGACAAAAGAACTCATGGAAGTGAATTACCCAGAATAACTTTTTGGAGCCAGTATTACAGAATAGAGGAAAAGCAACTTAACACCTGCCCACCGATGCTGAAATATAATATCAGAGTACTGCTGTTGTTTCCATTTAAAGACTTACGAAGATCATGGGTGACTGTTATTAATACTAAATCAGTGCCTCGACCTAGGCAGAGGGCCAATTGTGGCTCTTCTAAGACATCATCATTCTCTATGTGTTAGCTGATTCGGAAAGCAGCGTGGTGTTCCAAACGATTGACGACAGCTGTCAATAAAATGATGGGCCTGTAGTTACTAGGAAGCAAGGGATCAATATTGGGTTTATTTATCAAATATCTGGTTATCCCTTCTTTGAACTACAGTTGTATCAGTGGGGAGTTGATGAAAGTGGATAAGGGTTTTGGGAATTATTGGTGCAAGCATCTGAAGTAATGCAAGTGGAAGAGGATCTGAAGGATAACTGGATGTCCATTTAATTATTGCTATGTATATTTGACTCTCTGAGATAGATACAAATTAATTCCAGTGGTTATTTGTGAGTTTATATATATGGGATTCTTCAAGGAGTCAAAGGTTGATTCTCTAGATATTGCATTTCTCATCCAGTGGCAACTGAGCTTGTTTGTGGTTGGTTCTCTTTTCTTGCTGCCAGTTTGTGTTTGGTCTTCCCTTCCTGAGCACCTTTATTGTTTTTGTCTATTCCCTCAGCATTCCTCTCTCCCTTTGGGTGCTCCTCCCTCCTGATGTCACTTCTGATTCGTTTTCCTCCAGTCCTGAATTCTGGCCTGAGGCATACCTCCTTATTGCCTATGGGGTGGTGAGAACCTATGCCAATTGTCATTGACATGTGTATATGCTTGCTTCTAATAATATATAACTATGTAATGATTAATATTGTTATACATGTGCCATGTAAATGATGCAGCAACCTTTTGTTCCAGTTTCAAGGCTGAGCAGATTCTAGTATTTCCCCTTTCCTTCCTTACTTCCCCTGTTTTCTTTCAGTCTGATACTACATCAAACATTACACATCTTAACTGCATACGCCATTTTATTCAGTTTTATACAGCGCAAACTCACCCTGAAGGTATTGGATTGCTTTACATGAGCACCAGTTACATTACACAAGAACACATTCATTTTCTGTTTGACACGAGAAGATTAAGTGATTTGCCCAGAATCTCAGGATATTGAGCCGATGCCGAGACTTAAACCTGGTTGCCCAGTTCCAAAATCGTCAGCTCTAGTTGTTACGTCACAACCTGTCCAGAGGGTTCCATATTGGCAACACTACAAAGATCACCCTTACATCCATGCACTCCACATGATGTCCTGGAACACAATGCAATTATGTGCATTTCACTTCCATCACAGGGTTATGAAGTGATATAAATAATGCAACTGGACCACCCAGGAAAGTGCTTTAGAGATTGCAAGGGATATGAAAGTGCAATGTGAATACTAATATGCTTCTTTGTTTTCAATTCTAGGTGCAGTGTGGTTTGATATCAAGGAAGGAAATTGACTTTGCTAGTACTCCTTGTCCTCAGGTGGTTAAAACAAATGACCATCTTTTGCTTGATATTCCCCCAGATGTTTGTACTTATCTTTTGTTGATGACCTTAAAACACTGCGCATTTTACCTCTACTACCTCTTTAAATATGGCAAAATTTGCTTGTTCCTAACTGAAACATTTAAGTTGCCGGTAAGTCCCTAGTATATGGTGTTGAAAGTACAGCCAAGGTTTGGAAGCTAAATGCCACTTGTGGACTACAGCACCTATTGTGTCATCCACTACAGTGGCAGTGCAAACATGGCTACAGCCCTACCCTGTGTAGTCTGATGGCTGTAGTGTAAAGACTTAAGTGAAACCTGATTAAATAACCCTTTTTGACAGGTAATACCCCCTATTTTAAATATTAGTAAGTCACCTCTACCTCTTGTAGCCCCTAAGGTAGGTCACATGGTATTTAAAAGTGGGACACTTAAAACACTAATATTACCAGGTCCCTAAAGTGACAAGGCCAAAAAAGGTATTTTCTCTTTGGCGGGCTTGGCTGTATTACATAGAAAACATGAGTGCAGATAGAAATACTAATACTGCAAACTCAGGAAAGGCTATTACAAATCCAATTGAATGGTGAAGTTGGATTTTTAATAATTATTTAGGAAAACCTCCAGACTGCACTTACCCAGGAATTGGAGTGAATGAGGTGTGAAATGCTTCTGAAAAGCAAAAAAGTAGACTGACCTGAATCTGCAGAATTGACTCCCCTGAAATCCACAGAATAGTCAGAGTGGGTGTTGTAGCATCCTGTGACACCACACTGTCAAATCCTTTTTGACACATCTATTAATGCACATATAACACTTAGGGCACACTTGAAAAGGGAGAGAACAGGTTGACAAGGCAATTCTTGTGTATCCCCTGCCTGGTTTCTCAAGTGCCCTGCTTTTGGTGGACAAGACCTCTGTTCCTAGGTTTGTTGTAAGTACAGTGCTTGCTTCAAACTGGATTTTAGTGTTAGATGTGGGAGGACTGGTGATTTTCCTATGACGCTCCCCCTACACACACCCACCCCTCAGTGCCCAAGTTTTTAATGTGGCAAACACTTTCTCCATCTTGAAAAAGCCCTGATACATGCCATTTTTGTCGTGTGTGCAGTAAGGTAAACAGGATCTACTGAAAGGATTGAGTTGACCCCTTGGAAATTTTACCTCATTGGTTAGGGAGTGCCAAGAAGTCGTCCCCAATCAATAGCTGGTGAAAGGCATGAAATTAGCACCTCCAGGCACCCACTTCAGAACACTTTCTGAACCTGGCAAAGATCAGAAAAGAACTGGACTTAATGTCTGTGACCTGAGAGAAGCCCCGAAGCACTGGACCTGCTCTCTTGTACCCAGGACATCAAAGTAGACTCCAAGGCTCAGTTGGCTGACTTAGTGAATGGTTAATGGGAGTCCACAAGCTTCAAGGGCCTTTTCCTGGAAGTACCCAGCTGAACAGTGGAAACTGTAATTGGACTGGACCTTGCTGTTAGACTTTACCTGAAACCATGTGAGTCTCTAAGTGACTCCCATAAGGTCCTGTTGGGGCTTTAGAAGTTTATTCCTGTGGCTGTTTGAGTACCAGACGAAAGTTTGGAAAATTTTGAAAACTTTTCCTGCAGAACAGAGGGACCTCTAGACTTTCATCAGGACACTTAGGGGCCGATTCCGATTCAGGCCGGAAATCTCTCCGACCGAGCCGGACCCGGAGAGATGTCCGACCGAATCGGACCCGTGCAGCCCAACCGAACAAGTACGATGCGCACGTATGCCATCGGACTCCCATTGAAGTCAATGGGAGCCGGTCGTACAACGCGTACGCGGGCTCCCATTGACTCAATGGGTGCGAGGCGGACAAGGGCGCCCCCTACAGCGTGTACGCGGCGAAGCGACTCGCGCCGTACACGCACAGGTAGGGGGGACCCATGGGTCCCCCCTGTGTGCGACTCGCGTGGCTACGCGTACAGGGGGGTCCGACACGGACCCCAAAGTACGGCTCCGACTGCTCTTTCGAGCCGGAGTGCGCGGCTCGGTCGGACTGCTCGCGGTGCGCATCGTACTTACCCGGCCGGGGAACGTCTCCATTGCGCGGTGCGAGTCGAGTCCGAGCGAGTCCGTCGGTGCGGTTAGACCCGGGTACGAGTCGGTCGGAGCGGTCGGGACGCCCGGACGAGTCGGTCGGCGATTTTGCATCGTACTCGCTCGCCCGGACGCGTGTACGAATCGGTCGGGAAATAGGGCTCCGAATCGGATCCGGTTAAGCCGAATCCGATTCGGAGCCCTACCGGCCGAGATCGGAATCGGCCCCAAAGTGTACCCACCCAGGCTCTATCATGGAGGGCTTGAAATCTTGGTCCCGGTCAATCACGACCATTGACTATCATTGGCGCTTTACTTCTTCTTTGTGCTATTTCTACTTAAAACTTTAAAAATCCATATATTTTGCTCCCCTTCTTTTGGTTATGAAATTGTACTCTCCTTGAGGTGGGCAGTCACTCCCTCCAAAATATAATCCAATTTCTTACACTGGTTTTGACAGAATCCTGGGCGTCATGCACAGTGTACAGTCTGGTTGAGGATCATTGCAGGTGCCCATGATGGGCAGAATGTGATTCATACAGCTTGTTTCTTAATGTGGCACCACCACACATGATGATGGTATGAAATACTGCTTGCTGACTCTTCTGCTTTGGTGACTGTTCTCCGTGAGGTGTGCCTGGCTCACTAGTCACACCAGAGCAAGCCAGACAGTGTAACCCAGGCGGATAGTAAGTCTACTTCACAGATACACACACAATGAAATTCAGATTTTTAGTAATGTTTATGAACAACAGAACAACGCAGTGTGCATGTGCTCAGTACTGCAGAATCCTACCTACAAGTTGCAACAACCCACATCTGCATAGTTAGTAACTGTGTTACTGCGTGCCCACATTGTCTTCCAAATCACCCATTTTCACCACCCTAGTGCAGGCATCAGAACATTGGTGTAGGAATAAAAAGAGTAGGCTGAGATGGAGAAATGATATAACGTCTCACAAATTGTCTGTAATAATGGAAGAACTCCGAAATCAGCCTGTACCCTAAAAAAATAGATTTGGTTACAGAATATCCATTTTGCTTTCTACTAATAAATACGAATACAGTGACTGCCTGCCTGGGTCTTTGACTCTAAGGAGTTTGGTAACCTTTCCATTGGCTTCCTGCTGAGGGTGCACGATGGTGGCAGGGGGGTGGTTTTTGCACCTCTGTGTGCAGCCCAGGTGACCGTGCACATTTATACTATCTACACGACTTTGTTAGACGTCAGTGCTCCAATCCAAATGACCACTTGTGCTTGATTTTCTCATTCGAAACATTTGCTGCCATGCAGTGCGAGAATCCCATGACACTTTCACCAAATTTAGGAGGTCATTACGATGGCGGACGGAAAAACAACCGACCGCCATGGTAGCGGGAAAACACCGCCCGCCGCTACCGCGGGAAAACCGACGGCTAGATTAGGATCCTCGGCGTTAAAAATCCAACCGCGGTGGAAAGGAGACCCGAGAAACCGCCGTTCGCCTGCGGAGAAGGCCCAAACCCGTCCGCGGCGGTCGGTTTCGCAGCGGAAACAGCCCAAACGACCGCAACCACAGCGGAGACACCGCCATCGAAATTATGATATTCCCGACATCCCCGCGGTGCAGTGCGCTGTTTCCGACCGCCGCGGTCGACAACATCGAAGAATCAGTGAGACGGCGGAAGCGCCGTAGCCGAGCCACCACTGCGGACGCTCCGTTAAAAAAATGGCGGTCGCTAGAAAAACACACAACATGGCCACAAAGTGCACCAACCAAACAAGGCATGCACCCAAAAATAGCTAACACAGCCCAAAGACACACCCCCATGGTAAACTCCAAAACTACAAATCCCAGGTTCACACACACACCACACCTGCTACCAATACCCCATCCTGACACACCCACAGACACCAGTATAAATCCAGCCCCCAACATACCACAATCCTTTGCAAAACTCCACAACTGAGGGGACATCCACCACAGATGACAGGAGAGGCAAATCTGCACAACACACACACATCACCACCACCACCACCACTTCCACACCTGCACCTCTAACACCTTTGCACAGCACACACCATACACATCACAACCACCACTACCACTTCCAAACCTGCACCCTAAACACCTTGACACATCACACACCATGTCACCACAGAGAATGCCCAAATTCAGTGAGAGTGAGTTGAGGGTCATGGTCGATGAGATAATCAGGGTAGAACCACAATTGTTTGGTAACCAGGTCCAACAGACACCACTAGCAACAAGGACGCAAATGTGGAGAAGGATAGTAGAGAAGGTCAATGCAGTAGGGACCGTGCCACGCAATAGAGATGAAATCGTGAAGAGGTGGCACGATCTGAAGGCAGTGGTCAAAAAGAAGAGAGCCAAGAACCATGAGCTGGCTCACAGGACAGGCAGTGGCCCTCCCGTTCCACTCAAAACATTCACTGAATGGGAGGAGAAGGTGCTTGGCATTCTACATCCAGAGAGTCTCTCAGGAATACCCGGGGGAGTGGAGGCTGGTAAGTACAAACAAATGCCTAACATCACACAAATGTACTGTCTTGCACTATTACAAAATAATACCTCCTAGGTTCAAATTCATTCATGTGCACAACACTCCCCCAACACATCTCTCACAGATACAACAGACACTCCCCCTGAAGCCCCCAAAGGTAGTTAGCAACATCACCATGGGTACATGTGTACATGCTGCCAGCACTACAACTCCCACCAGGCCCCCTTGTCCCACAGCTGAGCAGGATGGAGCACTGCCCCCACCCAGAAGCATGCCTCAGCCATTGTGTGCTACACCCTCACCTAACAGGTAGGTAGCCATCTTTACAGGGAGGTGGGTGGGTGTTTGGGAGGCCTGCACTACAACTCCCACCAGGCCCCCTTGGCCCACAGCTGAGCAGGATGTAGCCCTCCCCCACCCAGAAGCATGCCTCAGCCATTGTGTGCTACACCCTCACCTAACAGGTAGGTAGCCATCTTTACAGGGAGGTGGGTGGGTGTTTGGGAGGCCTGCACTACAACTCCCACCAGGCCCCCTTGGCCCACAGCTGAGCAGGATGGAGCACTGCCCCCACCCAGAAGCATGCCTCAGCCATTGTGTGCTTCACCCTCACCTAACAGGTAGGTAGCCATCTTTACAGGGAGGTGGGTGGGTGTTTGGGAGGCCTGCACTACAACTCCCACCAGGCCCCCTTGTCCCACAGCTGAGCAGGATGGAGCACTGCCCCCACCCAGAAGCATGCCTCAGCCATTGTGTGCTTCACCCTCACCTAACAGGTAGGTAGCCATCTTTACAGGGAGGTGGGTGGGTGTTTGGGAGGCCTGCACTACAACTCCCACCAGGCCCCCTTGTCCCACAGCTGAGCAGGATGGAGCACTGCCCCCACCCAGAAGCATGCCTCAGCCATTGTGTGCTACACCCTCACCTAACAGGTAGGTAGCCATCTTTACAGGGAGGTGGGTGGGTGTTTGGGAGGCCTGCACTACAACTCCCACCAGGCCCCCTTGTCCCACAGCTGAGCAGGATGGAGCACTGCCCCCACCCAGAAGCATGCCTCAGCCATTGTGTGCTACACCCTCACCTAACAGGTAGGTAGCCATCTTTACAGGGAGGTGGGTGGGTGTTTGGGAGGCCTGCACTACAACTCCCACCTGGCCCCCTTGTCCCACAGCTGAGCAGGATGGAGCACTAGTCCCACTCATAGGCATGTGACGTCTGTGCAGCCGCACATGACACCATGCCACTTAGTCCACAGTCACCAACACAAATAATGCAAAACAGTTGTGTTGTAGTCACCATGCACAAGTCTCTGTTCAAAATTGACCCACATTGTGTACACTGTGCCAGGCATCACACACTGCAACACTAACAACGATCATGCTGCCCTGCAGCAGTGTCTGGCCGTTTGTATGGCAAAGTGCAAATCACCCATGTCATACCACAGTGTTGCAATGTAAACAGTGGAAGTGCAGTGCACCCAAAAACTACACTGCAGCTGGGACTCACAATGCTAAACTAAGCACATCCCAAATGTCCTGCAACACACCCAGCTACCACAGTGCTGCACTGAATTGCAGAACAGCACCTTGTCTGAATTAAATTGTCAAAGGTGTCTTGTTTGGACCACCAATGTGTGTATGCATTGACAATGTTCACATCTCACACTGTCTGTCTGAACAGTGCTGGTATAGTCTGGCCCCAAAACCACACATTGTCTGCACAGGGCTGAGTACATCTCACACACACACCACTGTTGACCACAACATGTCAGTGTATGGATGCCCTGGAACAACTGCTTCACCAGTACTGTGCTCATGTTCTCAGGTCCACAAATACCATGAAACCATGACAGTGTGGAAATGTATGCTGGGTGAGATCTTCACCCTGCTGTATGTCACCACTGTGCTACGAGACTATACCCCTTGCCCTATTGTGCCTTCAAATGTCGGGGGAGTGAACCCCACAGCCAGATAGCTGGGACAACAGTGATGGTGGGCTATACCCCATGACCAAATGTAATCTGAAATCAATGGGTACAAAAAGCCACACACACATCATGCTCACCACACGCACATTCCATCCAAAGATTTCTACCAAGTCACATAGCCATGTCATTGCTCACCTTCACCTCAAACGGTAGTTAGCCATCTACACAGTGAGACGGTGTAGTGTGTTTGGCTATCCGTCCCACAAAATGCAACATGCATGCTGTTCCACCACTATGGAGGATGGGACACTACACCCCCAATAAGAAGCATGTGGCAGGCAATGTATGCTACCCACCCAACTCACAGGTAGGTAACCGCATCTCACAGGTCGGGGTGTGTGGGGCTGGGAAGCTTGCACAACAACTCACACGGGCCCACCTGACCGCCAGCACACAAGACCCATTACTTCCTGGCACCAACATGCATGTGTCAGTCATTGCAATGTACACTTCAAAAGAACTGGCATGTGGACATATCATGCTGACTTGTCCCACACTGGACCAAGATGGAAGCCCTCATCATACACACACAGAGAGGTCTCTCAAATACAAGGAAAACACAGCAAACACAACATATCAACAGCCACAACATGCAGCCAGATATGCATTTAAAAAAACATGTTGGCATAGGACACCAGGCCTCTCAATGCACAACTGCACACCCAGATAGTATTGGCAACTATAGTGTGCACACACCTAAGAAAATGAAACTGTGACAGCAACCAAAGTGTGAATGACTGAAACACATGTAGATGGAACTCCGAGCACAACCATGCACACCACTACATGCCATCTGACAGTAGCAGTGGTCCAGACCACCTAGGATCTAATTAAAGCAAACTTAAGCATGTCTGGAATTGCAAATACAGATATCTACACCACATTGAAAAGGTATGCATGAAACTACAATGGTCACTCACTGTGCAGAGTAAACCGCTGCAAGGGCTCAACAAGTGACACATACGCGTAAATGGATGACATATGATTGATCAATAACAGGATGCCAACATGAGACTGTCAATGTCAGAAAATTATATTGTGCATGTCATGTCTTGACAACTCCCAATATGGACAAGTAATGCATGTACCACAACAGCTTGTAATGCATCACTGGATGTCGGTCAATGCAAATGTGTACAGTGAACAACTGCTGGATGTACAAACAGTTGATGTAACACTGCTAACACAAACTTTGATGGGTGCAACACAATGACCATTTCTCATCTGACCCACAGGTGACCAAGAACTCACTGCAGAGGATGACACCACCCTGCAGAGCCAGTCCCCCCCCCGGAACAGAGACAACTGGATGAGGACTCCCTGGATTCCTTGGATGAGGAGCTCCACGCTGGCCCATCTGGTGTGGCAGGCCGCAACCAGTCCCAGGCACCCATTGTCCCCCCAACCACATCAGCTGCAGCCCCTGACCATCCTCTGACAGCTGCTGTCACGGCCTGTGTGTCAACCACTACTACCACCACCACCACCACAGCTGTCCGCAACACCCTCCCTGCCCCAGGGGTTGAGCAGCCCACCACATCGACTGCGGAGGCCAGGGAGAGGATGCAGCGGGCCAATGTGAGGACCGGACAGGACCGTGGCAGCAGTGCAGCTGGTCGGGACAGGGTCATGCAGAGGGGGACTGATCCTGGGACGGAAGCCCTGGGCCACATCGACAGAGTCCTTGGGGCCTACCAACAGGCCCAGGGACGAATGGGCCGGTTAGAGGAAGAATCTCGGGAGCACCTCCTGCTGCTGAGGTCCATGGACACACGCATGGGACAGATTGTGGACCTCTTGGGGCAGCTAGTGGCGGTTCTGAGGGACAGGCAAGCGCAACATTCTACCCCTCCGCCTCCCCCTGTTGGGCAGCAGGATGACACTTCATCATCCTCCCCTGCGTCCACAGAGGGGGTGAGTCCTCAGACACCACTGCCCCTGCAGCAGTGGCCCCTCCAGTCAAGCGCAAGAGGGGCCGTCCAAGGAAAGGCCAGGGGGACTCACGTGCCAAAGCACCTGCCAAACGCTAGTCCCCGAGCCAGCCATGATGGCAGACCACTGCACCACTGCATTGACCTTTTGGACTATCCTTCACCACACTGCCATGTGAATGGCATCTATCTGTTGGACTGGGTCTCCACATCATTGTGGGGACTACTCAAGTATCTCATCTACCATGACTGTCAACTCACTTCTTCAATTCCCCCTTCACATCTTCTCCACCCTCGCATGTCACAGTTGTAAATAAATACACCTTACACACATGTTGTTGTGTCTGCTCCGTCTTTAATACAGGATGTGCAACCTTCACCGTGTAGGACATGGTCCAGGGGAATGGAATGTAGGTAACAAGTGAGATGCTGAAGGGACCTAGGGAAAACCGCAGAACAAGAGTCACTTGTATGGGTGTGGCATTGCACACATCACACAACACTTGTCAACAAGGTACTCAGATCTACAAACTTTACACAGAGCAACAGTCACCATAGAGACATTCTGTATCACACTAACCAATCACACATACATTGGCAGGCAGCAATGAGTCAACACCAAGCTGCAGTCAGCAAGCTCACATACACCCACACAGCAACAGCAACACCATCAGACCATTTTGTCCCTTCTACATCGTCACTCACCTTCAAGTGAAGTAGCGGGTGATGAGCTGTCGACGCATGTCGACCCCTTCCTCCTCTCCACTGCCCTCGTCACTGGATCCGGGTTGATTTGCAGGCGGCGGCCTTGGCTGCTCATCATCGTCATCCAGGATCAGGGGTATTGCCTTGCGAATGGCCAGGTTGTGGAGCATGCAGCATGCCACCACTATCTGACACACCTTCCCTGGCGAGTACATAAGGGCACCTCCAGTACGGTCCAGGCACCGAAATCTTGATTTTAGGAGACCAAATGTCCGTTCTATCACACGCCGTGTCCTCCCATGGGCATCATTGTATCGCACATCAGCTGGCGTGACGGGATTCCGCAATGGGCTCAGCAACCACGGGCGGTTCGGATATGCCGAGTCACCTGGGTGTGAGAGACACAGATTAACCTTGCAGTCCCAAAATGCAACACAACAGCATGTCACACACACACCACTCTAATCCACTATGCATACTCACCCACAAGCCATGCACGCTCAGGAAGCAGATTGGCCATCAGCTGAGGAACGATGCTGCTGCGCAAGATGTGGGCATCATGGGCTGAGCCGGGAAACTTGGCACACACGTGTGAGATGATCATGTCCGCCAGGCACACCACTTGAACATTTACCGAGTGTGAATGCTTCCTATTGCGGTAAACCTGTTCACGTGCCTGTGGTGGCACAAGCCCAACATGTGTGCAATCAATTGCACCAATGACATGGGGGATATGTCCAAGGGCATAGAAATCGCCCTTCACAGCCACCAACTCAGGCCCCCTGGGAAAATGGATATATCTGTCTTTGTACAGCATCATGGCCGACAGGACATCCCTCAGCACCATGCTGAACATCGGCTGTGACATCCCGCCTGCACTTGCGACCGTGTGCTGGAATGAGCCTGTTGCAAAGAAATGCAGGCATGCCATCACCTTAGATGTTGCGGTGAAAGCTGTTGGATATGTCCGACGTGGCTGCAGGTGGGGCTCCAACATGGCACATAGGTTCTGCAGGGTTTGTCGGTCCAGCCTGAATTTGCGGATTATATCCTCATTCTCCATGTCTGCCAGGACTGTGAACGGACGATGGATATTGGGCCTCCTCCTCCTAGGACAGATCACAGTGCACAGATGTCAATGCAGAAGACCATGAAATGTGCATCACATCAATTTTTTCAACAGACACATTCCCAAGTCTTACAACATGCACCATTAACCGACAGGGCACTTCACAAGTAGGTACACATCAGGCACACTACTCGTACACCTGTCCTCTTACCAGCAGCAATTATCTGTGCACCCCTCCGGCTCATTCGCATGCACAGTGTGATATACTAACAGATATGTGTGCATACCTGTGAGTATGACCCCCAGCATATGTTACTAATTGCAATACTACCCAAAAACACCATGTTGCTGGCCCTGATACACCTACCAAAACAGGTTGCACATGGTACACTTCAACTACACACTGACCACCGGCTGAGCGTGGGGGACACGTGTGTGCATGTGCATTGGACAATGTGCCAGTTGCTGATGCCCCTAGTTCAGAAAATGAGACGACAGTGTGCGTTACATTGCACACACAGACATTGACCATTATCTACATATGCTATGCAACACATTGACTGGACAGTCTACATGTCATTACACAGCACATGTGACATGTGCGAGTGTATGTGCCCATGCAATGTACTGGCGACTCATATATGGTATGTGTTGGTGACGTGGAGTGACATGTCCCTTCTGTGCATTTGCCCTCATGAGGACCCTTCAATTGTTGAGACACTGGGCACTGTACATGTTGGCCTATGCAGAGAGCTGGAGGACACGTTAGGTGCAGCACAGCTACTCCACAACTCCATTAACGCTCACTCCAGGCACTGTGTGGCAGACATATGGCGGTGCCTACTGCCTGGCCCCTGTGGTGTGGCACCGCCCATAACCCAGGCACGATCGCGGGTGACACCGCCAGATATGTATGTGACAATGGCGGTCACCATGCACCGCTACCCAAATCATGGTCACTCCAGGCACTGTCTGGCAGACATATGGCGGTGCCTACCGCCTGGCCCCTGTGGTGTGGCACCGCCCATAACCCAGGCACGATCGCGGGTGACACCGCCAGATATGTATGTGACAATGGCGGTCACCATTCACCGCTACCCAAATCACGGTCACTCCAGGCACTGTCTGGCAGTCATATGGCGGTGCCTACCGCTTGATGACTGAGGTGTGGCACCGCCCATAACCCAGGCACGATCGCGGGTGACACCGCCAGATATGTATGTGACAATGGCGGTCACCATTCACCGCTACCCAAATCACGGTCACTCCAGGCACTGTCTGGCAGACATATGGCGGTGCCTACTGCTTGATGACTGAGGTGTGGCACCGCCCATAACCCAGGCACGATCGCGGGTGACACCGCCAGATATGTATGTGACAATGGCGGTCACCATTCACCGGTACCCAAATCACGGTCACTCAAGGCACTGTCTGGCAGACATATGGCGGTGCCTACCGCCTGGCCCCTGTGGTGTGGCACCGCCCATAACCCAGGCACGATCGCGGGTGACACCGCCAGATATGTATGTGACAATGGCGGTCATCATTCACCGCTACCCAAATCACGGTCACTCCAGGCACTGTCTGGCAGACATGGCGGTGCCTACCGCTTGATGACTGAGGTGTGGCACCGCCCATAACCCAGGCACGATCGCAGGTGACACCGCCAGATATGTATGTGACAATGGCGGTCACCATTCACCGCTACCCAAATCACGGTCACTCCAGGCACTGTCTGGCAGACATATGGCGGTGCCTACCGCTTGACGAATGAGGTGTGGCACCGCCCATAACCCAGGCACGATCGTGGGTGACACCGCCAGATATGTATGTGGCAATGGCGGGCACCATGCACCGCTACCCAAATCACGGTCACTCCAGGCACTGTCTGGCAGACATGTGGCGGTGCCTACCGCCTGGCCCCTGTGGTGTGGCACCGCCCATAACCCAGGCACGATCGTGGGTGACACCGCCAGATATGTATGTGACAATGGCGGTCACCATGCACCGCTACCCAAATCACGGTCACTCCAGGCACTGTCTGGCAGACATATGCCGGTGCCCACCGCCTGGCCCCTGAGGTGTGTCACCGGCATGGAGCATGCCCTTGCAGCCAATGGGAAGCAGCCTCGCGGTAGCCTGATGTGAGTTTGAAAATCACGGTAGGCGTGCACCACCCCCGCGGAGGCGGTCACTGGAGGCATTCAAGAGATGCACCACCGCGGTAGCGCGCACATGGACCCTACAGTGTGTCACCGGCATGGACCATGCCCTTGCAGCCAATGGGAAGCAGCCTCGTGGTAGCCTGATGCGAGTTTGAAAATCGCAGTAGGCGTGCACCACCCCCGCGGAGGCGGTCACTGGAGGCATTCAAAAGATGCACCACCGCGGTAGCGCGCACATGGACCCTACGGTGTGTCACCGGCATGGACCATGCCCTTGCAGCCAATGGGAAGCAGCCTCGCGCTAGCCTGATGCGAGTTTGAAAATCGCGGTAGGCGTGCACCGCCACCGCGGAGGCGGACATTGGATGTATTTGAATGAGGCAGACCTGGTACACCAATAGCAGCACCCTGGGACCACTGACACAGCCCCAGGGGCCTATATATGTGTGGGAGGGTGCACCACATTCCCACAGCTACCAGGGACTGCTGACTGATAACCCTTCACCTGCTGCTGCTGCCTCAAGGGACTGCTGGCTGCCACCCTGCACCTGCTGCTGCTGCCTCAAGGGACTGCTGGCTGCCACCCTCCACCTGCTGCCTCAAGGGTCTGCTGGCTGCCACCCTCAACGTGCTGCTGCTACCACATGTCCATTGTGATGTCGAGGACTCAGAAGATCCGTGCCAGTCCCTTCACCAGTGAGGAGCTTGGGGTCCTGGTAGACGGGGTGCTTGCACAGTACCCAAGGCTTTATGGCGGCCCTATTGTCGTGGTAAGTCTCCCAGACTGTGAGTGAGAGTGCAGGGTGTGCACAAGTGGGGTGGAGGTGCTTCGGTATGTGTCAGTGGTTGTGGGGCTCTGACATGCACTGCCTATCATGTTTACTACAGCGGGAAGGGCTTGGTGGGCTCTTTCACACGTTACCCTGCATGCCTATCCTGAGTAGAGGGACATGTCCTGTAGTGTCAGCCATACAGTGCAGCTGCATTTTGGGAATGCAGGAGTCTGGCCAGTTATCGTTTGTGTGAATGGCTGTGTTGCTCCAAATTAACCCACTCAGTGTCAGTCCACCTGCCCTGCACAGTCCCCGCCGAATGCCACATGTCCACATCACTGCATGTACAGTGTGTTCCATGTGTGTTTGGGTCACGCCTCTTCATCTAAGTCCCATCTCTGCCATGTAGATTTCACAGGAGCAGGCGTGGGAGAAGGGTGTGGGTATGACAGTTGTTGTCACTCTATGTGAGTTCCAGGACACAATGAGGCTTTCACAGGGCTAGGACACTTAGGAATGCGCAGTGTTGGACACAGTGAGTCCAACAACAAGACACATGTTTTGCTATCTTCTCTATGTGTAGTTGTAGGTAACTGCAGACAGTAGCTGCAGCCAGACTACATGTTGCTTGCTGTGTTGGTATCCTGCATGTGAATGGGATGTGGAGGTACTGTGTCCACCATCGAAGATGCATGCCTGTATGTCTGATTGACCAATGACATTGCACCATGTTCACAGCAATTGTTGGCTATGTGACAGTTGTAGCTGGAGTTTTGGATGAGTCACTGTCGTACTACTGCATTTTCGTTGTGTTGTCATTGTGCATTGTGTCACTGGAACCTCACCCCTCTTGTCTCCCATTGCCTGCAGCTGAAGGTCCACCAGCGTAAAGCCGTGTGGAGGGCCATTGCCTCCAGAGTCCGGGATCTGGGTGTGTCAAACCGAAGGCGCACCCTCTGTCATAAAAGGTGGGATGACATCTGCCGGCTGAGCAAGAACGTGGCTGAGATGACGCTGGGGCTGCTCCCTCGGACTGGCAGGTTGGCTAGGCGCAGCATGACACCACTAATGGCCCGCATCCTGGCTGTCACACAACCTGAGCTGGACAGACAACTGAAGGAGCATCAGCAGCGAGCCAGGGGTGAGTATGTGTTGCAGGCTGCCTTTGGCTGGGAGTGGGTGCATGTGTCTACAGAGTGTGCAAATTGTCAGCTGTGTGACGTTGGTTGTGTGGTGCAATGTTTTGGGAGTGGCCTCTGTGCTGGGTGTATGTGCCATGCTTTTGCCCAAACGGTGCTTCATGAAGTGAGTTTTAGCACTGTGCATCTCTCTTACATTTGGAGTTGTGGCCTTCAGGTACCTTCTGCTGTGGGGTAGTGTGTGAATTCAGATGGATGGGAATGCCAGTGTGCCAACTGTGAATGCGTTTCAATGAATGCGTGCAATTCCAGACCTCAGATGTCTGCCAGTCAGACATCTGAGGCCAATGTGCAACAGTAGATGTGCCCATGGACTCGATATGGTGGATGGCATGTGTGCAGGGTCATTGTGGGCTGGTATGTTGTAGTCTGTGTGGTCCCCTACTGCTCCACACATGTAGGTGATGTGCACCATGTCGTGGTGTTCATCCTTGCCAACATCGGGACAGTGTGTGTGCACAGGCCATTTTGGGGCTGTGTCTGATGTGAGCCAACTGCAGGATGGTGTGCTGTGTGAGTCACCTGGGGCACGTATGGCAGGATGTTTGGCGGACATGCACCGTTGTGTTGAGATTTTTGGTGGCAAGATATATGTGTGCACAGGGTGGCATGCAATGTGCTGCACACCTCTTTCTAGGATGCACATGTATTGGCACGTGTTAGTTCTGTTGATGCCACTCATCTCACAGTACTTCTCTCTCCTATGCAGCAGCTCCCGTATGTGCAGAGGGAGAGGGGACGGACACCAGTGGTGAGGCTTCCAGTGCAACTGCAGCACCGGAGCAGACTGACACAGATGTGACCAGCGCCGAGGAGGGGGACAGGAGTCTGCTAGAGGATTCACAGCCGGAGACACAAAGTTCTACCTCATCTGACGCCAGCAGTGACACATCCATGTTGGGGGGTACAGGGAACGGGGACTCGGCCTCCTCTTCCGCCACACAGCGTCCAGTGCCCAGCCTCCCTTCAACCTCCACTGGTGCTGCCCGTGTCCGCACGAGTAGGAAGGGAAGAGTCACCTTCACCCCAGGCACAGCTGCCCCAGCCCATGTCAGCCCTGCTGCCCTCAGTGCAGAAGCAGTCGAGCTATTGCACCAGCTGTGTGTGGGGCAGACAGCACTTCTCAATGCCTTCCAAGAGCACGACAAAAAGTTGGGGCAGGTTATAGCTTTCATGGAGGGCTTACATTCAGACGTAGGTGGGCTACACCGGACTGTGCAGTCCTTGTCATCAACTGTGACAGCAGCCCTGCAACAGGCACATAGTCAGGGAGTGGCTCCCAGCACTCGGTCTGGCCCCATGTCACTGTGCACCTCTGACGACAGTGACAATGCTCAACGAACCCCAAAGTCCCGATACAGAACACGCAGCACACAGGAGCAGCAGCAGCCCAAGCGTACTAGGGCGCAGACACCATCCCCACATAAGAGTAAGGCCACCCCAGAGCGCAGAGAGAAAAGCCCATCAGGCGACAGCAAGGGCCACAAAGCAAAGAAAAAAGCATCAGTGTCACAGGCCTCACCTTCCTCCCCTGCCAAAGACTCCCCTGTCACAAAGACGTCTCGCAGAGGCAAAAAGACTGAGAAGGTGTTGCCTGCAAACATTACACAGGATGAGGGCCCCATGGATAATCCATACTTGACCTCCACTCCCATCCCAAGCCCTGTGAAGCCAGCACGGGAGGACACTGTAGGGGGCAAAGCTGGTGGACAGAGGGAGTCAGGGCGGCGGCAAACACCAGGCAAGCGCACAGCGGGATCCAGCATGTCCCCAGAGGGAGGGTCACCATCCACATTAGAATCAGCTTTGGTGTTGGGGTCACCTGTTGTGCCTGCCCCAGTTCCCCTCAATCCCCAGACAGGGAAGCCTTTCAGGATCCCCAAGAAGTGGAGAGGCACCCCTCCACAATCTCCGGCACACACTGTGTCTCACCAGGGAATGAGTCCACCTCCCCGGGCCACCACCCCACCTGGTCCAAGCAGCCCCCCAGCTACCACATGCACAGTTGGCTCTTCCACAGTCCTCCAACTGACCCCAACACACAGTCAGCTCCAAGTCCAACAGACAGACCCATCTGAGTGGTGGTCACCCTCATACACCTGTCTGTCCACAGTGGTGCGTGTGATGCCCATTGTCACGCCCATTACTCTGTTGCTGGGCATGGCATGGTAGAGTTGCATACATTCCCTGTGTAGCTTCTTATGTCACTACTCTGCACTATGTCTTTGCCTTTTTGTTCACTGCTGTTTGCCCCTTGCCTGTGCAGAATCTCATGTACCTCACCTGCACTTTGGACTGGCCACTGGCCTTGTTGTTCACTGCTGGTTGCCCCTTGCCTGTGCAGCATCTCATGTACCTCACCTGCACATTGGACTGGCCACTGGCCTTGCTGTTCACTGCTGGTTGCCCCTTGCCTGTGCAGCATCTCATGTACCTCACCTGCACTTTGGACTGGCCACTGGCCTTGTTGTTCACTGCTGGTTGCCCCTTGCCTGTGCAGCATCTCATGTACCTCACCTGCACATTGGACTGGCCACTGGCCTTGCTGTTCACTGCTGGTTGCCCCTTGCCTGTGCAGCTTCTGATGGAACTACTCTGCACATTGTACTTGCCTTGTGTTTCACTGCTGTTTGCCCCTTGCCTGTGCAGCGTCTCATGGACTCACTCTGCACTTTGTCCTGCCCACTGGCCTTGTCGTTCACTGCTGTGTGCCCCTTGCCTGTGCAGGATCTCATGTACCTCACCTGCACTTTGGACTGGCCACTGGCCTTGCTGTTCACTGCTGTTTGCCCCTTGCCTGTGCAGCTTCTGATGGAACTACTCTGCACATTGTACTTGCCTTGTGTTTCACTGCTATTTGCCCCTTGCCTGTGCAGCATCTCATGTACCTCACCTGCACATTGGACTGGCCACTGTCCTTGCTGTTCACTGCTGGTTGCCCCTTGCCTGTGCAGCATCTCATGTACCTCACCTGCACTTTGGACTGGCCACTGGCCTTGTTGTTCACTGCTGTGTGCCCCTTGCCTGTGCAGCATCTCATGTACCTCACCTGCACTTTGGACTGGCCACTGGCCTTGTTGTTCACTGCTGGTTGCCCCTTGCCTGTGCAGCATCTTATGTACCTCACCTGCACATTGGACTGGCCACTGGCCTTGCTGTTCACTGCTGTTTGCCCCTTGCCTGTGCAGCATCTCATGTACCTCACCTGCACTTTGGACTGGCCACTGGCCTTGTTGTTCACTGCTGGTTGCCCCTTGCCTGTGCAGCATCTCATGTACCTCACCTGCACTTTGGACTGGCCACTGGCCTTGTTGTTCACTGCTGGTTGCCCCTTGCCTGTGCAGCTTCTGATGGAACTACTCTGCACAGTGTACTTGCCTTGTGTTTCACTGCTGTTTGCCCCCTGCCTGTGCAGCTTTTCATGTAAATACTGTGCATATTGAAATGCCCACTGGCTTTGCTGTTGCCCAAATTTCTTGTCTCTATATGCAAATTGTGAATAAACACAGTTGGTCCTGCAGTGAGTTGTGTCAGTGTCCTTCCTGAATAAAGTTGTTTCTGTGTGTGCATGGTTTACTGTGTCACAGGCTCAGTATGCCACTTCAACATTGCCAATGGGTTGTCTCACATTCCATTTTTTTTGCAGGGGTGGGAGGCACTTCATTTCTACATGACTGTGATACTTATGGGTGCAGTGCAGGTGGTTGGCAATGAAATCTTGTTGTCATCTTCCTTCTTGGCTCATGTTATCTATGGTGGACACATGTCAGGTTTGTGGGCAATGGCAGCACAGGGTGGGAGTTTGGGCACAGGCTTACAGGCAGGCAGGCCAGGGTCATGTGGTCTGTGTGAGCTTCCTTTCTGTGTGCCAATCAGTGTCGGTGTATGGACATCTTGTGGTGATGAGTTATCCAGGTCCCATGGCTTACTTCCAATGTGTGCACTTGGGTGGTGGAGAAGTGTATGGTGTGAAGAGGGTGACTGGTTGTGACTGTGGATGTGTGTGCACCTGCATTGTCAACTACTGCCATGTGTGACCCTGGAGTGGTGTGCCTGTATGTGTACTTGTTTAGCCCTGTGGTTGTGTTTTGTGCACATGGCAGTATTGTGTGTTGCTGTTGTGGGAGGAGGTATGTGTGACATATCCTACTTGTACTTGGCTGTCATGTAGTGTGTCACTATGTGTTGTGCAGCAGACATTGTCTTGTCCAGTATTTGGATGCCTATGTGTGGCTGGTCAGTGTTTGAGTTCAGGGCCTTCCTTACATCCCTGTGCCTATACATGGGTGTCCTTGCTGTCTCCAGGAGTTGTTGCATTGGGGTGACCGTGGTTTGTGTTGACTGACTGTGTCAGCCATGTGTGCTGTGATGGGCTTTGTGTGTTCTCACATGTGTCTTGTCTTGCATGTGCATCACACATGCTTGATGGTTGTGTCACTGCCCTTCCATTTGTGGGCACCTCACTTTGGCTTTCCTATATGTTGTCCTCCATTACTGCTGGCATGTGGTGTGTGTATGTAGCTGTGAGTCAGGGTGGTGTGTGTGTGTGTGACTTGTCAGGTAGTGTGTGCAGTGGAGTGTTTGGTCCTCATCTGTGTGTGTGTACATTTTGTGCCTGGCCTCAGTGTTCTTGGCTTGTGCGTGATGTTGTTGCGGTGTGTGGGTTGGCTTGGGCCGTGCTTCTGTGCTATGTGTTCCTTTGCAAAGGGTCCTGCTGTGGCTGTATATGCAGTTGTTGGGACGTTGGGCATGGTGTGGCTGTAGTTGTGTGGTTGTTGTGCAGGAGTGGCACTTGTGAGGCACATGTTGTGTCCCTTCAGGGAGGTAGCTGGTGTGTTGTGGATGGAGTTGTGGCTCTGTGCGACTTGTACGGTGCCCTTGGCATGCGCTGGCCCTGTGCTCTGCATTGTGTGCATGGTTTCATGCACACTGACCGCGGCGGTGACGTAACCGGGACATTTGTTCATGAATGCGGTACATGGGTGGGCAGTATGTGGCGAGATGTTTTTGTCACAGGTGGGACATGTGTGTGTGCAGTGATGGCTGTGTGCCTGTCCCCACAGCGGTGTGTGGTGTTCCCATGCGATGGTTTCCACCCTGGAGCTGTGTATTGTGTTACTTGCACTGTTGTGTCTGTACGTACCTGCGGAGGCGTCCGCGGCGGTGGATAACTTGCAGGTGGTGTATCATGTATAGCACCGGGAAGGCGTGTAGGGCAGGATCCATAGAGGTGTGTCCCGGGTGTTTCTTTTCTGTCTCCGCTGTGATGTCTCCGCTGTCTTTCGCTGTACGGTTTCTCCGTCGCGGTGCGCTGCCCTGTTTCCGGCATCGCGATATCTTCGGCGTACGGGACGTCATTCCACACGGCGGTGTGTGGTGATTGGCTCACTCCGCCGCGGTGGCGGGCGCACTTTGATGGCAGTCGGCGTCGCACCGCAGCGGGCAGGAAATGTGCAATGTGTGGCCATCCTAATATGGCGGGCGTGGAGACCGCTGGCGGCGTGCGGTAAATGGGTGTTACCGCCACCGCCGGCACCGCGGTCGTGTCTCCGCCCGCCATCCTAATAGGCCCCTTAGTTTCTTTGCTCGCTTTTCATGGATGTGGAAGTAACCATTCTGTTTCTAGTGTTTGCTGAACCTCTGGGCTATGCAGAGGGCCTTTGTGACATTTATAGAAATTAGCTGATAGGTATACATAAGAATGTTTACATAAAGCAAATTGCATATTGCATATCTTTATTGTTTTAGTCCTACACCAATAAAACAGACGCAGATTCATACCAGATTTAGAGTCGAGCCGCTGCAGATGTGCAGTGTCAAATAAGTTTATTTCTTCCAGTGGCACATATGGGGGAACAGCTGGTGTCCCTTCTGTGCATTTTGTCTTATACTTGCTTGTGCATAACAGACAATTGCAAACGTATTTTTATAAAATGCAAAACATGAGTAAGTGCAATCTGAGAGGCAAATTCATATGGACTTACCAAACCATGGGGGCATATTCTCAAGGACTCATCGCCGATTTATCGGCACTTCAGCACCGCAAAAGTGGCGATAGATTCATCGCCCCATTCACAAGCTGGTGCAAACTGCCGACATCGCCAGTTTTCCCGCGATAGCTACAGCAGAAAACATCGCCACAGATGAGAGCAACAACTAACGCTAATGATATGCAGAGTAGGCGTTCCCGTGCAAAAACACACAAAAACACCACTTCGCGAGATTCTCAACGACCAGCCAGATCTGCGATGCGATCCAAAAACAGGCGATAATGCACGTTAGCAGCAGGGATTTAACACCTGCCTTCTGCTGGTGTTAAGCAGGATGATAACCTGCAGCACAAAAGGGAGCCCATTCCCAAGCCACATCTGAAGACCAACAGATGCCATGGAGCTACTGATCATGCAGCTCAGAAACCCCAGAGGCCCACAACACCCACCGTCACCACCCCCAGCCCCCCCCCCCCGGGCCACCCCCCTCTGGACTACCAGCGAGGCAGCGCAGAACAAGACAGCGGAACTACAGAAAACGCACCAGCCTCACAGACTTAAAGCCAGAGGAAGTCATTGCCCACTACAGGCTCAAAAGGACAGCCATCCTCCACATCCTGACCCACATTGCCCACAGGCTGACGGTACCAACACAGCGGACAACCAACATCCCTCCGCAGACAAAGCTGCTGGCTGTGCTGCACCTGTTGGCCTCTGGTACCTTCCAACCAAGAACTGCCAGAGTCGGAGGAGTCTCACAGCAGCCCTATCAAAGTTCATCACACCTGTCCTGGATGCCATCATCAGTTTCATACCCCAGCACCTTCACTTGCCCCACACTGCGCAGGAACAGCTGGAGACCAAGCAAGGCTTCTACGCTGTAGCTGGCTTCCCACACGTGTTGGGGGCAATTGACTGCACACATGTCCTACTTGTGCCCCCTGCCGACACTGCACACAATTACCGCAACAGAAAGCACACGCGTTCCATCAATGTGCAGGCAATAATGGACCACCGGGGACAGTTCACCAATGTCGTCCCCAACTACCCAGGCAGTGTGCATGATTCCTACATCTTCCGACAGTCCATCATCAACCAGCGCTTCCAGGATGGCACCTATGGAAATGCACTGCTCGTTGGTAAGTACCAAATGAACACTCCACACACCTCGACTCCACAATCATGCAACTCACAACTGTGGTAATGCACACGTTACTGAATCACATACAACATGCCAAACAACATGCCCACCTACCAGACACGATAACACAAGGAACTGTGGTAACAGGGGCCAGACATGTAGACAAACCATCCACGTCATGGCACCTCTGCCACACAATTGCAGAATGTGGGGAGTGGTGGGGACCAAGTCTGTGCGAAGGAGGCAGGAGACCCATGACTTAAAATGTACACAATGCCAAGTGTGGCAGTGATGTGCTGGACAGACATCAGTATGCAGAGCACAGACATGTCCATGTGGACATATACTGCTGTAGTTTGTAGTGTTGTGGACAGTGGACGCAACCATGTTACCTCAGGCAGTGGGGAAGACTTTGGACATGTAGCTATGTCGTCCCCCCTGTAAGCGTAAGCGTAGTGGGCTGGGCCAGCGTAGGGGTGGGAATACATAGCCCGGGGCTCTGGGCGTGGTTCAGTAGCGGGATGGCCACCAAAGCAACTACTGCGTGTGTGTCTGTGTCTGCCATATCCTGACCATAGGCCTACACACAAGAGGCAGACCACCTTCAACGGCCATATTCACAGTGTTGTCATCAGGCTTGTGGACATGCGCTGACAGCCACGACAATGGTGTGTCATAGGAGTGCAAGTGATGCAACCGCGCAGCGCACACAAGTGAATTGGCTCGGGGGTAGTGAGGAGCAGCTGTGAGGCAACTTAATACACATGGATGCCGCTCATCTGCCACATGCAAGACATGTCATTCATGAATCCCAAAGTCGCACACATCACACACCACTGAACTAATCAGCCTGCCAACACAGAATGCAGAACAACCGATTGACACATATCTCTCCCCCCTGTCACAGGTGATCAAGGATATACACTCTGCCCGTGGATGATGACACCCCTCCGAGCCCTGAACACCCCGGCCCAGAGGCAGTACAATGCGGCCCACAAACGCACCAGGGGCATTGTGGAGCGCTCATTTGGCTTGTTGAAGTCACGTTTCAGATGCCTGGCCATCACAGGTGGAAGAATCCTGTACAGCCCAGTAATAGTGTGCAAGATGGTCGTCGCATGTTGTGTGTTGCACAACATATGTGTACGCACCAATGCCCCATGGATCCAAGTGCCAGATGCACCGGACGATGATGAGGAAGATGAGGCAGGTGGACCACACCCCAGTGCAGCTGCAGCAGGAATAGCCCGAAAGAACACAATCATTGACAATTTCTTCACATGAGCACGTCACATTGGGACTGTCCTTGGCAGTCATGGGACTGGACAAAATGACCACAGGCACGGCATGTGCAAATGTATTCATTACAACACACATTCCCTGTGTGCATGTCACTCCTCTGCATTAGCACATCACTCTGACAAGTGTAAGTGCAACATTTAGTGCTGACATTCTCACAAATGGCAATTAGATGGTGGGTGTGTCACCTCCGTTATCAGGATCCTGTTTTCCTGCAGACTGAACCGCGTGTTCCTCTTCTTCTTCTCCTTGCCCTTCCGTGTCCCTGGGGTCCCAGGCTGGTCCTCCGTGGGGCTTGTGGGGTTCTGGTTGTCCTCTGTACTTGCTCCGGCTACCTCCATGGTGCTTCACAGTTGTTTGTGTTTTGTTTGTGTTTTGTGTTGCCGCTTTTATTGTGCTTTTTGCAGCCTGACTTGTGGGACTTGCAGGCCTGGCGCTGCTTGTCGCTGACTTTTTTATCGCAGCTGGGCACATCGCACCTTTCTTCATGTTCGGCTTTAGATTCTTATCGCCGTCACGGGACTGTTGTCGCGGACATTTGACGCGTTATCGGGTAACTATCGCATGGTACCGCCGTGTTGAGAATGCCACGTTAACACAGAGTTATTTTCCCGCAATAGACGGCGATATGGAAAATTGCGTTGGCCTATTTTGGCGATGTTTATCGCACGTTCTTGTGAATATCCCCCATGAGATATGATAGCTGTCCACTTCATTTACTAAGGTGAAGATCAGCATCCTACAGAAATAGAGGTCTGCTGCACTTTAATTCCATGGAGAGTATCTGAGGGTTATGGTGACTGTGTTGTCATTTAAAACCCTGATTTATAGGCTTGATGACCACATTTCTGTCTTGGAAAAGCTATGAGGTTCTTTTCGTTCATCCGCTCTTAATGCAAAAAATGCTACCGAAGGCATCAGCCATATCTCTCTGTTGTGCATCATGCTCTAGAGTACAATGTTCTATTACACTTGGATTGGGATAGCTAAAATGGCAGTATGTGTGTGATGACATTCCTGGGCCAATGTGTGACATTATTATTTTCATAATGTACACCCATTGTGCTAAGAACTGGGAAGATATTCAAAATATTTCTACCTGCTTAGTAATCATACACTTGTTTGTAAGGTGATTACTCCTCTTTTGAATACGCAAGCTCACCTGTGAGCAGGAGGGACACTGAACAAGCCTACCTGTAGGGTTCCCATATGTTCTGTGCTCTGTCCAGGTTCGAATGTTATGCACAGAGGAAAACACAACATTTTCCTTTTGTAACTTTACTGCGCATGTGTGCTTTAGTCATGCTGCTCGATTTGGATAAGGTCTATAAGATGTTATGTATTACCAGTTGTAAGAAATATGAGTATTAATTGAGGGGGGTGAGAACCCACCTTGAATAATAGTCATAATCCTTGTCAGGGTGAACCACAACAGTCACTAAATTAACCTCTGCTGAACCATCTGGTAGCTTGGCACAAAGAAGTCAAACTTAACTTAGAACCTATGTGTAAAGTATTTATTAGGGATCGGAGAAACTCATGGAGTTTCGCTTTACAGAATTCTGCAGAGTTACCTAAAAACTCAGTGAAATTCCATGGAGTTCTGTGAGCAGCAGAGTTCGGTATGTCACTCTGCGTGTGTTGATCTTTAGCGCTGGGAGCTTTTTCCGCGCTGTAAATTCAGCACAAATTGCACTACACCGCACACTAGAGGATGCTGCTTCTTTCTACTGCTCAAGTAGATTTTGTACTTGAGCGGCAGCTTTCAAAACGTGAGCAGTAGTGACCTGCTGCAATTTCCCGCGTTGAGAAATCTCACCGGGAGGCGGTCAAGCGCTCAATTTTCTCGCTTGCCAACTTAACATTGCTGAGCCACATGTGAAAAAAAACTCCACCACGTGCCGGAGATGTTCCTAAATTCCGCGCTCCAAGTAGAGTGCTGATTTGAAAAAACTCGGTGAACTCCACCGGAGGAGCGGAGTTTACCACCCACCCCTAGTTTTTATGAAGTACTGAAACAGTGATAAAGGGAAAAAATAACACAGGAAGATTCCCAAGACAATTTAGAAAGTCAGAGAATATTATAATAAATAAAATGGCTCCACAATGACAAAAATCCAATCAGTAGAACCAGAGTTATAATTTTTTTTATATTTGAGGTTCAAAATAGCACCAAAAGGTGCCATCTGTGTGCATCTGGTCATTCTGGACCAGAACAAAATCATAAGTTCTAGCTGACCATGATGGAGTGCAGTTGGGATACGCAAGCAGGTTTTTCCAGCTGGAAGATTTACCTTCTCACTTCAATACGAGGTCTGTGCAGCGCAGCTTTGTGCGTCTCTGCGTTACTCAGCATCGCTCAGATTCTGATCCGCCATCGGATCTGGTGAAGCCTTTGATGAGGTTCTCCATGACTCTCAGGGGCCCTTCATCTCACTGCAGCAAATCCAGTGAGGGTTTCAGTTGGAAGCTGCATGGCGGGGCTCTGTGCTGCACTGCTTTGCTCTATATTGGATGTGGTGAGGCTTCCAGTCTGGAGTGCATTCTGACTCCAGCCAAGGGTCAAGGACCTTGAGAACAGCACTTGGGGTTTAGGACTCACTCCCACAGTGGCCGACAGAGGAGACCAGGTAAGGTTCTGGTCAGCTGGGCAGATGCAGCAAAACTCTGGAAGCTTGTTGTGTCCCTGTAACTCAAACAGGTGGTTGGCAAACTGACCTTTGGAGTCACTTCTGGGGTCCTGGGTTCAAGATAAGCAGATCAAGTCTTCTTTCAGGTGTCAGACAGCCTGGCAGTCATTCTTCTGATCTCCACAGTTCCAGAGGTGTTCAAATTTCAGGTTCTGAGGATGCCATTTTATGCGCTGTGTAAGCCTATTGATGGGGGATGACACCTTTTGTCTACCTTCAAAATTTATTATGGCCATTTCCTTCCTTTCCTCTGAGTTTTGCTCCTGCTTGGATGGTGAAGCAAAGGCAGGCATGGTGACAGGTTCTTCTGTGTGGGCTAGGGCAGGCCCCTTTGAAGTGTAGTCAGGGCAGGGCCAGAGATTCTCCCAGTAATCCTGTCAGGAAGAACATCACCTCTCCACACCAAAGCCCTTTATCCACTGTCTGGGAGGAATACACATCACACCATAGGAGAGCAATTAACAGTCAGATGACCCAGGAAACTGTCAGAAAGGCACATTTGGCTTAGGCGAAAAAATGCCAAATTTCTAAAAGTGGCATGTTTAAAATAGTCATTTAAAATCCAACTTGACATTAGGATATATTTTAAATTCCTGTTCTAATGAGTCAAAGAGTCATTTTTCTAGGTAGTCCCAAACCAAAGTTATGCATTACAAGAGATTATATGGGATTAAATGGGAAATCCAGCCTTACTACAGTGAACAAAGACTTTGGAGATTTTTTCACTGCCAGGAATGTGAAACATTTAAGATATATGTTCTACTTTTTAAATACCATGCTCCCTGCCCTATGAACATTAAGAGCCTGTCTTAGTGGTGCCATATAGATATTGAAAAGGAAGGTTTAGGCTAGTTTATTTTGTCAGGTCGAAAAGGCAGACATACGCTGTAAGGGCAGCTCTGTAGACATTTTCCAGTGCTGATTTAGTGTGTGGGTACAATGAGCATTTCATTTAAAGGCCCTAGGTACACATAATATTATATACTAGGGACCTATAAGTAAATTAAATATGCCATTGAGGAATATGCCAATTTTACTATGTTCACAAGGGAGAGCACACGCTCACCAACATTAAGCTGGCGAGCGAGAAAAAATCCAACGCTAGACCACCTCCACATTTTCTCAATGTGGGCGGTCATGGATGGTCGCGGTCTACTTGAGCAGCAGAAAAAAAACAGCACCCTCTTGCGCTGAACATGGTGATTTACCAGCACTGGACAAACACCTGGTGCTAAAAATCAGCATGAACTGCGCGACCTAACACACTCCACCCCTTGCGAAACTCCGCATAGCGCGGCAGAGTTTTTTTGGTCACTTCGCGGAGTTCTGCATACATGAACTGTGCCCAGACCTAGCTGATGTACAAACTTTCTATATCCAGACACACCAAAAGATTTTAGATTTGGGCTATCTGGGCACATGTAGCACCACCACCAAGGGTCCTGGACTGCTGATGCACCACTTTGTGGGTTGAGGCTCACTTAGGATGGGACCAGGTGTGGATTCAAGATGGTGGGAGCCTGTTATGTCCCTGTAGTTCTGAACAGGAGGACAGCAAACTATTCCTTGGAGTCACTCTGCTAGTCCTGGGTTCAGTTGAAGAAGCAGGGCTCAAGCAGCAGGGTGTGTCTCTGAGGGTTCAAGTCAGGCTTCAGGTAGCAAAGCAGTCCTCCCAGGTGCCACAAAACAGTCTTGTGGTGTACACAGCAGGCCACAGCAGCAGGCAGTCCTCTGAGAACCTTTCACAGGTGCAGAAAGTAAACTGAAGAGTTGGTCTTCGGGCCCTATTTTTATACTTGGTGCCTTCACTCTTGTGGTAGAAGTAGTCTAGAGGTTTCTCATTGAAGTGCTTGGAATTTCTTGACTTCACTGCCCTAGCTCAAAGCTGGCTGAAGAGACAATGCAGTGGTGACAAGCCCCTTGTGTGAAGGCAGATCACAGCCTATTCACTTGCAAGTGGGGCTGTGCCCGGGTCCATCTTCCATCCAGCAAGCAGATGGCCCATTCAGGCACACCTAATGCCTCAATTTTGTGACTGTCTGGGAGATATTCACAAAGTCCTAGCTGCCAACTGCACACACACAGTCATGTGACCTGGGGGGGGGGGAAGGCTGCAGGCACCAAATGGCTAAGAGGATTTTTTATTACAATTTCATAGATACCAAACATGATGTTCCTATTTGTCCCCAATACAAGGTTAGCACTAATTAGATGAAATAAGGCAACCCAATGTTCTCCTATGGGACAGGTAAGCCTCACAGTAGTGAAAAACAAATGTAGGAGTTTTTCACTACCAGGACATGTAAAACTTAAAAGTACATTCCCAACCTTTTAATTACAATGCACCATGCTCTATGGGAAATCTAGGACTATAGGGGTGACCTATATGCAATAAAAAGGGAGTTTAAGGCTTCACAAGTGGGTTAGATTGCCAAGTCGAATTGGCAGTATAAAACTGCATTCAAGCTGCAATGGCAGACCTGGGATATGCTTTAAGGGGTTACTTAAGTGGATGACACACTAAGTGCTGCAGGCACACTAGTAGTATGAAATGTGTAGGCCCTGGGTATATGCTATACCACTCTATAAGGGCAGTTAAAAGTAAATTATTTATGCTAATTAGGAGTAAATCAATTTTACCATGTTAAGGGGAGTGAGCAAAAACATTTTAGCACTGGTTAGCAGTGGTAAAGTGCACAGAGTTCTAAAGCCAACAAAAAAGAATTACTGCAAAAAATGGGGGGAAACAGGCAAAAAGTTTGGGGGAAGACTACCCTAAGGCTGACAGGTTTCGCAATGGTAGCACACCTACAACTTCTGCCTTGCATTCTTTTATACATGATCAAGGAGTGAGAACCTGAGTTACAATTGTCTCCATATCCAGCCAGTTCACATGTGGTCCTAAATTAGTCAATGTAATACCACATGAATTAATAGTACAACAGCATGCCTAACATGCACACCAAAGTCAAGATAGCATAGCAATTCCTGATATATTTGTCAATAGTAGTTAATACATGTAAAGACACACATGTCACATTAGAAACGCTAGCTTGGTGAAAAGCTCTGATACTCCAACTGCAAACAGCTCAAGTCGCCTCTGATCCTACTAACAAAAGTAGGCATGCCAATGAGATCTACCATGGTGAGATGCACTCCATATATAGGTTCTTGTTCTCTAAAATCCCAAATTGCTGCAGCCTGTTCCATACAATGGCAAGTGGATGCTGAGTAGGACAATGACAGAGTGCACATCCACAGGGCACACTTGCAGGGTAACTGGATTCATCGCTGCACAGCTCACAGTGAATATTCAGTCAGTTTTCTTTGCTGGCGTCATTTCACACCGCTACACCAAACTCCAGCTTTTATTCGGCGTTTCACAAGTAACCAAGAAGTGCTTCATACAGCATATTGTTGGACTAAAAATGGCATGTTTTAGGTGTCTCTACTAAAAAGATGGAGATTCTCCTATCCACATCAGCTGGCGTGTTAATGATGATTCGGACATGTTGTATCTTGAATAAGATTTTAGTCTTAAGTATTGATATCCTCCTAGAGTTACACCCATGTCAACATATTCAACATGGTGCAGTTCTTTCTGGAAATCACCCCTTGAAGGTGAGAGTTACATTAGAGTGGCTGCTCACCATGATTATGAATGTCTTGCCACATTATTCACATTTGTGTAAAAAATGAAAAATGTTTTAGTTAAAATGCCAGCAATTAGTTCCTGGGCACTCATGCCTGCATGTCTACAAATTCACAGACACCTGTAAATAAAATGAGTGATGTCTGCTGTTCAGCCCACAACAAAAAATGCCATTTCACGTTGCTATCCCTTCTAATGTCTCTGGGAACTACATATGCACAAATCCCTCTAGGTTTTGTTGAGAGGAATTTGTATATGGAAAGCAGGTCAGAAAGTGGATTTTTGAGAGTTTTCTCTATTAAGTAAAACCGAAACAGTACACATTATTCCCCATTCTGACCTGCGAAACAACTATCAATCAGGAAGAAAAACAGCAGACAGCGACTCCCCATTAGGTTGAGGTCAGATGTGTTTCAAGGCAATAGGCAAAGTTGGTCCCCACCTACTAAGAGACTCAGGGGCATATTCACAAGGAGCTATCGCTGAATTAACTGCACTTTATCACAGCCAAAGTAGTGATAAATGTACCCCCCCATTCACATGCCGGTGTTAACAGCCCACAGCACCAGTTTACCCGCGATAGCAGTCGCCAAAAACATCGCACAGAGGACCCTTGCAAATATCGCTAATGAGATGCAGAGTAGGCGTTCCCGTGACAAAGGCAGAGACAACAGCACACCTCAACATTCACAACGACCAGCCACATCCGCGATAAAAACACAAAACAGGCGATAAGGTGCGTTAGCACTAGGAAATCTACACCTGCTCTGACCTGGTGTAAAGTCGGACGGCAGCCAGCACCACAAAAGGGAGCACAGCCCAGGGCCACATCTGAAGGGCAACAGATGCCATGGAGCCACCCATCATGCGGCCCGGACACCCAAGAGGGCCACAACACCCACCCCCACCACCCCAGGACCCCATCCCACACCCGGAACACCCCCCCAGACCAACACAGACGCAGCGCAGACAAAGACAGCGGAACCCCAGGAAACGTACCAGCCACACAGACCCAACATTTGACAATGTCACCTTCCACTACAGGCTGAAAGGGACAACCAACCTACGCATCCTGACCATCATCGCCTAACAGGCCTACGGCAACAACACAGCGGACAACCAACATCCCACCCCACACAAAGCTGATGGCGTGGCTGCACCTGTTGGCCCCTGAGACCCCCATCCAACACCCGCCAGAGTGGGAGGAGTCCCACAGCCAGCCCCACACCTGTCCTGGACATCACCATCACCCTGGTACCCCAGTCCCCATACATTCAACACAATGTGCAGGATCCGCTGGAGACCGAGCAAGGACCATACGGCATAGCAGGATGCACGCACGTGTTGGGGGCAACACACAGCACACATGTACTACCTGTGCCCCCTGGTGACACAGCACACAATCACCGCAACAGGAAGCACACGTCTCACACCAATGTGCAGACAACAACAGAACACCGTGGAACACCCAACAATGTCGCCTTCAAATACACAGCAAGTGTGCATGATACCTTCATCCTCCGACAGTCCATCATCAACCAGCATTCCCAGGATGGCAACAAGGGAAATGTACAGCCCCTTGGCAATATACAAATGAACACCCCACACACCTCAACACCACAACCATGCAACTCACAACTCTGGCAATGCACACGTCACAAAATCACATACAACAGGCACAACAATATGCCCACCCACCAGACACGACAGAACAACTTACAATGTCCACATGGGCAAGCCCTGAAAATGAGCCAGCAATGGCATGGCACCTCAGCCACATACTAGCCGAATGTGGGGAGAGGTGGCAACCAGGAATGTGTGAAGGATGCAGTAGAACCATGATTGGGAAAGTACACAATGCCAACAGTGCCAGAGATGTGCTGGACACCTCGCAGTATGCAGAACACACCCATATCCATGGCGACATACACCGCTTGCGTATGGAGTGTAGTGGACAGTGGACACCACCATGTCACCACAGCCAGTGGGGACCTCGCGGAAATGTTGCCTGTTACGCCCCCTAAGCATCAGAGGAGTGGGATGGCCCAGCATACGCCACGCCAGGGTAGGGGTGTGAATAAAAACCACGTAGGCCTGGGCGTGGTCCACTTCCGGAAAGACCCACGTCCCTGCCAGGGCGGCGCCTCCCACCTTGCCATGAGGCCGACGCCATCCTCATGAGCGGAGTTGCCTGAGATGCCGTGCGCTTGCCGGACCCTGGCACGCTGGTCCACGAACTCGTCAGGCCAGCCCCTGCGCAGCCAGGCCACACTGATCACCTTCCGACACTGGGGTGTGTCAAGGAGGGCCCACAACGTGCCGGAGCAAGCCACAAGCCTGAGGTCCGAGACTTTGGCAGCCACCTCAGACCATCACGGCTGCCACGACACCGGCCCGCTTTATTCCTTTTTGTTGACGTACTCCACTGCCGCCTCGGCCTACTCTTCGGACCAGTAGGTCCCACATGTGGAACTGTGTCTTGAGTCATGAATGGCAGTGACCCCATATCCCGGCCAGCGGCCACAGCACCAGACCCCCAGTTCAGTGAGGCATAGTTCCATATGTGCATCTTGCGACACTAACCCTGTTCAACGCCAGCCTGCTACACGTGGTGCCACTAACCCTGTTCAACGCCAGCCTGCTACACGTGGTGCCACTAACCCTGTTCAACTCCAGCCGCCTACACGTGGTGCCACTAACCCTGTTCAACGCCAGGCTGCTACACGTGGTGCCACTGAACCTGAACTATGCAGGCCGGTGGGGCCATCCAACCTATGCCGGCAACACTCGGTGAATGGGCCGTGCTGACCGCTGCCTCAGGCCTACACCACGGTCAGGTAGGTCACACATTTGAAACTGAGTCTTGATTACACTATGGCAGTGTACATCATTTAAGGCAGAGATCAATACACTATACACCCTCCGATGTGGTGGCAACAAGTCTGTGCATGGCATCACAACCACACGTGTCTGTGGGCCTACGCAGACCACTGCCCTCGGCCTATGCTGCGCACGAGTGGGATCACTGATGTGCAACTGAACATCGGTAATTCAGAAGGCAGAAAACATTTCCTCGCACGCACGGAGGGGCGTAAGAGGATGACACGTTGCAGTCCGGAGGGAACAGGATCAGGGTCACGGAGGTTATTGAGCACTACCGACAACTGCCACTGTGTCACCAACTCTGTGCCTCGCGAGCCAATGACCCGTGGCTGTGGGCCACTGCTGACCGCTGCCTACGGCCTACACTGCGGTCCAGTAGGTCACAGAGCCTTTATTTGGCATTCTTGGAGTTCACATCTGTGTACGGGCATCATCGCAGACTGCATCCCCTCAAAGCACCTGTGCCACTAAGTTTGTTCCCTGACATTCATGGACACTCACTGGTCGGACATTGGTGGCGTTTGAGTCCATGGACTAGGGGCTAGTTTTCATCCTCATGTAGCCGAATTGTTGGTGAGGACGAGGGTTGCGCTTTCCACTCCTCCATTTGCTGCTTCCAGATAACATCAGACCTTCCGCATCATGCCCTGGAGGACACCTCCCACTGTCCCCCGAAACCCTCCGCAACATACACCTCGGACATTGATGGGGACCTGCTCAGGTTGCATGGCCCATCCTTCTGCACCGCAAGTCACCGTCCCGTGGCTGGGTGCCTGTGCCGGCCGCAGTGCATCCGGGGCCACTAACTCTGTGCTGCTCAGGCCTGGGACCCCTTCTTCTGAGACATTGAATGGCCTCTGTAGCGATGGTCTTGGGGTGATCAACGCCATGTGTCTGTGGCCCTGCTCTGTCCGCCTCCTCCGGCCCCAACTGCGGGCCACAAGGGCCCACACATGGCATCGAGTCTTGACCGGCCCGGACGTCGCATCACCGCAGGAGGCACACTTCACCACCGCAAGGACCACCTTCAACCGCCATCTGCCAGAGTCGAAAGGGTGGTCCTGACAGACCTACGGAGTTGCCCAGACCTGTCGTGGATGCCATCATCGGCCTGCTGCCCTGCTCAGCACTCCAGGTGCCAGTGACTCAGTGCACCGCAAGCCATTGTCCGTTACTGATTGAGTTTTGTGCCATTGTGAGGTTGCGCAGCAATGTCACCTCATGCAGTGGGGAAGATCTGGGACCATGAGGAGGAGGATGTGTCAAGTGTGCGGACGGGAGTAGGCACAGACAATGGGAGGTCAGGTGGCAGCAGCCCCAAGGCAGGAATGCAGACTGGTGGCGGTAGTCAAGCTACACACCCGGATCTGATACTGGGTATTGCGCTGTGGACTGCGGACGCAACTGTCACCTCAGGCAGTGTGGGAGACCTGGGACATTGATGAGGAAGTTGATGCAGGTGTACCACACCCCACTGCATCTGCATCAGGACTAACCCGAAGGGACACAATCGTAGCAATTCCTTCACATGAGCGCGCTCTTCTCTAGTGCCCCTACCTCAGTGCACTGCAACTCACGGAACCTCCAGACTGAATATTGGGTGACCTCTGTCCTTACTCCGGATCCCTCCATGTTGCTCTTCATTTGACTCTGTTATGCTGGTGGTTTCTGTTTCCGTGTCCACTTTTCAGGTTGTTGGCAGCACCAAGCACTCCGTGCGGGCTGGCTTATACTCACCCCACACACATCCAGCACAGGCGTCACTGTACATGTGGCCCTACCAATAAAGGGGCCGGGCGCACGTGCCCGTAGCCAGTTCAACATGATATGTGCATGTGTCTCTGTGGAGGTGTGGGTCTCCTTTGTGGGGTGTAGATGGTCCCTGAAGGGTATTGGACACCCACGTATGTGTTCTACTTGGCATTTCATGGGTTAGGCAACACCCTCACCTGTTGGGCCACCTCCTTTTGGCGTTCGGCCACCTGGCACTGGGGTGCCATGTGTGGGTGGGTGACGTGTTGTGAGGCAGACGTGATTGCGGGTGCTTCATGCTGTGTGGTCTGTTGCAGAGTCTGGGTTCTCCTCTGAGTAGCTTGTCTGCCCTGGTCCTGGTGGTGGGTTGTGTGGGATGTCCATGGGCTGTTGTAGGGCGTCGGGCTCGGGGGTGTGGTGTTCGTCTCGGGCATTACTGATGGGTTGTCTGTTCAGACCTGCTGGAGGTGTTGTTTGTCCCTCTGCATTGTGAAGGGGAGGTGCATGTTGGCATTGTGTTGGCGCCTTGTTCTTGTCGACATGCAGACTGTGTGACAATGTACATTGTGACTGTTTGGGCGGTGGTGGCTATTTGAGTTGGGACAGTGTACATTTGGCCTACATAGCTGATGTGGGGTTATAGGGGTAGATGTGCATCTCACAGTTCCCTGCTCTGTCCAATGTGATTGTTCTGTTTCTGCACCTGGGTGGACCCAGTTGTGTCCCCTGTTCTGCAGTGTGGGTGTTGCACTTTGTGCCACATTGTCATGGTATGTGCTGTGATTGCTATGTGTGTGTGCTGCAGTGTGCTACGGGGATGGGGGACATGTCCCTGGGTAATTGTGGATGTGCAGTGTGCTACACCTCATTGTGCATGTGTGGCAGCGTGCCCATCACCCACCGTCCCCCGAGTCCCTGTTGGATCCTCACCCTGTTGTTGTTGTGTCAGGTCCTGCCGGCGCCTCTTGGCCTCCTGGATTGGCCTCCTGGGCTCTGCGACTGCATTCCAGGTGGTCTGCTTGTGGGTCATTTGCTGGTAGTGTTCTGTTGCCTCCGTGGCCTTGGTCTGGTTTTCCTGCGGTCTGCACCCCGTCTTACCTCTCCATTTTCTCCTTGGCCTTCCCCAACCCACTTGTTCCTTGGTGGTGGTCTGTGGGGGTTGTGGTGTTCGCGTTGCCCTCTGCGCTGGGTCAGGGTGCATGGATGTTGCTACGTGCTTTGACTTGTTTCTGGTGTGTTGTGCCTGTGGTTTTTATGGTGCAATTGCCCGCCAAACGTGTAGGAATTGCAGGCCTGAGGCTGCTTTTCGCAGCTTTTTGTACCGCGATTGGCCTCATCACATGATTTCTCGCGTTTCGCATTTTTTGGCCGTGGTGTTGATTTACACGCTGGCATTTGACGCGTTATCTGGTGACTATCGCATGCTACCGCCTTGTCGTGAATTCCACGTTGACACGGGGTTATTTTCCCGTGATAGGCTGCGTTATTGAAAGTTGTGTTACGCTACTCTTGCGGTAGTTATCACACGTTCTTGTGAATATACCCCTCACTCTCTCGTTCAACTCTATTTCTCTCTCTCAGCCTTTAACAATATTCTTTGGCATCAGGGGGTTTGAATTAGCAGAAAAAGGGCAAACAAATCTTGTTCAAATAGGATCCTTAATGTATGTCTTGCTATAGCCCTTAGGAATCCTTTAGATGACACTGGTTGAGGTCCCTTTCACTGCTGAAATCCATTGTAGCTTGGCCTGCCTGCTTGCTGGCCTCCTTTCACAGCTATAGTTTGCATTTCTTTATAACTAAGTCGGTCAGAAACTTTTCCCTTCACAATAAAATGATTCAAGAGTTATTTTAAGACAGTGCTGCTTTTCTTTGTAATATATTTCCTTCTGTTCTACGCGACCCTGCACTTTTTGTCTGAAACCTCGTCAGGTTCCCTTGGAAGCAGAGTGTTTCTTCCATTAGTGGAGCATTCCACATCTGAAGGTGGAGAGTTGACGTATAATTTTTGATCCTCGTGTTCAACGTTATTCATTAAAGTGAAATAGCGATTGTAAGGTCATTTAAAGCATTATGCAAAAATCTAACATTGTCAAAAAAATCACAAATTGTAGTTCATGCGGAATATAAAAATATGGCTTTGCTGCTGTGCCTCTTAGAACATAGATATCTACTGAGTGAAAGTTTCTCAAATACACGGTCTATCTAGTTTTCGCCACTTGTTGATAAACTAGTTTGGACTATAGATTTTCATTCTTTTGCTATAATAATACAATAACATTACTTAATCCGATAATTACGTTAAAATCTGTGCCCTCAACAGGTGTGCTGGGAAAATGTGTCATGAATATACTCTCAATTTAGCAGCAGAATATCACTTTGTTGAATATGAGCGAAATAACTTAGAATCGTATATCAGTGACTGCCCCATTATCCGCGTTTTCCATAAAAGAGAAATATTTATTTATTCCTTACAGTGCAGACGTGTACCCCTATTCTGAGTTGCATGGGACACAGGAATACCTGCCTTGCAAATTCCATTTTCGGCTGGTATTTCTGAGTCCTAACCTGCAATTTACGGGGGGTGGATGGGGAATAACATGCAGGACCGGGCGGTATCGATCAGTTCATGCATGTTTATTCCCTATTCTACCTGTATTACTTCATAAATATTCCTCTCTGACCTAGGCATCACTATATCATGTTTCTCCACCACACAGTTTAGGACTCATCATCGACTAAAGCATTTCCTTGGCCACACAGGCATCTAGAACTGACTCTTTCCAACTCCATCTTCTCAAAAAATACTCCTTTCCAACTGAAGGCTTCAGGGTTACAGTTAAGTCCTTGGCCTATCTCACCTCGATGGCGGTAATGCTATACTTGCAGGCCTTCCCAATCCTACACATGGCTGCCGACCTTATCAAGAGCACAAATAAATCAGATCATAATCCATCCTCAGAATCATCAAATATCTTGAGAGAGTTCACTGCTCCCTCAGAGGAGGAAATTACTATTCTATTTAGAGCTCTACCTCCGGCTCCCCCAATGACCCCTGCCCTCCTAATGTAGCGAAACTTGCTGCGGAGGTCATTAAGCTATCCTCTATCTTCCAAGTTATGTTTAAATCAGTGATCTTCCCCACCATCTGGAAGAAAGCTGCACTGCTCCCTCTCCTAAAAAAAGTCACATTAGACCAGAATGATCCCAGTAACTATCGGCCTAATTCTTGCCTCCCTCTACCGGCCAAAATAACTGGAAAAATTATTAGCAACCAGCTATTGGTATTCATTGAATCAAACAAGCTCCTAGACTGCACACAATTCAGCTTTCGAAGTGGCAACAGCACCGAGACAGCACTTATTAAGGCGACCGAAGAGATCAGGCAGGCACTCAACCAAGGAAGAAGGCAGATCTCATCCTGCTAGATCTCTCGGCTGCCTTTGACCCTGTCAGTCATAAGCTGCTTCTGGGCCGGTTGGCCTGGGACCTGCTAAAATCATTTTTGCTTGATCATGAGCAAATAGTTAAACTGGAGGACTACATTTCTAATCCTTTTACCATCCCATGCGGGGTCCACCAGGGGTCCTCCATGGGACCCTAAACTTTCCAACATTTATGTTTCTTCTTTAGCCAATTTGATAAGGAGTTTGGATTTGCTCTGAAACCTACGCGGACGATACCCAAATCGTTGTATCTATTGGAAAGGACGAGGAAGGCATTGGGGTCAGATTTCATGAGTGCATGTAGGCTGTTCATTATTGGATGAATTCAAACTGCCTTAAACTTAATGCAGGTAAAACAGAAGTCTTACTCTTTGGAGCCAAATCATCCTTATAGACTCCATCCTCTTGGTTGGCAGTTATGGGACCTATCGCTACGCCGGTAAAGAAGGTCCGGAATCTGGGGGTGATTATTGATGACAAACTGAATTTTTTTGATCATGTAAACAAGGTTACTTAATCCGCATTCTGTACCCTCAGAACTGTTAAAAAGATCTTGCCTTAAATTCCTGATAACCTTCAAGAGATTCTTGTCACTTCTTTGATTATATCTGAATTAGACTATTGTAATAATCTATTTCTCACCACTCATAAATACATCACTTATTAACTAGAAGTCCTTCAAAACGCTGCTGCCACACTCCTATTAAAAATTCCTAAATTTCACTCTGCGTCTCAGGCCATCAAAAAGCTGCACTGGCTCTATTTCAAGCAAAGAGTCACCTTCAGGGCACCTTTCCTAGCCTATAAGCCTCTCCATGATCTCAGCCCTGATTTTCTTAATCAGAGCTTCAAATGGTAATGTCCCAACAGAAGTCTACCCTCTGCTAATGCCAAATTTTCGGTACTTCCCAGGTTTAAATAAGCCAGCTGGAGTGGCAAGAGCTTTTTGTTGGGAGCATCCAAGGCATGGAATGCACTACCTCTTTTCATCAAAGCGGCACCTAATCTTCTAGCTTTCAGGAAAGCCTTGAAGACCTGGCTGTTGTGGACTTTGTAATTCTGTGGACTCTCTGTGCTCTCTCCCTTGCAGGAACTGATAGTGCCTAGATGCCTCCGGACATTAGTGTGCTCTACAAATCCCGCTAACATAACATAACATATCATGCACATTATAGGAGATCTTCGTTGACTGCCCCTATACGCTGAAAACCATTTTAAGATGGCTTCCATCACATATAAAGCTTTACCTGTAGGATAACCCACATATTTAAAAAAACATGTAATGAGGCCCTTTCATGTCTGGCCTTAAGAATCCGGAATGAGCTGCTTTAGGATCTGAGTTACAGTGATAACTTATTATCATGTTGCTGGAATCGACAGGCTCACCTATTCACAGCTTATATGTAAGATGCTTACCTCTCCAAAGCTCCCCTCTGCATCACCCAACAACCCTCTGTATTATTGTTATCTCCACTACTGTTCCTCTGTTCGCAGCGTTTTAATGTATTTATGGTTACATGTAAAGCACTCAGCTCTCCATCTGGCTACGTCTGTGATATATAACTCCTTTTAGTAAATACAAAATAATTAAAGATGACAGTCCTGAGATGAGCTCGGAAGTCCGTGTTGCTGAATGGGCACAGACAGGCTGGGGACTGGCATGGCCCCAGTCTCGCTTCAAGAGAGAAGTTTTTCCTTTTGGGATCTGCTGGAACAGTTAAACAAGGTTTATTGCAAACTCTACTGGTGTTCATTGCCTGCAGCAAACCACTTCCAAACCCTCATCTCATCTGCCCATCTCCATGCTTGTAATGCACATACAGTGAAGTGACCTACCTACAGTTCTGTTCTGGGAATGAGAAAAATGCACATGAAGGGCTGCAGAAAATCTCAGCCTTCTTGAACAGTTTGCAACCCACAGTACCACGTACCTTGGTTTCACACTCATTCTAAAGGGCAGGCAGAGAGAGGTTCTTGTGGTGGGGGAGTTCAATCCAATACCGTAAAGATCTCGGGGCATATTATCAAGGGCTTTATCGCCGCTTTGGCGGCACTTTTTGCCACTAAAGCAGCGATATTTTTATCGCCCTATTAGCAAGTTGTCGCTAACAGGCGTTAGCGACAGCTTTTAGGCATTAGCGGGCGGGTTTTACATCGCCTTGCATGCCAGCGATAATTATAGCTAATGACATGCAAGGTAGGCGTTCCCAACTATAAGCGACTGAAAACAGTCGCTAACACACCTACCCCCTATTAGCAAGGCAGGCGAAGCGATAAAATAAATCGCGCTAAGCGCGTTTATCGCTAGATTTTAACACCTGCTAGTGAGGATGACTTACCTGTTTGAAGTATAGGAGGTGGATTGTAATGCTAAATACACCTTAGCATTAACTTGAGAATATCGCTGGTTTCCCAGCGATATTCTCGCATTTTGCCGCTATCGCTGGGAATTTTATCGCAATGGAGATAAGCCTTGTTAATAGGGTGTTATCTCAGCAATAATTTCCAGCGATAGGCGGCGTTAAAAAAAAACACGCTAAGCGCGGTTAGCGATAAATATCTCAATTCCTTGATAATATGCCCCCTCATTTATAACTGGAAATTGTTCTTTTTTTACGAAAGGGACACTTTCTTAAGAGGTAGGTCTGGTTTGTGTGAGGAAACAATGTTTAAGAGTTACATTTATTTGCATCACTAATTCCATTTCCTTTGGAAACAATATACATGAATATACTTTTGCACAGATGTTTGCCGGGGTTTGGAGTGAATACAACATGATTCTGCACGATTGCAGTTCTAATATCTATATATAGATTCAAAATTAAAAGGTAAAGAGAAATGTTTGCCGATGAAACTGTCTTGGTATGATTGAGGGTAAATCACCCTACAGTGGGATTTATTTGTAACACCAGTTTCTTATAAAATATACAGAAGCTAAATACTTTTATGAGAGGAACTGCCAGGGGATGTATACAAAAGAGAAAAATAGTAATTCACAATACCAAATAAGTTTAATATTGCAAAATATAGAGAAAGCAACATTTGGTAGAGAAGCAGGTCAATATTATGAAGGTTTACATCCTCAAAGACACATTTATTTAAACACAATTGTTTTGAGAAACCGACGAAGAAAGCATACTACAGCAAGGAACATAATTTAAGAGAGCAACTAAAGGGTAACATCAATTTTATTTAAAATTAAAAACATGAAGATAAATTTGCCTCAAGGCAATCCAGGGTTGTGCGAGGTAAAAGAGACCTTTGTAGTCTTATTGCACTTTTTAAGAAAGTAAAGACTATTTCCCAAGGTGCTGGATCATGACTGTGTGAGATAATAAAATCTTTGTAGTTCTAGCAGTATTGCATTTGATTGAAGTTGCAGTTGTAGGAAATGGTCGTTTTTGCATGGTGCATCCCCAGATTTTCAACCTATCTGTTTGCTGGCTGTAGAACTTTGTGCACGTTACCCTTGTAAACCAGTAGAAAAGTGCCGGCCTCCCCCTTTTAACGTGATTGAATTGGCCTAACCCTAATTTGCATTTTAACATATTTATAACTCCCTAGTATATGGTTCAAAGTTTACCCAGGGCCAGTAAGTTAAATGCCGCTAGTAGAGTGCAGCATCCATTGTGCTATCCCTACAGTGGCAATGGAATCATGGTTTCAGGCCTACCTTTGTAGCCTGACTGAACATTGTAGAAATTGCAAATCGACCTGTTAAAATAAACTCTTTGACAGGTCTAACCTTTACTTTTCAATATTATTTGGTCACCTCTAATTACGTTTTGTTGTCCAGGAGGCAAGGTGCATGGTATTTAAAAATAGGGCATGTAGAAAGTTTCATGTTAACATGTCCTTTCAGTGAGTAGCACTCTAGTAATAAGTGGGCTTTCACCTCCCTGGAAGAGCACATCAAGCGACAAACCTTGTTCTGTCCCCGATGATGTGAAAGGCTTTCTGCACCTGTTTTATTGGAGGAGCCTCTTCCTAAGCCAGCTTGCCCTGATTCCCGTTCACCTACTATGGTATCTAATGGGCTTTTGAGTCATTGGAGCAGATTAGGAATCTTAAACCACTGCCTACATATACCCTGGGGAAGTGGAGAGGCTGTTAGAGGATGTGAGGTTATGGAAAGCTGGACCCTGTACTTGGGGTTTACAAGGAGGCCTTGGGGCCAAAAAAACCAAAACCCAAAACATTTTTTAGAAAGGATCTGGTGCCCAGTGAGCTTCCACCTGACCTTATGGGCAGGCGGTAGGGTAATCACGACCCTTACACCCAAGGAAGGGTAGAGACTGTTTGTACCTGGGGTGTTGGTGGAGGTAGTCCATATACCAGAGGGCTTACTCTCACATTGACAATCACTGATGCAAGTATGCTTTACTCAATCTTGTTGTTCATAGAACTCCCTACGGAATGCAAAACAAGTTTGCGATACATGTGGGCTATGAGAAAAGCTGGCCTCTATGCCAGAAGGTGCATCTCCTATTCCACATTCTAGGTGACCCGGTGGTTGTATTCCTGGTTGAGGATTATGGTCCTTTTTCAATCAGCGAGTAGCAATCAATTGAGGCAAGCCAGCATTCTAAAGGGGAAGGCTCCCCTTTTCCAAATGGTGCCTCTCTGATGTCACTGCATTCCAGAAAAGTATTGTCACGATGCTCAGGTCTGCTGCAGCTCTTATCACTCCAATTGCATTTGATGACAATTCTTTGGGCCTGAATAAGAGGTGGATAAATGTAAAATACTCCACATTCTGTAGCAAATAATAATCCTAAGGGGAATTCACATGTGGCATGTCATTCAACATGCTATTTAAACAGTAGAAGAAATACCAGCGGTAGTTTCTCCTTGGATTCGTACTCCCTCAAGGAATCTGAGGATTTTCTATTACCACTCAACTTTATATCAAACTTGGTTGTTCATTGTTTTAATGCCAGTGCTTTTTTCTTCTACTTATCCATTATTTCTCCTATTTGCCTTGCCTGAACTCCAAAGCACTCTTACCAGTCCCACTGCTTCTAAAAATGTCTAAAAACATAAGTTAATCACGTTTTTCTGGCCGAATTCCCAGGTTCCATTTGTTGGATGTGTGTCCTCTGTCACAGTGGTGGTGGAAACCTGCTACATTTGGAGGTTTTCTCAACATCAGAAAAGGTTTCCCAGGCAAGGCAGAGAACCAGAACAAAGGAGGGACAGTTTTGGGGGGCTCCAATGGAATTTCTGCCAGTGCTCGTGTCAGATATGTCATTTTCACCACTAAGGGGCCGATTCCGATCTCGGCCGGTAGGGCACCGAATCGGATTCGGCTTTACCGGATCCGATTCGGAGCCCTCGTTTCCGACCGATTCGTGCATGCGTCCGGGCGAGCGAGTACGATGCGAGCGTGACGCGAAATCGCCGACCGACTCGCTCGCTGGACCCAACCGCTCCGACCGACTCGCACGGACACGACTCGCACCGCGCAATGGAGACGTTCCCCGACCGAGCAAGTACGATGCGCGCCTCAAGCAGTCCGACCGACTTGCGCCGTCCGGCTCCAAAGAGCAGTCGGAGCCGCACTTTGGGGGTCCGTGTCGGACCCCCCTGCACGCGTAGCCGTGCGAGTCGCACACAGGGGGGACCCATGGGACCCCCCTACCTGTGCATGTACGGCACGAGTCGCTTCGACGCGTACCCGCTGTAGGGGCGCCCTTGTTCGCGACGCACCCATTGAGTCAATGGGAGCCCGTGTACCCGTTGTACGACCGGCTCCCATTGACTTCAATGGAGTCCGACCGACCGAGTCCGATAGCATACGTACGCATCGTACTCGCTCGGTCGGGCTGCTAGAGTCCGATTCGGTCAGAAATCTCTCCGGGTCCGGCTCAGTCGGAGAGATTTCCTGCCCGAATCGGAATCGGACCCTGAATATGAGCTCTGTAGCAGAGATACATAATTTCTGCACAAATAACTTTTTTCATTAAAATCATGGTGAGCAATAGCAGCATGTTAGGAACATAATACTGTAGGCCCTATTGAAAAATATATTGCTGTGGCTTAGTCGGTGCACAGACAGAATATCGAGTTTTAAATGTCGACATACACAAATATCGAGTTGGAAATATCGTGATGCAGAAATATCGACACCAAGAATATCGTGGTCAAGAATATTGACTTGGAGGTAAGAATTATCGTTTTTGAAAATATCGAAGTCATTAATATTCTTTGCAAAAATATAGTTGTTTAAAATATCGATGTTTTAATTAGTGTTATGTATTTTAGTATGTATTTTAAAAGTATGTGAACTATTTTTTTGTATAAGTACTGCTTTTGTTTTTTAATATATGTGTAAAATTTTTAGTAGTTATTCATTTTATTTCAATTAAATTTTGTGTTTTTTAGTTCTGTAGTGGGTTGTGGGTTTATAGGGGAATAGAGTGGGAAGTAATTTAATTATAATAAATTAATTATTATTTTTTATTTATTTAATTTAGATTTTGTGGTGTTAATTGTGGGCATTAATTTATAATTAATTAATTATTATTTGGTTGTTTATTATTAATTAATTAATTGGTAATTATGTTAATTGTGTTATTTTTTTAGGAGCGGGTTGTGGGTTTATATAGGGGAATAGGGTGGGAAGTAATTTAATTATAATAAATGTATTAATATTTTTATTTATTCATATATAATTAATTTACATTTTATAGTGTTAATTGTGGGAAATATTATATTATTATTACTAATTAATTAATTGGTAATTATGTTAATTGTGTCATTATTTTAGGAGCAGGTTGTGGGTTTATAGGGGAATAGGGTGGGAAGTAATTTAATTATAATAAATGTATTAATATTTTTATTTATTCATATATAATTAATTTACATTTTATAGTGTTAATTGTGGGAAATATTATATTATTATTACTAATTAATTAATTGGTAATTATGTTAATTGTGTCATTATTTTAGGAGCAGGTTGTGGGTTTATAGGGGAATAGGCGGGAAGTAATTTAATTATAATAAATGTATTAATATTTTTTATTTATTGGTATATATTTAATTTATATTTTATAGTATTAATTGTGGGAATTAATTTATTATTAATTATTTATTAATTGTTTGTTGATTCATATTAATTATGTTAATTGTGTTATTTTTTTAAGAGTGGGTGGTGGGATTTATAGGGGAATAGGGTGGGATGTCATTTATTTATAATTAATTAATAATTATTTGTTAATTAATGCTAATTAATTAATTATAATTTAAATATGGCAAATTAATTTTAGATGTGAGTTGTGGGGTAAAGGGTGGGAAGTAAAATCTTTTAAATTAATTAATAAGTTGTTGTTAATTGATATTAATTTATTAATGTAAAATTAGTTATGGAAGTTGTGTAATGATTTTTAGGTGTGTGTTGGGCGGTTTATTGGGGTAGAGGGTGGAAAGTAATTTATGTTTAATTAATTAATAATTAGTTGATCATTAATATTAATTCATCAATTCATAAATATGGTCATTGTTTATTTTTATTTTGTGGGTGGGTTTCGGTTTTATAGGGGTAACGTTTGGTGAGTAAATACATTATATTTCTTCAATTGATAATTAATGATGTTAATTATGGAGGTACATTTCTTAAAAATGTAGATGTGTGTTGTGAATTGTGTGGTGTTATTGATTAGGAAATAAAAAGATAAAGCTTATGTAATAATTAATGTTTTTGATTATAAATAATTTCTATTAAAAATAGTTATTTGTTTGTATATTATTTAAACATTTAAAAAAAAAAAATCTTTCTAGGTATTTGTTAGATCTTTTTAACATTTTAATATGTTTTTATCTTTTGCAAATTTTTAATATTTTTATATATGTTTTCTTTTTTTTGCATTTTAAAATCTTTTGTGTTGTAGTTGATATTTTGTTTGTTTTTAATTTTGAACTGACTCCAAAGGTAATATTCATTTTTATCCCTCTGCTATCGAACACTTTCCCTACAGTTGCACTGACTGGAGTGGGAATAATAATTTTTACCCCTCCCCTATCCAACACTTTCCCTACTGTTGTACTCACTGGAGTGGGAATAGTAATTTTTACCCCTTCGCTATCCAACATTTTCCCTACTGTTGCGCTCACTGGAGTGGGAACAGTTATTTTTACCCTCTGCTATCCAACACTTTCTCTACTGTTGCACTCAATGGAGTGCAAAATTTAAGTTTAAATACTATTAAATATTTTAATGTTTTAATTTATAATATAATTTTTTTTATTTGATTTTATGTTTTAGGTGTATGTATCTATATATATTTATTTGTAAACGTTTATATATTTATAAAGTTTAAAAATAAATTAAAATTAATAGTTTAATTGTTTTAAAGTAAATATATATATATATATATATTACATTTTATATATGTATATTTACATTTTTTTAATTCTTATATTTGTTAAAAAGTATGTTAAATCAAAAAAAAAATGTAAGTTCATTTTATTATTTAATATATCTATCTATATTTTTTACATCAATATTTTTTTCCAATACTTTTATACTTACCATTATTAATATAGGATGTTGATATTTTTGACATCGATATTCATGTCTCGATATTTGTGTATGGCTTAGGGGCCGATTCCGATTCAGGCCGGAAATCTCTTCGACTGAGGGGCCGATTCCGATTCGGGCCGTAAATCTCTCCGACCGAGCCGGACCCGGAGAGATTTCCGACCGAATCGGACCCTAGCAGTCCGACCGAATGAGTACGATGCGCACGTATGCTATCGGACTCGATTCGGTCGGACTCCCATTGAAGTCAATGGGAGCCAGTCGTACGACGCGTACACAGGCTCCGATTGACTCAATGGGCACGACGCGAACAAGGGCGCCCCCTACAGCGTGTTCGCGTAGATGCGGGTCGCACCGTACATGCACGTGTAGGGGGGACCCATGTGTCCCCCCTGTGTGCGACTCGCACGCCTACGCCTCCAGGGGGGTCTGACACGGACCCCCAAAGTGCGGCTCCGGCAGCTCCTTGGAGCCGGGCTGCGCGAGTCGGTCGGAGCGGTCGAGGTGCGCATCGTGCTTACCCGGCCGGGAAACGTCTCCATTGCGAGGTGCGCGTCGTCCCCGTGCGAGTCGGTCGGAGCGGTCGGGTCCTGCGAACGAGTCGGTCGGAGATTTCGCGAGCGCACGCATCGTACTCCGCTCGCCCGGACGCACGTACGACTCGGTCGGGAAATAGGGCTCCGGATCGGATCCGGTTAAGCCGAATCCGATTCGGTGCCCTACCGGCCGAGATCGGAATCGGCCCCTGAGCCGGACCCGGAGAGATTTTCGACCGAACCGGACTCTAGCAGCCCGACCGAACGAGTACGATGCAGCCGTATGCTATCGGACTCGATTCGGTCGGACTCCCATTGAAGTCAATGGGAGCCGGTCGTACGACGCGTACACGGGCTCCCATTGACTCAATGGGTACGTCGCGAACAAGGGTGCCCCCTACAGCGGGTACGCGTCGGTGCGACTCGCACCGTACATGCATGTGTAGGGGGGACCAATGGGTCCCCCCTGTGTGCGACTTGCGCGGCTACGCGTGCAGGGGGTCCGACACGGACCCCCGAAGTCTGGCTCCGACTGCTCTTTGGAGCCGGACAGCGCGAGTCGGTCGGACTGTGCGAGGCGCGCATCGTACTTGCTCGGTCGTGTAACGTCTCCATTGCGTGGTGCGAGTCGTGTCCGTACGAGTTGGTCAGAGCGGTTCGGACCCGCGAACGAGTCGGGCGGCGATTTCGCGTACGCTCGCATCGTACTCGCTCGCCCGGACGCATGTACGGATCGGTCGGAAACAAGGCCTCCAAATCGGATCCGGTAAAGCCGAATCCGATTCGGTGCCCTACCGGCCGAGATCGGAATCGGCCCCTTAGTCTTGCTGTGCTCCTGATTACTCCTAAATTTCAAGAATAAGCTGGGACTACTAAAGAATGATTCATGCATACTCATGTCAAAATCTTTGTGAGTCAGACAGTCCCTATTAATTAAAAATATGGCACGTTTTCCATGGCTGGTTTCCATGGTTCTTACTGCCTGGCATGTCAGAGGATCTGTAACTGTAGATGGAGCAGCTTTAACACCACCAACTTAACTTGAATTTGCATTGCATCTTGGCAGACCCGAAATCAGAGATGGCAGTGTCTCAGTTGGTGAGATATCCATTGTGTACAAAGCTTTAATTCTAAGGGGCCACTTACGATGGTGGGCGGACAAAGTCTGCCCGCCATCGCATTTGCAAAAGGGACCGCCCGCCATAGGTGCGGCGGTCCCGCAATACACATTAGGATGCGCCCGCCACACTGGCGGGCGCATCCCGTATATTTTACATTGCGGCGGCGGTGCTGCAAGCAGCACCCGCCGCAATGTAAAATAAACATGTTGTGCTTTTACATGCACAACGTGAAAGGCACCACGCGGTGCCTGCCACATTGTACATGCAAAAGCAGGTACCCCCCATGTCCACCCCCACCCCCCGAACTATATGGGGTCCCGCTAAGGGCCCCCAACAGCAGGAACCGCCAGCCTTTCCATGGCGGCAATGCAGCCATGGAAAGGCTGCTCACACCCGGCATCGTGATATGGATGGCGGTGTCTTCCAGACACCGCCACCATATTCAACACGGTCTTTCCACCCGCCGTGGACCCCCCAGCCATCGTGATATGGCGGGGGGTCTTTGTTGTCTGGATGGCGGGCGGATCGCCCCCGCCGGGCCGGCGGTGACCCCCGCCGGCCTGGCGGGGGCGATCCGCCCGCCATCGTGATCGGCCCCTAAGGACCTTATTTAGAGTTTGTTGGATGATATACACTGTCAAAACATGACAGATATCCTGACTGCCATATTCCAAGTGCCATAGGATATAAAGCACTTGTTATACTGTGGACAGGACATCCACCACCTTAGTGACAGAGCATGTAGTCTGCCAAACTCTAATAAGGTCTTAAAGCACCAAAGACACAAATGGAGGAACTGCCATTTTGTGGCACACCTTCTTTTACCACCTTGCTGTAATTCAGAACCTTAATAGTGATTCTATTATTGTTTCTGACACATTCATTAAAACTCATAAAAGATGATATTCTGCTTATTGTTTAGTTATTTGCCTGTTTAAAAGTTTACCATACTAACAAGCCAATTTAAAAAGATTACAATTATATGTGGACCCCTATATCACACCTTCCATTAGGAGTTAAGTACAAATTGTTCTCCTGGGCCTAGATTTACTACATTTTAGTGCTGTCACTTAGTGCTGAAAGTTGGCCCACGCCCAACACCCAAACCTCTTTATGTCAACACTCTGATGATGTTTGCAAGGGGGGATGTCTGCGGCAGGCAGGTGCAAAAACCACAGGTTTGGGCAGAAAGCCAGCCCAACCAAGTTAGTGTGATCTTTTCATGAAAGGACATATCTTACATACATGATTGCAGCAAAAGGATTTACAAGTAGAACATTTATACTGGGGGTTTACCTTCAGAACAAATCATAGGCAAGGTGCTGCTTGCTCACCTTTACACCACAGTATGAGGCTAAGTTCCACACAGAACAGATAGATTTTGTGCAATCCCCATCAATGATGTATTTGGCAGGATCCTCTTTCAAAATCTCATGTTACATTGTTGTATGCCCTTTATTTAATGCATTGTTGCAATTTTGCATGCAGTGCGCCATTGTGTGAAGGATGGTAAATCTAGGCATTCCTGTTTTGCACAGACTCTTACTGTCATTGTTTTACTGGTGGAAATAGCCTAGGCTAAAGAGTGTGCAAATATTAATATAACACATAAAATAAAGACATCAATCATTGCCCATATTACTCAATATTTACATCAGGTGCAAACAGAGTGCTAATAAAATATAGTAGCACTAGTTAGTCCTATTAGAGTGCATATTTTGTGTGGCTTCCTAGATGCAGTTTGTGCACCCACTAATTTCCAGTATCTCGGTGTCCACTAATTAGCATTTGCACAATTTGCGCATAATTCCAGTGGCAAACCCCTGTCCCCCCAATAGGCAATTATATAACCTTTTACATGATTTCATCCGTTTCCTGGGTGCTCAAACCTGACTTGCACATAATTTGCACTTCCGATTTGCAGCATGTGCTACCTGCTGTAGTTCTAAGATGTTTTATTTTGTTCTTGTGCACTGATTTCCATCTGAGAACAACATGTTGCATAGACGTTCCTTTTCAGTCCTTGCTTTATCTTTATCAACACACATTTGGTGGGTTTTTGATAGATTTCTGATCTTCCCAGATCCCAGGGAAAATCCAAAAACCTGTATTTGGTTTCTTTCTTTCCACTGGCATTTAGAGTTCCCCACCTGGAAACTATGGCACATCTGATGAACTAGCACTGGTAAAGTGTTACTGTGCCAACAATAATTCACACGTGTTAGCCACACTGCCTGCACCACAAATACTTGCACAATCGTGTATCATGTGACCAGTATACTCAGATTATGTGTGTCTGCAAAACGCTTTAGCATATAGTCAAAATGTATTAGGGTTAGCGACAAAGTGAAATGCACCTGCAGTGCGTAAAGTCAGTTCATACATTTTCTGCGCATTATTTTAAAGAGAACAGCTCAGAAACAGAAAGAGGCAAACCTTGCACAAAGCTTTTTAGCTGTACTATCTAAAAATGAAGGGCTAACTCAAAGAAATATTGGGCTACATGAATTGACTTTAAGCACTGCTCATAAAACAAGCACTCGGATCTGCAGTGAGGCAGTGGAGCCCACCATGATGTGGCCCCAAGACTTTATTACCTTAATTACGTCCCAGCAGTGGCGCTGACACATTTCTTACAATTGTATAATGTAAATATGTAGTGTAAGTGGAAAACTATTAAGAATTCCAAAGACAATTTTCCATGACTAAAATGTGTCATAATGACCTTATTACAGGTTGGGCAGAATATGGTGGGGTGTTTACAACACCTGCTAAATATCATCACAGAGTAAGCTATTAACTGGGTATTCTCTATTTAGAGTTTTCAATACGAAATTGAGGCATAGCATGCATAATCGTTTTTTCCTGGCCTTTTACCCTGATGAATTTCAACAGGTTGGACCTGCCATTATCTATGTCCTCAATTACAAGTTTGTCACAATTGCATTTTTATTCCATCCACATTTTAAATATTGATACCTAGGGGATCACTATTTATCAGATGCAATAAATGATGACAGTTACAAGTTTTGCCCTGAATATGTGGCATTACAAGCATATTTTGGTGATGAACACACCAAAACTCCCATGTCCTCTAAGGGCCTAATTACGAGTTTGGCGGTCCACAGACCACAAGACTCATGGGGGTGCAGCGGTGGTGGTCTCCTGACCACCTTATTACAATTTGGGTGGAAGGAAAGCCATTGCCCCGCTGCAGCCGCCAGGGAACCGCAATTCCCTGGTGGTGTTGCGGAGGTCAGGTTCCAGCAATATGCTTGGCGGGCAGTATATTACGAGTTTCCTCTCCACCGTGGTTTTCATGGCGGTTCCTCCTCCATAAAAACCATGGCGGAGAGGAAACAAAGGTGGCCCTACAGGGCCCCCTTGTGCCTCTGCACCATGGGGTGCATGCAGAGGGCACAACATGTGCCCCCCTGTGTGCATGCATCCCAGTTCCTGCGTAGCATGGACTTTAGGGTCTATGCCATGCAGGAACTGGTTTTGGCGTTCCCATTGCGGTGCCCATTTTCAGGGCACTGCCATGGGAACATCAAAAAAAGCCCTCCAGACACGAGAAACACTCATAATCTGGCAGGCGGCCTGACTACAGGTTTGGCGGTGCGGCGGCGGGGTGGACACAGCGCGGCACCGCCAAACTCGGAATCGGGCCTTTAGTGTACCAAGCCTTTGCTCACTTTCTCACTGGTTTGACCTGCCAACATTTATGTGGTAAAACATTGGACTGTCAATAACATCCAACATGCTCATAATTGCAACAGCTGTTGGAATTTTTAGTTACTCATAAATCAGACCTATCACAGGAAAACTGTGAGGGTGTGATAAGTAGTGCACAACTCGCACTTTCAATCCCTGTGCAAACAGCAGTTTTCACGCGAATCTAAATTAAGTCCCCAATTTGAAATAAGGACCTATGGCAAACAAAAAAGATTTTGAATGTGCACACCTATCCATGATTCAAACTCATGGATTAAGGTGTTGTTTCCATGTGCTAAATCGTCGTCATCATAAAAAAAAAAAATAGGCTCATTGCCATTGTATTTACTAACTCTTTAAATGTTCTGAAAGTAAGAATGTTCCCTGATAAGGTGTATATCTTATAAAACCAGTTAAAAGGAAAATTGATACATATCTTCAGTAGTCACAAAGGAATACGAAAAATATGATGAATGACTCCATTGCACAACAGATTGGTGTATTTTTTATTTATTATGTAAAAAACGTATTCCAATATTACTTTATATAAAATCGAGTACTCTTCCAACCCAAAAGAAATATTGACAAATATATGTGTGTGAAAAGATTTACATTGGACTGTCACATGGAGATCGTTTAGGGGCAGTAGGGCACAGGAGCTGTTATACTGGCTTGCCTGCTGGTATACCTGCTGGTATACCTGGCAGTCATCTCGCTACCACTGGTTGCAGGGGTCATGGAGCCACCGGATGGAACATCCTATAAATAATGTTCGAAGAGCCCACTGGTGGGCAAATGTTTTTTTTGTGCAATGCAGCTCAACAACCAAAGTTGTGGCACTGCATTGCACAAGGGGGAAAACACAATGCGTAGAGATATTTATTAAAAATATCCTGCTGCTGCTCTTAACATCTTCTCTTGAGCACTGCCTAGCCCACATACAACTTTTGCACCATGATGGAGAGGTGTGTGTGTGATGTCTAGCATAGGATTTATTCCAGAAGCATACACTTCCAGGACAAAATTATGTGCCCAAATAAATAGTGAAGTATTCCACACAATGAATGTTGCTAGCTCAGTGCAGTACACATGCAGTGTGGGGAATGTTTGAGGAAATACAAACATTTCTCCCAGTTAGCACCTGTTTCAAGGAGGCAATATTTTTTGATGCAAAGCCTGGTCTGACTACCTTAGTAGATCGAGCTTTGCATCAAAAACTATGGGTCCTTGTGCTGAACCGCCCATGCTGCACCCATGTAAAGCTACCTTAACACAAAGTGGCCCAACACAGCACAAAGTGCATAATGCGCTGACAAAAGGACACCGATTAAGAGTAATAGACTTTTCTCACTGGAAAGTAAATACCCATTCAAGACTTTGCACCATTTTGCACCATTTCGAGTGACTTTGCATTGGCACAAAGGGCCTCATTTATCTGATTTTGGCGTAGGGTTGCACTGCAAGTCACCTTGGTGTGCTGCCCCACGTCAAAGTGAAAGGGCAGGAATGCACCGTATGTAAGCAAAACGGTGCATTCCTGTCCTTTCTGCCTGCGCTGGCGCCATTTTGGAAGCCTTGCGCCAAGGTGCATGAATGCCTCCGTTGCAGACAAGATTGCTTTTGTGTAGGAAGGGGCACCTTCCTGAACAAAAACAACCCTATGAGGCATTTTCCTCTTTCTCTGTGTGAATGAAGCACACATGGAAAGAGGAAAAAATGAGGAGAAAGGAACATATTTCTCCTCGTTACGTCTCACCTCGTACGGATTTGATGCTTCCCCAGGTTTGCATCACTTTGTAAATCTGCGATTTGTGCTGTGTCTCCTTAATCGTGAATTATAAGGCGACTCAAAGCCACGCAGGATGGCTTTGCTTGGCTTCATAAATCTTTCCGAGAGACCTGCATCACGCATGTACCACTTTACGTGGTGCAAAGGTGACACAGGGCTCTCAAAAATAAGCTCCAAAATCTTTCTAAATCTGCCCATAAATTAGAAACGACTAAAAGAGGAACTCCTCTTTTCCCGCCAGCAGCCTGTTCTTTTTTCTCCTGTATAATTACATGCAAATAGCTAATTCTTTACTGCTGTAGAATCAGTCGGGAAAGAGGAAATTGCTGTCTCATTGAAAGTTGATTATTTTTTATTGGGGAAATTCATTTTAGGAGTTATTGTGCGTTCTCGTTATATGACTGGCGCAAATGATATCAAGCCATCTGGAGACGCACCTCATCACCAGTCATCAGACGTAAAGCAGTGTTTGTTTTTGTATTTGCATATATATGTCATTTCACACCCTGTATCTCAAACTCATAACCGAGCAATGAATTATATATCAGTAAAACAATGGGTTCATGCATCATGATAAGCAGCGCTCTTTCTCCACTACTGTACACACCCCATACTGTGTTATTGTGCATGTTCAGATCTTAATTGCCTTCGTTAACATTAATTCGACATTCAGATGAGATTTGTGCTTGGCGAGCACGCTTTCTCCCCTGCTCCTATGCTTGTCGTTTATGTTGCCCTAATCAGATGCTTCCGTGAGCACTGAAATCGCCGCCATTAATCAGGTTAGTGCTTCCACAGTAAGATAAGCCGTTGATTGCATCAGTGCATCCCCCAGAGAAACACTGCAATGTGAACTTTAAACTTTAATATGGAGTTCTACTGTACGGAAGCCGACAGGAGGTCTGCTGTATTGAAATACTTCCTAAAGCATTGAAAAAAATCAGAAACAGTAGCTTTCAAAGGATATTGCTTTTATTTTTCAGATTTAGCTTGGAATTACGTCCATTCTAAGTAAATAAATCTATGATGGTTGTAAGTAGTTATTGCTATATTTCCGATTCACAAAAGTATAAGGTGAGATGTATAAACTGAGAAAAGCGTCAGTCTCTCTGGAGGTTCCACAACCATGCATATTATACCTTTGTAGCTGATCAAATACATTCACGTGACTCATGCACGTGACTCATTCCTAAAGTGAGCATGTTGTAATATATCTACTTTTATGTCACTCATTAGGTGCTGTTTGTACTGTGGAAAGCGCATCTTTACTGGTTATCATAACACTAACAAAGACCCATCCTCTCGCACAAACATTGTACACCCCGGGTACAATCATTCTTAAGGGGGTCTATGTGGTAATCACAATATAAACAATACTGTTAAGACATAGAGACTATAGGAGTCCTATTAGGTTTCAAGGGCATACAAATGAACAAGAAAGTACAACAAATCGAAAATTATAAAATCCTGAACAATTTATTCAAAGATGAATGTGTTCCAAAATAAAACAATAGAAATAACAATTCACCTAGAAGTCAATGGGGAAGGTAACAACCCCCTCGTGCCAGTATCTCAGCAGGATTGTTAGCTCATGTGAAGCTCACACACAACTGAAAACAGTTGGATACAACTATGGATTAGTGGTTTTGGTGACATTCCCTTCAGCCTTATTCTTCAAGAGGAAGCAAACGTCAGCCTAAGAGTTGACAGTCGCGGCTCCTGGAGGGATGGCGATGCGGCGCGCGCAATGTAATTCGTTTTATTTATTTATTTATGTACTTACCTCCGTTCGGCCGTAAAACAGAGTTTACTACTCCCCACCCTGACCCTCCCCCGCCCCGCCGCACCGCCCCGCAGCACTCCCTCCAGGAGCCGCGATTGAGAGTTGATGTCGCAGCCTACGAGGTGATGAAGAACTGGCTCGCTTCTTCATTAAAGAGGTGCAGGACAATCCACTCTCGTGAAAAGCGGAAGGGCCAGCTGTTTCTAAGACCTGCTCCAACATGACACCCTCTGTTGCTACGACCTCTATCATTCCAGATACTGCTCCTATCCCTGCGTCAAATAATTCTGCTACTCAGAAACTCAATGCTTGGGATTTGATAGACCTACACTCACTTAGATCTTTGGCAGAGTCGAATAGATGAGGCTTGCCCTTGGAACCTCTTCCCCCAGCTCAGTTAAACATTTTGGACACAGACATTCTCATTTTGCTGGTGAGACTTCTTAATTCTTCGCTACAGGAGGGTTACATCCATCAGTCGTGGAAACATGCCTTGGTGTTGCCCCTTCTGAAAAATCTAAATTTTATCCCTTTAACTGGTCCAACTACAGGCCAATCTCCATGCTCCCCTGTTTGGCCAAAAGTATGGAAAAGCATGTCAACAGACAACATACCACTTTTTGGAGACTCACAACCTACTCCACACCTCACAGTCAGGGTTTAGAGCAGGTCAGAGTACAGAATCCACCCTCCTAGAAGTCAAAGAACATCTTAGACTGCTCCTGGATGAGGGTGAGATGGCAGTGCTGTTTCTACTAGATCTCAGTGCTGCTTTCGATACTGTGTCACATGCAACGCTGTTGGCAAGACTGGCCAACCTGTGTTTACAAGGCACAGCCCTTTCATGGAAGGCATCTTTTTTGAGTGATCAAACCTTTCAGGTATCATCTGCAAATGCCACCTCTACCCATTTGGCCCTTACCTCAGGGGTTCCCCATTGCTTTATTTAATATTTATGTCCACCCTCTTGCAGATCTGGTTGAATGTTTAGGCCTGACTTTGCTTTCATACGCGGACAGCACACAAATACTTTTTTATTCCGAGGCGTAAACTCCTGCCTGTATCATGTCGCCATATGGATGAACAGTAACTCACTGAAATGTAATGGCGCCAAAACTGAGGTTTTGGTGTTAGGAAAAAATCATTCCTTTCGGGGCCCTCAACATTGCCCTGGAAACCTGGGTTCTCTCCCTACCCTTGCCTAAAAGGTGAAGAATCTGGACTTCCTTTTGGACAACAAGTTGTCCATGAAGCCACAGGTTGTGAAAGTGGCCGCCACCTGTTTTGCCATGTTGAAATGGCTGCGAAAAATCCTTTGGCTTCTTCCATTTCCAGCCCAAAGGACACTTATTCAGGCCCTCATCATTTCTAGATTAGACTATGGCAATGTCCTGTATTTAGGAATTGACAAAGCATCTATGTGAAGGGTGCAAGTGGTCCTAAACTCGGCAGCCTGGCTGCTTTATAGGCTCCCTAAAAGTGCCTCAGCTTCCTCTCTGTTGAGGGAGCTGCACTGGTTGAGGGTCAAGAAAAGGATTAATTCGAGAGCTGGCCCTCAATATCTTCATGGTATGGTGAGACTCCATCAACCGGCTCACGCTGTGCGATCTAGTGATCTTCCACTATGCTTGGTTCCAAGAGAGAAATGTGCCCGCTGTGGGAGCTGATCTTTTGCCTATATGGGCACCAAGTCTGGAATGAATTGCCACTTGTCTTGAGAAGATGTGCTTCATTGGCCGCATTTCAGAAACAGCTGAATACCTGGTTGTTTTAGATGCATACTGTGTCTGCACTCTATCTGGCTTCAAACAACAGGAAACCCCGTGTGGGCAGTTGTTGCACTATACACGCTAAAATAATATTAATAATAATGTCGCAGAGCTCCAGCTATACAGGTTTACACAAGAATAGCCAGTTACAGCACACCCTTGAAGAGGAGGCTTTATCAGTTTCATAGATGAGATGCGTTGGATCTCAGTTCCATCTCGACCTTGCTAGTCAGGTTGACCTGTGACCTTTGGTCTATCATGTATGAGCTTTGGCCTTTAGCCCCTGACTGGACTTGCTTTTGATTGCTCACTCTGCACTGCATATATTGCAATTATATTTTTTATTGTGATAGGGTGACTTCCATGGTCTATAACCATGCAAGAAGCTGAGTTTTCAGCTTCGAGCATGGTTCTAGAGCTGATCTTGAATGTACATAAAGTTTGAATCCTATTGAGTGCTTCCGCTTCCTGATCTTCACTTTGCCATACTAGCAGCTCCCTTAACACCTCTGCCTCAAATATCCTGCTGCTGTCTGTGAGTGTTTCCATCCCTAGAGATGATTTCTAAGTTTAGTTTCTCAGATAAAGGTGCATGCAAACAATAAAACAATATTTAACATATATTCCATGTTTTATAATTCATTTCTTACAATAAAGTGTTGCAACACTGTTAAAATTAAAATGTGCAAAATGCCAAAAGGACCCTGAGTCACACATATTCCAGATAGTTCCAGGCCAGGTACTAGAAAGGTTCTTTGTACTATTTTTAATTCGTATAAAAATGCAGAGAAATCAATAGGAGCTTTGTGAAGAGCCCCTGGAGTTCATATTACAAGTACACACTGTTCTTGGCATTAGGGTCATTCTCTGTTATTTGTTTCCCTCGTAGTAACTCGCATCGACATTTGCAATAATAACCTTCAGAGTCATGCAGAGGCTGTACATGTCCGCTAGCCCCCTTATTGTCATAATTGAAACAGACAGACGATAATGATTGTTTTCCATTGACTTACAACGTATCGATTGCTCTTGAGAGCACACTAGTACGATCTGTTATTTCTCCCTCATTTTTCTGCATCATATTCTTTTTGTGCTCGTATGTATTTATGCTGCATTATTGGAATGTGGTTTTGTAATGCTGTACTGTGATTGCTGTGTTGCATTCTGTTTGACTGTTTTGTTGTGATGTCCCTTGTTATAATTTAATTGTGTTGTCAAGTTTCTTTGTGTATGCTGTTGTTTACTTTTAATATGGGAACAAATACTGCTATTTTTCGAGTTGGCCAGGCCAGGTGCTGTGCCCAAAACCCACGTCACATCTGGCCAAAGGCCAGGCACAGTGGGGTGTTCGGTGTGAGCAGTGGTTGGCCACAATTCCATGCTGCACACAGTGACAACACCCTATTTTATGTTAAAAAACATTATAGAAATTCACTGGAAAAAACAATGTTAGGTGAAAATGTCTGTTAAAACTTAAAAAATAGATTCTAAAATCATATGAACATCGAGCTGTGTGGACAAATTGCGAGACCATTTAATAGCTAAAGTTGCTAAAATATCTGGCCAATATGTAGCTAGCAAATCATAAAAGTTACCAATCCTTCCTCTGCAACAATTACCGGACAAAAGTTCAGCACAGGTGTCCTACTCAGCATCACCAGGTCCTTGACTGATTGTGAAAAACGTTTTAAATCTGCAAGTATTTCAGGTTCCCTGTACTAGGACCAGCATATTGGATGAACACATCTGAAAAGGATAAAAGATGTGAATCCCCAAACAACTGACCAACAGATTGCAGGAGTGACCTAGAGCACTCTTCCGTATTTCCGTATGAAGATCATGAGAAAAAGAGGGGAAGTCCAGATACAACCTGAAAGAAGTATATTACATAAGAGAAGCAATTGCAAACTTCTCTTTAACATTTTTCCAAACCTGAGCGAGTACCTGAAGTAACTTAAAATGTGTACTCTTAAAATGCCATGGATCACGAAACCATGCCTGCAGACCAGATTGGAAATATAAAGGCGGTAAGTACCATGATTTGTGAAAAATCATCACTTGAGGCAGTCGCTCATGAAAATTGACCAGAAGTAAAACTTCAGATTTGGGAGCTACCATCCACCTTTATCTTTTGAAAGTTGAAGAATCCGACTTGCATGATGTGGGCATTTATATTCCCAGATACACTGACTCCATGATGTCTACATCTGTGAAAAAACTGTAGTTAAGCATAAAGGAATAACTCTCGATAACACCTAGAAGTAGTCTATTCCAATGCTCGAAAATACACTTAGATATATCTACCAATGGTTTGTACTTTAATGACGCAATATTCTTAACCACTGGGAAGAGCCAGAATGCCAGATAAAGACTCTACATAGCGCCTATCACACCCTGGACTAGCTTAATTATAAAGGATTTGTGTTTTAGACATATTAAGCTTGAAACCAGACAAAGCCTCAAATGACAGGCTACAAGTTCAATTGCCACAATTGACGGGGCCGGATCGGATGTCAAAACTGCCACATTGTCCATGAATGCTACTATGCTATAGGTTGCCATGTTAATCCTAAGAGGTACTAGCTGCTCAAAATTCCTTAAACCCTTCGCTGCTAGGCCTTTCCCCCCCCTGTGCTAAGCCTTTATTTTGGCTATTTGGGGTAGTTTGCGCTAAGGCCCCTGTAACTTGTTGACCACATAAGGTTTCCACTCCAAATTTGCATCCTTTTCTTCCAACATCACAGGGATTCTAAAGGTAACCAGGGTTTGAGGATTCCCCTGGAGGGGACCCAGAAATTAGCCAAAATACAGCAACATTTTGTTTTTTTGGGGAGAAATGGGAAGAAAAGTGCTCCAAATGAAAGCATCTGGTTTTTTCCCTGCAAATGGTATCAACAAAGGGTTTGTGGGGCTGAAATCACAATTTCCCCAGCTTTCAGGGACTGACATACTTTTGACAGAAAACCAACATTTTTTACACAGTTTTGGCATTTTACTGGGACATAGCCTATTTTTGCTATTTTGTGTGCTTTCAACCTTCTTCCAGTTAATGGTAGAAATGGGTATGAAAGCAATAATGGATCCTAGAAAGCTATACATGTTAGAAAAGTAGACACAATTCTGCATTCAGCAAGGGGTCATTTGTGTAGATCCTTCAAGGTTTCTTTATAGAAACTAACAGTTGAAAACAGGAAAAATTGAAAATGAGTTGAAAAAAACAGCCATTTGTGCCAACGTTTTCACCTGTAAGTTCTTCTAATTATGACAGATGTGTGAAAGCAATATACCGTTACATCCGCTAGACCTTTCTGGTTGTGGGGATATATATGACTTGTAGGTTCACCAATAACCCGATGAACCCAGAGCCAATAACTGAGCAGCGTCTTGCAATGGTTTTTTATTATGTACCGGGTATATAGCAATTAATTTGGGAAAATATATATAGTGAAAAATAGGGATTAAAGACACCTATGTATTTCTGAAATTGGAACAAAATATAGATACCTCACTTTTGTCGGTGTCCAATGCAGAATTGGCTAAAAACGTATTTTTAAAAAAATGTAGCTCTTAGAATTCTCGGTGCTATACCCTTAATCCCTATGTTTTTGGCTCTTTCCAGTCACAGGCCCTTGCCCCACCCACACAAGTGAGGTATCATTTTACTCGGAAGACTGAGGGGAACGCTGTGGGGTAGAACATTTGTGCCGGCACAGTGATTATACACATAAATATGTGGAAAATGTGTTTTTTTCAGCTAAATTTGAAGTTTGCAGGGGATTCTGGGTAGGAAAACTTTGGGGGATCCACGCAAGCCATATCTCGCTGGACTCCCCTGGGTATCTAGTTTTCAGAAATGTGTAGGTCTGATAGTTTCCCAAGATGGTTGCCGAGCCCGGGGCCAAAAATTCAGGTGACCCCCCCCTTGCAAAACCAGTTTGTTTAGTGATAGGTAGTTTTGATGTCTCCTCAATACGTTTTGGGCCCTTGCCTGTCGCGGGTACTTGACCCACCCAAGTGACTGAGGTACCATTTTTATCAGGAGACCTGGGGGAATTCTGGGTGGTAAGAAATTTTTGGATCCATGCTGATTCAAGAACTTTCCCACACAGAAATTGGAGAAAAATTTGATTTTTTCAACTAAATTTGAGGTTTGCAGGGGATTCTGGGTAGGAAAACATTGGGGGGTCCACGCAAGCCATACCTTGCTGGACTCCCCGAAATGTGTGGTTTTGATAGGTTTCCCAAGATGGCCGCTGAGCCCGGGGTCAAAAACCCAGGTGACCCCCCTTGCAAACCAGGTTGTTTTGTGATAGGTAATTTTGATGTCTCCTCAATACGTTTTGGGCCCTTGCCTGTCGCGGGTGCTTGACCCACCCACACGAGTGAGGTACCATTTTTATCAGGAGACCTGGGGGAATGCTGGGTGGTAGGAAATTTGTGTATCCATGCAGATTCCAGAACTTTCCCACACAGAACTTTGAGAAAAGTTAAATTTTTTTCAGCTAAATTTGAGGTTTGGAGGGGATTCTGGGTATGTAAACATTGGGGGATCCACACAAGCCATACATCCCTGGACTTCCCCGGGTCTCTAGTTTTCAGAAATGTGTGGGTTTGGTAGGTTTCCCTAGATGGCCGCCATGCCCGGGCCCAAAAGCTCATGTGACTCCCCTTGAAAAACCAGGTCATTTTCGGATACATAGGGGGCATCTGCGTTTTTGGTCCCCGGGTCGGCAGCCATGTAGGGAAACCTACCAAACCCACACATTTCTGAAAACTAGAAACCTGGGGGAGTTCAGGGAGGTATGGCTTCCGTGGATCCCCCAACATTTCCCTATCCAGAATCCCCTGCAAACCTCAAATTTTGATGAAAAAATCAATTTTTCTCAAATTTCAGTGTGGGAAAGTTGTAGGATCACTAAGCTGACACAAATTTCCTACCACCCAACATTCCCCCAGGTCTCCCGATTAAAATGGTACCTCACTCTTGTGGGTGGGCAAAGTACCCGCGACAGGCAAGGGCCCAAAACGTATTGTGGAGACATCAAAATGACCTATCACAAAACGATCTGCTTTTGCAAGGGGGGTCACATGAGTTTTTGATCCAGGGCTTGGCGGACATCTAGGGAAACCTACCAAACCCACACATTTCTGAAAACTAGAGACCCGGGGGAGTCCAGGGAGGTATGGCTTGCATGGATTCCCCAATGTTTCCCCACCCAGAATCCCCTGCAAACCTCAAATTGTGATGAAAAAAATCAGATTTTTCTCAAATTTCTGTGTGGGAAAGTTGTAGGATCACTGGGCTGACATGAATTTCCTACCACCCAGCATTCCCCCAGGTCTCCAGATAAAAATGGTACCTTCATCTTGTGGGTGGGTCAAGTACCCGCGACAGGCAAGGGCCCAAAATGTATTGTGGAGACATCAAAATTACCTATCACAAAACGATCTGCTTTTGCAAGGGGGGTCACCTGGTTTTTTGGCCCCGGGCTCAGCGGCCATTTGGGAAACTACCAAACCCACACGTTTCTGAAAACCAGACACCCGGGGGAGTCCAGTGAGGTATGGCTTGTGTGGATCCGCCAAAGTTTTCCTACCCAGAATCCCCTGCAAACCTCAAATGTAGCTGAAAAAACCACATTTTCCACAAATTTCTATCTGGAATCACCGTGCCGGCACAAATGTCCTCCCCCACAGCGTTCCCCTCAGTCTCCCGAGTAAAATGAGACCTCACTTTTGTGGGTGTCCAATGCAGAATTGGCTAAAAACATATATTTATAAAAATGTAGCGCTTAGAATTCTCGGTGCTATACCCTTAATCCCTATGTTTTTGGCTCTTCCCAGTCACAGTCACAGGCCCTTGCCTCACCCACACAAGTGAGGTATCATTTTACTCGGGAAACTGAGGGGAACGCTGTGGGGTAGGACATTTGTGCCGGCACGGTGATTCCACACATAAATTTGTGGAAAATGTGTTTTTTGCAGCTAAATTTGTGGTTTGCAGGGAATTCTGGGTAGGAAAACGTTGGGGGATCCATGCAAGCCATACCTCGCTAGACTCCGCCGGGTGTCTAGTTTTCAGAAATGTGTGGGTTTGGTAGTTTCCCAAGATGGCCACCGAGCCCGGGGCCAAAAACCCAGGTGACCCCCCTTGCAAAACAAGGTTGTTTTGGGATAGGTAATTTTGATGTCTCCTCAATACGTTTTGGGCCCTTGCCTGTCGCGGGTACTTGACCCACCCAAGCGAGTAAGGTACCAATTTTATTGGGAGACCTGGGGGAACGCTGGGTGGTAGGAAATTTGTGGATCCATGCAGATTCCAGAACTTTCCCACACAGAAATGTGAGAAAAATTTGATTTTTTCAGCTAAATTTGAGATTTGCAGGGGATTCTGGGTAGGAAAACGTTGGGGGGTCCACGCAAGCCACACCACGCTAGACTCCCCCGGGTGTCTAGTTTTCAGAAATGTGTGGGTTTGATAGGTTTCCCAAGATGGCCGCCGAGCCCGGGGTCAAAAACCCATTCTGGGCAGCCCACACCCCTGAATTAAAAAAAAAAATATTCCCTGATGCCTATTGCGCATTTGCCCCTCTCTGCCTCCCAGGTGGGCAGATAGACTGTGGCAATTTCTTTGGGGTGGGGGCATTGGCATGCCCATTCTGGGCAGCCCCCACCCCTACGTATATAAAAAAAAATCCCTGGTGCCTTGTGGGCTTTCTGCCCCCTACGTACATAAAAAAAATATCCCTGGTGCCTTGTGGGCTTTCTGCCCCCCGGGGGGGCAGATCATGGGCTAATTCCCCCATCTGCTTCTTGGGGGGGGCAGAAAGACAGTGAATTTGTTTTGGGGGGTGGGGGCATAGGCATGCCTGTTCTGGGCAGCCCCCACCCTGAACTTTGGAAAAAGAAAAATCCCTGGTGCCTAGTGGGCTTTCTGCCCTCCCTGGGGGGCAGATAAGGGGCTATTGCCCCATATGCCTCCCAGGGGGGGAAGAAAGACTGTACCATTTATTTTTTGGGTGGGGGCATGCACATTCTGGGCAGCCCCCACCCCTAAGTTTAAAAAAAACAAAAAATCCCTGGTGCCTAGTGGGCTTTCTGCCCCCCCAGGGGCAGATCAGGGGCTATTGCCCCCATCTGACTCCTGGGAGGGCAGAAAGTCTTTTGCCTTCTTTGCGGTGGTAGTGTGGGGGCATTGGGATGCCCGGGGGGGGCAGATTGGGGGCTACCGCCCCATCTGCTCTCCAGGGGGGGCAGAAAGACTGTCTCTGGCAAAAATCTATGGGGGAGCAAAGGCCCTTGCCCAAGGGGCCGCTCCCCCCTCCCTAGTGCTAGTGGGAGGATCCCTGCTTGGGGATCACACTCCTGGGGTGATCCCCAAGCAGGGATCCACGAGGGAAGGATACCATTAAAAGGTTAGATTCTCCCCTTTCCAATGATACCTCTCCCATGTGTTTTGGTGCTCGGGGCTGAGATAGCCCCACAAGCACCAAAACTGTGAAACTGAAACTAAGTTTCAGTTTCTTTTTCATTGTAATGACGACAGCGCGACATGCGTGCGGTTGTCATTGCAATGAAAACCCCTAACAGGCCACGGGAGGTTGGGGAAGCTCTTCCCCACCTCCCAAGGCAAAAAAAAGGGAAATCCCTCTGCTGTCTGCAGCAGATGGATTTTCCTTGCCTGTACTCATGACGGAATGGTTCCGTCATGAGCACAGGAGAACTGGTGCTCATGACGGAACCATTCCGTCATGAGCATCCAAAGGGTTAAGTGACGAAATATGGTTCCAGGTGAAGGGCAAATAGTAATGAAGAAGGCAAGGATACACGATTAAATGCATATCAGCATTGTTGGAAAACGAGGCAGTATCTGTGAGGCCTGCACAAATAACATGACTACATTTGTCCTTCACTGGGAACCAAACACCCAATTGTAGCGCCTGACTCTCATCGGGTAGCGTTGCAGAGCAGTCTGAGGCTTACTCAAGGGAGGTGGTGTGGGCTAGTAATCGCCATTACAGGTGCGCAGCAATAACACTCAATAATTGATTGTCCAGTCTGTACTTTGCTTTATAAAAGTAAGAGTACATTTATTAAACACACACACTACTCAATACTATGCACAAATTTAAAATATACATAAGCTGTTGGAATTACTTTGTGACATTGCATAACATCTCCACCCCTCCCACAGGGGGGTGGGGTCTAGTACCACCACTCCCATGTATGCACATCATCTTGCCCCCAAATGCAGTTAGTTGACCCTAACCTGGAGCGAGGGCCCTGCGCACTGGCATCATCCCAGCGGCGACCCACCCCGTTACCTCAACAAGCATTTAAAATACGTACACCTGCCCTGGTGACACACAACCCTGACTGAGCATTTCCTACTGACCATGAAGTATACACCTCTACATCTTAAGGGCTAACAGTCTGGGTTCTTCACCTATGTGCAGCAGCAAGAACACATGTTTAAGCATCACTTTAGAATGACAGTACTCATCACATTTGTTGGACATTAGAATGCGTTGCAATTACAGCCCCTAAAGGCATCACAGATGAAATCACAGGATTAAGCATATACAGCCAGACACCCTAGCAGGAATGTCTGGCAACATAACCCCACTTTGCTTATGACATCACCTTACACAGGTACTTCACATTAGACATGTGACTCTCAGTCCCTCTAAAAGAAATAACGTCAGTAAAAGCAGTTCAGGTGCACTTACACGTCTTCATCTCCAGGGGATGCCCTTCTCCAGACATCCCCAGCTCAGGCTTTCATCCCGTGGTGCACTTCACAATACACCCCCAGCTGTAGAACAAAAGGTCCAGACCAGGAGGTGTTAAAATGCTGGCTGAGCCCTTCAGGGGTTATTCTTTTCAAGTCCCCATGAGACTTAGGGGGGGACATCCATTTTCGTGCTGGGGGAGACTGCGATGCTCCTGCAGCTCCCCCTGCACATTTGCACATGTGTGGTGGTGACCCCGTTCTCCTGGGGCCAACACAGTCCAAGAAAAAGCGGTTTTCCCTTGCAGGCCGGCCTGGGCCTGCAAGGCATTATGGGGCGCTTCCTTGTCTTGCAGCGAATATGGTAGCAGCGGCTCCCCCGCTGCTTCAGGGAGAGCCGCGATCACCGCAGGCGGCCTCTTGCCGCAAACAGACCTCGTGGGGGGGGGCCCGGTCCCACCCGGACCCCCAGGTGAGTGCTTGCAGCTCGGAGAGCCCACCCCCGGCTGCTCTGGTGGTTCGTCGGGGGCCCGGTCCCACCCGGGCCCCTGGCTCCTCCTCCTTATGGTACGGGGCCCCGGTCCCGCCCGGGACCCCCGCAGGCTCTCCACATTGGAGGGTAGCCTGGGGAGCCCACCCCCAGCTGCCCCCGCCGGCTCCCTGCCCGTCCAGCACACTCGCGTGCTGTCGCGGGAGCTGGCACTGCAGATCTGGTCTGCCGGCTCTGGCGGGCAGACACGGAGGCCAGCGCCGGTCCTGCTGGCCTCGGGGGAGTGCAGCAGCACTCCCCCGTCCTTCTTCTGCACTTCGGGGCCCGGAGATGGGGTCCCGGGCCCCGCCTCCTCTTCACGGGGAGCGCGCCGGCGCTCCCCGACTGATGCTTCTTCGGGGCCCAGAGATGGGGTCCCAGGCCCCTCCCCCTCTTTTTGCGGGGAGCGCGCCGGCGCTCCCCGATGGACGCTTCTTCGCCGGGGACCAGGGTGGGCTCCTGGCCCCCCATTGGGACTTGTTCACGGGGAGTGCGACGATGCTCCCTGGCTTTGCTTCGGGGCCCAGGGATGGGGTCTCGGGCCCACAGAGACCTCTTCACGGGGGTTGCGACGGCACCCCCTGCCCCCCGCTGTTGCCGGGGGCTCGGTGGGCTCCTGGTCACCTGTTTTGGGGGACACTTCACGGGGAGCACGACGGTGCTCCCCGACTTTACTTCATGTTGGGGGCATCCCCTGGGACCTGACCCACCCCGGGGGCATCCTCTGGACCAGCGGTGGAGCCCCACATGCTTCATCGTCGGTCGGTCAAAGGTCAAAGGTCGCCTACCTTCTGGGGGCCCTATCTCAGCCCCCAGGGGACCGATCTTGTCAATTTTGGCCTCTTCTTGCTCCTGGTGGCGCTCCCTAGCCACTGGGAACACTGTCCTTCACCAGCTGGGTCTCACAGAGGATGGATTCAGCAGGGAGCTGTCTTCACTGACTCCCTGCACCAGCCTTTCGCCTGGCTCTCCTCCTGGGCCTGTCTTCTCCCTGCGCAGAGACCCCTGCTTCTGCGCACTGGTCCTGGTCTCTTTTCTCGGTGCTGTTCAGGATCCTGGGACAGTCAGGTGGTTCCTCCTTCCAACTGCCCATTGCGCCAGGCTCCAGCACCCTCTGCCTCAGCAGACCACACCCCAGAGAGAGAGCTTCTCTTCCTGTGCAAACACTTTTTAAGAGAATGGGGAGAGGGCTGGCAGGAAGTCTCTGTTTGCCCTATCACACAGCGACACATTACTTCTCTGCCCCTGCTCCCTCCTTCCTGCCCAGGCCTCTGGGTTTGTTCAAGATGGTGTCGTCCAGGGTCTCCTGCCACATGGTCTCTGAAAGCCCCTTCCCCCAGAGCAGACTTCTTCCTTGTGCAGCGAGGTGCCTGGCACCCAGTGACAGCTGCTGATAGATTAGCCTGTAGCTCCACCCATCTTCTCTCCTTGGAGGGAAGGTCATCAATCCAGGCTGCTGGGGTCAGCCCCCAGCCAGGCCCTGGTTATGAGCTGACTCAGAGAAATATAACATTTCTGGATGACCCAAAAGCAGTACAAATATGACTTTGGACTCTGCAGAATACTTCTTCCCACATAGGTTACAGTGGACTTTGGTGCATGTCTGGAATTTGTAGGCCCTTGGAAAGTAAAACTAGCCCATGTGCTCCCTATCCCCATAAGAGAATAATGGAATAAACACTGTAAAGCACACTGACTTTCCCTGGCATGTTTCTTTCCACTGTATAAAGCCTATTCCATGTCACCACCCAATTCTGCATAGGTCCTGCCACACCATTCACTTTGTAGCTGCTCCTGGGCTGCGCACGCCAGGAATGTGCCCTGCGCAGCCCGTACACGTGTGCACACGCATGTACACATGTGTCTGCATGTAACCAGCCCGGTGCCCCTTACTCCAGCTGCTGCGCAGCAGCCTAGTCAAGCTAGGGGGACACCAGTAGAATCCACATGCAGTCTCTTTCATCTTGAGTTCACTGTGGGTGAGTCCCAACTTATGAGGCTCTCCCACAGTAAAGCTCAACAAATAGGTGCTCAAAAAGCGAAAAATCAGTGCGGCTCAGAGTGTCAGAACCACCTTCTAACAAGCATCTAACATAATTGTCCATGCAAGAATGTCCTGCACAATAGCCACATCACGTATTGTTACCACAAGATTAGTATGGGCTGTAGTATCTTGATGTGGGACAAACCCATGCTGCATACTATCCACCCACCCAGTGAGTCTGGGAGCAATACAACTTTCCAATATTTTTGCATTGATTTTCGAATCACAATTAAATGTAGAGATTGGCCAATAAGAGGAGCAATTCTGCGGATCCTTCCCCGTTTTCAAAAATACAGTTATAAATGTTCTGCACCAACACTGGGGCACTACACCTGTTTCCTCAACATATTTGATGAGCTGCAAAAATGATTAATAAGAATACTGGAGAAAACCTCATAAAACTTTAAAGGTGATGCATCTGGCCCTGCTGCCTTCGCTGCCGGGAGCAGCATAATAGCCCTAAACATTTCTACCCTCGAAATTAGAGATTCCATAATCATCTGATCAGCCTCAGATACTAACCCTGGTTTGACAGATGTTATATACTGGTTAATATTTCTTTGAAAGGCCACAGTGGTTTCCCTGTATAGCTCAATCATGCCATCAGTGATGTCACTGACCATGTCATGAGTGATGTAATATGTGAGGTCATAAGCAGTGAATTGCGGGGCATAAGTTATAGTTAGCTTAGGTAACTATAACTGCTGAATTTGAAATCTGAGCCTAACTATAATGTACCTGTAACATTTTTTTCCAGTGAATTTTTAAGGTTTTTTAATTCTATTTCCTAACTATAACATCCCTGTAACCTTTGGTATTTTCAGTGACTTTCTGCATTTTTAGAACATTTTATTTCCTAACTATAACATCCATGAAACCTTTGTTTTTTTCAGTGAATTTCAATGCTTTTTTTTACATTTTATTTCCTAACTGTAACCTGCAACCTTTTAGAGTGGGTGTGTGAGTGGCTGTATGGGTGGTGAGTGGGTGTGTGAGGGGCTGTATGGGTCTCTGAGTGGGTGTGTGAGTGGGTGTGTGGGTGTGCGAGTGGTTATATGGGTCTGTGAGTGGGAGTGACTGTGTGAGTGTGTACATCGCTATGTAAGTGGGAGTAGAAGTGTCTGTGTGTATCTGTAAGTGGGTGTATGAGTGTCTGGGTAGGTATGTGACTCTATGTGTGAGTGTCTGAGTGGGTCTGTGAGTGGGTGCATGAGTGTCTTCGAAGGTCTGTGAGTGGATGGAGTCTCTGAGTAGGTGAGTGGGTTTGTGAGTATCTGAGTGGGTCTGCAAGTAAATGACTGAGTGTCTGAGGGGGTCAGTCAGTGGGTGTGTGAGTCTCTGAGTGGTCCCGGGAGTGGATACATGAGTCTCTGTGTGGGTCTGTGAATGGGACCATGAGTGTCTGAGTGGGCCTGTGAGGGGGTGGATGAGTGTCTGAGTGGCTCTGTGAGAGCATGTCAGGGTCTCTGAGTGGGTTTCTGAGTGGGTGCGTGAGTGTCTGAGTGGGGAAACTGTTGGTGTACACAGAGATGATCTTGAACGACTTATCATTCTAGTAGATGGTGTTCCTACAAAGAATAAGTAAATCTGGCAAGAGATAGTGGATATTAGTTAAGTAAAAACAGCGACATCATAATTGGTACAAAATAATATTTATTATAGAAATGTTGATGCTGTTCGAGATGCAACTTATGTAGAGGATGAAACATTACCATCCAGTGGACAGATTGAAAAAGTGGATCGATCCAGATCAGAAGAGGTTTACAAACACTACAGTATCCATCCTCTGCATTCTAAAGAAGTCATCAGTGGTGCGATTGATCTCTTTCAAAGAAGCAAGCAAAAGGAGCTCCAATGAGTATGTGGGAGAAAAGTTTAGAAGCTCGCTGTTTCCACAACTGTTTCCCATTGGAGAAGTTGTCAGCTTTGATGACTGCCCTGTACAGATACCAGAAGCTGAATATTAGTCAACCAGATTATATTCAGAGGATCCAAGGTTTTAGCAGTCTATTCCCTACATATTTCTTCTTCTGTTTGAGAGTGACTTGCCTGGACTTTCATATGCTATTAACCACATTCTGAAGACAGGAGTTTATCTTCAAAATCTCTCTGCATAGAAATGCAATGACAAAGTTAATGGAAAGGATGAAAGCTTAGAATACAACTTGAGTATTGGTATCGCCATCATGGAGAACTGAAATGTATGTTGCGAAATCTAGGTGCACCTACTTGATTTCTAACACTCAGTTGTGCTGAGTATGCCTGGGAGGACTTGCTTGAAGTTTTGAGACAAGCAAACTCTAACATTAAAGATATCAAATTGAAGACATCCAGAGAACTTTGCTCCTTGGATCCTCCTAATGTTTGCACATATTTTAAATACTGGTTTCAAGCTATGATATCTTTGATCTGCAAAAAAATAAATCCTCCTCTTGGTGAAGTAACTGATTTCTTTTGGCGAAAAGAGTACCAAGCAAGAGGTGCTCCTCATATTCACAAACTGTTATGGATAAATGGTGCACTGAAATTTGAAACAGACAGTGATGAGTCTGTCTTGACTTCCATAGAGTGTGTGACATGTGCCATCCCAAAAGATGGTGGTAAAAAAATCCTGGGACAACAATTTCTTCACTTTGATGTGTGAAATACTATTGGTGAAAACACAGATGCAAAAGTAAATTTTATACAAGATGTCATTTTGGATTTCCATGACTCATCATTTCACAATGAAGAGTAAACAGCTTTTTGTCTGAAGTCAAGCATACACTGACATGAAAATCACTGAAGAGCACATACAACCTGAGAAGAACAGAGATCTCGAAGTATATTAATTACTATAATCCAGTAATTCTGAAAATGTGGATGCGAACATGGACATACAGTTTGCTGCAGACAACTCCAATGCAGTTGCTCATTATGTCACTTCATATATTACAAAATCAGAGAAGAGAGAGATGAAGGAGATGTGGGAGGAGATTACTGCAGAAAAGAGTCTTGGTTGAGTTTGGCTAGTTTTTTCCCAAGGTCAAGGGGAATTGTTTGGGTAAGTCTAAGCCTTGCAAGCATATGAAAAAGAGTGTTGAAGTCTTCTCTAGAAAATCAGTATCTAGCTGAGTTTGATCCGGAAAGCACAGATATTGTGAAATCAAATATGGTGGACACATACTATCCAAGCAGGTGTTCACACCTAGAAAACATGTGCCTTTATACAGTACATCAACACTACAGATATAGATGCAATGCAACGGAGAGCATAGCAGAAGGGAAATATGCAGTAGTTGGTTGTTTGGTGAGACATAGCAAAGGAAATCTAATTAACCACAGAAAACTGAGTTGACAAACTTCAGACAAAAGATAGTTTTTCTATTTGTCACTTCTACAACAGTTCAAGCCTTGGCATGCTGAATCAGAACTACTTGAAGATTATGACTGCTAGGAAGATTTTTTCAATGCTGTAAAAGTCAACATTCAGTGTCCAGTGTTTTCAAACTAATTGCAAATGCTGAAAGATGAGATTGAACAGAAACAAACCATTACTGCTGAGATAGCTAAAGAGAATTCACAAAGCAGCCAAAGTTCCTAACCACTGAGTCAAGATCCTCTTGGACAACCAGTTATTCAAAATGAAGTAGCCATAGCCATGAATGAGGTGGAGACAGCAATGCAACAAGCAAGAGAAGAAAGTATTGATTTAGAAGACTTAGGGCCCGATTACGAGTATGGCGTTGCATCGGTGAAACCGCCCCACTGCCATACCACCAAATCAACGTGAGAACCGCCCGCCATATTATGGCTTTTTTAGTCACTGGAGGGCAGTTCCTTTGGCGTTCACATGGCGGTGCCTATAAAATTGGCTCTGCAATGGGAACGTCAAAGAAAGTTTCAGCATGGCATGGACTGTAAAGTCCATGCCGTGCTGGAACTGGGGGTGCATGCACACAGGAGGGCACATGTTGTACCTCCAGTGTGCAGCCACATGGAGTGAGGCTCCCTTATTTTCCTCACCACCACTGTTCTCATGGAGGAAAGACCTCCATGGAATCCATGGCAGTGAGGAAAGTCGTAATATGGTTGGCGGGACCGTGGCGGTCCTGCCAAGCATATTACTGCCTCAAGTCCCCCGCGAGAGAATTACGGTTCCCTGGCAGAGTTGGCAGTCCCAGGACGGCACGACCGCCAAGGTCATAATGTGGTGGTCGGAAGACTGCCACAGCTGCCCCACCACGAGTCTGCCAGTCTGAGGACCGCCAGACTCGTAATTAGGCCCTTAGTAGCACAACCGAATGACGAATAAAAATAAATTTATTTTGAAGTCAAAGTTAAAATAGAGCAAGGATTTCTGCACGAGAAGATAGAATATGAATGCTGTTTGCTTAAGCCAATACTACTATACGTCAGTCGTCAAGATGGCACAGGCAAAAGCTTTCTAATTAAATATCTTACCATTTAGCTACAGGGGACTACAGAATCAAATTTATCATGTGTATTAACAGCACCAACTGGATTAGCTGCCCACAATGTTAAAAGAATTACTCTACATTGACTACTAATGTTACCTGTTAAACATGACAATAAACTGGAATTCTAAAAAGTTTTCTAGTGAAGCTTGTCATGAGATGTCAAGAGTATTGAAGAAACTGAAGCTTTTAATCATCAATGAGGTGAGCATGGTTTCAAACATAATGCTTGCCTTCGTACACTCGAGAATGCAACAGATTTTAAAAACAGAGTATGATGTGCTGTTTGGAAGAAAGCATTTAATTTTCTTTGGTGACCTAATGCAACTTACCCCTATCAAACAACAGTCTGTTTTGAAGACACCTCTGCATAATGAAGTACATTGGGAAGTATCAGCAATGTAAATATTTGGTTACACTTCGAATACAAGGAACTAATGAAGAATATGTGTCAAGCATCTGATGTGGAATATGGAGATATTCTAAAGGACATTAGAATAGGAGTTCTGACAAAAGAGGGAAAGTGCTTTGGAAAGTCGACTTATCAAGAAACTACTTTCCTCTAACAACACAGCAGCACAACTAATGTGCAATTTCATTACAGAAGACAAATCCATAGTCTGTTTAATGCCTACACTCCAAGAAGATAGTTTGAAAATTACAGCTTTTGATCAAATGGAGCACCAAGGGGTAACATTACTACTAACAGAAAAACTACAAGCTAAATTGAATTCTTTGGATAAGTCTGTATCAAGGACTGCAGGGCCAGAATGTGTTTAAACGTGTGCAAAAACTGTCAAGTAATTTTGTGACGTAATTTAAATGTGGAGGAAGGATTAGTAAATGGTGCAATGGGTGAAGTTATTGATTTCATTTATTTTCCAAATAGGGTGAGATATTTAGCCATAATATTTGATCAGATTGATCACATGAAGCAGATTGGCTGATATATTGTACATTTATTGCTTGCAAAGGATTTATGTGTGCGGCAGCAGCAGTTTCCAGTGTCTATAACGTATGCTGTAACTATCCATAAATCGCAAGCTTTGAGTGTAAAAGCAGCTTTTATTAATATTGGAAGTACAGTATTTAAAGGAGGTATGTAGTAGGCATTAAGAAGAAAACACTGGAAAATTAGGGAGATATTGTAGGTTACCAGTTGGAAAACAGTTCGGGTGTCAACTGCTATGTAAATGTGGTTCTCAATGTACTGTTTAAGTTACCAATTTTTTTTAACGAAATTCAACAGAAACTAGATAACAGATTGTGTTCTGCACTGTATCAATTGCTCCAACGTTTACTCAGTGAAAGAACTATAATACATTCTGCTTCAGGCATTTGAGATCTTTTAGATATATGCAGGTGATCACTAATATTTACACTCAATAGTCAACAAGATGCACAAGAATTTATAATGGCCATCCTTGGAATTTTAGAACAAGAAGAAGTAAATATTGATGAGTTATTTGGATTCAGTTACAAATGGAACCATGATTGCTCTTTTACATCTGCCACTCAAATAAATTCCGAGTGATTTCTATACTAAACAGTACCAGATTGCACATCTCTGGCTTTTGACAAATTGGTTAAAAAAGTGCAAACTGAAATATATGCTGCCCAAATTGTAGCTCAGATGGTATGTCTAAGTTACATCTATGAAGAACTGGAAAATATCTTAAATTAGTGTTACAACAATGCAGAGCAGATGGGATCGAATTGGAAACCAAAATTACAGACTTCTAAGGTGGACAAATATCAGTGTCTGGAAGAACTTGTACTACTATGGCTATTATCTTTCACAAAGGTGTTAATATAACATCCGTACACTACACTGTCTATTTGAAGAGTGAAACTGATTAGACCGAATACAATGACAGCAACATTATATTCAAACCAAAACTGCCTTTCACTATGAACGTCTTAACATTTGTTTCTTCAATCAAAGTTTTAAGAAGTATTTCTGGAAAAACAAGTAATCTACAGTGTTTCTTCTACATGGATTTTCAGTGTTTTAGGCCTCATTTGTTCTATCAGGGCTGATGCCTTTAAAATTTTCTTCAAAATTCAAGAGTGCTTTTATCGTCCATGAAGGAGAAAATATAACATCTGAATACTTGACTTTCTAAATAAATAGTGACACTTGATGGACACAATACAATCACAGCAACCTTAAATTGAAACATAAACTGCTTTTCAAACCACAAAATTGTCACACTTTCTTCCTTCAATCAAAATAGTACATACTGTTTCTGGAAAAAAGTAATGCATGAGATTTTGTCTATGTGGATCATCTGCATTTTAGACATCATTCTGCCTACCGGGATTGATGTCTTCAAAAGGATCTCCAAAATTCAAGTGTGGGTTATATTTATTATTATTATTATTATTATTGTACTAGGTATAATTATAAAACAAATATTTTTAACATGTACTTCTTTAGATTAGTGTAGTAACTGTAGGTTACACAACAAATGTATTTATTTATAGTGATATATTGTGCAGTTTTGGGGGTTTTTGTACAGTTTATGTGATTGCTTTTTCCCCACTGTTCAAGGATGAAGCGTCATACAGTATATCTTTCACGGTGAATAGGTATAAAAGCTGGGAACAGTAAAAAAGAGATATTGAAATGTTTTACTATATTGTTACATACTCTTACAGCATGAACAATGTCTGCTATTATGTTTGTGTAATTGTGTAAATGAAATACTAACTTATATTTGTATTCTTTTTCTTCATCAAAACTGGTTGGGTTATATGTCTTCATATCTGTCAACATACTTTTAGTGTCACACGAGTATTTGTCTGAGACATTCTTAGAGAGAGTCTTGTCACAGAAAGAGAACTTCTCATGCTGTAGAACTATTTTCTGGTCCCTGGAGTGGATGGTGAAAAACCCCTATGCAATTTATCAGCATTTAGGTGAGGGTTAGTCCTCCAAAGAAGTGTGTTCAACAGGGTGTGGCAAGTGATTCTCACTGACACCAGATGCAATTTGATAGCTAAATGATGGGAAAAGCATCAAAATGTAATACAGAGAAAGAAAAGAGCTGGTGTTGAATTGACAAGAGGGTTTTTCTTTACCTTCTCCATGATTTTTTTATGCTCACTGTTCAAGGATGGAAATGTGTACAGTACATTCATTATGATGTAAAAGTACATAAAAATGAAAATGGTAAAATAGGGAAAAGGAAATGCTTTAGGATAATGACAAATACTATTGGACCATAATTATTAATTTCTACTTGGTTTATAGTATGAAAATATGCATTGGAGAAACTAAATGTTTTTATTTGTTTTTACTATTTCTATAAAGTAACAATGTAAAGGTAAGCAGCAAGCTAGACTTTCAGACACCCACTGAGATATCAACACAGACTGATAGAGGCTCTCATACTTCTATTTATTCACTTATTCAACCACTCACCCACTTAGTCAATGATATGATCAATAACATATTCAGTCACTTATGAATTCATCTACTACTACATGTACTCACTTTCCCATAGATATAAGCACACACTCACTCACTAATATATGTACTAACACATGCACTCACTCACCCACACAGTAACTCATCCAACCACTCATCCATGCATACAATGACTAATGCAACCACTGACTCTCCCACATAAATGCAGATACACCCAATCACTCACCCACACAGGTATAAAGACATTCACTCACTCCTCTAAACAATAATGCACACACTGATTTACTTACCTATACAGCTACTAACACAGCCAGTCAGTTACTTATTCAACTTCTATCATACATATTCACTATTACATAGAGACTTAGTCACTTACTCACCCGTAAAAGCACTCACACATCCACTTACTCACTGTTAGGGACACTCACACACCCAATATCTTATCCTTACAAATACACACCACCCATTCACACATTGATGCAGACACTGAGACACCAAGACACCCAGACACACACTAATGCATGCATTGACACACCCACTCACTCACCCATACAGCCACTCACACATGCACTCACTCAGCCATACAGCCACTCACACCCCCACTCACTCACCATTACTGCCACTCATACTCGCACTAACTCAACCAATCATCCACTTCCACTCACTCACCCATACATTCACTCATGCTCCTACTCATTCACCCAAACAACCACTCACACAACCAGTCACTCACCCTTAAAGCAACTTACACATGTGCTCACTCACCCATACAGCCATTCATACACACAGTATCACACCCATACAGTCACTCTGACTACGCTAACGACACCTAGCTCATCCTCACCCTCACCAACAAACCCAACACAGCAAACACAACTTCAAAGAAGGGATGAAAGCTGTCACCACCTGGATGAAGGACAGCTGCCTGAAACTCAACTCTGAGAAAACAGAAGTCCTCATCTTTGGCTCTACTCCCTCTGCATGGGATAACTCCGGTTTGGCCCCCCGCCCTTGGAAATCCTCCCACCCCGACGGACCACACATGAAACCTCGGCATCATACTAGACTCATCACTTCCAATGAATCACCAGATCAACGCTGCATCCTCGACCTGTTTCAACACCCTCCGCATGCTTCGAAAGACGTTCAGATGGATCCCATCCGAATCCAGTAAAACTGTCACACATGCTCTCATCAGCAGCAGACTGGACTAAAGCAACGCCCTCTATGCCGGAATCTACAATAAACTTCTTTGCAAACTCCAGTCCACCCAGAACACCGCAGCCAGACAAATCCTCGACAGCCTCCATCGCAGTCACATCACCCAACACCTCCAAGATCTCCACTGGCTCCCAGTCGAAAGAAGAATAACCTTCAAACTCCTCACCCTAGCATACAAAGCCCTTCACAACACCTGACTTATATACCCAAACCAGCACCTCTCCTTCCACGCACTCAAAAGACACCTCCAATCAGCCAACCTCGCTCAGGCCTCCGTCCCTCTCATCTACAAGACCAGAATGGGAGGTAAGTCCTTCTCCTATATCGGAGCCAAGGCCTGGAACGAACTCCTTCTTCACCTCTGGCAAGCTCCCACACTGCTCCAGTTCAGGAAGGACCTCAAGACCTGGCTCTTTGGTTGACCCCAGTACTCAACAGAGCCGCCTCCCAGCGCTTTGAGACCCTCACAGATCAGTAGTTGTGCTTTACCAGCCCCTGATTGTTTGATTGATTGACTCACACCCCTAGTCACTCACCCATAGAGCCACTCACACAGCCAATCACTCATTCATACAACCACTAGCACAGCCTCTCAAACACTTGTAGAAGCACACACCCACCTACTCACCCACACAGCTACTCATACTGCCAGTCACTCATTCAAGTAGCCACTGACACATCGTCAGTGACCTATATAGACATTTACACACCCAGTCACTCAGTTATACAGACACTTACCCACCCACTCACTCACTGATACAGCCACCAACACATCCAGTTAGTCATCCACAAGAACACTCACACACTTTTTCATACATCTACTGACATACAATATATCTTTTTTGTTGGACTTGGCCCTTTTTGCTGGGTCATCCCTAAACTTTTTGCCTTTCTCCTAGCCTTTTTTCTGACATGGTGTTGGTGGTTTTAGGACTCTGGGCACTTTAGCACTGCTGTTCAGTGTAAAGTGCGTGTGCTCTCTGTAATAAATGTGGTAAGATTGGTATACACCTGTTTGGCCTATTTAATTTACCTGTGAGTCCCTTGTAAAGTGGTATCTCATATACCCAGGGCTGGTAAATTAAATGCTACTGGTGGGCTTGCAGCGCTGATTGCGCCACCCACCAAAGTAGCCTTTCAAACCTAACTCAGGCCTCTGCCACTGCAGGGCATGTGCGCGCAGTGTTACTGCCGCTGTGATGTGGCACCTAAAGTGTGTGCCATGTCCGTGACCCCCCTTTTACTACATGTCAGTCACCCCTAAAGTAGGCCCTAGCTAGCCCTATGGGCAGGGTGCATTGTAGGTAAAAGATAGGACATGTACCTTAAGTGTGTGACATGTCCTGGTAGTGACAAACAGCCATTTTGGTTTCTCACTACTGTGGGCCTGCCCTCCCATAGGAATGCATTGGGGATTCCCTGATAAGTGTTTCAGTGGTAATTCCTGATATGAGAGGCGCAGCGTGGTCAAGTTTGGTATATTTGGAATAGTGATAATAAATGCTGCGCAATGGTGTGCGCAGATTTATTATAACTATTTTAGAAATGACACTTTTAGAAGTTGGCATTTCTGTGTGCTATGTGTCTGCCTGCCTGATGTGAATTGCATGTCTGGCTTGTGAGTGGCAGGGGCTGGGAGGTGTGTGTGGCTCCAGGAGGGGCAGGGTGAGTCAGCGCTAGGCTGAATGGGACATCTGTGCTGGGAGTAGTGGGAGGAGTAATCTCCTGACTCTGAATAGGACTGTGCTCAGCCTGCAAAATGCTGGCTCCGCTCCCTGTGGTGCGTCTGAGCACTTAGCCCCCACCTGACAAAGGGGAAGAGGAGCTTCAAAAACAAAGTGCTCCAAATCCCCCCTGAACCAGTTGCATCTTGTTCCCCCATGCCCTGTCCTGCAGACAAAGAAAAGAGGTGTATAAATGTAGGGGCTGTGACCCCATGAAAGAGTTCAGTTCTTGTGCTGTGCTCTTCCTGACTTGCGGGGGGCTGGCTGCTGCTGGGGCCCAAGAGGAACCGCCATGGGGCCTTGCCTCCCTGCTGGAGGGCCCTGTGTGCTGGCCTTCCTGGGCCCAGCTATGCCCCATGGACCCAAGGACGTTGTTTCTGCATCCAGCGCCTCGTGAGCGCTGTATTTTAATTTTGCCCAAGAGGAGAGCGCTGGAGCTTTGCAGCGCGGAGACATGGGGATCCCCCCGCATTCTGTGCTGCTAATCAGGCGGGAGCCCACCCCGTGTTTTGTGCTGTCTGGCGGGAGCCCACCCCGCCTTATGCTGGTGCCTTCGTGGGCATAGCGGGAGCCCACCCCGCGTTTTCACCGCCGCGACCCGGGACGGAGAGGAAAAGTGGCCGCCGCGATCGTGCGGCGACCAGGAAGCCAGGCAAGCGACTTCACCTGACTCTGGGCGGGGGCCGGCGGAAGGCGGAGGCCGGGGCCGCCAATGGTAGCGCGGCCTCAGCCGAAGTCAGGCAAGTGAAGCCTGATCATGGGCGGGGCTCCCGTGAGCTGGAGGAGCCCCGCATGCTGCCCGACAAGTGAGGAGAGGCCCCTGGAGCAGGGCCGACGGAAGGAGGCAGCCGAGGCCGCCGATGGCAGCGCGACCTCGAGGGCTCCCAGTGATGGACTTCCCCCGCTTTGGATGACATGGAGTGGCCGAGGAGAGCCCCGGTGAGTGGGGCTCAAGTTGAGCACGGGTGCTCCTGAGTTGGTGCCATTGCCTGAGCGGACCCGCAGGAGAGCGGGCCGCTCCAACGAAGGGGGCATTTTCTTATTGATGGCACCCAGAGGAGCCCGGTGATCGGGGCTCCCCCAGGCACTATTAGTGCTGGTGCTATGTTGCTTTGGGGGCAGTTTTGTTCTGCAGAGCCCCAGAGGGGGGCTCCAACATGTCAGTGTTCTTTTGGGCTACACAGCGGCACTGCAGTTGCAGGCTGCTGCAATGTTTGGGCAATGTTATTTATAGAGTCCCTGTGGGGGGCTCAGGAGGCACGGTAGTGCCAGGTGGCATTTGCTCAGCTGTACCGCAGTTGCGGGCAGCTGCAACGTTGGGGCAAGTTTTATTTGGTAAAAGTCCCTGAGTGGGACAGGAGAGGCACAGTGAGTGCCAGGGCCTACAGTGATCTTCACAGCTGCACGGCAATTAGCGTCAGCTGCTACGTTTAGGCCAACAGTTCTTTGGGGGCAGTTTTGTAGGAGATAGGAGTGAGATACACTCCTCTGCCCCAGCGCAATTGCGCACATGGATTTTGCTGCATTGGCAGCCGCCCTGACATTTGGGACATAGGGCATTTGAGCCCCTTTGAGAAGGCCAGTTGGCCGGGGGTCATTTCAGTGTTTAGGCTCCTGAGGGTTAGGATAATGTGTTTATGCCTAATGCGATATTGTGTAATGTGTTTATGCTAAGGAGGTTTGGGGCCTAACGTGTTACTGCCTAATGTCATGTTATGATGTTTGGGGGAGTACCTATTTGCGTAAGGTGTTTATGCTTATGAGGTTATTGCATAATGTGTTTATGCTGGTGAGGCCCATTGCATAATGTGTTTATGCTGATGACGTTTGGGCCTAATGTGGGTTTATGTCTAATGCTAATAGGATAATGCTTAGGTCATTATGGTACCAGTAGTTACTGGATGTGTTTTATATTTGCATTTGCTTACCTGTTCTGATGGTTCTGACCATGGCCCAATTGGCCTGGTCCTGTAGAAAATTCCCCTGTGAATATTGCCCGTGCCAGTTGGCACAGTGTAAATGTGTGATTATGGTTCTAATGTGTTTATGACAATACAAAGGCTATTTTTTATATAACCTTGTGTGGAGTTTCTTTTGTGGTGTGCCTAGTTTGTTGCTGCTGTGTGTGTGTGTTGCGCAAATGCTTTACACATTGCCTCTGGGATAAGCCTGACTGCTCGTGCCAAGCTACCAAGGGGGTAAGCAGGGGTTATCATCAGTGTGTAACTCCCTTGCCCTGACTAGAGTGGTGGTTTCTGCCTGGCTTAGGCGCATGCCCTAGCCAACCAGAAATCCCAGTTCTAACATTTTTTAAACCATGAAAGGTGGTCCTCACAAGAACTGTTTTTTTTTCCAGAACTTTTTTTTAACTTTCTGAAAAAATTTTTATTTTAGTTTTTTCCAGAAATAAAATGGCAACTGGAAAATAAATAACTGGAGACACTCAAAAATACAGAACCAATGTCATACTTGCAATAATCTAAAAGCAAAACAATAACAACTGTGATTCTTTGCTGTTTACAGAATTACAGCGACCCACTGCCCACCCACTGTCAGGACCTTTTACCAGTCCAGACAAGAAATACCATTTTTTTTATGTTCTGGGGACTTCTTTGACATATGTTGCTCCTTTCATGGGAAATGGCTCTCCTGTTGTATTTGGAATTGCAGTAGAAGTTGGCAGTTCTCCTGCACTGTGCTCCTTCTGTGCCCCTGCCAACTGGGTCTTGTGGTTTTGAGAAGGGTCAACATGCTTTTGGTCCCACAAGAGTATGTCTTATTTGCCCCTTGACAGAGTTTTTTTCACACAATGAGCACTTCATGTGCTTAGCGACTGTTTTTTTCATGCTAGAGGGCATTGTAAAGAAATCCCAGGCAATGGATTGCCGCTTTACTGTGGGTTCTTCATCGGACAAATTCTCCTCTTCAGGGTGTGGGTCCTACTGCTCTCTTCCACCAGATGCCATTTTGTTTTTTGAAACAAAAGAAAATGCACTTTTAATATTGGAAAATACAAGAGAGTTCCAGAAATAGATTTCTAATCTCTCCACTGGAAGTATAAAAAAGATAAAACTGGATGGGGAGTTGACTTCCCCAGTAGAACAAGGAAAAGTGTTTTATCCAATGAAATGCCTTTCTTACAAAGCCACCTGATATTTGTGAATGCTGACATCATCACGAACGCTGATGTCATTGCGGATATGGGAAATAGAATAAAAAGGTTTTCAACAATAAAATTACTTACTAAAATGTTAATTTAAATATATTATATCAGTAAAGTACTGACCTCAAACATTATTTAGAATAAATGTATATATGTGTTCTACACTTGTCAAAAATCACACCGAACTCACGACTAATCATGGAACCTGAATCTATATAACGCGACATTATAAAAAAAAAAAAAAGCAAAATACTAAGTCCACTAGTACACACATCAAGGTACCAACATCAATAGGCCAACTTAAAGATTACTCACAAGGATAATAGTGGGTACACCCAGTGAAAATATAGAGAATGACATGCATATATATTTGGATAGCATTTATTAATATCTTCAACGTTTGTAAATTTAAAAAATTTTAAAAAAAACTATTCTACAATGTAAATAATGCAACTGTAATATGAGGAATTACATACTATCATAAATTTCGCTAACATAATTAATTCATTAATTATTACAAGAAAGCCCACTCCGGAGAAACATTGAGAGTTCAGCAATGGCATAATTGACTATAAAATGTTTAGTGCGACTGGGTTTTCCTAATGAGGATAGTGCTACTTACGCAACAACGTCAGCATGAAACACTGTTTGCAAGACCTGCACGGAGGGAAAATATACACTGTGTAATGACTGCCATGTGAAAGACCAATATGGACTAGTCCAATGTCTTTAGAAGTTAACCATTGGGAGTGGTTTCAGACAGTTCAAATGTGATCTCGTGACTTTGAAATGGAATACCGGCATTGAAAAAGGCAATCTCTGCCAAAACGCGTCAGCACGGCATTAAAAAGGATTATGATTGACCCGATAGTGCTCCGTTTTCCTTTGGGGACGTTGGTGATTATATATATATAATATAAATATATATAATATATATTCAGTAAAAAAAACACAGGTTTCATGGATGTTATAGGTTGGAATTAGCATATAAAAAACCTTAGATATCACTGAAAAAACCACAGGTTTCAGGGACGATAAAGTTAGGCTGACATTTTACTCATAGAAAACCAGAGAATTTCAGCTGTTATAGTTAGTTGAGCTAACTATAACTCGCGCCCCCGCAATGCACTGCTGATGATGTCACATATTACATCACTCATGACATGGTCAGTGACATCACTGATGACATCACTGATGAAACCACTAATGACATCATCCAGTGACTGAGTGTTTCTAAAAAGTTTAAGAATTTTATATATATATATATATATATATATATATATATATATACGCCAAGGTGTATTGAAGTATGAGTGGGTGTATGAGTGTCTGAATGGATGATTTAGTGGGTGCGTGACTGACTGTATAAGCGAGTGTCTTAGTGAATGCATGGGTGACTGACTAATCTGTGTGAATGTCTGTATCAGTCTGTCAGTTGGTGTGTAAGTGGCTGCATGGGTTGGTGAGTAGCTACATGAGTGTCTATATGGGTTAATGATTGGTTGTCTGAGTACCTGTATGGGTGCCTGAGTGTCTGTGTGGGTGGGCGGGGGGTGTGACTACCTGCATGGATGTGTGAGTGGGTGATTCATTGGGTGTATGGGTAGCACTCCTGAACTTCACCAAAAAACATGCGGTCACAAGGGGAGAGCCACAAACGACTGGTGTTCCGTGTACAGCGTGACGACCGCTCACGCTGAATTTAAATGCACTCCATCCAACCCCCACAGAATCGTCCACAGAATGATCCACGGAAGAAGGCACGGACTCGAGGTAGTCAGGATTCGGCCTCTGTTTATTCTCTTGGGTCACCCTCAATCCCAGAGGTAAAAGAGAGACGCGTTTCGGCTTCCTGGAAGCCTTTATCAATCTCGTTGGCGCCATTACAAAAGCATGATATATAGCTCTCCCTAATTACGACATTAGTAAACATAGAAAACATACTGAAAAATACTACCACGCTGTGGGCCCTATGCAGCATACAGATCTATGTTTCCTACAGCTGGGTATCGGCGATGTTTAAGGTGCAGCATATTCAAATATATAAATTGCACAGTGCATTTAAATAGTTAACATGAAATCTCTTCATTACAAATTGCATGGGCAAATGATTCAGCATGTTTACAAAATGTACATCACCTGCCGTAATTGGTACACTGTTGGTATATTTGATGCGCCGCCAAACATCTCATCCTGAGTAAAACGTAAAATGTTTTAAATATATTAAAAGAACAAGCCGCTAAACCAAACGTGCCTAAATGAAAACATCCTCAGTCCCGGAGTGCTCTTCTCGAGCAGATAACCAAGTCCACGGGTTTGATGACCTTTCACCTTGTACTACGGGATCAGTCAGACGACTGCCATGCTGCAAATGTCACGATCCCGAACATCAACCATCTACAGGCATGGGGACAGGATAATTGCAGCCGCACCCTGAGGTCTTAATCTACACAAAGTGTGGAATCTCGATACAAATGCCTGTCTTCAATCACATGCTTGAAACCTCCCAGGGACTACCACTCCCATACTGCCTTTCATTGGTGAAATAAAATACGAAGTTTTGCAAATAAAAGTCCGATATGAAATCAATGTCCAAGTTCATACAGGCAGGGCAAAGGCCAATGTCAAAGTGTCTTAGTGGTCAAACGGCATAGAATACAGTTCTGCTGAAACACAGACTCGGGATTGAGGGGGACCAATTGGACAAAATGATAACGCCAAACAAACGTCACCGCATCGGCGTAGGCGTCCGCGGTGACCAGTTACCAGATGGCGCCAGACTCCTGGGCAAGGCATTTCTTGCTGGGGAAAATTTTGGCCCCGTGCTGGCAGTCGCGAAAACCGCCCCAATGCGGGCCCTTGGTCTCCCACTGCAGTCATCCTTGTTCCTTTCCCTGGCAGCCAAACTGGGGGCTCACCCTCTAGCACTCCTGTACTTCACCAAAAAACATGCGGTCACAAGGGGAGAGTCACAAACGACTGGTGTTCCGTGTACAGCGTGACGACCGCTCACGCTGAATTTAAATGCACTCCATCCAACCCCCACAGAATCATCCACAGAATCATCCACAGAAGAAGGCACAGACTCAAGGTAGTCAGGATTCGGCATCTGTTTATTCTCTTTGGTCACCCACAATCACAGAGGTAAAAGAGAGACGCGTTTCGGCTTCCTAGAAGCCTTTATCAATCTGGTTCCAAAGGGGACGATGGACGGAGCGTTTGAGCAAATCAAACACTCACCCCCAGTCAACTGATCTGGGTTTAATCCATCATCATTCTTTAGCTCACTCCACCACCCCAGTTCAGACATGGCCATATGCAAATCAGTCTGACCCTGTGCCTCATGGGAACAGTCCAGCCCGAACTGCCAAGCCATGTCTTCCCTGGACCGGAAACAAGCATCCTGGGACCGGTTTCTGGCCATTCAGCCATCATCAGCCAGGCTAGCTTGAATCCAGTGGCAAAGTGAGCAAGGGACCCACGTCTGGGCATACCCTGCCAACTTAGGGCGAACAAAGCGATACCAAAGGGGACGATGGACGGAGCGTTTGAGCAAATCAAACACTCACCCCCAGTCAACTGATCTGGGTTTAATCCATCATCATTCTTTAGCTCACTCCACCACCCCAGTTCAGACATGGCCATATGCAAATCAGTCTGACCCTGTGCCTCATGGGAACAGTCCAGCCCGAACTGCCAAGCCATGTCTTCCCTGGACCGGAAACAAGCATCCTGGGACCGGTTTCTGGCCATTCAGCCATCATCAGCCAGGCTAGCTTGAATCCAGTGGCAAAGTGAGCAAGGGACCCACGTCTGGGCATACCCTGCCAACTTAGGGCGAACAAAGCGATACCAAAGGGGACGATGGACGGAGCGTTTGAGCAAATCAAACACTCACCCCCAGTCAACTGATCTGGGTTTAATCCATCATCATTCTTTAGCTCACTCCACCACCCCAGTTCAGACATGGCCATATGCAAATCAGTCTGACCCTGTGCCTCATGGGAACAGTCCAGCCCGAACTGCCAAGCCATGTCTTCCCTGGACCGGAAACAAGCATCCTGGGACCGGTTTCTGGCCATTCAGCCATCATCAGCCAGGCTAGCTTGAATCCAGTGGCAAAGTGAGCAAGGGACCCACGTCTGGGCATACCCTGCCAACTTAGGGCGAACAAAGCGATACCAAAGGGGACGATGGACGGAGCGTTTGAGCAAATCAAACACTCACCCCCAGTCAACTGATCTGGGTTTAATCCATCATCATTCTTTAGCTCACTCCACCACCCCAGTTCAGACATGGCCATATGCAAATCAGTCTGACCCTGTGCCTCATGGGAACAGTCCAGCCCGAACTGCCAAGCCATGTCTTCCCTGGACCGGAAACAAGCATCCTGGGACCGGTTTCTGGCCATTCAGCCATCATCAGCCAGGCTAGCTTGAATCCAGTGGCAAAGTGAGCAAGGGACCCACGTCTGGGCATACCCTGCCAACTTAGGGCGAACAAAGCGATACCAAAGGGGACGATGGACGGAGCGTTTGAGCAAATCAAACACTCACCCCCAGTCAACTGATCTGGGTTTAATCCATCATCATTCTTTAGCTCACTCCACCACCCCAGTTCAGACATGGCCATATGCAAATCAGTCTGACCCTGTGCCTCATGGGAACAGTCCAGCCCGAACTGCCAAGCCATGTCTTCCCTGGACCGGAAACAAGCATCCTGGGACCGGTTTCTGGCCATTCAGCCATCATCAGCCAGGCTAGCTTGAATCCAGTGGCAAAGTGAGCAAGGGATCCACGTCTGGGCATACCCTGCCAACTTAGGGCGAACAAAGCGATACCAAAGGGGACGATGGACGGAGCGTTTGAGCAAATCAAACACTCACCCCCAGTCAACTGATCTGGGTTTAATCCATCATCATTCTTTAGCTCACTCCACCACCCCAGTTCAGACATGGCCATATGCAAATCAGTCTGACCCTGTGCCTCATGGGAACAGTCCAGCCCGAACTGCCAAGCCATGTCTTCCCTGGACCGGAAACAAGCATCCTGGGACCGGTTTCTGGCCATTCAGCCATCATCAGCCAGGCTAGCTTGAATCCAGTGGCAAAGTGAGCAAGGGACCCACGTCTGGGCATACCCTGCCAACTTAGGGCGAACAAAGCGATACCAAAGGGGACGATGGACGGAGCGTTTGAGCAAATCAAACACTCACCCCCAGTCAACTGATCTGGGTTTAATCCATCATCATTCTTTAGCTCACTCCACCACCCCAGTTCAGACATGGCCATATGCAAATCAGTCTGACCCTGTGCCTCATGGGAACAGTCCAGCCCGAACTGCCAAGCCATGTCTTCCCTGGACCGGAAACAAGCATCCTGGGACCGGTTTCTGGCCATTCAGCCATCATCAGCCAGGCTAGCTTGAATCCAGTGGCAAAGTGAGCAAGGGACCCACGTCTGGGCATACCCTGCCAACTTAGGGCGAACAAAGCGATACCAAAGGGGACGATGGACGGAGCGTTTGAGCAAATCAAACACTCACCCCCAGTCAACTGATCTGGGTTTAATCCATCATCATTCTTTAGCTCACTCCACCACCCCAGTTCAGACATGGCCATATGCAAATCAGTCTGACCCTGTGCCTCATGGGAACAGTCCAGCCCGAACTGCCAAGCCATGTCTTCCCTGGACCGGAAACAAGCATCCTGGGACCGGTTTCTGGCCATTCAGCCATCATCAGCCAGGCTAGCTTGAATCCAGTGGCAAAGTGAGCAAGGGACCCACGTCTGGGCATACCCTGCCAACTTAGGGCGAACAAAGCGATACCAAAGGGGACGATGGACGGAGCGTTTGAGCAAATCAAACACTCACCCCCAGTCAACTGATCTGGGTTTAATCCATCATCATTCTTTAGCTCACTCCACCACCCCAGTTCAGACATGGCCATATGCAAATCAGTCTGACCCTGTGCCTCATGGGAACAGTCCAGCCCGAACTGCCAAGCCATGTCTTCCCTGGACCGGAAACAAGCATCCTGGGACCGGTTTCTGGCCATTCAGCCATCATCAGCCAGGCTAGCTTGAATCCAGTGGCAAAGTGATCAATCTGGTTGGCGCCATTACAAAAGCATGATATATAGCCCTCCCTAATTACGACATTAGTAAACATAGAAAACATACTGAAAAATACCACCACGCTGTGGGCCCTTTGCAGCATACAGATCCATGTTTCCTACAGCTGGGTATCAGCGATGTTTAAGGTGCAGCATATTCAAATATATAAATTGCACAGTGCATTTAAATAGTTAACATGAAATCTCTTCATTACAAATTGCATGGGCAAATGATTCAGCATGTTTACACTGGATGATGTCATTAGTGATTTCATCAGTGATGTCATTTGAGATGTCATCAGTGATGTCATCAGTGATGTCATCAGTGATGTCACTGACCATGTCATGAGCGATGTAATATGTGACATCATCAGCAGTGCATTGAGGGCGCACGAGTTATAGTTAGCTCAGCTAACTATAATGGCTGAGTTTCTCTGGTTTTCTATGAGTAAAATGTCAGCCTAACTATAACATCCCTGAAACCTGTGGTTTTTTTTCAGTGAATATCTAAGGTTTTTTTAAATGCTAATTCCTAACCATAACGTCCCTGAAATCTGTGTTTTTTTCACTGAATTTCTAAGGTTTTTTAAATGCTAATTACTAACAATAATGTCCCTCAAACCTCTATTTTTTACTGTGAATATATATATATATATATATATATATATACACATTACCTACTGGCGGTCACCAGTAGGTAGTTATAGTTAGGACCTATTTTCCATAGGAAAAGCATTTTTTGTTTTCCCAATAACGTTAGCGTCGTTTGACGAATCTTCGCGAAATTTTCAAAACTAGTGGGGCGCTCCGGTCAGCTCCTGTCAGCTCATGTCTACAGTACCAAAACACCACTGCACTACCCTAAAGCCTAAAACACTACCACCAGCATGACCCCTTCACTACCCAAACACCACTGCACTACCCTAAAACACGACCCCCTACACTACCCAAACACCACTGCGCTACCCTCAACCCTAAAACACTACACCCAGCACGACCCCCTACACTTCACAAACACCACTGCACTACCCTAAACCCTAAAAAACTACCCCCAGCACGACCCCTACACTACACAAACACCACTGCACTATCCTAAACCCTAAATCTACCCCCAGCACGACCCCCTACACTACCCAAACACCACTGCACTACCCTATACCCTAAAACACTACCCCCAGCACGACCCCCTACACTACCCAAACACCACTGCACTACTCTAAACCCTAAAACACTACCCCCAGCACGACCCCCTACACTACCCAAACACCACTGCACTATACTAAACCCTAAAACACTACCCCCAGCACGACCCCCTATACTACCCAAACACAACTGCACTACACTAAACCCTAAATCTACCCCCAGCACAACCCCCTACACTACACAAACACCACTGAACTACCCTTGACCCTAAATCTACCCCAGCACGACCCCCTACACTACCCAAACACCACTGCACTACCCTAAACCCTAAAACACTACCCCCAGCACGACCACCTACACTACCCAAACACCACTGCACTACCCTAAACCCTAAAACACTACCCCCAACATGACCCCCTACACTACCCAAACACCACTGCACTACCCTAAAACCTAAAACACTACCCCCAGCATGACCCCCTACACTACCCAAACACAATTGCACTACCCTAAACCCTAAATCTACCCCCAACCTGACCCCTACACTACACAAACTGCACTGCACTAACCTAAACCCTAAAACACTACCCCCAGCATGACCCCCTACACTATCCAAACACCACTGCACTACCCTAAATGCTAAAACACTACCCTCAGCACGACCCCCTACATTACACAAACACCACTGCACTACCCTAAACCCTAAAACACGACCCCCAACACGACCTTCTACACTACACAAACACCACTGCACTACCCTAAACCCTAAAACACTACTCCCAGCACGACCCCCTCCACTACCCAAACACCACTGCACTACCCTAAACCCTAAAACACTACTCCCAGCACGACCCCCAACACTACCTAAACACCACTGCACTACCCTAAACCCTAAAACACTATCCCCAGCACGATCCCCTACACTACTCAAACACCACTGCACTACCCTAAACCCTAAAATACTACCCCCAGCATGACCCCCTACACTACACAAACACCACTGCACTACCTTAAACCCTAAATCTACCCCCAGCACGACCCCCTACACTACACAAACACCACTGCACTACCCTTGACCCTAAATCTACCCCAGCACGACCACCTACACTACCCAAACACCACTGCACTACCCTAAACCCTAAAACACTACCCCCAGCATGACCCCCTACACTACCCAAACACCACTGCACTACCCTAAAACCTAAAACACTGCCCCCAGCATGACCCCCTACACTACCCAAACTAAATTGCACTACCCTAAACCCTAAATCTACCCCCAGCCCGACCCCTACACTACACAAACTGCACTGCACTAACCTAAACCCTAAAACACTACCCCCAGCACGACCCCCTACACTACCCAAACACCACTTCACTACCCTAAACCCTAAAACACTACCCCCAGCACGACCCCCTACATTACACAAACACCACTGCACTACCCTAAACCCTAAAACACGACCCCCAACACGACCTCCTACACTACACAAACACCACTGCACTACCCTAAACCCTAAAACACTACCCCCAGCACGAACCCCTACACTACACAAACACCACTGCACTACCCTAAACCCTAAAACACTACCCCCAGCACGACCCCTACACTACACAAACACCACTGCACTATCCTAAACCCTAAATCTACCCCCAGAACGACCCCCTACACTACCCAAACACCACTGCACTACCCTAAACCCTAAATCTACCCCCAGCACCACCCCCTACACTACCCAAACACCACTGCACTACCCTATACCCTAAAACACTACCCCCAGCACGACCCCCTATACTACCCAAACACCACTGCACTACCCTAAACCCTAAAACACTACCCCCAGCACGACCCCCTATACTACCCAAACACCACTGCACTACCCTAAACCCTAAATCTACCCCCAGCACAACCCCCTACACTACACAAACACCACTGCACTACCCTTGACCCTAAATCTACCCCAGCACGACCCCCTACACTACCCAAACACCACTGCACTACCCTAAACCCTAAAACACTACCCCCAGCATGACCACCTACACTACCCAAACACCACTGCACTACCCTAAACCCTAAAACACTACCCCCAACATGACCCCCTACACTACCCAAACACCACTGCACTACCCTAAAACCTAAAACACTACCCCCAGCATGACCCCCTACACTACCCAAACACAATTGCACTACCCTAAACCCTAAATCTACCCCCAACCTGACCCCTACACTACACAAACTGCACTGCACTAACCTAAACCCTAAAACAATACCCCCAGCATGACCCCCTACACTATCCAAACACCACTGCACTACCCTAAATGCTAAAACACTACCCCCAGCACAACCCCCTACATTACACAAACACCACTGCACTACCCTAAACCCTAAAACACGACCCCCAAAACGACCTTCTACACTACACAAACACCACTGCACTACCCTAAACCCTAAAACACTACCCCCAGCACGACCCCCTACACTACCCAAACACCACTGCACTTCCCTAAACCCTAAAACACTACTCCCAGCACGACCCCCAACACTACCCAAACACCACTGCACTACCCTAAACCCTAAAACACTATCCCCAGCACGATCCCCTACACTACCCAAACACCACTGCACCACCCTAAACCCTAAAATACTACCCCCAGCATGACCCCTACACTACACAAACACCACTGCACTACCTTAAACCCTAAATCTACCCCCAGCACGACCCCCTACACTACACAAACACCACTGCACTACCCTTGACCCTAAATCTACCCCAGCACGACCACCTACACTACCCAAACACCACTGCACTACCCTAAACCCTAAAACACTACCCCCAGCATGACCCCTACACTACCCAAACACCACTGCACTACCCTAAAACCTAAAACACTACCCCCAGCATGACCCCCTACACTACCCAAACACAATTGCACTACCCTAAACCCTAAATCTACCCCCAGCCCGACCCCTACACTACACAAACTGCACTGCACTAACCTAAACCCTAAAACACTACCCCCAGCCCGACCCCCTACACTACCCAAACACCACTGCACTACCCTAAACCCTAAAACACTACCCCCAGCACGACCCCCTACATTACACAAACACCACTGCACTACCCTAAACCCTAAAACACGACCCCCAACATGACCTCCTACACTACACAAACACCACTGCACTACCCTAAACCCTAAAACACTACCCCCAGCATGACCCCCTACACTACCCAAACACCACTGCACTACCCTAAACCCTAAAACACTACTCCCAGCACAACCCCCAACACTACCCAAACACCACTGAACTACCCTAAACCCTAAAACACTATCCCCAGCACGATCCCCTACACTCCCCAAACACCACTGCACTACCCTAAACCCTAAAATACTACCTCCAGCATGACCCCCTACACTACACAAACACCACTGCACTACCCTAAACCCTAAATCTACCCCCAGCACGACCCCCTACACAACCCAAACATCACTGCACTACCCTAAACAGTAAAACACTAACACCAGCACGACCCCCTATACTACACAAACACCACTGCACTACCCTAAACCCTAAAACACTACCCCCAGTATGACCCCCTACACTGCACAAACACCACTGCACTACTCTAAACCCTAAAACACTACCCCAGCACAACCCCCTACACTACCCAAACACCACTGCACTACCCTAAACCCTAAAACACTACCCCCAGCACGACCCCCTACACTACACAAACACCACTGCACTACCCTAAACCCTAAAACAATACCCTCGCACGACCCCCTACACTACACAAACACCACTGCACTACCCTAAACCCTAAAACACTTCCCCCAGCATGACCCCCTACACTACCCAAACAACACTGCACTACCCTAAGCCCTAAAACATGACCCCCTACACTACACAAACACCACTGCACTACCCTAAACCCTAAAACACTACCCCCAGCATGACCCCCTACACTACACAATCACCACTGCACTACTCTAAAGCATAAAACACTGCCCCCTACACTACACAAACACCACTGCACTACCCTAAACCCTAAAACACTACCCCCAGCACAACCCCCTACACTACTCAAACACCACTGCACTAACCTAAACCCTAAAACACTACCCCCAGCACGACACCCTACACTACACAAACACCACTGCACTACCCTCAACCCTAAAACACTACCCCCAACACGGTGCCCTACAGTACCCAAACACCACTGCACTACCCTAAACCCTAAAACACTACCCCCAGCATGACCCCCTACACTACCCAAACACCACTGCACTACCCTAAAACACGACCCCTACACTACCCAAACACCACTGCACTACCCTAAACCCTAAAACACTACCCCCAGCAGGACCCCTAACACTACACAAACACCACTGCACTACCCTAAACCCTAAAACACTACCCCCAGCATGACCCCCTATACTACCCAAACACCACTGCACTACCCTAAAACACGACCCCCTACACTACCCAAACACCACTGCGCTACCCTAAACCCTAAAACACTACCCCCAGCACGACCCCCTACACTACACAAACACCACTGCACTACACTAAACCCTAAAACACTACCCCCAGCACGACCCCCTACACTACCCAAACACCACTGCACTACCCTAAACCCTAAAACACTACCCCCAGCACGACCCCTACACTACCCAAACACCACTGCACTACCCTAAACCCTAAAACATGACCCCCTACACTACCCAAACACCACTGCACTACCCTAAAACACTACCCCCAGCATGACCCCCTACACTACCCAAACACCACTGCACTACCCTAAACCTAAAACACTACCCCCAGCACGACCCCCTACACTACACAAACACCACTGCACTACCCTGAACCCTTAAACACTACCCCAGCACGACTCCCTACACTACCCAAACACCACTCCACTACCCTAAACCCTAAATCTACCCCCATCACGACCCCCTACACTACACAAACTCCACTACACTACCCTAAACCCTAAAACACTACCCCCAGCACGACGCCCTACACTACCCAAACACCACTGCACTACCCTAAACCCTACAACACTTCCCCCAGCAGGACCCCCTACACTACACAAACACCATTGCACTACCCTAAACCCTAGAAAAGTAACCCCCACCCCATGCCCAATCGCCCTTACCTCTCACTCCTCGTGGTTCCTCTCTCCTCGTAGTTCCTGCTTCACGTCGTCTCTGAGGGGCGGTGCACGTTGTTGTGAGGAATCAGAACAGCCTCTGTTTCCTTACAACGACGTGGAACATCTATTTTTTTAGAACGAATGGTCATTTACCATACATACCTTTACAACTAAATTTATTGTAAAGGCATGCGTGGTAAATGACCATGCGTTCTGAAAAAATGCGTAGTAATGACTTCGCGTTGTACAACGCATGCGTGGTAATGCATGCATTGTAATGGTAAAAAAGTTGTTGTAACGGCTGTTTACCGATCGAAGCTGGCCCCTGTTCTTCAGTGAGTCGTTTATTTGATAAATTAGGAGGAAGGAATGTGTTTTTTTTACCGAAAAGTGCATTCCCGGCTGTTGTATTATGAAAGTGTCCTCGTGGCCTGGTTTCACTTCCGGTGAGAGTCTGTTTGGATCTAAAGGAGTTCTGTTGTTGGACGGGGCCGGCGCGACACGTCATCAGAAAACACAGCTAATGGAAAGTGTCCTCCCCAAAGTGTGGAGCAGTGCCATGAGAGGTCAACGAGTGTGCGTCCCACCGCAGAATGACCGTATCGCGTGACCCATGTGCCGCCTCCAGGGTACGGGAGGCAGAAGCGGCATCCATCGCAGGTCCTCTTGAAGACCGTTGTAGCACTAATTCTACATTTTGGAACTAGGGCATTTTAATCTCGTTGTTCCTGTCAGATACAAAGAGAAGATCCTGTGTTATTCAGTGCCCTTCTTACCATTTTTGTGGGTAGTGGTGCTTGTCCCTTCGCTGCCCCGCCGGTGCACATGACTGAGCTCCCCACCTCGTGTGCCATCTGCAGGGCCTCTGCCCTCGGATCACTGGTTTCGGTTTCTGGAGTGGCAACATAAACAGTTGCTCCCAAAGGACTAGCCTGAACACTTAGGTGAATATCCCATGCGCCAGCATTCAGTGGAAATTCTTTCCTAGCTCACCCACGTCGACGAGGATGTCATAATAGCACGGCTCCGCTCGCGACACCGTATGACGTCATCGGAGCCATAAGAGGACCTCGTCGGTGTGCTGACGTCAGTTCCACCCATTTTTTCCGTGCCACCGAGGCAAACAGACGGACCGACACATTTTCACATGTATACATAGTATACTAAATATATATATGAATATACAAATGCATAACCAATAAAGGCATAAAGAAATAGCAACAGATCAAGCATTTCTCACTATTAAAACATAAGCATGATTAAGACATATTAAAAACATTCATGCCAAACAGTAAAAGCATCTTTTTGGTAGAAACAGGTGGACAACGGGGAGACGGGTGGGACAGTGAGGAATCCACAGGCAGATACTGTATCCACCAGAAAAAGCGTTACCGAAGGTTAGTAACTTGTTCTTCTGATGGATACTTCTGCCTGTGGATTCCTCACTTTTTGAATAGAATCCCCAAGCCGTACCTCACCCGTAGGAGGGTGTCCACCTGACTAGACCAAAAAATCTTGCAAAACAGATCAAGCAAAATAGCACTCCCTCCTAACCTCCGAATCCAATAATAATCGAATAATTTTTTGACGAAATTATATTGAAAATAATATTTTCAAAATACTTTTATTAATAAATTTAGACAAACACTTAAAGGAAAACTTTTATTTATAATTAATTTAAAGATATTTCATACTTTACAAATTACGCCGAAGTCGGCCCCCAGCGTGACTTTTCAAAATGGCTACCGGAATGCGCGCAGCCATCGTGTAGGGTGCGCGAAGGGTGCAGGACTTCTGTATAATATAAAAAATAAAAAAAGAATGAATATAGTTTTCCTAACTAAAAATTATTCACAATTTTTTAAAAATATATATATATGTATATATATATATATATATAGAAAATAAAAAAACCATAGCATTGAGGTACATTAGAATTACAAATTTTCATTTAAAAAACCTTTGAAATTCACTGAAAAAACCATAGGTTTCAAGCACGTTATAGTTAGAAATTAGCATTTAAAAAACCATAGAAATTCACTGAAAAAACCATAGGTTTCAGGAACGTTATAGTTAGTTGGACATTTCACTCGTACAAAACCATAGAAATTCCGGCGTTATAGTTAGTTCAGCTAACTATAACTCGCGCCCCAGCAATGCACTGCTGATGACGTCACATATTACATCATTTATGACATGGTCAGTGACAGTATTAGTATTTGTAAAGCACTATTTATCACACCGGGGGGGTATACAGGGACTATGCTGCAGGTCTCAGTTGAAGAGCCAGGTCTTGAGTTCCTTCCTGAAGTGGTTGAGCGAGGGTGAGGTGCGTAGGTGGAGAGGGAGGGTGTTGCAGGCTTTGGCAGTGAGGTGAGAGAAAGACCATTCTCCAGTGCAGCTGCTGCAGGTGATTGGTGTCTGTGCGAGCGTCAGGTGTGCAGATTGTAGGTTTCTGGGGGGTCGGTGGAAGGCCAGGCGGTGGTTCATGTAATGTGGTCCAATGTTGTGGAGGGCTTTGTAGGCATGGGTCAGGACCTTGAACTGGCATCTCTTCTGGACAGGGACAAAGTGGAGGTCTTTCAGGTGTCCGTTGTTGTTTTCTTGAGGAGGGGCCTGCCCTCTGCATACTTCCATGGATCAGGAAAGGTGTTTGTAGTTATGAAGGTGTTGAGGATGGAGGTGAGTTGGTGACTGATCTAGTTGTTTCCGAGGTTGAAGAGTCAATAGGGGCAGGAATTGGTGGGAGCTTCGGAGTGGATTCATTTCATCAGAGTGCTGAGTTGTTCCCATGTGGTGTGCGCATGGTTGGTGGTTGTGGTCAATGTGTTGCCAGAAGGTTGAGGTTTGAAGTTTGTGTTGATGGTTGCTATCTTGTTGTGGAAGTGGTTGGAGAGGCAGTTCTTGTGAGGAGGAGTTGTGTTTTCCGTGGCTGAGGGGCAGGAGAATTCTCTGACAATGGTGAAGAGTTCCATGGTTTGGTTTGTGCTTGTATTGATGCGGTGTGTGATGGCCTCATTTTTTGCGACTTTAATTTGGTGGTGGTAATAGCTGAGGTTGGTTTTATAGGCGGTATCGGTCAGTGTTGTCCTTGCTGACTCACCATCTTCTTTCTAGTTGTTTGCATTTGTTTTTTGCTGTGCTGAGTTCTGGTGTGTACCAGCTGGTTCGTTTGGAGGGTCTGTGCATGTTAGTTGGTTTGGAGGGGGCGATTTGGTTGGCTGTGTTGGTGATCCACGCTTTGAAGTTCTCTACTGGTTGGTCAAGGTGATGTCATCAGTGATGTAATTTGAGATGTCATCAATGATATCATCAGTGATGTCACTGACCATGTCATGAGTGATGTAATATGTGAGGTCATAAGCAGTGCATTGTGAGGGGGAAATTTATAGTTAGCTCAGGTAACCATAACTGCTGAATTTAAATGGTTTTGTACGAGTGAAATCTGAGCCTAACTACCACGTCCAAGTAACCTTTGCTTTTTTCAATGAATTTCTAAGGTTTTTTAAATCTATTTTCTTACTAATCCATCCCTGTAACCTTTGGCTTTTTCAGTGAATTTCTATTTTTCTTTAATTCAATTTCCTAACTATAATGTCTCTGTAACCTTTCGTTTTTTTAGTAAATTTCAAAAGTGTGTGTGTGTGAGTCTCTGAGTGGATCTTTGAGTGGTTGCATGAGTCAAAGAGTGGGTCTGTGAATGGGAACATGAGTCTGTGTGGGTCTGTAAATGGATAGATGAGTGTCTGAGTGGGTCTGTGAGAGTATGCAACAGTCTCTGAGTGGGTCTGTGAGTGAGTGTATGAGTGACTGTATGAGTGTGTACATGGCTGTGTAAGTCGGTGTAGGAGTGCCAGTGTGGATCTGTGAGAGGGTCCATGAGTGTCTTTGAAGGTCTGTGACTGGATGGATGAGTCTCTGAGTAGGTGAGTGAGTGTCTGAGGGGGTCTGTGAGTGATTGTGTGAGTCTCTGAGTGGATCTGTAAAGGGGTGCATGAGTTTCTGAGTGGGTCTGTAAATGGGAACATGGGTGTCTGAGTGGGTCGATGAGTGTCTGAGTGGTTCTATGAGAGCAGGCAAGAGTATCTGAGTAGGTCTGTGAGTGGGTGTGTGAATGTCTGAGTGGAGCAGTGAGTGGGTGCTTGAGTGTTTGATTGAGTCTCCAAGTGGGTCTGTGAGGGGGTGCATGAGTGTGTGAGTGGGTATGTGGGTCTCTGAGTGGGTATGTGAATGTTTGTGTGTCTCAGTGGGTCTGAGAGTGGGAGAAAGAAAGAAAGAAAGAAAGAAAGAAAGAAAGAAAGAAAGAAAGAAAGAAAGAAAGAAAGAAAGAAAGAAAGAAAGAAAGAAAGAAAGAAAGAAAGAAAGAAAGAAAAGAGGCAGATTAAAGGTCAGCAACAATCAGAAAGAAGCAAGGTAAAGATGAGAATCTAGCAGAAAGAGGCAGCATAAAGTAATCAATGATCAGAAAGAGGCAGATAAAGGTGAGAAACAAGCAGAAAGAGGCAGAATAAAGATGAGAAATGAGCAGAAAATAAGCAAAATAGAGGTCAGAAACCAGCAGCAAGAGGCAAAATATAGATGAGAAACAAGCAGAAAGAGGCAAAATAATGGTAAGCAATGAGCAGAAAGAGAAAGAATAAAGGTCAGAAATGAGCAGCAAGAGGCAAAATAAAGATGATAAATGAACAGCAATAAAGGTGAGAAACGAGCAGAAAAGGTAAAATCAAGATCAAGAACCAGCAACAAGAGGCCAAATAAGGTCAGCAACAAACAGATAGAGACAAAATAAAGGTGAGAAACAAGCAGAAAGAGGCAAAATAAAGGTGAGAAACAAGCGGAAAGAGGCAAAATAAAGGGCAACAACAAGCAGAAAGAAGCAAAATAAATGTGAGAAATAAGCAGAAGTAGCAAAAATAAAGGTCAGCAATGAGCAGAAAGAGGCAGAATAAAGGTCAGAAGGGTGCAGGAAGAGGCAGAATAAAGGTCTGAAATGAGGAGAAAGAGGCAAGATAAAGGTGGGAAATGAGCAGAAAGAGGAAGAATACAGGTCCACAATGAGCAAAAAGGCAAGATAAAGGTGAGAAATTAGCAGATAGAGGCAAAATGAAGAGCAGCAATGAACAGAAAGAGGCAAAATAAAGGTGAGCTAAGAGCAGAAAGAGGCAGAATAAAGGTCAGAAACGAGCAGCACAAGGCTAAATAAAGGTGGGAAATTAGCAGAAAGAAGCTAAAAAGAGGTCAGAAACCAGCAGAAAGAGCCAAAATAAAGGTCAGAAGGGAGCCGAAAGAGGCAGAATAGAGTTCAGAAACTAGCAGCAAGAGGCAGAATAAAGGTCAGAAAAGAGCAGAAAGAGGCAAAATAAAAGTCAGGAGGGAGTAGAAAGAGGCAAAATAACAGGCAGGATGAGCAGAAAGAGGAAAAAAAGAGGTCAGAAACGAGCAGCAAGATGGAAAATAGAGGACAGAAACAAGCAGCAAGAGTTAGAATAAAGGTCAGGAGCAAGCAGAAAGAGACAAAATAACAGGCAGAATGAGCAGACAAAGGCAAAATAGAAGGCAGGAACGAGGACAGAAGTGGCAGAAAAATGAGCAGAAAACAAGCAGAGGAGTCACAAAACTGAAGGCAGCAGAGGGTAATGGGCTTCAGGCAAGCTGAACATGAGGACCATCACAGTGGGAGCTGGCAAAAGGACCTGCTCCCATTTGTCTTCCTACTTTTTTTACCATGCACTCACTGACAGACCCACTAATATACTCATGTACCCACTCACAGACCAACTCATACACCCACGCACCCACTGACAGACACACTCATTCACCTACTCATAGATTCATTCAAGCACTCATGCACTCACTCACAGAAACACTCACAGACTCATGCACCACTGACAGACACACTCATACACACATGCACCCACTCATAGATCCATTCAAACACTCATTTACCCACTCACAGTCACCCTGAGAGACTCACACACTCATGCACACACTCATAGACCCACTCAGACACTCACACATCCACTCACTTTATTCTGTTTAATGTAAAAGTAAGTAGACAACTCTTCCTTTCAGGCCTTTCTGAAGGTCAGTTGATGGCAGCTTCCCTGTCTTTGACTTCATACAAACTATAGCCTGAAATGGGTGCACACATTATATGAAAATTGATTTATAAACATTTAAATCTTGCAGTTCATGTAGAATACATACTAATTCTAACTTGTTATGTACTGCTCTAGATGTTTTTTTTTATCTCTAACCTATCATAGCAGTACTCATATATAATCTGCTGTGTAGGCAACTCAAACCATTCCTCTGCACGTAAGTAAACAGGAAATTCTTGCCACCTGTTTCTGTTCTCCTATTCAGTTTTGGCTTTTGTAGTGAGTGCATCAACAACACTTACAAACATAGGGGTCTATTACGATGACTGGTGGATGCACCTCCGCGATGCTGGCGGTGGGAGAAAACGCCATTTACCGCTCACCGGCAGCGGTCCTCAAGGCCGCCATATTAGGATGCCTACATATAGCCCATTTCCCGTCCGCTGCGGTGCAACGCCGACCGCCATCAAAGTGCCCCCGCCACCGCGGCGGTGTGAGCCAATGAGCACACACCGCCGTGCGTAATGACGTCCCGTACTCCGAAGATATTACGATGCCGGAAACAGGGCAGCGCACCGCGACGGAGAAACCGCACAGCTACAGACGGCGGAGACACCACAGCGGAGACAGAAAAGAGACCCCCGGAACACACCGCGATGGACCCAGCCCTACATGCCATCCCAGTGCTGTACATGATACACCACCTGCAAGCCATCTACGTCCGCGGACGCCTCCGCAGGTACGTACAGACACAACAGTGCAAGCAACAAAATACACAGGTCAAGGGTCGATAAGCATAGCATGGGCACACCACACACCCCTGTGGGGACAGGCACACAGCCAGCACTGCACACACTTGTCCCACCTAATACAAAAACCCCTCGCTACATACTGCTCACCCATGTACCGCGATCATCAACAAATGGCCCGGTCACGTCACCGCCGCGGTCATTGCGCAGGGAAACATGCACACAACCCAGAGCCCAGAGCCAGCGCCTGACATGGGCACAGTACAAATAGCACAGACCCACATCTTAAGCCACAACACACTAGCCCACTCCCTCAAGGGACACCACATGTGCCTCTCAAGTGCCACTCCTGCACAACAACCACACAACTGAACCCACACCATGCCCCACATCCCAACAACTGCATGAACAGCCACAACAGGACCCTTTCCACAGGAACACATAGCACAGAGGCACAGGCCACAGCCAACACACACACAACAACAACAACAGCACACGCAAGGCAACAACACTGAGGCCAGGCACAAAATATACAAACACACAGATGAGGAGCAAACACTCCACTGCACACACTATCTGACAAGTCACACACACACACACCACCCTGACTCACAGCCACATACACACACCACATGCCAGCAGTAATGGAGGACAACATATAGAACAGCCAAAGTGAGGTGCACACAAATGGGAGGGCAGGGACACAACCATCAAGTATGTGTGAAGCAGATGTAAGACAAGAGGCATGTGAGAACACACACAGCCCACCACAGCACACATGGTTGCCACAGTGAGCCAACAAAAACCACGATCACTTCAATGCAACTACTCAGGGAGACAGCAAGGCCACCCATGTATAGGCACAGGGAGGAAAGGAAGGCCCTGAACTCAAACAATGACCAGCCACACATAGGCATCCAACTACTGGACAAGAGAATGTCTGCACCACAACACACAGGGCCCAGTGACACACCACATGACTGCCAAGCACAAGTAGGATATGTCACACATACATCCTCTCACAACAGCACCACACAATACTGACATGTGCACACAACACAACCCCAGGGCTGAACAAGTACACATACAGGCACATACAGGCACACCACTCCAGGGTGACACATGGGAGTAGTTGACAATGCAGGTGCACACACATCAACAGGCACGACAAAGTCACCCCCTCACACCATACACCTCTCCACCACCCAAGTGCACACATTAGAAGTAAGCCATGGGACCTGGATGACTCATCACCACAAGATGTACATACACCTACACTGCTTGCCACACAGAAAGGAAGCTCACACAGACACCATGACCCTGGCCTGCATGCCTGTAAGCCTGTGCCCAAACTCCCACCCTGTGCTGCCATTGCCCACAAACATGATATGTGTCCAACATAGATAACATGAGCAAAGAAGGATGATGAGAACAGGATGTCATTGCCAACCTCCTGCACTGCACCCATAAGTCTCAGAGTCAGGTAGAAATGAAGTCCCTTCCACCCCTGCCAAAAATTTGAAATGTGAGACAACCCATTGGCAATGTGGACGTGGCATACTGAGCATGTGACACAGTAAACCATGCACACACAGAAACAACTTTATTCAGGAAGGACACTGACACAACTCACAACAGGACCAACTGTGTTTATTCACATTTTGCATAGTGAGACAACAAATTTGGGCAACAGCAAGGCCAGTGGCCATTTCAATATGCACAGCATTTACATGACAAGCTGCCCAGGCAGGGAGCAAACAGCAGTGAACAAGGCCAGGAGCCAGTACAATGTGCACAGTAGGGACATCATAAGCTGCACAGGGAATGTGTGCAACTGCACCATGCCATGCCCAGCCACTGAGTCATGGGGCTGACAATGGCCACCACAGGCACCGCCGTGGACACACAGGTGTGTGAGGGTGACCACCACTCAGATGGGGCTGTCTGTTTGGCTTGGAGCTGACTGTGTGTTGGGGTCAGTTGGAGGGCTGCCCTGGGCAGTGACAGGAACAACTGTTGAATAGCCATCTCTGCTGTGGGAAGCTGGGGGGCTGCTTGGACTAGGTGGGGTAGTGGCACAGGGAGGTGGACTCATGCTCTGCTGAGACACAGTGTGTGCAGGAGATTATGGAGGGGTGCCTGTCCACTTCTTGGGGATCCTGAAAGGCTTCCCTGTCTGGGTATGAATGGGAACTGGTGTGGACACAACAGGTGAGCCCACCACCAAAGCTGCTTCTGGTGCGGATGGTGACCCTCCCTCTGGGGACATGCTGGATCCCGCTGTGCACTTGCCGGGGGCTTTCCACCACCCTGCCTTCCCCTGTGTACTCGGTTTGCCCCCTACAGTGTCCTTCCGTGCTGGCTTCACAGGGCTTGGGATGGGAGTGGAGGTCAAGGGTGGATCACCCATGGGGCCCTCATCCTGTGTAATGTTTGCAGGCAACACATTGTCAGTGGGTGCAGAAACGTTCATCTTGCCTCTGTGAGCTGTCTTTGGGACAGGGGAGTCTTTGGCGGGGAAGGACGGTGAGGCCTGTGACCCTGAGGCTTGCTTCTTTGCTTTGTGGCCCTTGCTGTCGCCTGACGGACTTTTCTCCCTGCGCTCTGGGGTGGCCTTACTCTTATGTGGTGATGGTGTCTGCGCCCTAGTCTGCCTGGGCTTCTGCTGCTCCTGTTTGCTGCGGGTGCTGTATCGGGACTTTGGGGTCTGTTTAGCATTGTCACTGTCATCAGAGGTGCACAGTGACACAGGGCCGGATAAAGGGATGTGAGCCGCACTCTGACTATGTGCCTGTTGCAGGGCTGCTGTCACAGTTGAGGATAAGGACTGCACAGTCCGGTGGAGCCCACCCACGTCGGAATGTATGCCCTCCATGAAAGCTAGAACCTGCCCCAACTTTTTGTCGTGGTCTTGGAAGGCATTGAGAAGTGCTGTCTGCCCCACACACAGCTGGCGCAATAGCTCGACTGACTCAGCACTGAGGGCAGCAGGGCTCACATGGGCTGGGGCAGCAGTGCCTGTGGTGAAGGTGACTCTTCTCTTCCTAACCGTGCCGACACGGGCAGCACCAGTGGAGGTTGAAGGGAGGCTGGGCACTGGACGCTGTGTGGCCGAAGAGGAGGCTGAGTCCCCGTTCCCTGTACCCCCCAACATGGATGCGTCACCGCTGGTGTCTGATGATGTAGAGCTTTGTGTCTCCGGCTGTGAATACTCTAGCAGACTCCTGTCCCCCTCCTCGGCGCTGGTCACATCTGTGTCAGTCTGCTCCGGTGCAGCTGTTGTACTAGATGCCTCACCACTGGTGTCCGTCCCCTGGCCCTCTGTGCACACGGGAGATGCTGCATGGGAGAGAGATGTACTGTTAGTTGAGTGGCATCAACAGAAGTAACATGTGCAAGCAAATCTGCATTACAGAAGATTAGTACACCACGTTGCATGACACCCTGTGAAAATACATATCTTGCCACCCCAATTATCAAGCTAACGGTGCATGTCAAACACAAATCCAGCCATGAGTGATCCATGTGACTCACACAGCACACCATACTGCCGGTGGCTCACTTCAGACACATCCACAAAATGCCCTGTGCACACACACTGTCCTGATGGGGCAAGGATGAACACCATAACATGGTGCCAATCATCTACATGGATGGAGCGGTAGGGGACCACACAGACGCAGACCACAACATAACATTCCACAATTGCCCTGCGCTCATGCCATCCACCATGTCGTGTTCACGGGCACAAGTACTGTTCCACATTGGCCTCAGGTGACTGAGCGGCAGAAATCTGAGGTCAGGCATTGCACGCATTCATTGAAACACACTCAGAATAGGCACACTGCCATTTCCATCCATGTGAATTCACACACTACCACACATCAGAAGGTACCTGAAGGCCACAACTCCAAATGCAAGAGAGATGCACAGTGCCAACATGACTTCATGAAGCACAGGTAGGGCAAATGCATGGCAGATACACCCAGCACAGAGGCCACTGACAAAACATTGCACCACACTACCAACGTCACATATCTGACAATTTGCACAGTCTGTGGATACATGCACCCACCCCCAGCCAAAGGCAGCCTGCAACACATACTCACCCCTAGCTTGCTGCTGATGCTCCTTCAATTGCCTGTCCAGCTCAGGTTGTGTGACAGCCAGGATGCGGGCCATTAGTGGTGTCATGCTGCGCCTAGACAACCTGCCAGTCCAAGGGAGCAGCCCCAGCGTCATCTCGGCCATGTTCTTGCTCAGCCGGCAGATGGCGTCCCACCTCTTATGACAGTGTGTGCGCCTTCGGTGTGACACACCCAGATCTCGCACTCTGGAGGCAATGGCCCTCCAAACGGCTTTACGCTGGTGGACCTTCAGCTGCAGGCATGGGAGACAAGAGGGGTAAAACATCAGTGACACAGTGTACAATGCCAACACAAAGGAAATGCAGTAGCACGACAGTGACTCATCCCTAACTCCAGCAACAACTGTAACAGATGCAAAAATGCTTTGAACATGGTACAATGTCATTGGACAATCAGCCGTACATGCATGCATGTGGGATGGTGGACACAGTACCTCCACATCCCATTCACATGCAGGATACCAACACAGCAAGCAACATGTAGTCTGCCCACATCTACTGTCCATAGTCACCTGCAACTAGACATAGATAAGATAGTAACACATGGGTAGTGTTGTGGGACTCACTGTGTCCGACAATGCGCAGACCTATGTGTCCTAGCCCTGTGGAAGACTCACTGTGTCTTGGGACTCACATAGAGTGACAACAACTGTCATACACACACCCTTCTCACACGGCTGCTCTTGTGCAATTTACAGGGCTGAGATGGGACACAGATGAAGAGGCGTGAACAAACAACACATGGAACACACTGTACATGCAGTGATGTGTACATGTGCCATTCTGCGGGGACTGTGCAGGCCAGGTGGTCTGACACTGAGAGGGAAAATTGGGAGCAACACAGCCATTCACACAAGCAATCACTGGCCTGACTCCTGCATCACCAAAATGCTGCTGCACTGTATGGCTGACACTACAACACATTTCCCTCAACTCAGGATGTGCATGCAGGGAAACGTGTGAAAGAGCACACAAAGCCCTTCCCACTGAAGTAAGCATGCAAGGCAGTGCATGTCAGAGCCACACACCCACTGACACATACAGAAGCACCTCCACCCCACGTGTGGCCACCCTGCACTCTCATTCACAGTCATCGAGACTTACCACAACATTAGGGGCACCATAAAGCCTTGGGTACTGTGAAAGTACCCCGTCTACCAGGACCTCAAGCTCCTCGCTGGTGAAGGGACTGGCACGGATCTTCTGAGTCCTCGACATCACAATGGACAGGTGGCAGCAGCAGCAGGTGGAGGGTGGCAGTCAGCAGTCCCTGGAGGCAGCAGCAGCAGGAGGAGCGTGGCAGACAGCAGTCCCTGGAGGCAGCAGCAGCAGGTGGAGGGTGGCAGACAGCAGTCCCTGGAGGCAGCAGCAGCAGGTGGAGGGTGGCAGACAGCAGTCCCTGGAGGCAGCAGCAGCAGGTGGAGGGTGGCAGACAGCAGTCCCTGGAGGCAGCAGCAGCAGGTGGAGGGTGGCAGACAGCAGTCCCTGGAGGCAGCAGCAGCAGGTGGAGTGTGGCAGACAGCAGTCCCTGGAGGCAGCAGCAGCAGGTGGAGGGTGGCAGACAGCAGTCCCTGGAGGCTTATACGCGACATCCCCCGACGCAGCCACATCACACCCCACCTGAGAGACCTGCACTGGCTCCCTGTCAACAAGAGGATAACCTTCAAGCTCCTCACCCACGCACACAAAGCACTCCACAACTCCGGACCAGCCTACCTCAACAGACGACTCAGCTTCTACACCCCCACCCGCCAGCTCCGCTCGACCAGCCTCGCCCTCGCCACAGTCCCCCGCATCCGGGAAACGACCGCCGGCGGCAGATCCTTCTCCCACCTCGCCGCCAAGACCTGGAACACCCTCCCCACCAACCTCCGACAGACCCAAGACCTACTGGCCTTCAGAAGACTCCTCAAGACCTGGCTCTTCGATCAGTAGCAGCACCACCCCCTCTTCCCCCAGCGCCTTGAGACCCTCGCGGGTATGTAGTGCGCTTTATAAATGACATGATTGATTGATTGATTGAGGCAGCAGGTGGAGGGTGGCAGACAGCAGTCCCTGGAGGCAGCAGCAGCAGGTGAGGGGTGTCAGGCAGCAGTCCCTGGTAGCTGTGGAAATGTGTGGCACCCTCCCACACATATATTGGCTCCTGGGGCTGTGTCAGTGGTCCCAGGGCGCTGCAATTGCTGTACCAGGTCTGCCTCATTCAAAATCATCCAATGTCCGCCTCCGCGGTGGCGGTGCACGCCTACCGCGAGTTTCAAAATCGCATCCGGCTACCACGATGGTGCTTCCCATTGGCTGCAAGGGCATGGTCCATGGCGGTGACACACCGCAGGGGCCAGGCGCGCGCTACCGCGGTGGTGCATCTTTCGAATGCTTCCAGTGATCGCTCCGCTGTGGCGGAGCACGCCTACCGCGACTTTCAAAATCGCATCAGGCTACCACGAGGGTGCTTCCCATTGGCTGCAAGGGCATGGTCCATGGCGGTGACACACCGCAGGGGCCAGGCTGTAGGCACCGTGAAATGGGAGCCATACAGTGCCTATGGTGACCGTGAGTTGGGTAGCGGTGCATGTTAACCGCCATTTAAACATACTATTGTGGCGGTGACTACCGCGATTGTGTCTGGGGCATTGTCGCTCACAGTCCGCAGGGGCCAGGCGGTAGGCACTGCAAAATGGGTGCCATACAGTGCCTATGGTGACCGTGAGTTGGGTAGCGGTGCATGCTAACCGCCATTTAAACATACTATTGTGGCGGTGACTACCGCGATTGTGTCTGGGGCATTGTCGCTCACAGTCCGCAGGGGCCAGGCGGTAGGCACCGCGAAATGGGTGCCATACAGTGCCTATGGTGACCGTGAGTTGGGTAGCGGTGCATGCTAACCGCCATTTACACATACTATTGTGGCGGTGACTACCGCGATTGTGTCTGGGGCATTGTCGCTCACAGTCCGCAGGGGCCAGGCGGTAGGCACCACGAAATGGGTGCCATACAGTGCCTATAGTGACCGTGAATGGACTTGTGGAGTACCTTTGATGCACCTATGGTGTCATCCAGCTGAATGCATAGGCCAACATGTACAGTGCCCAGTGTCTCCCACATTGAAATACCCTCATGAGGGCAAATGCTCAAATGGAACATGTCACTCCATGTCACCTACACATCACATATATGGGTCTGCGATACATTGCATGGGCACATACACTTGCACATGTCACATGTGCTGTGTAATGACATGTAGACTGTCCAGTTTTCGTGTTGCATAGCATATGTAGATGATGGTCCTTGTCTGTGGGTGCAATGTAATGCACAATGCTGTGTCATTGTCTGGACTAGGGGCAACACCGACTGTCACATTGTGTACTGCACCTGCACACACGTGTCCACCACGCTCAGCCGGTGGTCAGTGTGTAGTTGATGTGTGCCATGTGCAACCTGTGTTGGGAGGTGTATCAGGGACAACAACATGGTGTGTTATGGTAGTATTGCAATTTGGAACATATGCTGGGGGTCATACTCACAGGTGTGCCCACACATCTGTTAGCATGTCACACTGTGCATGCCAATGAGCCGGAGGGGTGCACAGGTAATTGCTGTGGGTAAGGGGACAGGTGTACAAGTAGTGTGCGGGATGTGCACCCACTTGTGATGTGCTCTGTCGGTCAATGGTGCAGTGTGTAACACTTGGGAATGTGTCTTTGAACAATGGACTGTCATGCACATGTCATGGTGTTTTGCATTGACATCTGTGCACTTCCATCTGTCCTAGGAGGAGGCACAAAATCCATCGTCCTTTCACAGTGCTTGCAGACATGGAGGATGAGGAGATAATCCGCAAATTCAGGCTGGACCGACAAACCCTGCAGACCCTATGTGGCATGTTGGAGCCCCACCTGCAGCCATGTCGGACATATCCAACAGCTTTCACCGCAACATCTAAGGTGATGGCATGCCTGCATTTCTTTGCGACAGGCTCATTCCAGCACACGGTTGCAAGCGCAGGCGGGATGTCACAACCGATGTTCAGCATGGTGCTGAGGGATGTACTGTCGGCTATGATGCTCTACAAAGACAGATATATTCATTTCCCCAGGGGGCCTGAGTTGGTGGCTGTGAAGGGTGATTTCTATTCCCTTGGACATATCCCCCATGTCATTGGTGCAATTGATGGCACACATGTTGGGCTTGTGCCACCATAGGCACGTGAACATGTGTACCGCAATAGGAAGCATTCACACTCGGTGAATGTTCAAGTGGTGTGCCTGGCGGACATGATCATATCACACGTGTGTGCCAAGTTTCCCGGCTCAGCCCATGATGCCCACATCTTGCGCAGCAGCATTGTTCCTCAGCTGATGGCCAATCTGCTTCCTGAGCGTGCATGGCTTGTGGGTGAGTATGCATTGTGGATTAGAGTGGTGTGTGTGACATGCTGTTGGGTGGCATTGTGGGACTGCAAGGTTAATCTGTGTTTCTCACACCCAGGTGACTCGGCATATCCTAACCGCCCATGGTTGCTGAGCCCATTGCGGAATCCCACCACACCAGCTGATGTGCGATATAATGATGCCCATGGGAGGACACGGCGTGTGGTAGAACGTACATTTGGACTCCTCAAGTCAAGATTTCGCTGCCTGGACCGTACTGGAGGTGCCCTGATGTACACGCCAAGGAAGGTGTGTCAGATTGTGGTGGCATGCTGCATGCTCCACAACCTGGCCATTCGCAAGGCAATACCCCTGATCCAGGATGAGGATGATGAGCAGCCAAGGCCCCCGCCTGCAAACCAACCCGGATCAAGTGACAAGGGCAGTGGAGAGGAGGAAGGTCTCGACATACAGCAACAGCTCATCACCCGCTACTTCATGTGAAGGTGAGTGATGATATAGGAGGGACAAAATGGTCTGATGGTGTTGCAGTTGCTGTGAGGGTGTATGTGAGCTTGGTGACTGCAGCCTTGTGTTGACTCATTGCCGCATGCCAATGTGTGTGTGATTGGGTAGTGTGATATAGATACAGGATGTCTCTTTGGTGACTGTTGCCCTGTGTGATGTTTTCAGGTTTGTGTACCTTGTTGACAAGTGTCGTGTAATGTGTGCGATGCCACACCCATACAAGTGACTTTTGTTCTACTGTTTTCCCTAGTTCCCATCAGCATCTCCTTGCCTACCTACATTCCATTCCCCTGGACCATGTCCTACACATTGAAGGTTGCACATCCTGTATTAAAGACGGAGCAGACACAACAACATGTGTGTAAGGTGTATTTAATTACAATTGTGACATGTGAGGGTTGACAAAATGTACAGGGTGGTGAATTTGAGAAGTGAGTTGACAGTCATGGTAAATGAGATACTTGAGTAGTCCCCACAATGATGTGGAGACCCAGTCCAACAGATGGATGCCATTCACATGGCAGTGTGGGGAAGGATTGTCCAACAGGTGAATGCAGTGGTGCAGTGGTCTGACATCATGGCTGGCTCTGGGACTTGCGTTTGGCAGGTGCTTTGGCATGTGAGTCCTCCTGGCCATTCCTTGGACGGTCCCTTTTGAGCTTGAGTAGAGGGGCCACTGCTGCAGGGGTAGTTGTGTCTGAGGACTCACCCCCCTGTGGACGCAGGGGAGGATGATGCGGTGTCACCCTGCTGCCCATCAGGGGGAAGCGGAGATGCTAAATGTTGCGCTGGCCTGTCCCTCAGAATCGCCACTTGCTGCCCAAAGAGGTCCACAATTTGTCCCATGCGGGTGCCCATGGACCTCATCAGCAGGAGGAGCTCCCGAGAATCTTCCTCAGACCGGCCCGTTCGTCCCTGGGCCTGTTCGTATGCCCCAAGGACTCTGTCAATGTGTGCCAGGGCTTCGGTCCCAGGATCAGTTCCCCTCTGCATGACCCTGTCCCTCAAACCTGCACTGCTGCCACAGACCTGTCCGGTCCTCAGATTGGCCCGCTGCATCCTCTCCCTGGCCTCCGCAGTCGATGTTGTGGGCTGGTCATCCCCTGGGTCAGGGAGGGTGTTGCCGGCATCTATGGTGGTGGTGGTGGTGGTAGTGCTTGCCACACAGGCCGTGACAGCAGGTGTCTGTGGAGGTACATGAGTTGCAGCTGATGTTGTTGTGGGGACAATGGGTGCCTGGGACTGGTTGTGGGCTGGCACACCAGATGGGCCAGCTTGGAGCTCCTCATCCGAGGAATCCAGGGAGTCTTCATCCAGGAGTCTCTGTCCCGGGGGTGGTGACTGGCTCGGCAGGTTTGTGGTGTCGTCCTCTGCAGTGAGTTCTTGGTCACCTGTGGGTGAGATGAGGAATGGTCATTGTGTTGCACACAGCAAAGCTTGTGTTAGCAGTGTTACATCAACTGTTTGTACATCCAGCAGTTGTTCACTGTTCAAATTTGCAGTCACCGACATCTAGTGATGCATTAAAAGCTGTTGCGGTACATGCATTACTTGTCCATATTGGGAGTTGACAAAACATGACATGCACAATTTACTTTTTTTTCATTGACAGGTTCATGTTGGCATCCAGTTATTGATCAATCATGTGTCATCCAGTTCAGCGTATATGTCACTTGTTGAGCCCTTGCAGCGGTTTTCTATGCACATTGAGTGAACATTGTAGTCTAATGCATGCCTTTTCAATGTGTGTGAACATATCTGTATTTGCAGTTCCAGCCATGCTTTAGTTTGCCTTAATTTGGTCCTAGGTGGTCTGGACCACTGCTACTGTCAGATGGCATGTAGTGGTGTGCATGGTTGTACTCTGAGTTCCATCTACATGTGTTACTGACTTTCACACTTTGGTTGCTGTCACAGTTTCATTTCCTTCGGTGTGTGCACACTATAGTTGACAATGCTATCTGGGTGTGCAGTTGTGCATTGAGAGGCCTGGTGTCCTCTACCACCATGTTTGTTGAAATGCAAATCTGGCTGCATGTAGTGGCTGGTGATATGTTGTGTTTGTTGTTATTTGGTTGTATTTGTGGAACCTCTCTGTGTGTGTGTGATGATGGCTTCCATCTTGGTCTAGTGTGGGACAAGTCAGCGTGATATGTCTACCTACCAGTTATTTGGGAGTGGACATTGCAATGAGTGACACATGCATCTTAGTGTGAGGGAGTAATGAGTCTTGGGTGCTGGAGGTCAGGTGGCCCTGCGTGAGTTGTTGTGCAAGCTTCACACACCCACACACCCCGACCTGTGCAATGCGGTTACCTACCTGTGATTTGAGTGGGTAGCATACAATGGCTGGCACAGGATTCTGATTGGGGGTATAATGTCACATCCTACATAGGGGTGGAATAGCATGCATGGTGGCTTTTGTGTTACAAATTGCCAAACACACTACACCGTCTCACTGTGAAGATGGCTACCTACCGTTTGCAGTGAAGGTGAGCAATGACATGGCTATGTGCCTTATGAATAATTTTTGAAGGAATGTGCGTGTGGTGAGCAGTATGTGTGTTTGGCTTTCAGTACCCATACATTTCAGGTTACATTTGGACATGGGGTATAGCCCCCCATCACTGTTGTCCCAACTATCTGGGTGTGGGGTTCACTCCCTCCAAATTGTAAACCGCAATAGGGCATGGGGTATAGCCCCCATCACTGTTGTCCCAACTATCTGGGTGTGGGGTTCACTCCCCCCAAATTGTAAACCGCAATAGGGCATGGGGTATAGCCCCCATCACTGTTGTCCCACCTATCTGGGTGTGGGGTTCATTCCCCCAACATTTGAAGGCACAATAGGGCATGGGGTACAGGCTCCTATCACTGTGGTGACATACAGCAGGGTGAACATCGCACCCAGCAAACATTTCAACACCATCATGGTTTCATGGTATTTGTGGCCCGGAGTACATGAGCACAGTACAGGTGAAGCACTTGTTCCGGGACATCCATACACTTACATGTTGTGGACAACGGTGTTGTGTGTGTGAGATATACTCAGCCATGTGCAGAGAATGTGTGCTTTTGGGGCCAGACTATACCAGCACTGTTCAGACAGACAGTGTGAGATGTGACCATTGTCAATGCATACACACATTGGTGGTCCGAAGCAGACACCTTTGAACATTTTAGTCTGACGAAGTGCTGTTCTGCAATTCAGTGCAGCACTGTGGTAGCTGGGTCTGTTGCAGGACATTTTGGATGTGCATAGTTTAGCATTGTGAGTCCCACATGCAGTGTAGTTTTTGGGTCAACACCACCTCCACGGTTTAAATTGCAACACTGTGGTATGACATGGGTGATTTGCACATTGCCAGACAACCTGGCAGACACTGCTGCAGGGCAGCATGCTCGTTGTCAGTGTTGCAGTGTGTGATGCCTGGCAGAGTAGACACAATGTGTGTGATTGTCGAACAGAGACTTGTGCATGCTGACTACAATACAACTGTTTTGCATGATTAGTGTGGGTAACTGTGGATTAAGTGTCATGGTGTCATGTGTGGGTGCCCATACCTCACATGCCTATGTGTGGTACAAGTACTCCATCATGCTGAGCTGTGGGAGTAGGGGGCCTGTTATGAGTTGTACTGCTGGGTCACCAATGACAAGCACCACTCCCGGTTGACATGGTTACCTACCCGTAATTTTGATGATTGACATTCCATATGGGCCACATGGTTGTGTGTGTGTGGAGTGCTCCATCATACTCAGCTGTGGGAGTATGTAGCCTGCTGGGAGTTGTGGTGCAGGCTTCCCACCCACCCACACCCCTCCAAGTAAGGATGGCTACCTACCTGTTAGTTTGAGGTGAGCAATGCAAAGGCTGACACATGGGGGGAGGACACCATCCTGCTCAGCTGTGGGAGTGTGTGGCCTTGTGGGAGTTGTGTTGCAGGCTTCCCACCCAGCCACACCCCTCCAAGTGAGTATGGCTATTTACCTGTTAGGTTAAGGTGTGCAATGCAATGGGTGGAACATGGGGGGAGGACTCCATCTTGCTCAGCTGTAGGCAAGGTGGCCTGCTGGGAGTTGTGGTGCAGGCTTCCCACCCACCCACACCCCTCCAAGTAAGGATGGCTACCTACCTGTTAGTTTGAGGTGAGCAATGCAAAGGCTGACACATGGGGGAAGGACTCCATCCTGCTCAGCTGTGGGGGGGTGTGGCCTTGTGGGAGTTGTGTTGCAAGCTTCCCACCCAGCCACACCCCTCCAAGTAAGTATGGCTACCTACCTGTTAGGTTAAGGGTTGCAATGCAATGGGTGGCACATGGGGGGAGGACTCCATCTTGCTCAGCTGTAGGCAAGGTGGCCTGCTGGGAGTTGTGGTGCAGGCTTCCCACCTACCCACACCCCTCCAAGTAAGGATGGCTACCTACCTGTTAGTTCGAGGTGAGCAATGCAAAGGCTGACACATGGGGGAGGACTCCATCCTGCTCAGCTGTGGGAGTGTGTGACCTTGTGGGAGTTGTGTTGCAGGCTTCCCACCCAGCCACACCCCTCCAAGTGAGTATGGCTACCTACCTGTTAGGTTAAGGTGTGCAATGCAATGGGTGGCACATGGGGGGAGGACTACATCTTGCTCAGCTGTAGGCAAGGGGGCCTGCTGGGAGTTGTAGTGCTGGCAGCATGTACACATGTACCCATGGTGATGTTGCTAGCTACCTTTGGGGTGCATCAGGGGGTGTGTCTATTGAATGTGTGAGAGATGTGTTGTGGAGAGTGTGGTGCATGTGAGAACATTTGAACCTAGGAGGGATAACTTTGGGGTAGTGCAAGACAGTACATCAGTGTGAGGATAGGCATTTGTTGGTACTTACCAGCCTCAAGTCCCCCGGGTATTCCTGAGAGACTTTCTGGATGTATTATGCCAAGCACCTTCTCCTCCCAGTCGGTGAATGTTTTGAGTGGAACAGGAGGGCCACTGCCTGTCCTGTGAGTCAGCTCATGGTTCTTGGCTCTCTTCTTCTTGACCACTGCCTTCAGATCGTGCCAGCGCCACATAATCTCATTTCTATTGCGTGGCACGGTCCCTACTGCATTTACCTTCTCTATAATCCTTCTCCACATCAGCGTTCTTCTGGCTGGTGGTGTCTGTTGGACCAGGTTCTCAAACAATTGTGGTTCTACCCTGATTATCTCATCCACCATGACCCTCAACTCACTCTCAGTGAATTTGGGCATTTTTTGTGGTGCCATGGTGTGTGATGTGCAAAGGTGTTTGAGGTGCAGGTGTTGAAGTGGTGGTGGTGGTGATGTGTATGGTGTGTGATGTGCACAGGGGTTGTGGGTACAGGTGTAGAAGTGGTGATAGTGGTGGTTATGTGTGTGTGTGTATGTTGTGCTGCTTTGCCTCTCCTTTCAGCTGTTGTGGATGTGCCTTCAGGTCTGGAGATTTGCAAAGGATTGTGGTCTGGTAGGGGGCTAGATTTATACTGGGCTCTGAGTGTTTCAGGATGGGGTATTGGTAGCAGGTGTGGTGTGTGTGTAGTCCTGGGGTTTGTAGTTTTTGAGTTTGCCAGGGGGGTGTGTTACTTGTGTTTTTGGTGCATGACTTGTTTGGTTGGTGCACTTTGTGGCCATGTTGTGTGTGTTTTTCGTGACCGCCATTTTTTTCACGGAGCGTACGGGGCAGTGGGTATGCAGCGGCGCTTCCGCGGGCTATCTCATTACTCACTATTGTCGACCGCGGCGGTCGGGAACAGCGGTGTGCATCGCGGTGATGTCGGGAATATCATAATTTCAATGGCGGTGTCTCCGCTGCGGTTGCAGTCGTTTAGCCTGTTCCCGCCGCGAAACCGACCGCCGCGGACGGCTTTTGCCCTTCTCCGCAGGCGACGGGGGGTTTCTCGGCGTTCCTTCCCGCCGCGGTCGGATTTTTACCGCCGTGGATCCTGAACTGGCCGGCGGTTTTCCCGCGGTTGAGGCGGGCGGTGATTTTCCACTACCATGGCGGTCGGCTTGCTTTTCCGACCGCCATCGTAGTGAGCCCCATAGTTTAGTTTCTCAGCAGAAACTGTGCCAAAGTTCCTAATTTCTTCTGGAAAGTTATCAACATTAATACTTGTGTCATGCTTCACTGCACTCCACAAACCAACTCCTCATTTCCCTAGACTCCTGTTCAAAACCAAAGAACCAAAACTGAACATCTTCACAAACTTTTTTTTTCTTTTGCATCTGTACCATGCAAAAGAGCTCTATTAATTTCTCCTAAAAACAGGGCAGGAGTTTTGACATAGTAAAGCCTCCTAACTAAATTTCATAGTTCTATGATGAAACCACACATGTAATTACCACACATGGCGCTACAACGCGAGAACTATAATGCGTATTCATCAGGACACATAAAACGTGCCTTTACCATGGATGCAGTAACCGCACATACCATTGTTACGGGAATGTTACAACAAAGTTGTGGTCATTTCGCTATTGGTTTCCTGTTACTGTTTTAGGGCCTCATTACAATGGCTGTTGGATGAGCATCCAAAGCCATCGATTTGGGCTCGAGACCGCCCAACAAGTAGTCGGCGGTCCCAATAGCCCAATTATGATACAACCACCGTGCAGGGGGTCGTAAACATGCAGTTTTCTATTATGGCTTGTGCTGCGGCCCGGAAAAGGGCATCAGCACAAGCCGCAGTAGAAAATTGCATGTTTTATACAGCCATGCATATGGTGCCTGGCACAGGGTGCATGGATGTTTCAGGGGGCACCACAGGCCACATAGCAGAGGCCCACGGTGACGAGAGCCTCCAATGTCACTTTCTGACAGCCTTTTTATGGCGGTCAGACTGGCATGAAAAGGCTATCGGAAACTGACATCCTAATCGCTACGGCGGTGCTTCCGCAGGCACCGCCTCCATTGTAGGTATAAGGCTCCAACCATCGCACCAATGGGCTCCTTGTGCCTGTCAGAGGCAGCAGTCTTTCCCCCTTGCCCGATGAGCTCTGACCGGCGGTATCCTAATCCGGCGGTCGGACCGCTGCCTCAGATATTAGACGGATCGCCATCGAGGCCTATCGGTGGCGATCCACCCGACATCATAATTAGACCCATAATCTTTTAACTTCCTTCATACAGGTCTACATAATGCGAGAACAGATTTAATTACAATTTATTTTTGGCATTCTGCTCGTGGGTAATGAACGGACAGTATGTGAAAAACAAGTAATTTAAATCTAAAATTTACTTACGGTACATTGTCTAAGAACCCTAAATAGTAAGAAACTAAAATGATATAAATATCACATTAATCATATAAACGATTGTCTCTTGTCACTTTCACTGACCCCTAGAAATTTTGCCCCAACCACGTCTGAAACATATTTTATTACAAATTGTTGTTTCACCCTCCTAAAACATATATAAGGGATCGTCCACCATTTTGTCACCAGTAGTTTACCATCATCTAAGGTAATCACACTGTTCTCTGTGAAGGGAGCAAATAAATTCAGGTTTATACCACCATCGCCAACTAGCGACAGAAATAAGTACACAATTTGACAGTTACAAGCTATATCAACCTTAGGACATTTCCTGTTGCATTTTTTAATAATTCTTTTTTGTTCTATTTTTACGAGACTTTCCACAAAAAAGTGATAACTGCATCCAAAAATCACTTTACAACAGTTCCCAGAAGTGAGGTAAAGAATATCTCCATATATCTATGTTTACATTGTGTGTTAAAATAAAATGACACATAAACATAAGCAAAATAAATGTGTAAACTTACCAGGAGTGAAAGTGTAACAAAATTTATATTTTTGGTCAGTGAGTAGGAGGCAAAACATTACTAGTAACACAAAAAAGTGCTGGATATGTCTATTGGGAAGGGGGTCTATATTTTTCACTTTCAGTCTCCATAATAAATTATCTCAGAGTAAGAGTAAATCAGTGAATGGGTGGTATTTTTACATATCACCATCAAGTACTTTCCTCTGGGAAGATGCCGTACAGAATCTGAGAGACAGATTTAGTATTCTTACTTCATAAGGTACTTACCTCAGAAAAGGTGTTGGTCAGTGTCTGGGAGCCAGATTTACTATTTTTAATCCGCCGGGTACATACCTCAGGGAAGGTGTTGGTCAGTGTCTTGGGACCAGATTTTCTCTTCTTACTCCGCCGAGTACTTACTTCAGAGAAGGTGTTGGTCAGTGTCTGGGGGCCAGATTTACTATTCTTACTCCACTGAGTACTTACCTCAGGGAAGGTGTTGGTCAGTGTCTGGGGGCCAGATTTACTATTTTTACTCTGCTGACTACTTACCTCAGGGAAGGTGTTGGTCAGCATTTGGGGGCCATAATTTCTGATCTTACTCCACCAAGTACTTACCTCAAGGAAGGTGTTGGTCAGTGTCTGGGGCCAGATTTACTTTTCTTACTCCATCGGGTACTTACCTCAGGGAAGGTGTTGGTCAGTGTCTGGGGGCCAGATTTACTATTTTTACTCTGCCAGGTACTTACCTCAGGGAAGGTGTTGGTCAGCATTTGGGGGCCAGATTTTCTGATCTTACTCCACCAAGTACTTACCTCAAGGAAGGTGTTGGTCAGTGTCTGGGGCCTGATATACTTTTCTTACTCCGTCGGGTACTTACCTCAGGGAAGGTGTTGGGCAGTGTGAGGGCACCAGATTTACTATTCTTACTCTGCCGGATACTTATCTGAGGGTAGGTGTTGGTGAGTGTCTGGGGGGCAGATTTACTATTCTTACTCCACCAGGCACTTACCTCAGGGAAGGTGTTTGTCAGTGTCTGGGGTAGATTTAGTATTTTTACTCCACTGGGAACTTTCGTCAGGGATTTTGCAGGACACTGATTGCAAAGCCAAAAATGTTATCCTTACTACATAAGTTGGGACAAAGAAATGTAATAGTTCTAAAGTTGTATTCAAATATGTGCTAGAACCTTATCTTTCTTCGTCTCACCAATGTATTTTCATCAAATCTTCAAGGGGGAAAAAAGGAAGAACAGCTTGAAACATCACTTGAAGGAAAAACAACAACGAATCTCCATGTACAAATGAAACAACCTTTTATTTTGCATTATCTAATTATATTTTCTTCTACAGAAACAACCATTTTACTCTGATTTTTTTTAAACTATCAAAGGCATCTAAACTACTTTTGAAAATACTCTGAGTGTTATTCTAACTTTAATTGTTTTAAATTTAGATTATCAGTCTAAACAACATTTTAAATGAACATTTCAAATCATTTTATTATCACTGGTATTTACAAATACTTCCATAAAGTACACCTGGAAAACCTATCCAAGAAGAAAAGAGGGCGACCACTAAAGCAACACTTCAATTAATACTTCCACAAACAAATCTTCACCTCCAAACAACTCAAAAATGCAAACCCAAGATACAAGTGCAAACATTTCTTTTTCCGTCACCAAAGTGCTATAATTAACTTTTCTTTCACAGCAAATAAAAAGTGCAACAAAATAGTTTAAGACATTTCAAATGAGTTATTTAAATTTGATCCTGTTTCCTTTCTGTGTCAATAATAACATTGACTTCTTTCAATTCTATTTAGAGACCATAAGTGCTCTGAGAAAATACAATAGGTTAAAAAAACGTAACACACACTTATTTATTTTCTTTTTCTACAGAATCATCAATGATCAATGATCTGTCGGCGGCATTTGACACAGTGCCCCACAGGATGCTCCTAGACAGATTGAGGAACATGGGCATTGAAGGGAGAGCATTAGCCTGGATTACATACTTCTTGGAGGACAGAGAACAGGTCATCTGGACCCCTCTGTTTTCAGCCTCTTTGCAAAGCATGCATGTTGGAGTCCCACAGGGCTCCTCATTAAGTCCAACTGTTCAATCTATTCATGTCACCTCTAGCATCATTGGCAGAGGCACAGGGTGCCAAAATAATCTCTTATGCTGATGATACACAGCTGATTTTTTCATGCAACAAAGGGGAAGACTTCGATGGGGAGGCAATTAGATCCTGCCTCACTAAGGTTTTCAGATGGCTGAGGGAGAACTAGCTCAAAGGTAATCCCGACAAAAATGAGATTGTCTTCCTCAGCCAACCCGCTGTAAGCAATTGGAGCCAGTGGTGGCCTGCAGATCTCTACCCTCCCAGTATGGCCCACTCTACAGTCAAAAACCTGGGTATCTACATCGATAATGATGTCTCGATGCGGTCCCAGGTTCAGGCCTTAGTGGGAACCTGTTTTGGCTTACTATGGATGCTGAAGAAATTCCTACCGCTTTTCCCCCTGGATTCCAGGAAGATAGTGGTGCATGCACTGATCACGTCCAGACTGGACTATGCCAATGTCCTCTATCTGGGACTATCGGACTACCTACTCTAGTGCCTTAAGGTAGTGCAAAAATCAGCAGCAAGGGCGATTCTCAAACTGAAACCCAGATCGCATATGACCCTCCCATCTTAAGGCCTTACACTGGGTCCCAGTGAAGCAACGGATAAAATTCAAGGCCATGGTTATCTTCTTCAAAGCTTTCCATGACATGGGCTCCGCCTACCTTAGAAAACGAGCTTGCCAATACACACCTAATAGAGCACTCAGATCGTCCGCCGCTGATGTGACCTGCATCCCCAAAATACGTCTGGTACACAGAGGTGGTAGGTACTTCGGCTTCTTAGGAGCCCACGCCTGGAACACACTGCCGGCAGCTCTGAGAGAATCAACAGTTCTCTCCCACTTCAAAAAACTGTTGAAAACATGGCTGTTTAAGAACTAAGCCTCCTAGTAGGGCAGCCATATGTGAACTGTTAGCGCCGGGACACTCCAGCTGGAGTAGCTGTGCGCTTTATAAATACCGGTCATTCATTCATTCAACAGTAGATTCCAGTCGCCGGGCAAGTTACATACAATCAAGACGGGGTAACAGATTATTAAAATTTGGAGGCTACATCTACTGTAAGGAAAGATTAACTGAGTCCAGGAGTCATTGGAGGAGTGTAGAATATTTCTCATCGCATTGCAATGGCAGAGGTTCACAGAGCATAACTACTCTGCCTCGGAAATGGAGATTGTAGTTAGGGAAAATCTACAGCAGATACAATTTTGGCATCCACCTCCAATGAACCATGTGGCTCAGTTTTACAAAAGGTTGCACAAAACATTCCCATGCATGTTGCTAGTAATATGCCCACAATCCATAATTTAAGGCATATGATCCAGAGAACAAAATCAGTCCCACATGCAATAGCACCACAAATGTACTCCAATAATAACATCCCACCAGAAGTGACTGTCACTTTCACTCACAAACCTTTTCTTTTGCGTGATATTCAAAATCCTCTAAAATGTATTCTTATCTTCTCTACAGCTCATAATTTGGTCACCCGAGAGAATACTGAAATGTGGATGATGGATGGGACTTTTAAGTCTACACCCCATCCTTTTATCCGAATTTACACTATTCATGGCAATATTAACAGTACAACTGTCACCTTAGTATTTGGTTTGCTGCCTGACAGACAATCTTCTACTTGTGCTGAGTTTTTTTCAGTTATAGAAGCCAAAACTGTCAACAAAAGTCCCAGGACAGTAATAATTGATTTTGAGCTGCAAATGATAAATACTATTACTAAACTATAACCAGATACCCAAATTCAGGGATATTGTTTTGACTTTTCCCAGGCATATTTGAGAAAAAGTCAGAAAATATCCTTAGCTTAAGATTATGGGGCCGATTCCGATTCAGGCCGGAAATCACTCCGACCGAGCCGGACTCTAGCAGCCCGACCGAACGAGTACGATGCGTACGCATGCTATCGGACTCGATTCGGTCGGACTCCCACTGAAGTCAATGGGAGCCGGTCGTACAACGCGTACGCGGGCTCCCATTGACTCAATGGGTGCGAGGCGAACAAGGGCGCCCCCTACAGCGGGTACGCGGCGATGCGAATCGCGTCGTACATGCTCAGGTAGGGGGGACCCATGGGTCCCCCCTGTGTGTGACTCGCGCGGCTACGTGTACATAGGGGTCCGACACGGACCCCCAAAGTCCGGCTCCGACTGCTCTTTCGAGCCGGACGGCGCGAGTCGGTCGGACTGCTCGAGGCGCGCATCGTACTTGCCCGGCCGGGGAACGTCTCCATTGCGCGGTGCAGACTGTGTCTGTGCGAGTCGGTCGGAGCAGGTCGGACCCGCGTACGAGTCGGTTGGTAATTTCGCGAGCGCTCGCATCGTACTCGCTCGCCCGGACGCACATACGAATCGGTCGGGAAAGAGGGCTCCGAATCGGATCCGGTTAAGCCGAATCCGATTCGGTGCCCTACCGGCCGAGATCGGAATCGGCCCCTATGTGTCAGACAGCAAACTTCAGTACAAACTTAAAAAACTAACTTGTTTGTGTTTTATTGCTCGTGAATGTGAAGATGACTTCTACACTGCAATTGTTCAATCAGATTATTTTACAGCAAATGAAGAGAAATCACATCTCTTTTAAAATATTTTGGGGACACCTGGATGGCCATCTGAGCCGGTCAGGTCGCAGGAGAAAGGAGGTAGTCAAGGTTCCCCATTGACTGGAGGAACTGCTACTTAACTTGCTTAGAGGGAGGAGTAAAAATAAACAATTCCATTGAAGTATGGCATAACTCTTTTAATAAACTCATTGGTAGGAGTCACCCTAACCTCTATCATTTCTTGCAAATTTTTGAACCGTTTAAAAAAAATAGAATGTGTCACCTATTGTGTATGAAGTAAAATATTTTTTTTCTCTTTGTGCTCGAAAAAGCTGGTGTGCCAGCAACTAAAACAGCACACAAAATTAAATAGCAATACATAATCTGCCATCTACAGTTCACAGCTTGTGTCACATCTGATTTTGTTCTGCATCTGTAGAAACTTAAGAATTAAGTTACAGTTGATCTATTTATTTCAAAAAACAAGTCTTGCCAAATTGTTAATTTCATCAGAAGTTCCAGCATGTCTATTGCTGTTCAGTGCTTCCATCTTGAAATGCTGTTTGCAACTGGCAAAAAATAAAGAAAGAAAAGTCACAATGTAATGAAAAAATTAAAGTTTGCATTTTTAGGCAAAATACGGTTTAATGAAGGTGTCTGTGGTTTTCAAAGATACCTTTTTTGAACAGTATCCTGCCCAAAAATCAAATCGCCCCAATGTGTGTGTTACAGCAACCTGCATGGGGATCAAAGGGCTGTTAGTAGAAACAAAAAACAATACTCTCTACACTACTTAAACATCTCTCCGCCATCCTTCCTTACAGTAAATGCATCTACCCAACAAAGTAAAATAAAGAAATTAAAGTTCCCTACCTGACTGCACTTCGCCTTTCACCACTTGCAGTCTGCAACGCACCACCAAATACAGAAACAAATGCCAAACCGTGTGTGCTAGGAAAGTTATAAAAATAGAAAACTGACAATTTTCTCCTTTTAACACATTGCCAAATCATGGGGAAAAATATAATTTTTTTTCAAATGCACCAGGGTTGCAATAAATTATTTGGTGTGCTTCTAAAATAAATATAAATCTGAAAATATTTTTTGAAAGCTTGAAATAAATTATATTTGCTACTTTAATAAATCTTTACACTGAAAACTGGGGTATTTATTTACATTTACATTTTAAATTATTAGATCATTGTTACATGTCCTCTAAAGTGTTTTAAAATGTTTAAGAATTTTTTAACAAATGCATTGTTTTCTGTTACACAGTAGTGTTTTTTTTTTTTTTTTAATAACTTGTTTTATATTTAAATTATTTAAAATTGATACTCAGGTTTGAAAAAAAAGAACCCGAGTACGAAAACACTACCCAACCCAATACCACCGTATCACATACATCCCATTGCTAAAGGTAAGTTTGGTATTCTCTTGTTGAACTTCATACATTTTTGCAAAAATAATTTAATACCACTTAATTACTACTCAGGTTTTTTTTTTTAAATACGTAGGTATTAAAACACTACCTCACCCAATACCACTATATCCCAAACATCCCACTCCTAAAGGTTAGCATAGTATTTTATGGTTGCGTATTGATAATGTTTACAAAAAAAATGTATTACCATTTAATAATTAATACTCAGTTTAAAAAAATTAAAAAAAGAGTATTAATATAGTACTCCCACCCAATACCTCTATGTTCCAAACAACCCACTCATAAAGGTTAGCATAGTATGTTCTTGTTGAGTATTATTAATGCTGATACAAATACTTTAATACCACTTAATAATGAATACTCCGTTTTTTTAATGCCTGAGTATTAATACACTTCCCCACCTAACACCCCTTTATCCCAAACAATGCACTCCTAAAGGCTAGTGTAGTATTTGTAAGTATATTTAAAACCGTTCTCAAAAAAATATAATATTGTTTAAAAATTAATACTCAAGTGGTTTAAAAAAAAAATATAATAATCATACGCTATCCCACCTAATACGCCTGTATCCCATGCATCCCATTGCTAAAGTTAAGTTTAGTATTTTCTTGTTGAACTTTATTAATTTTTGCAAAACATAATTTAATACCACTTAATAATTAATACCCAGCTTAAAAAATAAAAAAACTGGGTATTAAAACATTACCCCACCCAATACACTTATATCTCAAACATTCTGCTCTCAAAGGTTAGCATAATATTTTCTTGTTGAGTATTTTTAATGTTTTGTTTAAAAAAATAATTTGATACCACTTAATAATTAATACTCAGATGTGTTTTTATACCTGAGTATTAATACACTATCCCCACCTGATACCCCTTTATCCCAAACAACCAGCTCCTAAAGGTTAGTGTAGTATTTGTAATTATATTTTATACATTTAACAATTTTTTTTAATATTGTTTAAAAATTAAAACTTAGGTGCTTTTAAAAAACCTGAGTATTAATACAATACCCCACCCAATACCCCGGCAACCAATACATCCCGTTCTTAAAGGTAAGTTTAGTATTAAAATGCTAATTAATAATACTCATGTACATCATCCAAAAACCTTAACCATAGGTTTCTTTTATAAAAAATTAAATACATTCTCAATAATTTTATAAACTAAACCAATGCTCAGTTACTTAGGGCCTGATTACAATGGAGGATGGACTTCTGTCCGTCTGCCATCGTCCCGGGGATGAGGACCGCCCTCCTAAAAGGCGGCGGTCCCACATATGCAATTACGATGCGACAACCACCACGGCTGTCACATCTGCTATATTTAACATTGTGGTGGGTGCTGCTAGCTGCAGCACCCGCCGCGATGCTAAAAATGCTGAAAATGCATGTGGTGCCTGCCACATTGTGGAGGGAAATGTAGGGGGGCACCTACCCCCCAGTGGTCTAGCCCTTGGCACAGGGATTAAGGGGGGCCGGCTACGGGGCCCCAAATCCGTTTCCCCCTGCTGTGTCATGGCGGGTTGACCACCGCGAAACGAACAGCGGAAAAGGGATGTCATAATCCCGACAGCGGTGCCTGACAGGCAGTGCCACCATGCTGTGCAATGCGGCTGCTTCCATAGGCGGTCGGAAAATGACCACCTGTCAGAACCGTGGCGATCGGTCTTTCCGACCGCCACGTTTTCGCCTGCCATAGTAATCTGGTGGGCAGAAAACCGCAGTTCGATGCCAGAGGGCCCGCCACCAAGAGGCTGTCGAGGGGGACCTTCCGCCATCGTAATCAGGCTCCTAAATTCTGAACGCCTCCAAATACCACCGTACACACCTTAGATGCCTCCACTGTAGTTAGATTCATTGTATTCACCCTGATTACATGGCTGCCATTCGTGGTACCAGTATCCGTTGATTCAACTTGCATTGTAAATGCATCCGTGGTCAAGGTGCATCCGTGGTAATACCTTGCATAGTAAAGACATTCATTCTCAAGGAATCCATGTGACTGCCATCCGTGGTACAGACATCCATGGAAAATGCATTGTGGATTTGACTTGCATTGTAAATGCATCATAGATTCAACTTGCGTTGTAAGGGCTTTGTGGATTGGACTTGCATTGTAAATGCATTGTGGTTCGACTTGCGTTGCAAACGCATCGTGGATTCAACTTTATTGTAAACACATTTGTGGTCAAAGTGCATCTGTAGAAATAACTTGTGTAGTAAACACATTTACGTGGCAAGTGTTCCATGGTAAACATTATTTAATTTAATTTCATATAGCTTTATTTCGATTAAAAACCATAAAAGCATTTCCAAAAAATGACGCATGCTGCAATCCAGCATTGTTAGCAGATATTGTATACAAATCAAATTAGTTACAATCTCCATCTTGGCTTAAGATCATCTTGAACTTCCCATATGTGCTGGCTATAAAATCCAATACACATAAAGCTCAAGACATGAATCATATCAATAAAATCTTATAATACACTTAAAAACTTCATATCGCTTTCATGTGCATGCCTGAGTCTAGTATTGCATGCTTTCCATAATTTTGCCTTAATACGACAGAAGCATGGCCAGGGCATCACAAAATTCTATTACAATCTATTAAGTCTGAGGTGCTCAGCTAAATGTATATATTAGCAGCAAAAAAGAAAAAAAAAATTGAGAATGAAGCAAAACCTCACAGATACATAACAATGTTATCTATGCTTGAGTGGAGAGCTCTAACCAATGTTCTGAGAACCAATGTTTCAATTTTTGGAAAGGATTTTTGACCTCAGTATCCACATCCAACCCAGAAACTTAGCAACTGCAATAGCTGTAGTTAAAGTAGGATCGGTATCAGGATTCTGAGTGCATTTGCACAGCTTCTGGTCCCCAGGTTTTTGCAAAGTGAATATTGCAACCAGGGCACTGTTCTTAGCCCAAGTAGTTATGAAGGCTCTCCGGGGCAATGTGCCAACCCTAAATTGAAAATACAGCTTCCTATTTAATGGGACCGTGACGCCATCCCAATATGGGTCCAGTAAACTGTACCCTTGAAAATCCATAAACCTATCTATCAGAGACGTGCTATGGACCGCACGCGTCTCACATCAAAAGGTCCATGACCAATAATTAGACTTAATTACATCTGGGGATGGCATAGGTTTAAAAGTAGATTTGTCCCAGAGCCCCCTCAATTAATAGTGCTTTGATCTGTTGTAGCCATAATATTTTGTGAAACTGATCAACAGCTAACACATCTTTCAAAGGCATTACATAATGATCTAATTTGGGGGTCGACCACAGCCTTCTCCAGTATAAAAGTGGGTGCAGTCTAATTTTGGAAGACATTTCTTTTCTGCCCTGATCTAGCTTTAAAGGTTGAAATGGGGTACTAACAGAAAGGTGAGTTAGGTTTCTTAAGAACATGTTCTCAATAATAGTTAGTGCTGCAGTGTCCAAAAATCCCCATAGTTCCGACCCATACAGAGCAGAGCCCTGTGCCTTCGCATCATAAATTTGTAAATCCAGGCCTATTGGTTTTGTGTAAGAGCAACTGTGTTCTTTTAAGATGACCCCACTAATCTGCCTAAGCTTCATAGACACAGCGTCCACTTGAGGTTTCCAACCCATATCAGAAAACAAGGTGACACCTAGATAGTCGAAGACATGTGGGGATGCAATTGGCATGCATCCCATTGTTACTCTTCCCCTATAACCTCTTGGTTGATTAAACAACATTTAGTTAGTTTTTAAGGTGTTGCTCTCAAGCCCCGAGCATTACAAAATTCCTCAAAAAGAGACAGTAATCACTGTAAGCCCCCTGGTGTCTTAAAAATTAGCAGAGTATCATCTGCAAATAATAATATTGGTGTTTTGATGCCTGCCAACACAGGGGCATCAGTATCGCTCTGGGAGAAAAACAATACAATGCCATTAAGAAAAAGGGAAAATAGTGTAGGGGCTAAAACGCAACCCTGCCAAATGCCCCTATTTATAGGGAATGGTTCGGTAAGGTCACCCGCGGTACTTCAACGTCCCTGCGCAAAGTTTTCTTCATGGAGGCGTATCACAAGATTTAGCAAAATCAACGGCATCCACATAGACCTAAGGATATCCCATAACATTTTCTGTGCTACTAAGTCAAACGCTGACTTTACATTCACAAAAGCCACATACATAGAGCCGTTTCCAACTGCCACTACCTTCCAGTACAGAAGTAGAAAGCGAAAAGCCTGATCCAGGTTTGCTAGTTTTGTTCCAAAATCCAGCTTGGTAAGGGGAGAGTATGTTGTTATTTGAAATCCAAATCTTAATTTTAGCCAAGAATAAGCGAGCAATTTGTTTGTATATAATCAATTAAACTGATTGGCTGGTAATTCAGCCCGATCACCCTTTTTATAGATGGGGATTACTTCCGCACCTCTCCAAGATTCAGGAACAGAACAACCACCGGCAATAGTATTTGCCAACTTTAAAATGAATTGTGACCAGTTATGTCTATCCTCCAGAAATACCTCAGCCGGAATGCCATCAGGGCCTGGTGCTTTGCCTCCAGCTACTGCATCTAATGCCTTATGGATGTCAATTAGGTCAAAAAGAGGTTCCTTATGGAGGGCTGGATGATTGACTATCGCATAAACATTATGGGGCCAATTCCGATCTCGGTCGGAGGCGCACCCAATACCATTCGGTCGGGAAAAAAGCCATGCGAAAGCCTGTTTCCCGACCGATCCGTCCTAACACACCGAACGAGCAAGTACGATGCGCACAACAGCAAAAATCCAGCCGAGCCGTACTCACCCAAACCAGGTCCTGTTCCCCGACCGAGGCGAATCCGGAAACGCCGAATCGAGTCGCACGGAAGGAAAAATGCAGCCCCGTCCGGCCGGACAAGTACGATGCGCTTTCCGTGCGCGCCGAACCCGTCGCTACGCACGGCACGTCAAAGCATCCGGGAGAGGCGCACATAAGCTCCGATTCGCGCCACAACACGATCCACGGCTACGAGGCGAACACGCCAGCGACGAGGACGACGCGAGGCGACGAGGACGAGGCGAGCGACGAGGACGACGCGAAGCAGCGAGAAGGACGAACGACACGAACCAACCATGAATCCCTTCGTCCCGATCATACCAATATTCTACATTTACTACCGGAACAGGCACGGACGCGTACGGCGCAGAAGGTAAGCCAGACACCAACCACAAAACACATACAACACGTACACGACACATCACACACACACAGAGGGATGCAGAATATACTTACACCAGCAACAGCAGCACCATAGGGGCGGGATGCCCATCACCAATGCCACATATGCACACAGGGGCCTGAATGCGCACCACCACCCCTACCCAGGGGTGGCATGATGCCTACCACCACTACCACCCTCACCCAGGGGGGCAGGATGCCTACCACTACTACCACCCTCACCCAGGGGGCAGGATGCCCACCACTACTACCACCCTCACCCAGGGGGGCAGGATGCCTACCACTACTACCACCCTTAGCCAGGGGGCAGGATGCTTACCACTACTACCACCCTCACCCAGGGGGGCAGGATGCCTACCACTACTACCACCCTTACACAGGGGGGCAGGATGCCTACCACTACTACCACCATCACCCAGGGGGGCAGGATGCCTACCACTACTACCACCCTTACCCAGGGGGGCAGGATGCCTACCACTACTACCACCCTTAGCCAGGGGGCAGGATGCTTACCACTACTACCACCCTCACCCAGGGGGGCAGGATGCCTACCACTACTACCACCCTCACCCAGGGGGCAGGATGCCCACCACTACTACCACCCTCACCCAGGGGGGCAGGATGCCTACCACTACTACCACCCTCACCCAGGGGGGCAGGATGCCTACCACTACTACCACCCTTACACAGGGGGGCAGGATGCCTACCACTACTACCACCATCACCCAGGGGGGCAGGATGCCTACCACTACGACCACCCTTACCCAGGGGGGCAGGATGCCTACCACTACTACCACCATCACCCAGGGGGGCAGGATGCCTACCACTACTACCACCCTCACCCAGGGGGCAGGATGCCCACCACTACTACCACCCTCACCCAGGGGGGCAGGATGCCTACCACTACTACCACCCTCACCCAGGGGGGCAGGATGCCTACCACTACTACCACCCTTACACAGGGGGGCAGGATGCCTACCACTACTACCACCATCACCCAGGGGGGCAGGATGCCTACCACTACTACCACCCTTACCCAGGGGGGGCAGGATGCCTACCACTACTACCACCCTTACCCAGGGGGGGCAGGATGCCTACCACTACTACCACCATCACCCAGGGGGCAGGATGCCTACCACTACTACCTCCCTCACCCAGGGGGCAGGATGCCTACCACTACTACCACCCTCACCCAGGGGGGCAGGATGCCTACCACTACTACCACCCTTACACAGGGGGGCAGGAAGCCTACCACTACTACCACCATCACCCAGGGGGGCAGGATGCCTACCACTACTACCACCCTTACCCAGGGGGCAGGATGCCTACCACTACTACCACCCTTACCCAGGGGGGCAGGATGCCTACCACTACTACCACCCTTACCCAGGGGGGCAGGATGCCTACCACTACTACCACCCTTACCCAGGGGGGCAGGATGCCTACCACTACTACCACCCTCACCCAGGGGGCAGGATGCCTACCACTACTACCACCCTTAGCCAGGGGGCAGGATGCACACCACTACTACCACCCTCACCCAGGGGGGCAGGATGCCTACCACTACTACCACCCTTAGCCAGGGGGGCAGGATGCCTACCACTACTACCACCCTCACCCAGGGGGGCTGGATGCCTACCACCACCCTTAGCCAGGGGGGCAGGATGCCTACTACTACTACCACCCCCACTCATAGGATGGACAATGCATGACACAACCAGCACACCACAACCTAGGGAATGCAAGAAGAAGACATCCCCCAACACCATGACAAGCGTGTGTAGACTGTGTCAAATGCCTACAACACCGAACATAACTTTGAACATACAATGTGACCCCCTAGCACATGTGCCACACATATATGTGTGTGGCACCCACAATGCAAGCAGGCCATGACCATTGTGGCAATGGGGTCCAAACCCCCATCATCACAGTGACCAAAATGTAAGTGTGGGGTCCATAGCTGAAGCACATTTTGAACATTGTGGCAATGGGGTCCAAACCCCCATCACCACAGTGACCAAAATGTAAGTGTGGGGTCCATAGCTGAAGCACATTTTGAACATTGTGGCAATGGGGTCCAAACCCCCATCATCACAGTGACCAAAATGTAAGTGTGGGGTCCATAGCAGAAGCACATTTTGAACATTGTGGCAATGGGGTCCAAACCCCCATCATCACAGTGACCAAAATGTAAGTGTGGGGTCCATAGCTGAATCACATTTCGAACATTGTGGCAATGGGGTCCAAACCCCCATCATCACAGTGACCAAAATGTAAGTGTGGGGTCCATAGCTGAAGCACATTTCGAACATTGTGGCAATGGGGTCCAAACCCCCATCATCACAGTGACCAAAAGGCAAGTGTGGGGTCCATAGCTGCAGCACATCTTGAACATTGTGGCAATGGGGTCCAAACCCCATCATCACAGTGACCAAAAGGCAAGTGTGGGGTCCATAGCTGCAGCACATCTTGAACATTGTGGCAATGGGGTCCAAACCCCCATCATCACAGTAACCAAAAGGCAAGTGTTGACAAAGTAAGAGGTGCAACTGCCAAACTGCATGGATGATTCCTGGTCACAGAACAACAAACACATCAGTGGCAAAGTAGTGTATGTGTCCCATTGCAACATAAATTGGGGGAGCCAAATCCTGCAGTGCAAATAAGACATAACTTTGGCCATGTGCAGACAAACAACACCCATGGGGGCTGACACCGTCAACAATCATCAATGACACAATGACAGAAGTGACCATCCGAATGCAGACCCACATATTTGCACCAATGGGCACACACATGCAGATACCCTGTGGAGACTGCAGATGTGAGGCGAACAGATACCATACCATGGCAGCAATGGGACACACAATCAACAATTAGCAACAAATGAGGGTTCCCGTCCCATCAGCCTGGTCATGGAAGTGCCAACGGAATCATCAGCACAGATCCAACACACTTGTATAGCAATGTTGCACTGACAACACAGATGAGTTCTTCCCCATTGATGCCCAAACCTGCATGTTCACTGGAGATGGCCACACGGTCAGGGAAGTAGACGAATAGAACAATGGCAGGCACAACAGATGTGCAGGGGTGGAAGCCACAGATGTGAAGTTGCCAATCTAAGTAGGAAATCTCATTGCCAAATACTGAACACATGACACCCTCAGATGCTGCTATGGATGACATGGATACACCACAGGATAGGACACATAACCCCTGGACCACATGGGTTCCTGCACAGTAACACTTCATTATCATGAGACCAAATATCACCATCACTGCAGCAATGGCATTCTTAGCATCATCAACATCATGTACATCAGAAGCAAAAGCACTAGAGAACAGAAAGTTGCTTTATTCAGCATATGTGGCATTAAAAGTAGAAGTCCGGTAGAACATAAACAAAGGCCAATGGCCAGTCCATCAACAAAGTCACAAGTGGGTGACAGTGGCAGATGCCACCCTACACATGCCTGCACAAAACCAGGGACAATCCACTAGGAGGGGCAACCAGGGGGTAGGCCAGGCACCGCAGGGACAGGATCAGGGCTCACCAGGAGGAAGCAGGGAAGGGGTGGTGGGTGCTGGAGAGCCACTGACAACTGCAGTGGAGGTGTCTGACATGGTGTGTGCCGGCACAACTGGGGGGCATGGCTCAGATGTTGTGGGTGCCGGCACGACTGCAGTGGACCCTGCAGATGGAGTGGACAGGTCCACCACTGCAGTGCCCAAGTCAGACAGGGTGGTAGTGGACTCCACTGCAGTGCCTACCACCAGGGGAGGAGAATGGGGAACAGGCAAGGTGGGCTGGACAGAGGGGGAGGACACCCTCACCACATCAGTGGCACAGACAAGCGCAGCGGGGGTGTGGTGCCGGGAGAGCAAGTGGCAGGGGGAGAAGGCCGGAGCCTCTTGGGGATGGTATATCTGTGGGTGGGGGAACCTGGGGCAGGGTGTGGCGGGGGCACCTGTGGAGTGGGGGCCTGAGGGATGGAGGAAGGTGACCTGGTGCTTGAGCTGCAGGGCGGCGGTGGGGTCTTGCTCTTACCACTCCGGGGGACTTGCGGGTGGGGGCCTCAGTCTGTCTGCGCCTGGGGGAGGGTGTCCGGGGGCGAGGGGCACTCTGCTCCGTGTGGGGGCTTCCTCTTCCCCCTGGATGCTGGGGCAGCTGGATCGGAGGGGAAGAGGCCGAGGTCACTGAGGAAGAGGCGCTGGGTCTTTGGGGTTGCAGGTGAGGCAAGGGAGGGTGCTTTGGAGGGAGAGGCAACTGAGGACTGCGCAGTGCCCGTGGATGCGTGTGTGTGTACCAGGGCCCCATCCCCTGTGAGTCTGGTTTCAGTCCCCTGACTGTGCGTGCGTGTGCGTTTAGTTTGTGGCGTGTGTGTCTGTGTGCTGGATGTGTGTGTGCTGGTGTGTGCCTGTGCCGGTGTGTGTGTGCTTGGGACGGGCAAGGTGCTGGGGAGTGTGGATGGAGCAGAGGCAGGAGGGGTGAGGGACTGTCTGAGGAGGGACACTGCTGCCGTCAGGGAGGAGTCCATGGACCTGTTGCCCCTCTGTAGGTCAGACATGCCCGATGAGATGCCCTCCATGAACGACACCAGCTGAGTCAACAGTGCGGTGTGCGCATGGAGGACACTCAGCATGGCTGTCTGCCCTACATGGAGCTGGCGAAGGAGGTACACAGACTCCTCACTCAGGGCAGCAGGGGACACAGGGGCAGGGGGTGCGGTGCCTGGGCCAAAGGAGACACGCTCCCGAACATGGGAGCCTCCACGGACCTGGGGAATGGGAGCCAATGGGAGGGCGGTGGTGGTGCTGGTGGTGGCGGGGACAGCAACACTAGCTGGGGTGTGGTGGCTGCTGACACCCGCCTCCACAAGGGAGTCATCCTCCGAGTTGCTCTGGTCCTCAGCTGAGGTGGATGGTGCTGAGGATTCCTCGGTGTGGCTCCCCTCGCCCTCCGTGCCACTGGGTCCCTCCGACAACTCCTCGGCTGCTGACCCAGTCTGGCTCTCTGGCTCCTCCTGGTCCGTGGAGCTGTCCCCTTCCGTGGCCGTGGATGTATCTGCAAACAATGGGGAAACAGACAGACATCAGTCACCTGCACCAAACGCACACACCACTGTGAGCACAGCACATCACAGAGCAAGCCCTGGCATCATTAGTTGTACATTGCTAAAAGTGCCCTAACTGAACAGGAGAAGCCAATTGTCAGTCTGATGCCAAGCATGGCACTCACATCCCACATGGCCTTGCACCCATCTGTCTGGTGTCTGTTGTATTGCAACACCCCAGTGTGGACACATGCACCAAGTACACAGTAGTTGGACAGTGCAGAGGACACGGTGTGGACACATCACAGCTCTTGCCACTGAGTCAGTACAGGTTTCCGGATGAAAGGGATGCCCAGAGTCAAATAGGAAATGCATGTGATGCATACCAGCGACAGACACCATGATGCACCCATGTCCTGATAGCCAGCGCCACTATGGTGTGCATGTAGCACATGTCACTCCCCTGCAGGACCACAAATAAGTTGACACATGCCATGGCAGAGGCATGACTGTTAAGTCATACATCACTGTCTCAGTGATGTATGACTTGGCAGCCAGACAACAACACTATGCACTGTGTCACAATAGTAGGTCATGGGGAATGCAAGTCCTGGAGCTGCACAAGTGCACATGTACATCCCCCACACAACACATCATCTCAATCCTCATCTGTCCAGGTCACACCTATTGGACATATGGGAGACCTGTGACACTACCCTCTGAACCTGAGCCCCTCACAATTTGCTGTGAATGGGGAACAGCTGCCTGAACATCACATTCGCATACCCCAGTCTGCACGGGCAGCTGATCAAACACCTATGTGACACACAAGTATCGTCTCCTATGGTCACATCTCCAGGGGCATGCTGAGCCCCTACCAAGAAACACCACAGCAGTCCTGGCAACTAATCCACAGCACACTGACACAGAGGCAGACACCGGAGGGGTCAAATCACTGTGCACAATGTGCCAGCTGATACACGGGAGTGGCAGTACAGAGTGCATTGCATGGCCTGGAGTAGGCATGACTGTCCTGCTCCACATGAATGAGGGATGTGCCCTGGACAGTGGATAGCTGGCTATGTATGTGTGACACACGGAATCTGCACACTCCTGGGGCACAAACATTGTTCCCACCCGCTGCATGGGCGTGTGCCACATACCCCAGGCACATGTGGTGGCTCAGCTCTGCAAGTGGACCGCATATCAAAGCAACACGCAGATCACATGTCCAAACCCAGGCGTTGTGTGAACAATGGACCCACCCATGATGCCCACAACAGAGTTAGGGAAACAGATGCTGTCCCCCACCTTTAGTGAAGCAAACTGCAAGGACACAGTCCCAAGTGACACAATTCCCTGACTGTAAGGGCCACACCTGGGTATCAGATGAGCAGTGGGCAGTGCACAATAGAGGGACATGGCTCCTGGACAACATGACTGCTGCACTGTGGCAGTTGAACCAGGCCAGAGGAGGGCACAAAGCATGTAATACAGAGTTCACAGTGCAGTCTTTGACTCACCCCCTCCTTGCTGCTGTCTGGCCTTCAGCTGCCCATCCAGGTCTGGAAAGACCACTGCCAGGATCTGGAGCATGTGGGGGTCAGGGTCCGTGTTCCGCCCCTCCTGCGAGGAGGCGACAGCTTCAGCTGGACCCGTGCAATCCTCCGGGTCCAGCCCCGAAGGTCCTGCCACCTCTTCTGGCAGTTGCGGATCCGGCGCTTGTAGACCCCCACGGACCGGACAGCCCGGACGATGTCCTTCCAGATTTCCTGCTTCCGATGGGCATTAACCTGTGAGGATGACAAAGTGAAAAGGCCATTACCACACATGCAACATATCCGTGCATGACACAGTTGTATATACATGTCTCAATCACAGGGGCACATGATGTACACAGGCAGTGCAAAGCTGACCATGGACAGTTTGCCAGACGTCACTACATGGTATCATTGCATGGGAAGTAAAACCATGTTCAAATGCACTGTCACTGCACCATACCTGTCCAGTGCAAGTCACTACACACTATGGGGGTGACAACTACTCAGTGAGCCTGCTAGCCAGTGGCGTGCAGACTCTCAGCCTTGCTAGTCAGACAAAATGCACATTCAGAAAGGCAGTGCACAGAACACTCACCTGCTCCCCTGGTGTCCCATACAGCTTGCTGTACTGTGGAAGTAGGCTGTCCAGCAGGGCCTGGTTCTCTTCAAGGCTGAAGGCTGGGGCTCTCTCCACAGTACGTGCCATTGCAGGGTCCAGAGGGGCAGAGACAGCAGCAGTGCAGTGGCAGATGTCGTCTTGGAGCATGTAGTGCAGGCAAGTGGGCTCTCAGGGGAACAGCCAGCAATATATATGTGCTGGAGAGGCAGATACTGTCCCTTGTGTCCAAAGTGATAGGTCCAAGTCGTTTGCATCTTCTGAATCTGGCCAATCCATGGAATAGCAGCACCAAAACACGCCCACAGCATCCTTCAAATCTTCAACTTCATGACATACATGATTTTGCAACATTGTTGTGGGTGACCAACTGATTTTCCAGCAACCGACTCGTTCGAAATTCGAAAACGCGTCCGTTGCCAGGCAAGCCCATTGTCAATGGGTGCGCACCGATCGGTCCATTGCGGTACAACGCGCACAGGGGTACAACGCGTACCCGCACACATTGAAAGCAATGGGCCGGCCGGAGGCACCGATCGGTCCATTGCTGTTCAACGCGCACAGGGGTACAACGCGTACCCGCACACATTGAAAGCAATGGGCCGGCCGGAGGCACCGATCGGTCCATTGCTGTTCAACGCGCACAGGGGTACAACGCGTACCCGCACACATTGAAAGCAATGGGCCGGCCGGAGGCACCGATCGGTCCATTGCTGTTCAACGCGCACAGGGGTACAACGCGTACCCGCACACATTGAAAGCAATGGGCCGGCCGGAGGCACCGATCGGTCCATTGCAGTTCAACGCGCACAGGGGTACAACGCGTACCCGCACACATTGAAAGCAATGGGCCGGCCGGAGGCACCGATCGGTCCATTGCAGTTCAACGCGCACAGGGGTACAACGCGTACCCGCACACATTGAAAGCAATGGGCCGGCCGGAGGCACCGATCGGTCCATTGCTGTTCAACGCGCACAGGGGTACAACGCGTACCCGCACACATTGAAAGCAATGGGCCGGCCGGAGGCACCGATCGGTCCATTGCTGTTCAACGCGCACAGGGGTACAACGCGTACCCGCACACATTGAAAGCAATGGGCCGGCCGGAGGCACCGATCGGTCCACTGCAGTTCAACGCGCACAGGGGTACAACGCGTACCCGCACACATTGAAAGCAATGGGCCGGCAGGAGGCACCGATCGGTCCATTGCAGTTCAACGCGCACAGGGTACAACGCGTACCCGCACACATTGAAAGCAATGGGCGGGCCGGAGGCACCGATCAGTCCATTGCTGTTCAACGCGCACAGGGGTACAACGCGTACCCGCACACATTGAAAGCAATGGGCCGGCCGGAGGCACCGATCGGTCCATTGCTGTTCAACGCGCACAGGGGTACAACGCGTACCCGCACACATTGAAAGCAATGGGCCGGCCGGAGGCACCGATCGGTCCATTGCAGTTCAACGCATCACTGTACATGTGACTGGCATATGTCAGCATGCCTGTCTCAGATGGACATATGCCAGCCACAGATAGCTCCCAGGGAGTGAGGGGCACACCTACCACACGACAGCCTGTCCAAACTTTATCATAAGGCATGTAAGGCTGCATTTCCTATTGTGTGTATGTTGGTGTACATGTTGTCCTGTGGGTGTCACCTGTGGGCAGCCACCCCCAGGCTGTGCACGTGTTCATGGGGACAGGATCCTGGGTGTTACGTGTACGTGACCACTGTGATGTGCAACTGTTCATATCTGTGCATGTGCCATGGTCACATTTCACAGTGGTGTATGTGTATGTCATGTCACATACCCCGTGAGTCCCATGTGGGACGGTATGTTTGAGCCAGGGTGTCCCAGTGGCACAATAGTGATGGTCCTCCACAGTCTTTGTGCATGTGGTGTTTACAATGTCTCTGATTTCATGTGCACAATGGGAGACAGTCTCCACATCCACGTTGTGTGTGCATGGACTCTGATGTTGTGCGTGTGTGTCACAGACGTCCATGTCTGTCCTGCCGTGGCAAGTGGGGCCACTACCTGTGGGGGTCATGGTTGTTTTGCTGTGGTGTATACATGATACTCCATGTAATGCCAGTGTCCATGTGGCATTACAGGGTCCCTGGGAATGTACCTGTCGTTGAGCTGTGGTGCCTGGGGCACATCTGTCCTCACATGTCCCTGTGGGGGTTATTGTGACACGGCAGCAGGAGATGGGAACTGTGACACGGCCTCATGATATCCAATGGGCCAACCTGGGACTAATTGATGCCACCTGTTGGACCGTGTTGACAGATGTTGGCCATGTATGTACCATACATGTCCTTCCGGTACTGCACACTTCATGTAGTTGTGCCTCATAATGATGTATGTTGGGATCTTGAGTGTGTTCAATGCCGCATATGTGGGGTTTCTGACAATCTTGCTTACTTCTCCTCTGCACTGCAGGGCTCCTGCTGTCCATCGGCCATTCCCAGACCTGGCAACGATGGTGGAACGGGACAGCATCCGACGGTACCGCTTCACCAGGCAGCTGATTGAGGATTTGGCAGTGCAGTTGTCCCCACATTTGCAGCCTGGCCGGCCGTATCCTACAGCGCTGACCCCCAAGGTGAAGGTGATGGCAGCCCTACACTTCTTTGCCACTGGTACCTTCCAACATACTGTGGCGACTGCTGGTGGGATGTCACAGACCATGTTCAGCCGTGTGCTCCGCGATGTTTTGGCGGCAATGTTGCTCTTCCTGAACCGGTACATCTATTTCCCTAGACTGCGACGACTCACTGACGTGAAGAGTGACTTTTATGCCCTGGGGAGGATGCCGCATGTAATTGGCTCCATTGATGGGACACATGTGGCTTTGGTACCACCACAGGCCCAGGAGCAGGCCTACAGGAACCGCAAGCACTACCACTCGGTCAATGCACTGGTGGTGTGTCTTGCAGACATGACCATCACACACGTGTGTGCCCGTTTCCCTGGTTCAGCACACGATGCCTTTGTGATGAGGAGTAGTCGCATCCCCAGGATGATGGCACAGATGCAGAACCAGCGTGCCTGGCTTGTCGGTGTGTACTGACTTTGTGCCATTGTGTGTGATCTGATCTGTAGTATTCCGCCCACTGTTCCAAGTCAGCTAATGTGCACTTGTCTGTCCGTAGGTGACTCGGGATACCCCAACATGCCGTGGTTGCTGACACCCCTCAGGAACCCTGTGACACCTGCCCAGATGCGCTACAATGAGGCACATGGTCGGACCAGGAGAGTGATTGAGCGGACCTTTGGTCTCCTGAAGAGCCGCTTCCGCTGCCTGGACAAGACCGGAGGGTCCCTCCCATATGCCCCTGCGAAAGTGTGCAAGATTATCATCGTCTGCTGCATGCTCCACAACCTGGCAGTGCGGAAGGAGTTGCCTCTCATCCAGGATGACAATGACCAACATCCGCCACCTGTGGAGGATCCTGGCCTGGACCACGATGCCAGTGACGATGATGATGATGATGATGGTGATGGTGATGTCCGCACACAGCTCATCACCAACTTCTTTAGCTGAATGTGAGTATCCTGAGGTGTCATGTCAATGATGTGAGTTGGCATGATGTGTGGGTGGTGCTCTGGTGCTGTGGGAGTGTGTCCATGGGCCACTTGACTGGATGTGTGTTGCGATGTGTGCTAACAGGTGGGCTGTACTCCCCAACAGTGTTGACATGCTAACTTGGTTCTGGGTGGGTATCTTGTAACATGTATTGTGCATGTGTTTTGCTGTTCTGTCCTGTACTCCATTGCTTTTGACTGTGTGTCATTTCTGTCCTTCACAGGGTACTTTCAGATTCGTTTGGTCAACTGTGTCCACCGACGACGTGATTGCACATCCAGGCTGGTAGCTGTTGTGTCCCTACAGGTGATGTGCGCCACACCCATGGACTTCCTTCCGTCTACAGTTGTTGACTGTGTGCCCGCTGCCAGGTGGGGTTACCTTGCATCTGTAGTGGTTACGGCATGTTGCAACTGTGTAATAAACCTGTGCTTCACTTTGTGATGTGCGTTGTCTGTGGTCACATATTTGACTGCCATTTGCTTACTGCACCTGTGGGCTACTTGACTACAACTGGGAATGGGTGTGGTGTCTGTGCATTGCACCGTCTTCCCTGGCAACATCAGTGTAGGCAATGAGTCAGATGGCCTAGGTGTGTATGTGTCGTGTAGCCCTGGTGGTGTGTCTCCCTCATGTGTGTCACGTTTCCTGTACTCACATGCCTGTGTTGTCCTTGCTGTTGCAGTTCGCATACACAGTGTAATTTTGCAGTTCATCATCCCCATAACAGCACCCACGTTGGAATCACGACAGAGGCAAGTATGGTGTATTAGTGTGTTTATTGTGATACATTTGTGTTAATAGTGCATAGGATGGGTTGTGCTGTACATGAATCTTGCAATCCCAAGTTCCTAGGTGAATTGAAAGTCCGGGTAGACAGGATCCCCAGTATCGGGGCCACAGTTGTCTGACACATTGGTCCAACTTGTACTCCCCATGCAATGTGTGGGAGTAGTGTTGCCGTCAACAGGGTGAACAGTCTGTGCACAAAGGCGAACATCCAGAACAGGTTCAGGCTTCCTGGGAGTTGCGCTTGGCCATCGGCCTCTCACTTTTCCCTCCTCGGACGACCCCTCTTCTTGGGGGGGCCCTCAAGTGCAGGCTGCTGCGGTGCAGGGGACTCTCCGCCAGAGTCCTCCTCCCTCCCTGTGGCAGTTGCAGTTTGTTCGGCACCAGATGTTGTTGGCACACAGGGAGGTGTGGACTGGTTGCTGTTCATCTGGCGGAGGCATTGTAAAATGTCCCTGTGCACCGCCGTCATCTCATGCAGTGCATCCCACTTGGACTCCACGCGGGACATGTGTGAGTCCACACGGGACATGTGTGACTCCACGTGGGACATGTGGGAGTCCAAGCGGGCATGATGGGCAGCCTGCTGCTGTTTAATGTCTCTGAGGAGCCCCACTACCTGGCTGAGCTCTCCGGTGCTGGACTGGTACGCATCAGCTATGCGTACCAGTTGTGGGTCATCATGCACACCAGCAACGTCTGCAAGCAGCGACCTCTGTCTCCCACCCCTCCCACCACCCCTGCTGACATGTGCAGTGTGTGCAGTGGCACGCACAGATAACCCTGGTCCACCTTGGGGGTTGGTGGTGGTGGTGGTGTCCATGGCCCCAGGTTGGTCCAGGGTCACTGTGCTGGTGTTGCTCCTTATTCTGTCCATGTCGGCAGGGATGGTATTCGTGGTGACAGTCGTTGTAGGGGTGGGTGCAGGGGGTGCAGCTGGTGGTCCTGCTGGTGCTGCAGCTGGTGGTCCTGCTGGTGCTGCATGTTGACTTGCACCGGATGTGCCAGGTTGTTCTTCATCGTCCAAGGAGGACAGAGGCTGTACGACGCCAGTGAGCTCGGCATCCTCTTGAGCCTGGGACTGGGACTCCTCAGCGTCTGCTGCTGTGTCCCCATCATCACCTGTTTTTGGGAGACACAAACAATGTATGTCATGTTTCTGCAGGCATCAATGGTTGACACACATGACAGTTGTGACTGTGCCTCTGGGTGCGGGCCTGTACATTGCATTGTCCTGAGTCGTCACAGTCAGGGGTTGATATTGGTGTGGCACATTGTCCTGCATTATTTGGGCATTTCTATGTATTTTCTGGGGTGTGAACATGGTCTGCATTGGTTGTGTTTGGTTGGCAGCCGGACCTCCTTCCCACCCACCCAGCCAGTCAGTTATCCCACCATGGAACGTGCTTGCATTGCAGGGAGTGTAAGTTGTCTCTCAGGATGTCAGTCAGTGGTGTCCTGCTGTTTGTTGGTGCACAGTTGCCAGCAGGGCCTTGTGCTCCCCACAGCAGTAGCCAGTGTCCGCCATCTTGTGAGTCCTCCACTTCCTGTGATGTGAGCATGGTTCAGGGTGGTGTTGATGGGACAGTTGTGGGGGTGACCAATATCAGTGACTACGACTCCCATCATGCTATTGCCTCCACCCCCTTCCCAGCATGCCCATGCTTCCTTCCTTTGACTCTGCTTCCCTGTGGGGTGGGCTGGCTGTGCTGACAGGATGGCTGGGAGTGTTGTCCTGGCAGTTGTTTGGCTAAGAGTCCCAAGAGTGTCCCTGTGCTTCACACAACATAACCCAGGGTGGTGGTTCTTTGTGGGATCTTGTGTTAGGATGGAGGGCATTGCATTCTACCAGGTGGGTACTGTGGAGTTTGTGTTGGGGGTGTGTGTGAGGGGAGGTGCTTGTGACTATAGTCAGTGCTGCAAGTCCCCCTTCCCACCCAGCCAGCCAGATATCCCACCATGGAACGTGCTTGCATTGCAGGGAGTGGAAGTTGTCTCTCAGCATGTCAGTCAGTGGTGTCCTGCTGTTTGTTGGTGCACATTTGCCAGCAGGGCCTTGTGCTCCCCACAGCAGTAGCCAGTGTCAGCCATCTTGTGAGTCCTTCTCCACTCCCTGTGATGTGAGCATGGTTCAGGGTGGTGTTGATGGGACAGTTGTGGGGGTGACCAATATCAGTGACTACGACTCCCATCATGCTATTGCCTCCACCCCCTTCCCAGCATGCCCATGCTTCCTTCCTTTTGACTCTGCTTCCCTGTGGGGTGGGCTGGCTGTGCTGACAGGATGGCTGGGAGTGTTGTCCTGGCAGTTGTTTGGCTAAGAGTCCCAAGAGTGTCCCTGTGCTTCACACAACATAACCCAGGGTGGTGGTTCTTTGTGGGATCTTGTGTTAGGATGGAGGGCATTGCATTCTACCAGGTGGGTACTGTGGAGTTTGTGTTGGGGGGTGTGTGTGAGGGGAGGTGCTTGTGACTATAGTCAGTGCTGAAAGTCCCCCTTCCTACCCAGCCAGCCAGATATCCCACCATGGAACGTGCTTGCATTGCAGGGAGTGGAAGTTGTCTCTCAGGATGTCAGTCAGTGGTGTCCTGCTGTTTGTTGGTGCACATTTGCCAGCAGGGCCTTGTGCTCCCCACAGCAGTAGCCAGTGTCAGCCATCTTGTGAGTCCTTCTCCACTCCCTGTGATGTGAGCATGGTTCAGGGTGGTGTTGATGGGACAGTTGTGGGGGTGACCAATATCAGTGACTACGACTCCCATCATGCTATTGCCTCCACCCCCTTCCCAGCATGCCCATGCTTCCTTCCTTTTGACTCTGCTTCCCTGTGGGGTGGGCTGGCTGTGCTGACAGGATGGCTGGGAGTGTTGTCCTGGCAGTTGTTTGGCTAAGAGTCCCAAGAGTGTCCCTGTGCTTCACACAACATAACCCAGGGTGGTGGTTCTTTGTGGGATCTTGTGTTAGTATGGAGGGCATTGCATTCTACCAGGTGGGTACTGTGGAGTTTGTGTTGGGGGGGGTGTGTGAGGGGAGGTGCTTGTGACTATAGTCAGTGCTGCAAGTCCCCCTTCCCACCCAGCCAGTCAGTTATCCCACCATGGAACGTGCTTGCGTTGCAGGGAGTGTAAGTTGTCTCTCAGGATGTCAGTCAGTGGTGTCCTGCTGTTTGTTGGTGCACAGTTGCCAGCAGGGCCTTGTGCTCCCCACAGCAGTAGCCAGTGTCCGCCATCTTGTGAGTCCTCCACTTCCTGTGATGTGAGCATGGTTCAGGGTGGTGTTGATGGGACAGTTGTGGGGGTGACCAATATCAGTGACTACGACTCCCATCATGCTATTGCCTCCACCCCCCTTCCCAGCATGCCCATGCTTCCTTCCTTTTGACTCTGCTTCCCTGTGGGGTGGGCTGGCTGTGCTGACAGGATGGCTGGGAGTGTTGTCCTGGCAGTTGTTTGGCTAAGAGTCCCAAGAGTGTCCCTGTGCTTCACACAACATAACCCAGGGTGGTGGTTCTTTGTGGGATCTTGTGTTAGGATGGAGGGCATTGCATTCTACCAGGTGGGTACTGTGGAGTTTGTGTTGGGGGTGTGTGTGAGGGGAGGTGCTTGTGACTATAGTCAGTGCTGCAAGTCCCCCTTCCCACCCAGCCAGCCAGATATCCCACCATGGAACGTGCTTGCATTGCAGGGAGTGGAAGTTGTCTCTCAGGATGTCAGTCAGTGGTGTCCTGCTGTTTGTTGGTGCACATTTGCCAGCAGGGCCTTGTGCTCCCCACAGCAGTAGCCAGTGTCAGCCATCTTGTGAGTCCTTCTCCACTCCCTGTGATGTGCGCATGGTTCATGGTGGTGTTGATGGGACAGTTGTGGGGGGCAATATGTGTGACTGCGACTCCCATGATGCTATTGGCTACACTGACTTGGCCAGCATACACAGAATTCCTTCCTTTGAGTGGTCTTCACTGTGTGTTGGTGTTGTTGTGGTGGCTACATGTGTGGATGTGTTTGTTAGTTCTATTTGTGCCACTGCCTAGCTGTAGTTGTGGTTGTGTTTGTACATGTGTTGGCACAGTTGGATGTGACTTTTTGATGGCATGTGTTGTGTTTATCTGACTGACATACACATTTTGGGATGATTCTGTTCTGGTTGCTGTGTAATTGCTATGAGTGCATGGTTTGACTCTCCCTTGACAGTGATGTGTGTGTGTTTTGTGGCAGTATATTGTGTACATTTGTTGTGTACTCATCAGGCTCTGGGATGTCCTCTAGTCCATATACGCTCACTGGCGGAAGGATGGCCCGCACCTTCTCCTCCCAGGGCCTGAGGTATATTGGCTTGGCAGGAGGGCCACTGCCGGTGTGTTGGCTGTTGATGTAGTCTTGCTTCAGCAGTTTCCGTACCCTCCTGCGCACGTCATACCACCTGTTCTGGATGTCGGTCTTTGTGCGCCGACATGGTGATTGGGCGTTCACCCTGTTGATGATCCTCTCCCACATCTTGGTTTTCTGCGACATGGGGGTCTGTTGGACCAATGTGCCAAACAGCTGTGGCTCTACCCTGAGGATCTCGTCTACCAGGACTTCCAATTCACAATCTAGGAACTTGTGATTCTTCTTGGGGGGCATGGTGATGGGTGGTGATGGTGAGTGATGTGTGTGTTGGTGTGCAGGTGAGGGTGTGTGAGTGTGTGTTTTGCTGGGTGTATGTGAGGTAGGTATTTGTTGGTGTGCTGATGGTGTGTGGCTTGTGTGAGGGATGAGCTGTGGGTGTGTGGTTGCTTTCTCTTGGGTGCTGGCAGTGGAATGGCATTTGCAAAGGCTCATGGTAGTGATTTGTGTCCTTTATATAGGTGGAGTTGTGGGTGTGTCTTTGTTCTCTGTCCCCACCCCCAGTATTTATTGGCTTGGTAATTGCTTGTTTGGCCTTTTTTGGGTGATTTTTCCTTTGTGCTGTTTGTGTATGTTGGAAACGTTCTTGTGACCGAGTCGGACCCTGCATTGGTCTCGTACGGTGTTCTCCGTTTCGTTCACGCTGTGTTTGTGCAGTTTTCTATGCTGCGTACGCGTCGGTCGCGGTGTATTGTGTTGCTTCGGCTCGGTTTTGTATGCGTGTCGGTCGTACGGCTTGTCCTCCGTCCGACTCGCTCGTGGTTTTCGCGCCTTGCATCGTACTTTGCGGTTTGGAGTTCGCGTGTACGTTTCGGTCGGATTTGTTCCGGGTGCATGTCGGTCGGTTGGATTCGCGTGTTTTTCCGGCCGGATTGCTGTTTTCCGTGCTGCTCGGTCGGTCGACTTGGTTTCGGTACGTGTTGGTCGAATTTTTCGCGCCTTGCATCGTACTTGGCGTGTCGTGCACCACGGGTACGTGTCGGTCGGTATTTTTTCCGGATCCGAGTCGGTCGGTGCTTTTTCCGGCCCGAATCGGAATCGACCCCTATGTGTGTTATTGCCCACGAAGTAAAGGATGTTTCCCAAAATTCTCATTTTAGAGTGGTGAACAGCTAACGTGATGAAAGCTGCTTTGGCACATTTTACTTGATAGGCATGCAAGTGAATATCCCTGTAAATTTGTATACTTCATTTCTTTGTATGGATATAATCCTTGCAAAATCACCATTTTCTGTTTCAGACTTTTGCATGTGAAAATACGAAGACAATTTCTCAATAAACCAATTGATTCCTGCCAAATGCTGCAAATACTGCTACAGTTTCATTTGTATACAGGGGCTTTTTCACTCCTCACACTACTTAATGGCAAACCCATCTGCACCCGTCTGTGCCTGGACCATGGCCAGTGCCACAGACCCTGGTTCTCAGACCTTCCACCGATATGACGCCAGCCCCCCCAACATCGGACGCCACACTGCCTGCCACCTCGTATCACCGAAAGACACCCAAGTACCTTTCTCCTGCCTTAACTGCAGCTGCACCCTCACCCACCTCCACACTCCAGCTCCTCCCACCAGCCAGCCAACCCACAGTGCACCTGACCGGCTTAGCTGCATCCTCAACACACGCTCCCTACACAAGTATGCCACAGAACTCTGGGACCTCCTCGACTCCGATCCCCTGACAATGCCTTCCTCGCGGAAACCTCAACGAACCTCAACGAACCCCACCGACCGGCCTGGAGGAAGCATCGCCATCGTCCAGAGGAACTCCCGCCACGTGACCACCCACTCGGACAACCCAATGACAACCATGGAACATCTCCCAGGTCCAGACCAACCCCAACACCACACTCTATGGCACCCTCGTCTACAGACTGCCTGGCCCCCACCCGCCTTTCACTGACACCATCATCGACTTCATCATACCCTAGGCTCTCGCATCCACCAATTACATCCTGCTTGTTGACCTCAACGTCCACCTGGACAACCCAAATGACCAGAACACAGCATCCCTTCTGGAGTACATCGACAACATTGGACGCAGGCAGCAAATCACCTCTCCGACCCACGCAATGGACACACACTCGACCCTGTCTTCTCCGCCAGTGAAAACATCACCTACAGTCAAACCTCCAAACCCATCTGGACCGACCACCACTGCATTAATTTTGCCTTTACCAAAACCCACCATACACCACCGCACCCACCACACCCCCCTCCGTAACTTGAACAAGGTCATTGAAGAACATCTCAATGCTACCCTCAACACAACCACACCACAGACATCTACAGATGCCAATACCATGGGTCGCAACCTTCACCGATGGATCTCCAACGGCTCTGACGTGCTGGTGCCCCTCAAGAAAGCACTCAGCAAGCAACGCTCCAAGAAAGCCAGTTGGTTCACTGCTGCCCTCCACGAGTCCAGATGCACCTGTAGACGTCTCGTGAAGAGATGGAGGAACAACAAAACCCCAGAAGCCCACACAGACTACAAAGCCGCCATCACAGCACACCACCACCTCCTCAAAACTACAAAGAAAATGGTCCTCCAAGAGAGAATCAATGCACACAACAGCAAAGAACTCTTCGTAATCATTAAGGAGTTCGCCAAACCCAACAGCAGAAGCACAGAAGTTCCACCCTTTCAAGACCTCTTCAACAACTCTGCACCTACTTCCACCACAAGATCAAGCAGGTTTATGACAGTCTCAACACCCAAGACCCGCCCATCACTCCTGCCACCACCACACGCTACGACGCCACCCCACAACAGATCCTATTCAACTGGACTCCGCTCACCATAGAAGACACTCTCAGGACCATATTCACTCCGGAGCACCCTCAGATCCCTGCCCGCACCACATCTTCCACAGAGCTGCCACCACCATCGCCCCCAAATTACGCCACACCATCAACTGCTCCATCGAGATGCCACCTTGCCCGACGACTGGAAACACGCCAATATCAACCACTCCCTCCTCGACTGGGGAGAAAAAGCACTCCTCATCCTCTTGGTCTTCTTGGCTGCCTTCGACACAGTCTCCCACCTCACCCTAAGCACGAGACTCCATGACTCCTGCATCCGCGACAAAGTGCTGGACTGTATCTATCCCTTCCTCACTGGTAGAACACAGCGTGTCAGACTACCACCATTCCTCTCCGAATCCATGGGGATCTGCTGCCAAACCCCTCAGATCAACGTTGTCTCCTCATCATGCTTCCACATTCTTCGCCTGCTTTGAAAGACCTTCAGATAAATCCCCACTGAGGCCAGAAGGACAGTCACCCATGCACTCATCAGAGCAGACTCAACTATGGCAACGCACTCTAAGCAGGCATCACCCAGAAACTCCTCAGGAAACTAAGAACGTTCAAAACGCCTCAGCCAGACTGGTCCTCAACATCCCAGCAGCAGCCACATCTCTGAACACCTGCGAGAACTCCACTGGCTCCCAGTCAACAAAAGAGTCACATTCAAGCTCATCACACATACCTACAAAGCCCTCCATGACGCCAGACCGGCATATCTGGACCACCGCCTCTCATTCCACGTACCCACCAGACACCTCAGCTGAACTGGCCCTTGCCATCGTCCAGCGGATCCTCAAGACCAGGACCGGAGGAAGATCCTTCTCCTATCTCACTGCTAAAACCTGGAACACCCTGCCTCTCCACCTCTGGCTATCCCCATCACTAACCCAATTCAGGAGGGATCTCAAGACCTGGCTCTTAGACTGAACCTCAGGACCAGTAGCCCCCCGCACATTGAGACCCTCATGGGTGAGTAGCTGCACTTTACAAACTCTGATTGATTGATTGGTTGGTTTGGCATTGTAAGTCTCTATTTGTAAGCACAAGTATATGTTTGGAAAGAAGAACACATAAATACATTTAGCTGTTCATGATATACTAAAGTCTAATAATTTTAAGCATCTAAGTATCAACTTAAACACTTGTATCACTCTCTTATAACTATTCTAAGGCTATTACTTATCTTATTTAAATCAGTGTCTGCCTGCGTGTGTCAGCGTATGTATCAGTGTGTGAGTGGATGTGTCATTGTATAGATCAGATTGTGCTTGAGTATGTCAGCGTATGCGCCTTTGTGTGCCTGTGTCTGTCAGTGTATGCATAATTGTGTGACAGGATCAGTGTGTGCCTATGTGTCTCATCATATGCATCAGTGTGTACCTGGGTGTGTCAGGATATGCAACATTGTGTGCCTGAGTGTATCACTGTATGTACAAGTTTCTGCCATTATCAGTATGAATGAGTGTGTGACTGAGTGTGTCAGTGTGTGCATAAGTGTTTTTTTTTACTGTTTTACTGTATGCATGAGGGTGTACCTGGATATCTGAGTGTATCCATTACTATCTGATTGGGTGTGTATGTGTATATATATGTGTCTGCCTGGGTGTGTTGCTCTATACATCAGAATATATATGGGTGTGTCAGCATGTGCATCACTGTCTGCCTGAGTGTGTCAATGTATGCATAAATGTGTTCCTAGATGTGTTACTATGTGCATCAGTGTATGCCTGTTGTGTTAGTGTACACATGAGTGCCTGCTTCAATGTGTTAATGTATGCATCAGTGTGCACCTGGGTGTGCTCCTATATGTATTAGAGTGTGTCTGGGTGTGTCAGTGTATGCATCAGTGTTAGTTTACATCTGGCAACATTAGAGTTCACTTAGATGTAGAAAAAATGAAGTTTACGTTTTGCAGGGAGTTTTAAATGCCTACTGAATCTGGCAGTAAAATGCACACACAGGCTGTGATTGGTGACTTACAGTGTCAGTCCTTGACAATATACCAAATAAATGTAACAGTCCCTCTCTACATGTGTCACTGGACATGAAAGTAACTACTTTGATGTATATCTGGCTGTCTTACTATCTTTATAGCTCTCTATATGTAACTGGCTGTGCATATTACTTAGTGGCTCTATTACTAAGTGTTGGGGTTTATAATTATGTATGCAACTGCCTGTTACTGCTGGTTACTTAAGTGCGGTTTGGGCATGTGACTGAATGTGTAAGTGCTTCTGTCTCTGACTGGGTGGGTGAGTGTCTGTATAGTATTGTAAATATGTATGTAAGTTCCAAAATGGGTGGGACACTGGGTGTTTAGCTGGGCATATGACTCTGAAAGTCCGCATATGACTCACTCAAACTTGAAAGTACATATCTTACCTTCTAAAAACATAGCACCCTGCCCTATGGCCTGTCGACACCCTACCTTAGGGGTGATTTATCTAGTACAAGGAAAGTTTAAGGCTTAGTAAGCAGGTATCAAAGCCAAGTCAACCTGACATGAATAACCACACATAGCCTCTATAGTAGCAGGCCCAACGCATGTTTATGTTATGTTATGTTAGGGGATTTGTAGAGCGCATGGCTACCCCGACAAAGGGACCTCCCATTGCTAAATGTCAGAGGGAAGGGTGCAGGTTTAAAGGGCTACTTGTCTATTTGGGTGATTAGGAGTATCAGTACTTGAGTACATACCTAAATAAGTATATCAGTTCCTTTCTGGGTATGTCACTGGATATGTAAGTGACTAAGTCACAATCTCTTTCTGTTGAGTTGCAGCATCGGTGGAAGACTGCATGTATAACTGGGCATAGGGGTCTGCAAGTGCACGTGTAACTCAGTGAAACTCAAATAGGACATGACTAACCTTTTAAAGAGAAAGCAGCCTGCCTTCTGACCTAGCAGAGGGGTGTGTTGTGTGTAGTAAAAGGTACATTTAAGACTTGGCAAAGATGTACTTAATGCTAAGTCAAGCTGGTAGTAAAACTGCACACACAGGTTCTGCAGTAGTAAGCCCAACCTATGTTGAAAGGAGTTTTTCTCTGGATGGGCAACTAGGTTGTGTCAGTACTTGAGTACATATCTGAGTGAGTGTATCAGTTCCTCTATGGGTGTGCCACCAGATGTTTAAGTAAGTTTGCTGCTATGTGACTGGCTGTTTAGCAACTCTATGGGTCTCTAAATGTGCATGTAAGTGTCTGTATGAATTGCTTACTGCCTGAGTTTGTGAGTTTAGCGGTATGTAACTGTGTGTTCAACTGCCTCTGATACTGCTGCACACATAACTGCTGTGTGGGTGTGTGAGTGAATGTATAAGTACATCTCTCCCTGTCTGACTGGATGCATAAATGGCTCTATGCTTTCATAAATAGGTATGTGAGTTGCAGTATGGGTGGAAGACTGCACGAATAACTGGGCATAGCCGTCTGCAAATGCACGTGTAACTCAGTGAAACTCAAAAGGACATGTCTTACCTTTTAAATAGAGAGCAGCTGTCCCTCTGGCTTACCTACAGCCTACCATAGGGATGAGTTATATGTAGTTCCTGCTGCATACATAAGTGCTGCATGATCATGTCACTGAACATGCACATGCATCTGACTGTCTCTCTATCACAGCCTAGATGAGTAACAACGCTTTTTTACATATGAATAGAAATTGTTGTATGGGTGAAACACTGCAAATTTATGCCTAGGGGTCTTGAAGTACACATGTGACAGAATATGACTGAAAAGGGCATGTCAAACTATTTAATCACATGCATGCCTGCCCTATGACTTACCAACACCCTACCTAAAGGCTATCTAGTACATAGCTACCAAGTGTCACAGATTCATGCGTTGTGTTCTGCTCCAACCCAGGTTTTATCCTTTGAATTCTGGAACTTGTAATCTTCCTTTATAATGGAATAATGAGCCTGCATGTCCCAACATTCAATAAAAACCTTGGTCTGGAGCAGCACATCACTCATAGACATGTGAAACATTGCAGGGCTGCTAGTATGTAGTTAAATAGAAGTTTAAAGCTTAGCAAACAGTTTTTTTTTATCCCTACTATACCATGCAGTAAAACAACACATGCACACTCTACAGTTCCAGGGCAGCACATTGTTAAACAACTTGTCACATAGCTACTCTCACCCTCAGACACACAGACACATACACACATCCAGAAAAATCAATATATAAAAACACTCACAAAACCACTCACATATCCCCTCATAGAGTTTTTTAAGGTTCAATCTAATTCACATACCTGAAAATTTAGGTAATTGGTCAAATGTTTTTTATTGCTCTTATTAGATGGATTCAACTCTCTCAGAAAATATGAAAACTAAGCATAAGAATGGCAAACCAGTCTCATACAAAGCAACCATTAATGGCAACCTTTTCAGCTTTGCACTCTCTGGTACTGTTAAAGGCAGCAAATAAAAACAGGCTTTTATATTTTACTTGTGTTTCTCCACTTTCAATGGTTAGTGTGTGTTAACCCTTTCTTGCACTTGGGAAGCTCAATATATTAGGGCATTTCTGCATATTCAAGAGTTCGTCGTGACCCTCAGTGTGACCCCGTGTAACTTCGCGCATATGTATGGTAGTCCAAAAACGTATTTACCTCAGTACTCTTCATACTTTGCAACTGCCCTAATCTTTATTACATACATGTGACTAAGATAATAAAAACTCATTAATAAATAATGAGCGTAAACCACTCTAATTTTAACAAACAGACTACAGTCTGTTTAATGCCCTTCCACCCTCACTCTCTTAGCACAGTTTCCATAGCAACCCCCTGTAGAACACTCTCATGAACCAGTAGATCACAAGTTCACAACATCTTCTAGAAGCAGCACATTACTTTCCAACTGAACTGTGGCAGGTGTGACTGTTTGCAACTAAAAGCATATCCAACATTGTATACATTTTTTTTATTTCTCCCTGAGCCAATGACTTTTTCTTAAAAATCACTACCTAATTTTAACTGCCATTTACACCATCCAATCAATCCTTTTTAGGTCGAGCCTAGCGTTGCAGCGCATGCGCTGCTCGCTTTGCAAGGCATGCAGTATTCAGTATGGCGTGGAAGCTCAGTGGAAGCTCCGCCCACTCTCCGCCCATCTTTTTCATTGGCTGTGCTACTAAATGCTGCCTTCCGATTGGGTGTAGGCTTGTTAGTCCCTCCTTATGACAGCCATGTTGTCATTTGTGTCCTTAAATGGCTACTGTCCCTTTACTTCAGCACTACTTTTTTCCCGTGCCCCCGTCACCCCCCGCAGTCCGTGCCTTCTCGACCGCCCTCCCGCAGTCCGTGCCTTCCGCAATCCCAGTTTGCAATGCAATAGGTCTCGCGTAAATGCGAGTCCTTTTGCATTGCCAATGCTTTTTTTTGCTGTGCTTATTTACATTATCTCCCCTGCACAGCAAGCAAAATCATTGTCCCCCTAGCTGCTCGCATTTCAAGCGTCTCCGTGTACGCCTCGTTCTTTTGTTTATTACTTTCATTTATCGCACGAGGCTTGGAATGCATCGGACTCCAAGCCTCGCTTTCACCCCTGAGCCCCGCCTCCGAAAAGCAGTAGGTCTTCCGGTCATGAATTTATGTTCTTTCAGCTGCATGACAGCGGAGTGCTTTTCACACAGCCGAACTCCAAGCTGTTCTTTGGGCCATGAATTGTATGTGATTTGATTAGCTGCATTACTTCGCTGTCTGCCGGACTTCGAGGCAGCTCGTTATGTGATCACCGTGCATATCCTCCCTCCCATCCACTCTTTCTCCCTCCCCTGCTTTCCCTTCCTTCCTTGTCCCTGCTCTGCTTTCCCTTAAACTCTCTCACACCCTCCTGCCCCAAGCTGTCTCACCCTCTTTTCCTTACGGCTGGATGAGGGAAAGCTCTCTTGACTTTCAGGGTCATAACGACCTGCTTGTGTGTGTGCAAGTTGTTGCTTATGCTTTCATCCGAGCTTCTCTTCCCTCATAACCCCAATACTTCATGCCATTAATGTATTGCATCAGAGTTACACGCCGAATACTATGCGGTATGAGTATATACACATCACCCACCTATGCCCCACTTATTTCAATCTCGGTCTTCCCTTTAAAAAAAAAATCCTTGTTGTCAGTTGTATGTGGGTCCCCACTGGAATAAGTAAACTCGCGCAAGACTACAACTCCCACAATGCGCTAATTCCTCAAATGGAAAACCAGGACAGGAAACATCTTTTAGCTTGGCATAAAGGCAAACTGCTGTGAATGGTCACTCTTTGATGTTCCTGTTCGCTTAAAAACGGGCTGATTGGATGCAAAGCATGGAAATTGCACATTGAACCGCGTGCAGCTTAAAACTGTGGCAAGTCATGTGAGACCTGCGCTTCTTTGCTCCTTTCGTGCTCCATGCCAATGTTTTCCTAGCAGAGTGGCAAAAAATGTTTTCCATCGCTTTTTACATGAGTGGATCTAATTAAAGTATAAACTGTAATGGTCTCGCTGTGGAGACTCTTTTTTTGAGGTCAATATGTTTACAAAATTCCCTTTCCGTAAAGCTAGCCCCATTAGTGTTCGGCAACACAGCCTCTCGCTTCAAGATTAACATTTTTCGTGCTTGTCCCTGACAGAGGCTCTGCATGATGAAAAACACACTCACATAAAGGTAAGCTTTTAGTGTCTCTGTTTTTACTACATTCGGCAGTGCATTAAACAATATCATTAACCCCAATGTTTTCAATACACCAGTAAATTGCTATTGTGCAACTAAACAAGTTGTTTTCGAGAGTTCTTTAATACGAGTGAGTGGTCTGTAATGTTGGGATTTGATAAAGTTAATTCGGCTGAGGCCTCAATCCAGTGTGCCTCGATGGAGGAGCCAAAGTTGTTGCAGGTATTTCCCATTTTGCGATCTTGCTGCTCATTCACAACATTTCATTTGTGAGACACATCCATTCAACGTTTTCTCCACATTACACTGGGGCAACATCCCTCCAGCATCGCTCCAGGGATATATTGTGTCTTTGTGGCCTAATTCTCTGTGAACTCCCATTACTTAAAAAATGTAATTTACTCCGTGGAGAACTTGATCAAGGATTGTGTGGATGGAAGCGGCCTCCCAAAAAACCACACGGTCAGATTCTTTTGTTGTGTTTCGGTTGATTTGTAAAATATTGCAGCAGCATTGATTCTCATTCAGGGCAAGTTAACCTCAGTGTTTAGTGGCTGCTCTGTTGTCCGTGTCAAAATGAAGTAATGAATGCATTGTTTAATGAAGGATTGTGCCCAATAATGTCATTTATACATTCCTATCAAGGATCAAAATATGAAAACAAAAAAAAAAACTAAATAAAGCAAGGCAGAGTGGTCGCAAAGTGGCCAAATTAGATTTGTTCACAATCACACACATTAGCACCACTTTACAGACTTTGCCAGAGCGCCACTTTACCGACTGAAAGCGCTACTTTCATTTTCTCGTAATTCTTTGAACAACATTTATTTCCACAGGTAAGGAAGTGCACCATTCCTGGAGGTACTACAATACCTGGTTGATGCATAGAATAGAAAACGTTTGATGTGATCTTTATCAGCTGTTTTCCTGATTTTAATTTGTAATATGTGTACCGCAGCTCTGTGTGCAGGGATGTGGTATTTTTAAACCATACTGCTTATGTTTTGTGCGTTAATGTGCTGCATCGCTAAATACTTATAAGGTTCCAAAGGCGAGACCGATTGCATTGCAAATGCTTGTTTTAAAACATATCCTGTCCTCCAATTTAGCTGCCTTTCATTTTGAAAACTGTCTGATTCTCCTTCAGCCTTTTTCTATGTGCTACTCCTCCTTGCCTTCAAAATGGTAAGGGTGTGAATTGTGGGTCACAGCTTTGTGGTTTGGGCTAGAGAGTCTGCTAGAAAGAATGGCATTGACAGGGACTTGGGTTTTCATAATGTGGACCTTATTTGGATTGCCCAAAGAGTGTAAAAGGGGCATCAATTGCTGCCATTGGTAAAAAGCATTATGGATTGCCAACAACCTGACCTAATGATTGTACACTGTGGTGGCAATTATTTGAGCACACTTACTAGGTAGGACTGCAAATCCTAATGAAGGCTACCTTTGCTCAATTAATGGGACTTTTCCCTGAGACTGCCTTCGTATTCTGAAACATATGCCAAACGCAGAAATGGAAGTGGTCAAGCAAATTGTATCCACAGATAGACAAAGCAAGGAAACATACTAATAAAATGGTTTCTACATTCCTCAGAGACCATAACATGGGCTCTATCTACAACAACAACTTACACTTTGACATGGATTGTATCTACAGAAGTAATAGAGTTCACTTCACAGAGGAAGGCTACAGGGTGCTCCTAAACAACTTGTAAGAATGCATCCTGTTTTATGTATAGTTATCACCTACACACAATAAACACAAAGGCTCTTCTCACAGCTATCCTATTTCCCAAACACTGCTTCATTTTGTTTTAAAATCCCTTTCTTCTTTTCTTTTTCAAATTCACAAATATGTCACGAATATGCAAAACAAATGCAGAAATACAATAGACACCAGCACATTTAACATTCACAACTCTTGTGCATCTGACTGGGTATGTCAGTGTCTGAATGTGCCTGTGAGTGGTTGCATAAGTCTATGAGTGGGTGTGTGATTGGGTGCATAAGTCTCTGAGTGGGTCTGTGAGTGGGTGCGTAAATGTCTGAGTAGGTTTCTGAGTGGGTGCATGAGTGTCTGAGAGGGCATGTGAGTGGGCATTTGACTGTCTCAGTGAGTCTCTGAGTGGGTGTGTGATTGTCTGACTGGGTATGTGAGTGGGTGTGTGAGTGACTGAGTGGGTCTGTGAGTGGGTGCGTGAGTCTCTGAGTGGGCCTGTGAGTGAGTGCATAGATGTCTGAGTGGTTCTATAAGTGGGTATATGAGTCTCTCATTAGCTCTATGAGTGGGTGCGTAAGTGTCTGAGTGGGTCTGTGAGTGGGTGTTTGAGTGTCTGAGTGGGTCTGTGAGTGGGTGCATGAGTGTGTGAGTGGGTACATGAGTCTTTAAGTAGCACTACGAGTCAGTGCGTAAGTGTCTGAGTGGGTCTGTGTTGGGTGGACAGTAAACCCTGCTCTGCCAGAGGAGTTTGCAGAACTCTGCTACTCCGTGCTCTGCTTGGAACGTGGAGTTCTGTAAAAACTCTGCCACCCTACCCATAGAGCAGAGTTTATCAGCACACTTACCCCTAGTATCAACAATCCCACGGTGGGGGACTGGGTCTGTGAGTGGGTGTGTGAGTGACTGAGTGGGTCTGTGAGTGGGTGGGTGAGTCTCTGAATGGGTCTGTGAGTAAGTGCGAGAGTCTGAGTGGGTCTGTAAGTGAGTGCATGAGTGTCTGACTGGATCTGTAAGTGGGTATATGAGTCTCTCATTAGCTCTTTGAGTGGGTCCGTAAGTGTCTGAGTGGGTCGGTGAGTGGGAGTTTGAGTGTCTGAGTGAGTCTGTGAGTGGGTGCATGAGTGTGTTAGTGGGTACATGAGTCTCTAAGTAGCACTATGAGTCAGTGCGTAAGTGTTTGAGTGGGTCTGTGTTGGGTGGAAAGTAAACTCTGCTCTGCCAGAGGAGTTTGCAGAACTCTGCTACTCCGTGCTCTACTTGGAACGTGGAGTTCTGTAAAAACTCTGCCAACCCACCCATAGAGCAGAGTTTATCAGCACACTTACTCCTAGTATCAACAATCCCGCTGTGGGAGACTTACTTGTGGCAACAATAGGGGTTCTTGGCCCCCAACAACCCTCAGCAGCCAAACAGACTTCATCCCCCAACCAGTAGTGCACCAGGAGGGCCCATTGCAGAGTGGTTGAGAAAGGGGGTGGGGCCTCCGACGATGTCTCAGAAAGTCCACTGTGGAGGACTTGTGGCAACAGTAGGGGTTGTTGGCCCCCAACGACCCTCAGCAGCCAAGGGGACTTCATCCCCCAACCAGTGGTGCACAAGGAGGTCCATTTGCAGAGTAGTTGAGAAAGGGAGTGTGGCCTCTGACAAGGTGTTAGCAATCCCGCTGTGATGGACTTACTTGTGGCAACAACAGCGGTTTTTGGCCCCCAACAACCCTTAGCAGCCAAGGGGATTTCATCCCCCAAACAGTAGTGCACCAGGCGCTCCCTTTACAGAGTGGTTGAGAAAGGGGGCGTGGCCTCTGACGATGTCTCAGCAATCCCACTGTGGGGGACTTACTAGTGGCAACAATAGGGGTTCTTGGCCCCCAACGACCCTCAACAGCCAAGAGGACTTCCTCCTTAACTATTAGTGCACCCGGAGGCCACTTTGCAGAGTGGTTGAGAAAGGGGGCGGGGCCTCTGATGACGTGTCAGCAATCCCGCTGTGGCAGACTAACTTGGGGCAACAATAAGGGTTCTTTGCCCCCAAAGACCCTAAACAGCCAAGAGGACTTCATTACCCAACCAGTAGTGCACCAGGAGGCCCCTTTGCAGAGTGGTTATGAAAGGGGGCGGGCTTCTGATGACATTTCAGCAATACCACTGTGGGGGACTTACTTGTGGCAACAATAAGGGTTCTAGGCCCCCAATGACACCTCAGCAGCCAAGGGCACTTCCTCCCCAACCAGTGGTACACAAGGAGGCCCCTTTAAAGAGCTTTTGAGGAAGGGGGTGGGCCTCTGACAACATCTCAACAATCCCACTGTGGGGCTTACTTGTGGCAACAATAGGGGTTTTTGGCCCCAAATTACCCTCAACAGCCAAGGGGACTTCAGTAGGGGTGGCTGAGCAAAACTTCGCCAGCTCATAGTTTTTCGGCAACTCCGTGGAATTCTGCGGAGTGAAACACCACGAACTCTGCCCAGGCCTAGTCTGTGAGCGAGTGCATTAGTGTCTGAGTGGGTCTTTGAGTGGGTGTGAGAGTTCTGAGTGGGTCTGTGAGTGGGCACGAGCCTCTCATTAGCACTATACATGGGTAGGTAAGTGTCTGAGTATGTCTATGAATGTGTGCATGAATTTCTGAGAGGGTCTGTGAGTGGGTATTTGAGTGTCTGCTTGGCTCTGTGAGTGGGTGTATGAGAGTCTGAGTGGGTCTGTGAGTGAGTGCGTAAGTCTCTGAGTGGGTCTGTGAGTAAGTGCATGAGTGTCTGAGTGGGTTTGTAAGTGGGTGCATGAGTCTCTGAGAGGGCCTGTGAGTGGGTGTGTGAGTGTCTAAGTAGGTATATTAGTGGATGCATAAGAGTCTGAGTGGGTCTGTGAGAGGGTGTATGACTGAGTGAGTCTGTGAGTGTGTGTGTGAGTGTCTGAGTGAGACTGAGGGTGGGTGTGTGAATATATATACATATTTTTATTTTTCTGTGATATTTGCAAATTTGTTGCAATGTTACACTGGGCGCTCTGAACATCAGCAACAAATTCACGAATATCACACATGGAAATAATAAATCAGTTTCTCAACGTATTTTACGCATGGGGGTCTCTCAAAAACCCTTATACACTACCCATTGGATAAGGGTACCTCTACCTTGACCCCTTATGCTACTTTTGATAATCGGTTTCAGCCCCGGGGAGCATGTCCTGTAATTTTAACTGGCACGCGCGCAACTTTCTTCTCAGGTTGCAGCCAGCCTATCACGGCATTCCTGTTGGAGTGCAAATTCACACATCATCGTGAAATAGTGTCGAATTAGTCTCAACCCTAAATATACAAATTTGGATTTACTTTAATATCTCAAAATCTACTGAAAGGATTTACACCAAATCACAAAAAGCATTCTTTCTGGACAGAAATCTAGCTTTCTGAAATTTTTGTGTAATTCCAGGAAGCGGTTCATGATGTAGTTGAGTCTAAAATCTTCATGAGAATTAGCATGGAAAATGCACTTATTTACTCCCTCCTTTTTCTCAGCCCCCACTTAACAGATGACCCCGAAACTTTCCATGCCCAACTAGAATGACCATCTCCTTGTGTTTGCTTTATTCGCCCTAAGTTGGCAGGGTATGCCCAGACGTGGGTCCCTTGCTCACTTTGCCACTGGATTCAAACTAGCCTGGCTGATGAGGGGAGTTACCCCTAAACTGGTCCCAGAATGCTAGTTTACAGTCCAGGGAAGACATGGCTTGGCAGTTCGGGCTGGACTGTTCCCATGAGGCACAGGGTCAAGTCTAATTTGCATATAGCTATGTCTGAACTGCAGTGGCGTAGTGAGCTAAAGAATGATGATGGATTCAACCCAGATCTGTGACTGGGGGTGAGTGTCTGAAAAGTTTCAGCGCTCCGTCCATCATCTCCTTGTGTTTGCTTTATTCACCCTAAGTTGGCAGGGTATGCCCAGACGTGGGTCCCTTGCTCACTTTGCCACTGGATTCAAGCTAGCCTGGCTGATGAGGGGTGTTACCCCGAAACCGGTCCCAGGATGCTTGTTTCCGGTCCAGGGAAGACATGGCTTGGCAGTTCGGGTTAGATCTGGTCCCATGAGGCACAGGGTCAAGTCTGATTTGCATATAGCTATGTCTGAACTAGGGTGGCGAAGTGAGCTAAAGAATGATGATGGATTCAACCGGGATCTGTGACTGGGGGTGACTGTCTGAAAAGTTTCAGTGCTCCGTTCATCATCTCCTTGTGTTTGCTTTATTCGCCCTAAGTTGGCAGGGTATGCCCAGACGTGGGTCCCTTGCTCACTTTGCCACTGGATTCAAGCTAGCCTGGCTAATGAGGGCTGTTAGCCAGAAACCGGTCCCAGGATGCTTGTTTCCGGTCCAGGGAAGACATGGCTTGGCAGTTCAGGCTGGACTGTTCCCATGAGGCACAGGGTCAGGTCTGATTTGCATATAGCTATGTTTGAACTGGGGTGGCGAAGTGAGCTAAAGAATGATGATGGATTCAACCCAGATCTGTGACAGGGGGTGAGTGTCTGAAAAGTTTCAGCGCTCTGTCCATCATCTCCTTGTGTTTGCTTTATTCGCCCTAAGTTGGCAGGGTATGGCCAGACGTGGGTCCCTTGCTCACTTTGCCACTGAATTCAAGCTAGCCTGGCTGATGAGGGGTGTTACCCCAAAACTGGTCCCAGGATGGTTGTTTCCGGTCCAGTGAAGACATGGCTTGGCAGTTCGGGCTGTACTGTTCCCATGAGGCACAGGGTCAAGTCTGATTTACATATAGCTATGTCTGAACTGGGGTGGCGAAGTGAGCTAAAGAATGATGATGGATTCAACCCAGATCTGTGACAGGGGGTGAGTGTCTGAAAAGTTTCAGCGCTCCATCCATCATCTCCTTGTGTTTGCTTTATTCGCCCTAAGTTGGCAGGGTACGCCCAGACGTGGGTCCCTTGCTCACTTTGCCACTGGATTCAGGCTAGCCTGGCTGATGAGGGGTGTTACCCCGAAACCGGTCCCAGAATGCGTGTTTCCGGTCCAGGGAAGACATGGCTTGGCAGTTCGGGCTGGACTGTTCCCATGAGGCACAGGGTCAAGTCTGATGTTCATATAGCTATGTCTGAACTGGTGTGGCGAAGTGAGCTAAAGAATGATGATGGATTCAACCCAGATCTGTGACGGGGTGAGTGTCTGAAAAGTTTCAGCGCTCTGTCCTTCATCTCCTTTTGTTTGCTTTATTCGCCCTAAGTTGGCAGGGTATGCCCAGACGTGGGTCCCTTGCTCACTTTGCCACTGAATTCAAGCTAGACTGGCTGATGAGGGGTGTTACGCCAAAACTGGTCCCAGGATGGTTGTTTCCGGTCCAGTGAAGACATGGCTTGGCAGTTCGGGCTGGACTGTTCCCATGAGGCACAGGGTCAAGTCTGATTTGCATATAGCTATGTCTGAACTGGGGTGGTGAAGTGAGCTAAAGAATGATGATGGATTCAACCCAGATCTGTGACTGGGGGTGAGTGTCTGAAAAGTTTCAGTGCTCCGTCCATCATCTCCTTGTGTTTGCTTTATTCGCCCTGAGTTGGCAGGGTATGCCCAGACGTGGGTCCCTTGCTCACTTTGCCACTGAATTCAAGCTAGTCTGGCTGATGAGGGGTGTTACCCCAAAAATGGTCCCAGGATGCTTGTTTCCGGTCCAGGGAAGACATGCCTTTGCAGTTCGGGCTGGACGGTTCCCATGAGGCACAGGGTCAAGTCTACTTTGCATATAGCTATGTCTGAACTGGGGTGGCGAAGTGAGCTAAAGAATGATGATGGATTCAACCCAGATCTGTGACTGGGGGTGAGTGTCTGAAAAGTTTCAGCGCTCCGTCCATCATCTCCTTGTGTTTGCTTTATTCGCCCTAAGTTGGCAGGGTATGCCCAGACGTGGGTCCCTTGCTCACTTTGCCACTGAATTCAAGCTAGCCTGGCTGATGAGGGGTGTTACCCTGAAACCGGTCCCAGGATGCTTGTTTCCGGTCCAGGGAAGACATGGCCTGGCAGTTCGGGCTGGACTGTTCCCATGAGGCACAGGGTCAAGTCTGATTTGCATATAGCTATGTCTGAACTGGGGTGGCAACGTGAGCTAAAGAATGATGATGGATTCAACCCAGATATGTGACTGGGGGTGAGTGTCTGAAAAGTTTCAGCGCTCCGTCCATCATCTCCTTTTGTTTGCTTTATTCACCCTGAGTTGGCAGGGTATGCCCAGACGTGGGTCCCTTGCTCACTTTGCCACTGGATTCAAGCTAGCCTGGCTGATGAGGGGTGTTACCCCGAAACAGGTCCCAGGTTGCTTGTTTCCGGTCCAGGGAAGACATGGCTTGGCAGTTCAGGCTGGACTGTTCCCATGAGGCACAGGGTCAAGTCTGATTTGCATATAGCTATGTCTGAACTGGGGTGGCGAAGTGAGCTAAAGAATGATGATGGATTCAACCCACATCTGTGACTGGGGGTGAGTGTCTGAAAAGTTTCAGCGCTCCTTCCATCATCTTCTTGTGTTTGCTTTATTCAACTTGAATGACCGGCACACAATTTTTGGGGAAAATCTTGTGATGATTCATCAAGCGGTGCCAAAGATGTAGTAAAAGCATTTATTTACTTGCCTTCATCTTTGCCTCCATTTGATAAATCTTCAGGAAATCTTCCCCAAAAAGTGTGCTGTTGGTTCTTGTTGTGCATGGAAAGTTTCAGGGTGATCGGTCAAGCTGGAGCCGCGTAAAAGAGGTTCCAAAAAAAGTGCTTTTAATATGGTAATTCCCATAGGACATTAGTCAAAGCAGCAGCCCGAAGCACTGGGCGGAATTACTTCAAATTTGGCAGAAAGGTATATTTTGGTACGCACATCAGAGTTTCAGTTATTTGGTTTAAATTTGTTCAGTAATTGTTGAGAATTAAAAAACAAAGTTAGGGATATCTGTGGCCGTGACGACTTTGCGCTTGTTGGCAGCCATCTTGGGACTTGGCTTCAGCTGAGACCCACCCAAAAAAGTTACTAACATAGAAAAGGGGGCAAGTTAGGCATACCCTGACCCCCTAAAGTTGGTCCTGGGGTCCTAGAGGGACCACACAAGGCCAAAAAAGCATTTAAAAAAAAAGAAATTGCCACAAATTCATGATATTCGTGAATTCACTGTAAAAAGTTTTTTAAAACAAGCGCAAGCTCCCATGCTTGTTTTAATTAAATCCCAGATGGGCCAGGTCCCAGGGGCATACCTTAAAAATAGGAGGGGTGCATGTGGTCCCCTTTTTAAAGCTTATGAAAGCCCTAGAGACCTCCACCTCCATTGGTTATTATGTATGCGGGGGTGCCCACGTGGCACCTCCATGCCCCAGGGACCGCCACCTCTCCATGGCAAATGTTTAGAATAAATGCAGGGGGCCCCACACGGCCCCTCATGCAACCCTGAGGACCACCACATCCCCTGGCCTCCCTTGCTGCCACCACCACCACCTCTCAGGGCTATTCATAAAATGAATGCAGGGGCCTGTGCGTCTCCCCCACAGCTGCCAGGGTCCACCACCTCCCTGGGGCTGAAATACATTAATTTAGGGGATCCTTAGCCCCACCTCCCTGGGGCTAAGTTTTATGTTGGAGGGGGGCTTGTGGTCCCCCTCCTGGAGCCATGGATGGCCAAGAGACTGCCAACCCCCAGGGCCTGCTCCTGCTATGTGCCGGAGTGCCCATCTCCAGGACACAGCAGGTTGCTTTTGCTTGGTGCTCCCACTGAGCAAAAGAAAACATAACTCCGCTTTCTGCATGCCAGAGCTGTCAAACAGCTCTGACTAGCAGAAAGCAGAGTTTTCATCTGTTTCTCTGCACGAAAATATGGGTGCAGAGAAACAGATGAAAACTCTGCTTTGACAGACAGGGTTCTGCCTTTCAGCAGCCCCCTGTCTGTCACAGCAATGCTGGCTCCTGCAGGAGGCAGGGAACTGGCTGGGACCTCGGGGACCATGAGGCTTTTACCACAGTCCTTATGGCACCCAGAATAGGGAGGCTGAGCCAAAATCAGCCCAATGAGGAAGTCTCTGTAGGCCCCACCCCTCTCTCAAATACTTTGCAAAGAGGGTTCCTGGGGGATGAAGTCCCTTTGGATGGTGAGGGTCCTTGGGGGCCGAAAAACCCTCCTGTTACCTCCAGTAAGTCCCAAACAGCAGGATTGCTGAGAGCTTCTGGGAGACCCCACCCCCTTTCTCCACCACTCTGCAAACGCACCTTCTGGTGCACTACCGGTTGGGGATGAAGTCCCTGTAGATGCTGAGGATCCTTGGGGGCCCACAACCCCTCCTGCTACCTTCAGTAAGTCCCAAACAGCAGGATTGCTGAGAGCTTCTGGGAGACCCCACCCCCTTTCTCCACCACTCTGCAAACATGCCTCCTGGTACACTGCTGGTTAGGGGATGATGTTCCCTTGGCTGCTGAGGGTCAGTGGGGGCCAACAACACCTCCTGTTGCCTCTAGTAAGTCCCACACAGGGGGATTACTGAGAGCTCATCCAAGGTTCCGCCCCCTGTCTCCACCACTCTGCAAACGCGCCTCCTGGTGCACTACTAATTGGTGGAGGAAGTCCCCTTGGATGCTAAGGATCCTTTGGGGCCCAGAACCCCTCCTGTTACCTCCAGTAATTCCCACACAATGGTATGCTCAAAGTTTGTCAGAGGCCCGCCCCTTTCTCCACCTCTCTGCAAATGTACCTTCTGGCACACTCCTTGTTGTGGGTTGAAGTCCCCTTGGATGTTAAGGGTCCTTGGAGGCCAATAACCCCTCCTATTACCTCCAGTAACCCACACCCTGTGGCCCCGCCCTCTTTCTCCACTAGTTAAGAAATGAAATTACAAAAACCTTAGAAATTCACAAAAAACAAAGGTTGCAGGGATGTTATAGTTAGGGAATAAAATTTAAAAAACCTTAGAAACTCACTGAAAAAAAACAAAGGTTACAGGGATGTTATAGTTAGAGTCACATTTCACTCATACAATACCTTTAAATTAGGCAGTTATAGTTAGCTGAGCTAACTATATATAAGTCATGCCCCCAGAATGCACTGCTGATGACCTCACATATTATATCACTCATGACATGGTCAGTGACATCACTCATGATAACACTGATGACATCTGAAATGACATCACTGATCACATCTCAAATGACATCACTTATGACATCTCAAATGACATCACTGATGACATCTTTCACAGAACCAGTCAAAAACCATTACACCCCATACAACATCTTGTATACCCACTCCCACACAAACACTGACATTCCCATTTGCAGACCCATATAGTGACACATCTACTCACTGATCCATAGAGCCACTAACACATCAACTATACCGACACTAGCACAATCACTAACTCACATATACAGCCAATCATGCAGCTACTCACTGACCAATACAGCTACTCAAATATCCTCTCATCCACTCATACAGACACTTACACACCCACTCATACACCCATATAGCCATTCTCTTACTGAATCAGTCACCCATACAGATACTCACATACCTATTTACTCACTCATTCAGTCGCTCACATTTCCACTCACATATACTAACACATGTATATACAGGCACTGAGACAAGCACATATTCTCCCCAACAACCTCTCTAACACTCACTTACTCACCCATACAGTATCTCACATACCTATTCACTCACCCATATAGCCACTCACACACTAACTCACTCACCCACAGAGCCACTTACACACTCTTTCATGCACACTATAGTCACTTATATACCCTGTTACTGACCCATAAAGACACATATGTACCTGCTAAGTCAACCATTCAGCTACTCATGCACCCTCTCATTCACCATTTAGAGCCACGGACACACCCACTTGCTCACCCATACAAAAACTCACCCAGCCACTCTTTCATGTATACAGTCTCTCACATACCCACTCACTCTTCTATACACCACTTAAACACCCACTCACTCACCCATAAAGGCAGTCCCACAGCGACTTACCTTAGTATATATATTTAACACTCAGTTACTTTAAGAGAACACTCAGAATCACTGGTTGATGTAATCAGTAATGTCATGAGTGATATCATCAGTGATGTCATGAGTGACGTCACTGACCATGTCATGAGTGATGTAATATGTGAGGTCATAAGCAGTGCATTTTGGGGTGTAAGTTATAGTCAGCTCAGCTAACTATAACTTCTGAATTTCTCTGGTTTTGTACAAGTGTAAATTAAATTCTATTTCCTAACTATAACATCCCTGTAACCTTTGTTTTTTCAGTGAATTTGTAAGTTTTTTTCATTCTATTTCCTAACTATAATGACCCTGTAACCTTTGTTTTTTCAGTGAATATACTGTCAAAAAGCTCCATAAGTTTACCATCCCTGATGACAAGATGTAAGCCAGTGACGTCAAACTGCGCCTTTGACTTAAATCCAGGTTTTGCCTCTGAAAGCTCTGGAGCTCTTTGCCATTAACGACAAGAACCAAGATATCCAGGAATCACCGAGGCATTGTGCTGAAGCACTAGGTGCAAACGTAACATTTTGTCCAACCCCAACGACCCCACATATCTGATATATATTACCTACTGGCGGTTGCCAGTAGGTAGTTACAGTTAGGACCATTGTTCCATAGGAAAAGCATTCATTAAGTTGCCTATATCTTTGGTGCCGCTAGATGAATCTTCACAAACCTTTTCCAAAAAAGAGCCCAGTGATTCTAATTGTGCATGGAAAGTGTCTGGGTGATCCGTCAAATGCAGGGGGTAGCAAAAAAGGTGTGTTTCCAATCTTAATTTCCATAGAGATTTTAGACACAACTATAGCCCTAACCACTGAACAGAATTGCACCAAATTTGGCAGAAAGGTAGTTTTTTTTCAAAAAGAGCCCTTTTTGTCATTTGGGGTAAATACATTCTGCAGTTTGGATGATATTAAAGAAAAAACTAATTTGTGTATCTAGGGACATGAAGGCTCTGAGAATCCTCTTGATCTCGTCCTGAGATCTGACTGGCTTTCCAACAATTCAACCAGGAATTGTTGGTAGCCATCTTGGGGCTCTGTTTCAGCTGAGGCCCAAACAAAAAGATACAAAAAGAGATGGGGGCAGGGTAGGCCTTGGTGCCCTGGTCCACATGGGACACCGCCAGGAGAAACATTTTTTTTTTAAACACGTTCACTGAAAAGCATGACTGTTTTGCAAATCCGCAATGAAAATAAAAAAAACAAGTGTGGTGTCCTGTGCTTGCTTACAATAAAGCCCCTGTGTGGGCCAGGTCCCAGGAGCATGTGGGTATTTTGTAAACAAAGGAGGGGGTTGCACAGGGCCTCCACCTGAAGCTCATTTGAGCCCCAGGGACCACCACCTCCCCAGGGCATGAAAATGCTGTGTTAGGCCCAGGAGAAGCATTTCCTGCATTGAGAACAATGGCAGCACGGGCCTGCACTGTGGGTTTCATGGATTGCGGCAGAGAGGGGAACATGATCCACGGCATTGGCACCCATCCCAAAGACCTCCTGCACCACCAAGGGGGATGCGATGACTGATCTACCACTTGCCATTTCCTGCCCAGCATCTTAATGCTGAGCTGGCTTGGTCAGAGCAGCCTGCCGTGCTGGCTACATGCGCTCAGCAACCCATCTACATTCTTTAAGCCAAGTTAGCCGCTGCCCATCTACAAATGCTTTTTCAACCCAACAGATACACTGTTCTAGGGCTTTGAACATTTTTAGAAGTAATTAGCTTATGATGTAATCGGGCTGGGGAGGTACTGGCGGGGGCCCTTAAAACTGATGTTGAATGATGCTGGAGAGAGGGGCATTGAGGAGGGCCCCAAATAGCAATGTACCTGAGCCTCACAATCATTAATGTGAGTGCTCCCCGTGAGTGAACACCCCATGTTTATTTCACATTATAAGACATTGGCTTCCGCCTCCTGTATTGTGCTTCTCCCAGCTCCGTTCCTGACTGCGTGTCTCCTTGGATATAGAATTCATTATCAGTCTCTTCCTGCTTTCCCATGGTTTGCTTTTTGATCCATCCCTTACTTATTTGATGGATCCAAACTAAAAAGGTTCACCAATTTGAACGTGGTTGCTTGAACATATCTGTGTGTTGTGTTCAATCAGTCAGAGTGTTTCCAATCCCTATATCTGATCCCTGCTTACTTATGTGTCTACAGTAGATATGATGTCAATCCGCTCCTTTCTATATGCTGATCCTTCCGGGGGGGTGAAGAAATACATGCAAATCGTTATACTGTGGCTTAGTGGCATACTGCTGGTGCTGTTTCTATATGTTTTATGCTTTTCACCACAAGACATCATTTTTTTTATTTTTTAGTTATTTTTATGACTGAAGGGCAGTTTTGATGCAAACGTATTGACTATTGGTCGAGATTAATCGAATGCAAGATCCATTTTGGTGCATACTTTCCTCGCGGTGTGTGTTTTCTCATTGTCCCTGGCTTTTATGTTCAAACAAGCGATCTGCCCCAAAAAATTGTTTGTGTTTACCAGCACAGAAGCATGAAATATGTGCTATGCTATTTTATTATCATATTTTTAAACAAAAAAACTGAAGAGCACAAGTGTTTTCCTAACAGTCATTGGACAGGATCTGTACAATATATGTGAAAGTGGAAAAAAAAATGAAATAAAACTGAGGATGCATCATTGGCCATGTTGTACGACAGTAAACGTGTTGCTTTGCATTTCTCTGGTTGTGGATGGCATGCAATGGTACAGCCGCATTGTGGTGTTCATTATTCGTCCACTCACACTGGGGTTATGCAGTTGGGCATAGGTGAGATGCTACTGCTCGGGCCTCTTAAAATTAACCCCAGAGAGCTCCTTCTAGGACATTTGCAAAAAAAGCCACCCTGGGATGCCGGTCCTGGACGAGCTCTCATTACAAGATGCAGGGATGTGTGGCTCCTGTGGGTCTCTCCTGCTGGGGGTAGAGGTTGTCCACCTCATTTATATGCCAGAATGTGAAGCTCATGATATTGATTAACTTGCAGCTGCTTCTGGGGGGGCACATCCTGCCCAGGAGAGCTTTGTGGGGTGGGAGATACACACATCTTGCTCCCTCACCAACCCCTCTACAGCCTCCTCATAATCTCTGAGCACAAAAGGCTGATTAGAAACAACAGCCATGGCGTGGTAGGGGGGCAACCTCGATCCCAAGCTCTCAGGGGCCTTTCATTGTACCCGGAAACTCCTTGTGCTAGTCTTGTTGACACCTTCTGCCACCCTTGGAACCACAACCTGCTGAGGACAGTAACCTTCTTAGGGGACAGATTTCTGGAAAGGGTAGAAGCCTCTCCCTGTCCAGGGGCCCTCTTTTGAAGCCCAGTACTACTGATACCCACAAACCTATACACATCCCGAGGTTCAAATTAGGGGTGGGTGGCAAATTCCGTTGCGCTCGCGGAACTTGCGAAATTTTGGCATTTCCACGTTCCGCGCGGAACGCGGAAATGTCGAAACTTCCGCGATCCGCGGCGGAACGGAATTCGGGTGCATGAGGTAATTAAACCTCACCAGGAAGCACTTACAGATTTAAATAAAGCAGGTGCCCGAGTTGAAGCTCAAATTCTGTAACACATTAATCAGCACAAAAAATTCATGAGCAAGGTCGAAGCTAAGCAGGAGTGCTTTCTGCCCAGATCTACCGTCAAACATTAGCTGTAATCCCTGATGGAGGTCTGTGCATCCTTGATTTTCTCGAGCGCAATCCCCGTGTAGGTCCAGTGGCCAGGAGGTTCTTTCTCCTCATCTGCTGCTCAGATCGTGCTCTGACCCTTTATAAACAAGATGCATGTGAACTCGCATGGAAGCCCCGCCCGTTTTGCCCCGCCCCACATACACTAGCGGTATGCAACGTCTTCCCGCCCTTTCCCCACTATGATGGACAGCTTACTCAAAGGACCCCGGCGCCTTTCCGGCGCGGTGGCAAAGTTACAGACACACGAGGTCACTGGAGACAATTCTTCTGGTCCTTTACGCAGCTGCAGTGTAGGAAAGGCACTATACATTTACCCAACGAGGTAGCACTTACTGATTAGCCAGTAGAAAGTACTCCAGTTGAGTAGAGGTATTGCACAAAACAGTGGCATCTTTGTGGATAAATATGCAGGGCAGGCTTCATTCTGGCACGATGCTCCTGTCACAAAAATTAAACCTCAACAGGAAGCACTTAAAGAAATATATAAAGAAGGTGCCCGAGCTGAAGCTCAAATTCTGTAATGCATTAATCAGCACAAAAATTTGTGAGCAAGGTCGAGGCTAAGCAGGAGTGCTTTCTGCCCAGATCTACCGTCAAACATTAGCTGTAATCCCTGATGGAGGTCTTTGCATCCTTGATTTTCTCGAGCGCAATCCCCATGTAGGTCCAGTGGCCAGGAGGTTCTTTCTCCTCATCTGCTGCTCAGATCGTGCTCTGACCCTTTATAAACAAGATGCATGTGAACTCGCATGGATGCCCCGCCCGTTTTGCCCTGCCCCACATACACTAGCGGTATGCAACATCTTCCCACCCTTTCCCCACTATGATGGACAGCTTACTCAAAGGACCCCGGCGCCTTTCCGGCGCGGTGGCAAAGTTACAGACACACGAGGTCACTGGAGACAATTCTTCTGGTCATTTACGCAGCTGCAGTGTAGGAAAGGCACTATACATTTACCCAACGAGGTAGCACTTACTGATTAGCCAGTAGAAAGTACTCCAGTTGAGTAGACGTATTGCACAAAACGGTGGCATCTTCGTGGATAAATATGCAGGGCAGGATTCATTCTGGGACGATGCTCGTCTGCCCCTGAGAGTGACCCTGCATAGATTACAACGAATGCAGCAAAATCTCCGCGAGCACGCGAAATTCCACGTGCTCGTGGAGATTTCTTGCCGTTTCGCAGAATTTTGAGTAAGGCAACTCCGCAAATTCCGCCCACCCCTAGTTCAAATACAGCTCAGAACATGTCCTCTGAGTGCCCTGGGGCCTCTGGTACAGTAGACCCAAAGCCGGTGACTGGCAGACATGCCAGTGCTGAAATGCATCATTTATGCATTCTGTTGCCCTCCAGGCTTAGGATTAGGTTGAGTAGTTTATTGCTCCATGTTTTATATATTTATCTCTTGATGCTGCAGAGCCAGTACTGTTTATTTACCAATACATTACATACACTGACACTCCACCTCACGGCCATTGATGCACCACATAAAATGTGTTCTGTCTCGTTTGTAACTATTGTTTATTTTGGACAATGCTTTTGTTAAAACCTCAGGTAAGGTCACTGCTTGTAGGATTAATGTGTAACATGCTCTCTAAACAATCACTCACACACTCATTCGCTGACCCACACAGCCACTCACACACCCACTCACACATCCTCAAGACCACTCACACACCTACTCAAAAACCATACAACCCCTCATACACCCACTCACAGACATATACAATCACTCACATACCCACTCACCGACCTATACAATCACTCACACACAAAGGTTACAGGGACTTTATAGTTAGGAAAAAGCTGTAGAAATTCACTGAAAAAACCAAAGGCTACAAGGATGTTATAGGTAGGAAATAGAATTTTTTAAAAACATTGACATTTACTGAAACAACAAAAGGTTGCAGGGTTATGGTTCCCCAACTCAATGGTACTCATTTTATCTACCTCAGAAGGATGAAAGGTTGAGTAGACCACCAGGATTGAATCATTGACCATGAAGTCAAACAAAGGCCCCTACAGTGGACACATTCATTCACTCAGCCACCAGACCCGGATTAGTGAAGTAACTTGTGTTGTCATCAGTGATGTCACTGACCATGTCATGAGTAATGTAATATGTGAGGTTATAAGTACTGCATTGTGGGGGTGTAAGTTCTAGTTAGCTCAGGTAACTATTACTGCAGAATGTAACTGTTTTTTCTACGATAATCTGAGCCTAACTATAACATCCCTGTATAACATTTGGTTATCTATATACCTAATGGCGGTCACCAGTGGGTAGTTATAGTTAGGACCTAGTTTTCGGAGAAAAGCATTTTTTGACTTGCCTATAACCTTGGTGTCGTTTGACCAATCCTCATGAAATTTCCCATAAAAAGTGTCAAGGTAGGGTCTGTGTGTCATGGAAAGTTTGGGGGTGACCTGAACATTGGGTACTGAGAAATATGGGCGCGAAATTAGGGTGCATTTGTAATGTAAATTCCCATAGGAACCTTTAGCCACACCTACAACCCTGAACCGCTAAATGGACATACACCAAATTTGGCAGGGAGGAAGATGTTGGTTCAAGGAAGTCCCGTTTGCCTATTTGGTATAAATCTGTTAAGTAATTATAGTGATATATCTGGTTGCGAAGCCTTCGTGAAAAAAGACGAGCTCATGCAGGGAAATGCACTGCTCTGATTGGCTGCCAATACTTTAACCAGAAAGTGTTGGCAGCCATCTTAGAACTCGGCTTCACCGAGTCCCCCCCACAAAAAAGGAAAATCAAGAAATAAAGGCAGGGTAGGAATACCCTGACCCCCACAAACCTTGGTCTTGGGGGTCCCCTGGGATTTGCCACAGAATAAAACCATTTTTTGTTAAAAAAAACTTTTGCAGCGAAATCACAATATTTGCATAACTCACTGCAATTGAAAGTGAAGGAAGGTTCTTGATTGTATACGAGCATTGAGAAAGGCAAAAATCTGAAATGCGTTCGCTCGTTTTTCAATAAAGAAACCATAAACTGGAAACCCTGTGACGGCCTGCTACTTCTTCTTTTTTGGAAGTGTTGAAACAACTGTATTTGGGAGTTCCACCCTCATGAGCAGAGCACCTGTCCGCTGAGTTCGGCAAGTTCCTAGTGGAGTGGTTGAATGATTTATTTTGTACGTTGTCTGAACCGCCGCAATCTATTTGGAGATTGAGGTCTCTATCGACGACAAAGTTGGGGAGTATTTACTCTCTGGGTGCAGGCATTGGACTAATCCTTGTTGTGACAATATATTGATGAAATATGGATATGCGATAGGACGAGGGTACAGAATCCTGGATTTGGCAATGAAATTCAAGCAGCATGGTAAGGACATGCAGGAATGAGTGACATGTCCTAGAGCTGAAAAAAGTATAACAGCTGTGTTTCTGGCATCCCATTCAGGGTGTTATTAAGAAAGAGAATTAAATCAGCCATATATACATTGTACATGAATGGGCACTGTGACTTTCCATTTCATTTTCATTCATGACGGAATAACACATTGTGGTATTGACCCTCTATCATGGAAATGCATTAGTGCTGCAATGAAGTATAAAGAATAAACATCATGCAATATGGCAGCCAAACTGGGACAATATTAGTATTAGTACTATGATGACAGTCCTCTTTCATTGCCATTCAAGGAACCCTCCAATCAAAGCATGCAATGGGACGTTTTAAATTGATTCTATAAGGAAGCTTCTTGGTTGTATACGAGCATTGAGAAAGGCAATAAGCCGAAACGTGTTCGCTCGTTTTTCATTAAAGAAACCATGAACCGGAAACCCTGTGAGTGCCTGCTACTTCTTCTTTTTTGGAAGTATTCAAACTAATGTATTCCTGAGTTCCACCCTCACGAGTAGAGCACCCATCCGCTGAGTTTGGCAAGTTCTTGGTGGAGCGGTTGTATGATATATATATATATATATATATATATATATATATATATATATAACCTCCTGGCGGAAGCCAGTAGGTAGTGATTGGCAGGACCTAGTTTCCATAGGAAAAGCATTTTTTTGGCTTGGCTATAACTTTGGCATTGTTTGACCAAATTTTCCCCAAAAAGTGCTAAAGTGGGTTCTGGTTGTCATGGAAAGCTTAGGGTTGATCAATGCAGTGGGCACCGTGAAATCGGGGCATGAAAAAAGGGTTTGTTTGTAATGCTAATTGCCATAGGAACGCATTGTCGAACCTACAGCCTGAACCGCTGGACGGAATTACACTGCAAAAAGCTAGAGGGTGGAGGTACTCTGACCCCATGTTTGAGAAATGGGTGCAATCGTTACACAAGGTATGTGTCCAAAATTGATTTTTTTAATCGCTCGCGATATTTGCGACGATGCAGCAACCGCCAGCGCAGCCCCTATGTACCGTTGTGGGGATATCGTGACATCCTTGTGAATATTGGTGAAAATATATTTTAAAAAAATAAGTGAATCATTAATGCGCATTGTTATAGAGATATTGAGAGTCTGATAAATGTTTTACAGAGTAATTTAGATAGTGATTTATCTAGTGTGATGGTTAGAATTAATTATATAGGTATATTTTTTTAATGTGGTGGCGGCTAATGAATTCTTGTTTTTGCTCTCCGCTTACACAACGTATTCGCGGGGTTTGCAAGTACTTATGTCATTGCGATGTCTGGCCCCACTGCAGAAATGGAAAAATGGTTTTGCAGATGGTTGTTCTAGAAATAAAATAGTAAAACATGAGTTTGAAGTGTATAGTAATAATCCCCTAGTGTGTAAAATATTGTAATATGTGTGCATGTATGTTTTTTTTCACTTTATGGAAAAGGAACAATTGTCGCGGGTAACGGCGGCGTAGCGACTCCCCGAAAAGCTGTGAAAATGGAAAATAGGTCTTAAAGATAGATTTTATAGAAACTTAGCGCCAAAACATGAGTTTAAGCATGTTTTTAAAGAATGATGTATACAGTAATATGTGTATCGCAATGGTTAGAATGGACTTTTCAACGTATTATGTTTGGATGTGCTGGTGGCCGTTAAATGTCTGCTTTTGTTATTCGTTCTCGCAACGTATCCGCGACCATAGCGATGTCGTTGCAAAGCTCCCCAAAAACTGAAAAAAAGGATCTTTTTAAAGAAAATTAATAATATTTTGGGTGCTAGGGTGGCTCTGACAAGAGCCTTTGTGTTGATTGTGTGTAAATGACAGCTACTCATAAGACCGTATGCAGAGTTTCAGGTTACTTAGAAACACCCTGTTTCCTTTGTCTGTAAAGTGCACTCCATCATTTCTATTAATTCCATGCATGTCAAAATGCAGATTGTTGTTATAGATACAGCTCATGCGATGGTTCCTGAGGAATGCAGAAACAGTTTTATTAACATGTTTCCTGGCTTTGTCAATCTGTGGACAGAATTGATTTGACCACTTCCATTACTGTCTTTCGCATATATTAGGGTACAGCAAGACAGTGTGAGGAAAGCGACATCAGTTCTTTAAAGGTATCTTTCATTAGGATTTCCAGCCCTACCCCAGTCAATGTGCCTAGCTCATTGCCACCACAGTGCACAATGATGAGGTGAGGAGTTTGGCAATCCACAATGGACTTAACCAAAGCCAGCAACTGATAAAACTTTCACCCTCTCTGGCCAAACCAATTAATTTCCACATTTGGCAAACCCAAGTCCCTGTTAATACCTCTGTTTTTTGCATGCTCTTTAGCCCAATAAACATAGCTGTGGCCCACAATCCACACTCTAAGTATTTTGAAGTGAAGGAGAAATAGCAGTCAGGAGAAGGCTGGAGCTGAACTAGGTGGTTTTCCAAATAAAAAACAGTTAAAATGGAGGTGTTTTTTTTTTTTAATTTATCTTTCATTGGATGCTGTCAGCATGAAAGTGAATACATTTATGTTGTGTGTGGGATGCCTTAGCAAGAAGTCATATTATTGGCTGATGTTTAAAAAACAAAAATGTAATACAGACATAGATATGCGTTTGAATCTGTGCAGTAAACCACACCTGCTGTATGTCATTTGAAGTAGCATGTTCCTTCTAGAATGTGCTGTTAACTTGTGACCTATTAGTTCCACTTGGTTGCTAGGTACACTGAGCTAAGAGTGTATTGGTGGAGAATGGTGTTAAAGAGAGAGAACATTATTTTTTAAAGTTGAGCAGTTATGACACAATTTAATTAATGGCAAACTTTAATTCCTAACTCAGGACTACGTAATAAACTGTGCTGTATTTAAATTAGAAAAAAAAAAAAACTGACGCTAAATATAGGTTTGGACTCCCGTTTTTTTCACGATTATTCCACGATGAGACAGGAAGCTCATTTTGAAAGAGAGGGAAGGGTAAACAGATGCTAGCCATTCACAAGTGGAGCTAGAGTAGTCTAAAATGAAAGACCTGATTTCATTTGCTGCCTTTTTCTTGTGATCATAGAGTGGAAAGTTGAAGAGGTTGCCATTTTATAGTTGCTTTGAATGAGAGTGGTGTACAATTCTTGTGCTTAGTTTTTGCAAATCTTAACAGTGTCAAACTTATCCTGAAAGAGCTAGAACAACAATACAATCTATGAACTGAATTCACTGGTATGCATATAACCTTTTAATTATTTAAAAAATGTAGATTAGAAATGAAGATGAATATGGGAGTTTGACAAAAACAGTATCACAGTGATATGAAAAAAATATATCAGATGAACTGTATCTGGCAGAGGGTATGTGTTTAAGATGTTAGTATTTTTAAAAGTTACCATGAGTAATGTCTTTAAAATTGCCAATGTTTTAAATGTGTAAGTATCATGTGCAGAACAGACAGATCTATGTTATTTGCATTCTGTGAACTGTAGTACTTTTAGTCACATTGTTAAATAAGAGTTGATTACGGAAACATAAGATAATGAGCTGTGCCAGTATATAAATCAAAAAGTAGTAATACTTGTTAAGTATGTATAAGGAAGTGTTTGTCAATGAGGTTTTTAACTTATATGACCAGTTTGCATATGTTTAGATGGTGAAATATGGTTTTTCTGGTTGCAGATCGTTATATGTACTATGAGACTGTTAAGTTTATTTAAAGATGCAGAGAACTATATTTTTTGGAAAGATGGCCTGAAGGTGTATATCTATTATGAAATCACATATATGTTTACATGGTGCTCTATGTTCTTCAAGGCTGTTTACATTTTCATGTATATAGTGAGGTTAGTGCATTTCTTTCAACATGCTCTGTTTAAAATTGGGGTGGGTTAATAGTGCAGAATGTCTTTTGAGAGTTTCTGTCCTAGCTTCACTTGGTATATAACATTTCTCTGAGGAATGCTGAATATATGTTTTAAAGCTACAAGAAATATTTGTGAAATGATGTAGGTATGCCATAAAGAAAAGGTTTTGTTCTTTCAAGAGGTGAGAATTGTTGTTTTCACTAGTTTTAGAAACTTACTGATGCACGTGCACGCTGAGTAACAGAGCAATGTATACTCTTAGAGAGGCATGATTGGAATTATATATCAAGTGTGATATCTAGACTTATTCAGTCACCCAGGTACTACACATTCACTCTTCCGATTACACAGGCACTAGTTATGTACGCATTGACCCACACAGGCAACACCCATGCATTCACCTAATCACCCATATAGTAGCAATATAGTTATGTGAATACACAGGCACTAAATATGCAGATATGGAACCACTGATGTAGCTCCTACATACTCAGGGAATCATGCAGGCACTACCTATATTCTGAAGGAATCACCTAGGCACTATCTATGCACTCATCCAGGGAGTATTGTTGTACTCAACCAGAGAAACACATGTATTTACAAGTTTTAATGAGGAATATGTACTCTTTGAGAACCATGTGGTGAATTATATATGTAACATGTCACACACTGTTTGCATGTACTCTGAAGAATTAGTGAGCTATATGCTGTGATACAGATGAATGTGCAGAGTTTTATATGCAATGTTTCTCAAAATTTAAATCTGACACATGTAAGTAGAAAAGTATCAAAACATTAAATCTACGGGTAGCACAGTGGTAGAGAGGCACGGAAATAGTCTTATGTTGTGTTTTCGGATTTACTGTATTGAGACACTGTATGTACTTTTACACTTTGGTTCCCATTTATTTTAAAAATTAGTACAAAAGGGATAAAGTGGTCTTTTAACATGAATAAGTGAGAACTGAGATATGGTGCAGCTGTGTTGTATGAGAGGGTGCTGTAATATGAAAATGTAAGTAATAAATTAGGTTTTGTGTTTTGGTTTGGGATTGGTACATTGAAGAAGGTGCTTGTAGTTATGTAAGTAGGTTGATTTGTAGATTTAAAACTGGACCATAACATAAAAACTGTTTTCTATTATTCAGACAGAATGCCTACAAAAGCTCAGAGGAAAAAGGAACAGAAGGAAGTACAGTATCTATGCAGAACTGAGACACAAAAGGGGCTAAATGAAGGAAAAGTGGTGATAGAAAAAAAAGCTACTGGTAAGAGAACAATGTCATTTCGTAAAAATATATGTGGACAGTTCCAAAGATTACAAAATAATGAAAATAAAATTCAAATCATGAGTCAGAATAACAGTGGACAAAATCTATATAACAAGAACAGAAAATAATGTAACAAAGATGGCCTCACCTTAACCAGGAGACAGAAGCAGTTCAAGGAAATCAGAGCTAGGATGATTTGTAGTAAAGTAGTTAGAAATCTACAGAGAACTATGAATAAGTATAAAAGAAGGAGAGAGGCACTGAAACAGAAAGAATGAGTTGAGAGAGTAGTTGAAAAGGCCTTTGCTTTGGAGAGGAAGCTTTTCATTTTGATTATCAATGAGGTTTTTAACTTATATGACCAGGAAGGACGTACATCTCAATGTAAGGCACACACTACTTATGTTACTTGGTAGCTCTGCTTTTTGTCTTAGGATATAGTGGAGGAAGGTTGAGCTTTGTTTTTAACTCAGAGGAAGTACTTACATGACTCTACATATGCGACGAAGACTTCGACTGGAAAAAACCTTCTGCACTCTCAGGAAGTACTTGTGTAACTATGCACATTCGACGAAGGCTTCGTCTGGAAAAAACGTTCTGCACTCTCAGGTTCTCCACTGGGGTGCTGGCGTCTTAATAAGACCTACAAGCAACACCTCACTTAGGGAAGTGAAGCTGATGCAGCAGTATGTCACAAGCTACCAAACTGAAACTTGTGAATGAAGTGATGGAAGACTTTGTTATTCCTACTGAGAGGCAACAGATCGTTTGGGTGCTCGGGACTCCCGGAAATAACCTTCATGAGGTGGAAACAGGGGACGGGAATTAGTTCCTTGTGAGCATGCAGACAAAATTCTGGAAGAACATTTTGATTAAAAGAGGGGTCTTTCTGATAGTGGATCCAATTGAGGAGGGGCCTATATCCTGTACAAAGATCACATGCCATAACTCAAGAAAGAAGGCTACTGTCCAGAGAAGTTTTCTATTGACTCTGCAGGAGGTGCTGCTGGAGATAAAGATGGAGACATTTCCACAGATGGCAAAGCATCTGCACTCTGTGAGGAAACTGCATCAGAGGAAGAAGGTGAGGATTACAGTTACTTGTTTGGAAACACAAACCGAGCAAACTATGAATATTGCGAAAGTGAGGATTCAGAATAGAGAAGTGAAGAAGAAAAATAAAGACATTCATGTGGTGTGTGGCTTTGGGGCTTTTCAGAAAAAACATTTGCCCAGAGGCTGCTAGGCATCCATGCCTAGAGGTAGCATGTGGGTATACATTCATACTGATTTTTACTGGAATGCTACGACAATGGCAAATATTTAAGACAGCAAGACCTAATGTCTGTCAATGCTCCTGTAGGGAGTAAAAGAAGCAGCTAAGCTGCGAAAGAACTAAACACAAGAAAAACTGAAATGGTGAGAAAAATCTGTAGGAGGTTTTAGGTGAATGTGGGTTGGGTGTGTCTATGGAAGCTAGAATGGCCTTTCATGTTCTCAGATACGTTTAACATGAAAAGGAAAAAAATAACTGGTAAATACCAAACTTACCTTTAAATCAAAAATGGAATGCTCTGAAATGCCAAGTATTCGGAATCTCAGCACCTGTGTATTTTACCTGCTTGCTAGACTTTTATTGAGATGAATCAGAGCTCCATTTAAGGCTCGAGTTGAGCAGTGCTTTGTATGTTGTAGCTTATTTGATAAAGCTCACATTTCTTTCATAAAGCAGTCATGATATCATTTTGATTATAAATAGAATGAAGACTCTTTACAAAATGGTGTTGTGCTTGAGGAGACAAAACCAGACAAAAAGGTTAGTGAATAGAAGTAACTTTTGTACAGTTTGTAGGGGAGAATGCATACATAGTTCTAGTACAGAGTCTTTCTTTAATGAAGAACATTGTCTCCAGGATAATAGATTAGTTCAGGCTATTGATTACGGAGGACGATGTTATGAAATGAAGAATGGCACTACTATAGCGAAAGAGGTGATGGTATCTACAAATGTAGAACAAGTTATTGGAGAACAGGTACAAGGAAGGTGGAGTCAAGCGCCTGTACAGAAATGGAATTTTAGTAGTGTTTGTGGTATTCAACAGCAATACATTGATATATTAAGGAAGTGTCCACATATCTTTCCAAGGTGAAGTTTAAAACACAAAATAAGTACTTTACAAGGAATCCTTGCAAGATTAGAAAACATACAAATTTGCAGGGACACTCACTAGTTTGTTTATCAAAGAAAGTGTGCCAAAGCACCTTTCATCATTTCAGGATGTTAGTTGTACACCACTCAACAATGTGAACTTTAGTTAGGAGGCTGTTCTATGTGAAAACTCCTGCTTTATGTTTAGGAGAAATGATTAGAGCACTTTTGTATGTCATTTGAGATGTCATCAGTGATGCCACTAACCATGTCATGAGTGATGTAATATGTGAGGTCATAAGCAGTGCATTGCGGGGTGCAAGTTATAGTTAGCTCAGATAACTAACTGCTGAATTTCTCTGGTTTTGTACGAGTGAAACTTGAGCCTAACTATAAAGGGGCCGATTCCGATCTCGGCCGGTAGGGCTCCGAATCGGATTCGGCTTTACCGGATCCGATTCGGAGCCCTGTTTCCCGACCGAACCGTACGCGGGTCCGGCCGAGCGAGTACGATGCGGGTCGCCGACCGACTCGTCCGGGCGTCCCGACCGCTCCGACCGACTCGCTCCCGGCTCGAACCGCTCCGACCGACTCGCTCGGACTCGACTCGCACCGCGCAATGGAGACGTTTCCCGGCCGGGTAAGTACGATGCGCGCCGCGGGCGAGTCCGACCGAGCCGCGCACTCCGGCTCGAAAGAGCTGTCGGAGCCGTACTTTGGGGGTCCGTGTCGGACCCCCTGTACGCGTAGCCGCGCGAGTCGCACACAGGGGGACCCATGGGTCCCCCTACCTGTGCGTGTACGGCGCGAATCGCTTCGCCGCGTACCCGCTGTAGGGGGCGCACTTGTCCGACTCGCACCCATTGAGTCAATGGGAGCCCGCGTACGCGTTGTACGACCGGCTCCCATTGACTTCAATGGGAGTCCGACCGACTCGAGTCCGATAACATACGGACGCATCGTACTCGTTCGGTCGGACTGCACGGGTCCGATTCGGTCGGAAATCTCTCCGGGTCCGGCTCGGTCGGAGAAATTTCCGGCCCGAATCGGAATCGCCTCCAAAGTCTCTGCAATCTTTGTTTTTTTAGTGAATATATATACATATACACATATATATAGTTATATATATATATATACACATATATCACACATATATATATATGTGTGAGCAAGGCAGTCAATGCCGAAACGCATAACAGCGAGATAATTAAAATCGAACCTACCTACATACCTGCCTCAGTGTCGGTGTCCGTTTCGCTAAGGGAAACTGGAGTTACCATCGGGGTAATATTTGAACGGAGAGACTACAAGTCCCAAGAAGCCCTGAATAATCAAGGCCCACCAGAGGGCGATATATGGCTAATTAGAGACTTGTTCTAACCGTGTCTGCCCATCTGTAAGCCCGTGATCAAGGAGAAGAGAATCTCCGAAACGCGTTAGGCTGTTTTTGTTGGAATACCTGATTGTGCACGCTGGTTTGCCGAATAAAGGTCCCTGCTCGCAGCAGGAATCGCCTGAAGCTGAGTGTGTCTTCAATTGTGGATGTTTTTTGATGAAAATTTACCGGCCATTCCAGGTCGGGAAGACGCACCGCCGCAAGATGGTAAAGCAGACTGTGGAGACAGACACACTGTTGTCATTTAGCAGAGCAGCAGGTTGGCTAAAGAAGTGTACTGGTGGCGCAATTGGGGTGCTCTATTGAGAGCAACAACTGGAATTACAGTGAGTCAGAACCCATCAGGGTAATATTTGAATGGAGAGACTACAAGTCCCAAGAAGCCCTGAATAATCAAGGCCCACCAGAGGGCGTTATATGGCTAATTAGAGACTTGTTCTAACCGTATCTGCCCATCTGTAAGCCTGTGATCAAGGAGAAGAGAATCTCCGAAACGTGTTGGGATGTTTTTGTTGGAATACCTGATTGTGTACGCTGGTTTGCCGAATAAAGGTCCCTGCTTGCAGCAGGAATCACCTGTAGCTGAGTGCGTCTTCGATTGTGGACATTTTGATGAAAATGTACCGGCCGGTCCAGGTCGGGAAGACGCACCGCCGCAAGATGGTAAAGCAGACTGTGGAGACAGACACACTGTCATCATTTAGCAGAGCAACAGGTTGGCTAAAGAAGTGTACTGGCGGCACAATTGGGGGGCTCTATTGAGAGCAACAACTGGAATTACAGTGAGTCAGAACCCATCGGGGTAATATTTGAACGGAGAGACTACAAGTCCCAAGAAGCCCTGAATAATCAAGGACCACCAGAGGGCGATATATGGCTAATTAGAGACTTGTTCTAACCGTATCTGCCCATCTGTAAGCCCGTGATCGAGGAGAAGAGAATCTCCAAAACGCGTTAGGCTGTTTTTGTTGGAATACCTGATTGTGCACGCAGTTTTGCCGAATAAAGGTCCCTGCTCGCAGCAGGAATCGCCTGAAGCTGAGTGTGTCTTCAATTGTGGATGTTTTTTGATGAAAATGTACCGGCCGGTCCAGGTCGGGAAGACGCACCGCCGCAAGATGGTAAAGCGCACTGTGGAGACAGACACACTGTCGTCATTTAGCAGAGCAGCAGGTTGGCTAAAGAAATGCAATGGCGGCGCAATTGGGGGGCTCTATTGAGAGCAACAACTGGAATTACAGTGAGTCAGAACCCATCGGGGTAATATTTGAATGGAGAGACTACAAGTCCCAAGAAGCCCTGAATAATCAAGGCCCACCAGAGGGCGATATATGGCTAATTAGAGACTTGTTCTAACCATATCTGCCCATCTGTAAGCCCGTGATCAAGGAGAAGAGAATATCCGAAACGCGTTGGGCTGTTTTTGTTGGAATACCTGATTGTGCACGCTGGTTTGCCGAATAAAGGTCCCTGCTCGCAGCAGGAATCGCCTGAAGCTGAGTGCGTCTTCAATTGTGGACGTTTTTTGATGAAATTTACCGGCCGGTCCAGGTCGGGAAGACGCACCGCCGCAAGATGGTATAGCGGACTGTGGAGACAGACACACTGTCGTCATTTAGCAGAGCAACAGGTTGGCTAAAGAAGTGTACTGGCGGTGCAATTGGGGGCCTCTATTGAGAGCAACAACTGGAATTACAGTGAGTCAGAACCCATCGGGGTAATATTTGAACGGAGAGACTACAAGTCCCAAGAAGCCCTGAATAATCAAGGCCCACCAGAGGGCGATATATGGCTAGATAGAGACTTGTTCTAACCATATCTGCCCATCTGTAAGCCCGTGATCAAGGAGAAGAGAATCTCTGAAACGCGCTGGGCTGTTTTTGTTGGAATGCCTGATTGTGCCGCTGGTTTGCCGAATAAAGGACCCTGCTCACCGCAGGAATCACCTGAAGCTGAGTGCGTCTTCAATTGTGGACGTTTTTTGATGAATATATATATATATATATATATATATATATATATATGGGTTTCACTTATCTTGCCACATATTTACCTTGCATTTTAAAAGTATGCATGGTAAACGCATTGCGTTGTAATTTCTCTGAAGACGCACCGCCGCAAGATGGTAAAGTGCACTGTGGAGACAGACACACTGTCGTCATTTAGCAGAGCAGCAGGTTGGCTAAAGAAGTGCAATGGTGGCGCAATTGGGGGGCTCTATTGAGAGCAACAACTGGAATTACAGTGAGTCAGAACCCATCGGGGTAATATTTGAACGGAGAGACTACAAGTCCCAAAAAGCCCTGAATAATCAAGGCCCATCAGAGGGCGATATATGGCTAATTAGAGAGTTCTAACCATATCTGCCCATCTGTAAGCCCGTGATCAAGGAGAAGAGAATCTCTGAAACACGCTGGGCTGTTTTTGTTGGAATGCCTGATTGTGCCGCTGGTTTGCCGAATAAAGGTCCCTGCTCGCAGCAGGAATCGCCTGAAGCTGAGTGCGTCTTCAATTGTGGACGTTTTTTGATGAAATTTACCGGCAGGTCCAGGTCGGGAAGACGCACCGCCGCAAGATGGTATAGCGGACTGTAGAGACAGACACACTGTCGTCATTTAGCAGAGCAACAGGTTGGCTAAAGAAGTGTACTGGCGGTGCAATTGGGGGCCTCTATTGAGAGCAACAACTGGAATTACAGTGAGTCAGAACCCATCGGGGTAATATTTGAACGGAGAGACTACAAGTCCCAAGAAGCCCTGAATAATCAAGGCCCACCAGAGGGCGATATATGGCTAGATAGAGACTTGTTCTAACCATATCTGCCCATCTGTAAGCCCGTGATCAAGGAGAAGAGAATCTCTGAAACACGCTGGGCTGTTTTTGTTGGAATGCCTGATTGTGCCGCTGGTTTGCCAAATAAAGGACCCTGCTCGCCGCAGGAATCGCCTGAAGCTGAGTGCGTCTTCAATTGTGGACGTTTTTTGATGAATATATATATATATATATATATATATATATATATATATATATTCACCACCACACTTGCACTATCAAGCAAGCAACGAGCCACGCCGATCCAAGGTTGCCAATTCCAGATTTATTTACGGGCACAAAACACCGCAGGAATCGCCTGAAGCTGAGTGCGTCTTCAATTGTGGACGTTTTTTGATGAATATATATATATATATGGGTTTCACTTATCTTGCCACATATTTACCTTGCATTTTAAAAGTATGCATGGTAAACGCATTGCGTTGTAATTTCACTGTGTGGTAAATGATGCGTGATAAAGGCATGCGTGTTAAAGGAGTGCGTTGTTCCATCATACATACTCCTTTTGTAACCCCTATGCAGCTTATTATTCATACCTCTAATAGCTTTACTCTCTCCCAAATCTGTAATGCTAATATATGACCTATATCCTCACAATTATCAAAGGTACTAAACTTTGAACTGTGAAATGTCTTTGCTACTTTGTCTCACACTAACATTTGAATCTCACCTTTAACATTTTGAAGTCTCTGATATATCTCATTGATCCTATCCACAGACCTTTTTTTGACCTAAGGCATCTGCTTGTGTATACTCCAAATGAAGAAGCTTCTTACGCAGGGATTGCTCCTATCTATGTGCCACCTTATTCTTACGAAAGACATAACTTAATGTGGCACCACGTACCACAGCTTTCATGGTATTCCAAACACAGGCTGGAGATTTGAACCTTGATTCTCTTCAATAAAGTAATCAGGGTCTCTGTCCTATAAGGTCAATAAGCACCATCTGTCAGCAGAGAACGATCGAATGTCCATCTTTTAGACTTATTTGGCCCATGCTCACTTTTAAGCACAACTGTGGTCTGCAGTGGATTATGATCGGACAATATGTGCAGGAAGAGGCAAGTTGAGATACTGCTAACTGAGCAATATGTGTGTCCGGTAACTGAACATGTGTATGGTACTAGCTATCGTTCAACCCGTATTTTCTCACCAGGTGATGCATAGCAACTTGTGTTTGTACTCTCCAGGGCTCACTACTCCTATTTGAGCCATCAATGTTTGGAAACATAGTCACATTAATTGTTGGAATCATTGAAAACAATAATCGAATCCTCCCACATGGCAAGGTCTACAAAAAGCTGCTGCAACAGTGTTGTGTCATCGTCAGTCATACCAGAAACACAGCACATTGTAATAGGATTTGTAATAACCCACCACCCATAACTGTTTCTTTGTGCTTTTGTGCATGTCCAGGAAATACATCTTGCTAAAATGGCTACACCTTTAGTTAGCTTCTCATACCCAGACACCCCCCTTATTCGATATCCTAATCCTTCCAGTCTATGTGACTCTGCCCTTGTCAAATAGGTGTCCTGCAGGCAAACCAGAATGGATTAATAATTTTCAGTTCATGCCTAATCTTTTGAATATTCAAAGAAGATTGTAATCCATTGACATTCCAATTTATTATGCTCACCTCTTGCGGAAATAATATAATATTTATATTGCTCACACCAGGCCAGGGTTGAATGTACATTTAGAATGGGTATCCAGCATTCCCAATAAAGTATAGGGAACAGTACTCACAGACTGTCCTGCAACTCTAGCTTTCTCAATAGTAATCAACTCCTTATTGCTTACTTCAGCTGTGTTAAATAACACAGAAGAATCTGCTGCCACCAAACTCATACTGCCTGTTGGTTCTCCCCAAGCAACAGAGCTCTACTAAGCTGGCCGAACCAGTCTCCAAAGAAGGGATTAATACCACTAGAGGAGCTGCCAAGCTGAAGATTAGGGCTGTCCTGCACTGCCGCTTGTGGGATTCCACTATCTTGGGGTCTGGGGCTGTCTCTGCCTTGGCAGGAACAGTCGGAGCAGTCCTGGGAGCCTCTTTCACTCTGTGAGTCACTTTTGTTGGGGTTTTAGCCGATAAACCTTGAGCCTTTGAAGCCATCACTGAGAGCGCCACTGGTCATCAAAAACCGCCTCCGAAAGTGTCCGACAGGTTGAGCCTCCAAGCACCACTGCTGAACGGGTAAGGCAAAATCCAGGAGCATATTATAGCTCTCTTAAATTCCTGAGGATATTCGACACATGGAGCATTATAGCCAGTCACATTGGACACTTGGAGCACTGTGTAGTGCTCTCTCTAAACCTGCAGCCATCTTGAATGCTGCCATTTATTTTTCTCATAGTCCATTCCTAACCTTTTTTCCATAACTTGGTTGAGATCACTACTCTACTTTGTGGAATAGAGTAGTCAACAACTTTAATATATTGCCCCCACTTTTTTAGGTTAGTATACATACAGTACAATACAATTGAATTAATAAAGCATGTGGCTGCTTCCGAAGAAGTGTCCCTGTGCTAGCGGCCCGATTGCGGAACAGACAAGACTAGTTAAACCCTGGGACAGAAAGTCTACTCATCAAAAAGAAAAGTCTTCAGTAGTTTACGAAAAACTGGTTTAGAAGGCGTGAAACGCAGTGCCGTAGTGAAGCCATTCCAGAGTTTGGTGGTCAAAAAGGAAAAGGAGCGATCTCCTCTTCTTGCCCTGGGAACGCTCAGAAGTTTTAGCGTGTTGAAGTGCGATGATCTACCCTGATAGAAGGCAGACAATCTTCTTTTTAAATATGGAGGCCTCTTTGCTGGAAGGTTCTATAGGTGAAGATTAGTGCCTTGAATTTAACACAGCTGGCAATGGGCAGCCAGTGTAGACTGCATAAGGAAGCGGATACAGATGAACAGACTAGGATTTCCAAAATTAAACGTGCTGCCACGTTTTGAATGATCTGCAGGCAGTGTAGCAAGTAGGATGGAAGACCCAGGAACAGGCTATTAGCGGAATCTAGCTTCAAAGTTACCAAGGTATGAATGAAGGTTGTTAGAACTGGGGGTCTCTAGTTGGCAGAGGTAGGTACCTTTGTCCAAATAGGGACCCTTGCTTCTTGTCAGGGTAAGGGGGATACACTACTAAAATAACCCCTGCTCACCCCCCTTGGTAGCTTGGCACGAGCAGGCAGGCTTATCTCAGAGGCAGTGTGTAAAGCATTTGTGAACACATACTGTAACCCAGTGACAACACTACAGATGGACACCACACAGTTTGTATTATAAAAATAAGTATTTTTATATAGACTTAACACAAGACCCAAAACGACAAAAATCCACAATACTCTATGAAAAATATGACTGTCAATGGTAAAAAAATAGTTCAGTTCAATAAAGATGATAAATGCGACACTCTACGTTCAATGTACCTTTGGATGCGTAAAGCGATACAAACAAAAGAATTGCAGGGAAGGTGATGCGTCGGTTCCTTACACGCAAGAACAGAGATGCGTTGGTTCCTTGCTCCGGGGGAGGTGATGCGTCGGTTCCCTACTGCTGCGTAGGGGACGGTGATGCGTCGGTTCCTTACCGGAGAGGAGGTGATGCGTCGGTTCTTCACCGCGTGGGGAGGTGATGCGTCGGTTTCTTACTGCGCTTCTGCGGCAATGCGACCAGCAGCGCCTCGATGCGATGACGACCCGGTGCAATGAAACAAAATGGCGTCTTCTTCTTGATGCGACACAAAGGGGGCGATGCGTGCACGCCCGACGGCCGTGCGGCGACTCGGTGAATCTTCTGAGCCGCGACAGGCTTCTCCGATGATGCGACGGCGCCTGATGCGACGGCGACACTCTTCTCCGGTGATGCGAGGCGCTTTGGTGATACGATGGCGACAGCGGCGGCACACTTTCTCGGCGATGCGACGACTGCGGCTGCGGCGGCGACACGCTTCTTCCTTGTGAGTCGCGCTTCCAACTCCCAGCGACACGCAGTCTCTCAGAAGGCCCAACACAACAGTAGGCACTTCAAATTCCCAGCAAGGGAATTCAGGGGAGCTGGTTGGTGAAGTCTTGTATCCCTGAGACTTCAGCAGGAGGCAAACTCAATCTTCAAGCCCTTGGAGATGTTCTGCAAGATGATGAAAGTAATCACAAAGTTCCTTTCTCCTTTCTTTGGCAATCAGGCAAACCACTGCAGGCCAATCCCTCAAACAGCACACCGCATAGGGATAGTCTTCTCCTTCAGTTTCTCTGGTTCCTCTCCTCAGCAAAGGTTCTTCTTGTTTCCCAGAAGTGATCTGAAATCTTGGGGTCTGGGTCCCAATATTTATACTAGCAAATCCTTTGTCCTCTGAAGGCGGAGGGTCCTGTAACTAGTCCAAACCAGTTCTGGGTGCATTCTGCCAGTGCACACCTTCTTCCTTTGTCAATGTGGGCCAGGGACATCAGACCCACCACAGGAGGTGGAGCCAGCATTGTGGAAGGCAGGCACAGCCCTATTCAGGCCCAGGTGCTACTCCTCCCACCACTCTACATGCAGTTAGGTCTATTCAGCCCTGTGCTGACTCACCCTGTCTCCTGGAGTCCCCCAGCCCCTGTCACTCACAAACCCAGACATACAGTACACAAGCTAGCAGAGGCAGCCTGGATGGGTAGGCAAGAAAATACCTACTTTCACAGAATGTTAAAACCAACTTCACTAAAAGATGTATTTTATCATTCTGAGTTCAGGCATACTAAATTCGTTTTTCTACCATGTTCCCTGGGTCAGTTAGGATTATAAGATGTTATAATCAAACTGCCCATTCTGGCCTATGGGGACAGGTAGCCTTGCAATAGTGAAAAACGAAATTGGCTGTAATTCACTATCAGGACATGCCACACACACCAGGGCATGTCCTACCTTACACATACAATGCACCCTGCCCTAGGGTCTACCTTAGGGGTGACTAATATGCAGGAAAGGGAAGGTTTGGGGACTGCTAAGTGGCTGCACTTACCAAGTCGACATGGCAGTACCAGACTGCACACAGGCTCTGCAATGGCAGGCCTGAGACACACTTTAGAAGCTGCTCCTGTGGGTGGCACACCCAGTGCTGCAATCCCACCAGCAGCATCTGACTCACAGGCCCTGGGAACAAACAGTGCACTGTACTAGGGTCTGACAGTAAATCAAATAGGCCAAACAGGGAGTCACTAATCCATACATCAATGTATAACAGAGAGCATATGCACTTTAGCACGGATCAGCAGTGGTAAAGTGCCCAGAGTCATCAAACCAACAAAAACAGGTCAGAAAAAGTACAGGAGGAAGGCAAAAAGTTCAGGGATGACCCTGCAAAAAGGGCCAAGTCCAACACAGGTCTTACGATTCTCCCCAGGGATCAGATGGAACATCTTCCTTAGAGATTTTAACATGAGGAAAAAGCTAGTTGAAACAGTTCTGACCTGTGGTTCAAACAACAGGCTGGAGTCGAATCTAAAGCCTAGATTCCTTACATCTGACATGGAGCAGGGGAGATGCCCAGCTCTGAAGGGCACCAGTTATAGGTGTCTGTACGATTATTAATGCCAAATAAGAGTATTTCTGTTTCATCAGAATTCATTTTAAGGCAATTAACATTCATCCATTCAAAAACGGCCTTGAGGCAGTCCTTGAAGGCGATCAATGCTCTCACATCCTTCTCTTGGAAAGAAAGCATCAGCTGGGTGTCGTCAGCATATGAGATCACCCTCACACCCCAAGCTTCAATAATATTAGCCAGGGGGGCCAGGAAGACATTAAAAAGAGTCAGGCTCAGAGCAGATCCCACAATCAAGTTGTTTGGCAGAAGACGTGAATGGGTGGAGAAAAACTGTTTGAGATTTGTCATCCAGATACAATTTGAGCCAGGCCTAGGCTGGTCCATGGACACCCAATTTCCATAACCTTTCCAGAAGAATAGCGTGGAAGACCATTTTGAAGGCCACCCCACAGATCCATAAGGACAACCATAGCTGCCGCCTCTTGATCAAGATTGTACTTAATGAATTCAGCAACATCCCAGAGGGCTGATTCATTGCTATAGCCCACACAAAAGCCAGACATTTAGCTACAGCAGGCAAAAGAGAAATTAGTCTAAAGTTGCTATGCACCTTGGGGTCAGCTTTAGTTTTCCTTAGTAATGGTAATAGTAGGGCCTGTTTGCCGCTCTGCAGCATTATAGCTCCCTCCAAAGAGGCGTCCATCAATTTATTGAGACTAGGACTGGTCAGGAAGTTTAAGAATGTCCAGGGAGAATGGGTCAAGAGACAACCCAGGGTTGCAGTTGGCCAGTAAAAAAAAGCCTCCTCCAGTGAAATAGGCTCAAAATTGGTCAACAACGGACCAGGAAAGGGCTCATATCCAAGTTAGGGATGGCTCATTTGGGGTAAACTTAACATAGAACACTATTTTATTAAGAAAGAAGTCAGAAAGCTCCTTGCACATATTGGTCAATGGAGTCAAGTTGTTTTGCAAAGCATTGACAGACAGAAAAGAGTTAACAACTCAAAAGAGTTTGCTGATATCAACTCTATGTGCCTTGTACACAAATCTACAGAGGTTATTTAGTGCTTTCTCGTATATTGATTTCACTTCTAGGTCGTATGTATTCCCCCACCTACGCTTTAAGATGCTGACAGTGTGATCTTTCTTCTTTTAAGGCAGCCCAGAACCAGGGAGCTGAGGGTTTTGATCTCCATTGAGATACTGTTTTTAAAGGAGCAATGCAAATAAGGGCGAGGACAGCCAATTGTTCAGTTTGTCCGGATCTGAGCACACTGTGCATGAGAGTTCAATCGGGATTGATTGTAGTGCCTCCAAAAGAAGTAAGTCAGAAATATGACTCCAAGACCTGGAGACTTTCTGAAAAAATAACTGCTGTTTCATAGGGAGATTAATGATAATTTCAAAAGGCACCAGGAAGTGATCCAACCAAATTAGCTTAAGAGCTGAATCAGTATCAATGTTCAAGGAGTGAGAAAAAATATGGTCCAAATTATGGCCATCCCTAAGGAGGGGACCATGCACCTGTTGTACAAGGTCAAATCCATCTAGAGTGAATAGAAATTGTATAGCCACTGGGCAGATATGATTTTCTATGTGCAAGTTAACAGCAGGAAGTTAGAGTGAAGAATAGAGAGCTGACTTATCAAATTCATTAATAAGCTAGGGGACTCAGCCGAGCAGTTAGGAGGTCTGTAAATTAGCAGGCCTGAGACCATGAAAGATGGGTCAAGGGTGATTACAAAGGAGAGACCTTCAATAGTACCAATATCTCTATACACTACAGCCACCCCACCACCCTGTTTACCCACTCTATTGATAGACTGGATTCAGAAACCAGACGGAATGGATAGAGCGATATCCCAAGAGGAGTAGTCCGTGAGTCAGGCTTCTGTCAAGAATAAGATATCACACTTATCTCCTGTAAGTAACTTGCAATGTTTCAAGAGTGTTTAGATAGAGAACGGCAGTTGATTTAAAGAGTTGAGATGGAAGGAACCTGCTGTTCCTTCCAAGGACAAACATTAACAGCCAAGGGAGTCTTGGTAGTCAACTCAAGAAAATTGCTTAGGGAATTAAAAGAGAAATCACAAGACGGACATATAATCATACCTTCTTTACTAGACATATTACATAGATTGGATGTGTGGCTACACAGGGGTCTGAAGTGATTTAGTTTCAGCTCATTTTGTGTTCCATTGACGGTATGCCATTTGCATGGCTTGCCATTTGGTTGTCTAATATGCCAAACTCTTCTATCACATGTCCTCCTAGTGGCAAATCTGTTGAGTTTTAATATCACTGATCTCCACTCCACCCACACAACTGTATTGTGATGAGACCTTCTACCCTGATCTCCCCGTTCCCCCATATTGGTGATTTGCATTGACATTTGGGTGCATTGTTAACAACTAGTACGCTCTATCACAGCCATTAAAATACATGAAAATGTATTCCTACAAAAAGGAGTAAATGTGTTTTTCAAATTGCAATGGGAAAGAGAGCACTCCCAAATTTGATAATGCATTCTTTAGAATGTGTATCTGATGAACTAAAACAGGTATAATTTACAACATGCAACTGTTGGGGATATCTAATAAACTCTTTCCCAGCATGTATAACTTAGGACTACCTTGAGAAACAGTTCAAAGTTCATTGAGTTTAGTGAAAAATGACACTTACAACTGTTTCCCTAGTCCTTAATTGGTGTATCCATGCCCTGAGCAAATATGCCACTATAGGATGTGAACTTGTAACACAATCTTTTAAATTAACTTTGCAAATCATTTATTTACCTAAAGTACACTTTCTTTCTCCACACGCCTGTAAAACTGGGCTAATTGTAGTATCTTCCCACTCTTTCTGTAGCAGTTAAGTTTTGACCTTCAAATTACAACTTAAGAGTGCTCATATACTGTTTTGTAAATACCCAAAAACTTTGCAACAAATTCATCACATTTTATGGCATTTTCCTAACCACTCCTTGACTTCCCAAGTGACACTTAAGAGAAGAGTATGTTAGACACTTTTATTTCACTGATTAATGCCAGTTTTTTACCTTTTGTAACAACATAACGTACCAAGTGGGTGTTGCTTCCTTACACACGTGTAAGTCTGAAAATATTCTTTGTAAATCACGTCCTGTATTTCTTAAACCTTATTCTGAGTGTGTTTTTTGTTTGTAGAAAGTCCCTTGCAGTAAATGCTTTACTTGAGAAGCATCAGTCCTTGGGTAATAACTATATTCTCCTGACAGCAGCACCGTGTGAATCTGCACATTGCTTCCCACATTATCACTCTCTCAAAGCTCACTTTAGCAACTTGATTCCTCCTGCCATCACCGTGTCACGGCAAGCATTTAGGTAAAACATGCAGGGGATTACAGTGGCATCCTTGAAATATGAAATTTGTATTAGAGATGCCATAATTAGTTGAAAATGTCATTCATTTTTCACCTATTGGAAATATCATTACAAGGCTAAAACCTGTGAGACATATAATCAAAATGGATTAGATACCTAAATTAGTAAAAGCAGAAATAATTCGCACATGTCCACTTCAAGACACTTCAAGCCACTGGATGTGGAAAATTCCCAAGTGTAATCTTACAGAACTATTTAGCCCCCCTGTGCAGCCTTTCGTACGTTCGGAGGTATCACACATTTTATTTTTACAAGTCAACTTTAACAGAACAAAAATAGTTTTGTATTGGTAGTTTAATACTAGACATTGCAGAAGTTACTTTTTGAAGTTCACATTATTGCATTAGGCGCAGTGAATTATGTCAGGTTATTAGCGAGATATACACAGCGCTGAACACTAACAACGTCTTATGTAATTTTACGCTATTCAAGCATATATGTATATATGTATATATATATATGTGTGTGTGTGTATACATATACCCATATATATATATATATATATATATATATATATATATCTCAAACATGAATTCACCATAAAAGGACATACCTTAAAAAAAAATAAACCTAACAAAAACTAAAAAATTAACCATAAACAAACTTAAGCAATAAAATCATACGAACAATCAAGCCAACAATATAAAAGTGACACAAATGTTATGAAATTACTACTAAACAAACTCCAAATGCTTCAAGAAGAGGAGACAGCCACATTTTATAACCAGAACCTGAAAACAAAAAAGGATATATATATAATGCAACCACCTTGCAATGTAAGTAAAACATATATTTCAGTTAAAACATAACATTAATTGAAGTTAAAAATCTCAAATAACAAATAATTATCAAAAGACTCTGCTACTTCTATTTCTTTCCATTTAGTTAGTATTAAAGATTATTACAGTGCCAAGAAACTGCTAATCTATTGAAAAACATATATAGAAAGTAAGTAAATTAAATGTATTAATAAACAGGAACTCAACATAAAACAGCTAAAAAAATAAAACCTAACTACCTACCATCAAACAAACATTTAAAATGAAACCAATCCACTTTTTTTAAACCAACAGAAAAGAGACCACCTGATCCACATTACAACACCCCCAATGGAAAACCTACAAATAAAGTGTGTAAAAAGAACATACACATAAGTATATAACATAACAACTGTTGCATCATTTTGTATATAAATAACAAATGTATTATACTTTTAAAAATTGTAATTCTTTATTCGTGTTACACTATTTTCAGACATTTTAGTAACAGAAAGAGCAAAATACATCATATCACAGAAGCAAAAGCAATTATTATCTCACATGGGCTACAGTTACAACTAAAAAGTACTACAATGGAAACCGTCAATTGGTAATGTACTACACATTCCTCTAATGCTTGCTATAGGGGGGCCACTACAAAATATGATGTTGTAATCAATGTACAGGAACAAGCCACCCCCCAAATGTTACAGATAAGTAAGACACGTATTATAAGATATAAGAGAAGTTAGCACCAGCTCCCAAGAGACCACAACTAAAATAATAAAAGATACACTCCCTAAAGTCCCAGAACATATCACAGGCCAACTACCAGCTATACCCACCTTAAAACAATTATTTGCACAAACTGAAAAAGCCACCAGTGTACCCCTCCTGGTCCTAGAAGATACCATACTATCCAAATACCTGTACACTTCATAACCACCAGTGCTTAATTTGAGTCAGTGGTTTCCGGTGCTCAGCACCAGCACTTAATTGTCAACACCATCACTTATGATAATTTAAAGATGAGCAGAACCCCAATTGTTTATTAATTCATTTTATATTAAAAACAACTAATACCTGCAGCCCAAGCTCTTTTTATAGCTTTTTGGGGCCTAGATTAGTCTGAATTGTCACACTTGTAGCAGTGTGCTGGTTAGTACTCTTGTAGGTACTGTCACTGGCAATGCCAGCAGTGGCAATGCATTGTGTAAGCTGTGGGGGGCCCCTAACAACAGCCCTGGAACTAATTTCTTTTTTACATTAAGCACTGACAACCACCCATAAGAGCAACACTTCCTTTTACATGATAACCTCAACATTGATAAACACATTCTAATATTTTCTACAACAGATAACTTCCTAACGCTAAGACATTGTCAAACATGAATGATGGACTGGACCTTCAAAATGGTCCCCAAACCATTCACTCAGATAATCACCATACAAGGTGAATGTCAAAAAACAAAAATACCATTTATATATGCACTACTACCTAAAAAAAGTAGCACTTACTACAAACCACATAATATTAAACCAAACAACTACTGCCCACAAAAAATAAAACAGATTTTGAACAAGCCATGATTCAAACCTGAATAACATTACATCAAGGGGAGAACATGGCGGCCGGCGAGTAGCAGGTCGCGGAGGTGCCCGTAGGTCAGGAGCAAGTTGAATGGAAATGCGTGTCTCGAGGGCTCGTAAATATTGGTAACGTAATGGACTTCCCCCCCCCCCAAAGAAAATAGAAATTATGAAGGATAGAGCTTATAGTACCTTTGTTGGTTGCTGGCTTCAGTAACTTTGTACGAGGCGTTTGGTGCATCGGCCGTCATTGCTGTCGTTTGGCGTCTGTGCGGCGGGGGGTGATTTGGATGCAATGACTGCGGGCATTCCGGCCTCCTCAGGGGTGTCGGGTTCGGAGGATTTACCCGGGAGAACCATCGGGAAGTTGCCGGCTCTTTGCTCAGACTGGGAGTCGATTTGGGCGCGAGCAGCCCGGGAGCTGAGTCGGGGGAGGAGGGCAGCGGCTACGTTCCCCTTCCAGGGCGGGAGAGGCAGAGCCAGCACAGTTTTGCTGTTCGAGAGGAAAAAACAACAACAACTCCATTCCCTGAGTCAGGTGGAGGCGAAGCAGCGTCAAGTGGTGAAAGCTACAGAGGGGGAAAGAGCGAATTTGGATACAGTCTCAGGAGTACCCCGTGTCAGTAAGGGAGGTAAGTCTGAGCAGCCGAAAGACACAGAATTAGCTTGCATGACAGCAAACTCAGGCCGGAGACAAACCAGATACTCCCATAGGAGTGCAAAATTTAATACACACATGGTGGATACTCAAGAAGGAGAAGATATAAAAAATCTTGGAGTACAACAACTCAAAGTTAATAAAAAATTGTCAACACAAAATAAATTGACGAATAGAGATCTAGCTGCAGCCAAATTCAGAGCTACTGGTAAAAAGAAGTGTGGCTCTTTGTTTAAAGAGACTCCTAAACTGACACCTTCCCTGAGAAGTTATTTCAAAGTTACTCCCAGTACAGTAATATTAAAACCAGTAATACAAACGAGTATAAGTGAGTCATCAGCGAACCTCCCCACTTTTAATAGATTTCTTCCATTAATAGACGAGCCAGACTCATTAGTTCCAGAAATGGCTGACAAAACAGACAATACTATGGTGGTTCAGAGCCTCAAGGACAACCCCATAGAGATATCAGGAACACAGGATTCTTTAGATAAGTATCAGGTGCCTCAAACCAGAGATAATTTGGCGGAATTTGAAGGAGCTTATGCACAGGATGCTGAAATTGTGAACTGTGGTATTGGAAGTGAAAATCAGTTAAAACCACTGTGTGAAATGCTACAAGCTCTTGCTAAAGAAATGAGAGACAGATTTTTGACATCAGAAAACAATCAAGCGGACATTAAGAGTGCATGTGAAAAGTTGGAAACTAAGATAGACTCACTTGCTGTTAGAACTACGGCCTTAGAACTTACTGTTACTGAGCTAACAAATCAGATGGAAGAGAATACAAAGAGCATAGCGGTTTTAAAAGAAAAAGATTTGGAATTGCAAGATAAACTAGAGTCATTAGAAAATTCTCAAAGGAGAAATAATATCCGCCTGCTAAAGATACCAGAAGGAGTAGAGGGAAGTAAAATAAAAGAGTATGTAGTAAAGTTAATAAAACAAGCAATACATGTTGAGTGCTCAGAGGAAGCCTTGATGGCCGATATACAGAGAGTACATAGGGATCCTTTCAGGCTCAACCCCAATAAAACGAGACCAAGGAAAATCTTGGTACACTTTCTGACATATAGTTTGAAAGAAGAAATACTCAACAATGCACTAAAATTAAATTCCCTGACTGTAGAAGGTTTAACATTCCAGATAAGATCGGATATCTCAGCAATTACAGCTTCAAGACAATGGGAACTGGGCAAATTATTGGATCCTCTAAAAAAAATGGGTGCTACAGCACAGCTAAAATTCCCAGCATCATTGAAAGTCATGCACAACAATAGAATGAGAACATTTAGAAGGGTAGAAGATGCTGAGTTCTTCCTACAGTCTATATCTAGTGGGGCAGGGATAGGAGGGGAAGAGAAAGATAAATAGTAACTCTCGGGATATGAAAGATTACAAGTTTAGTATCAAGCTCCTGACCTAAGAAGAGGGACCCCATAGGCCTGGGTTGAGGCCATGAAGGAGGTAAGGGGGGGTTCTCCAGGGAAGGGTTCACTGAAGGGTGTGAGGGGGGGAGCACAGGGTGGGGAGCAGTGGGAGAAAAAGAAAAAAAAATGTCCGAGACGCCAGAATGATGAAAGATTTAATCAAAGAAGAGATCAAGAAAATGGTATGCCCAGTGGATAATCAAAATTTTGGGTTAAAGGTGCTTTCCTGGAATCTTAATGGACTGAGGACCAAATATAGGATGGAAAAAAAAATTCAGTATTTGAGGGATGCCTCAGAACAGATTCTCATTTTACAAGAGACATTTGCTGGAGAGCGAATTAAAGTCTTTATGTAAATCTAGAAAATGGATTCAGAATGTTATTTGTACTACGCAACAACACTCAACAAAAGGAGTTGCAATAATAATTAAGAAAAACTCAGCTATCTCCCTTGAGTCTAGTACAGTGGATAAAATGGGGAGATGGGTGGTAGCTAAGGTTAAGTGCCATACATTCAAGTTTACAGTGGCAGGGTATTATGGCCCAAACATTGATGATCCAGGGCCTTTTAAGAATTTACTGTCTGAATTATTGAACTATACAGATCCACTAATATTAGCTGGAGATTTTAACGTGGTCTTAGATCATGTACTCGATAAATCACAGAATAGCAGAGCTATCTTTAACTTTAAAATGGCTGCATTAATTAAAAATACAATGAAACAGTTTGCCTGGTACGACGTATGGAGAAGTAAAATGGGCAAGAAAAGAGGCTATACTTTTCATAATAAAAAATATAACCATAAATCTAGAATAGACTACTTTCTCTTGAGTACAGTTTTAAAGAATTGGGTCCAGGACATTAATCATGTAGGGGAACATCTTTCTGACCACTCAGCAGTGTCATTAACTCTCATGGTACCAATTAGTCCAGTTTCCAGGAGATGGACTGCAGAGCGAGCCATTCTTCTGGAAGAAGAAATAATTGAGAAATTAATATTAGAAACAGAGGTCTTCTTCCAAATTAATTTAGGCACTGCTCCAATACATATGGTATGGGATGCTTATAAAGCTTTTTTAAGGGGTGTAATAACTTTTTTACAGCTTGACAGATATAAAAAGTATAAAGCTGAAGTCGAGGTGATAGAAAAAAAAATACAAGAAACAGAGAATAATATTATTACACATCAGAGTAACCCCTCAGATACGAACACGGCAGTGAGCCTAGAAACTCTTAAATCAGATCTGGCAGTTGTGCTTGACTCAAGGTTGAAAAAGGAATGGCAAGCCAGTAAGCTAGCTCATTTCGAATATGGGGAGAGCTGTGGGAAGCTTCTGGCATGGAAGACGAAGCAAGACCTGGCCAGGGGTACTATTAGTGAGATAAACTCTACTGTCCCGGGGAATACACTTAAATCCCCCGATGAAATTGAAAAGGCCTTTCAGTTATACTTCGAGGAAGTTTACCATGAAGATCTAAATGTTCGAGACGATGAAATAAGAAATTGGTTGGGTCAGACTCCTATTAAAAAGATCACTGATGACAAATCCCATAACATGGATTTGCCGATTTCTAGAGTTGAGATTGAAAAAGTCATTGACTTGGGCAAATCTGGAAAAGCTGCAGGCCCTGATGGGTTACCTGCTGAATTGTACAAAGTTTTAAGGGATGTTCTTGGTCCGGTTTTGACGTTATTATTCGCCCATATTTTTGAAGAAGGAGGAGACATTCCACCCTTGTGGAATGAAGCAACGGTTTCGTTAATTCTTAAACCCTCTAAACCACCAAGATTTTGTGATTCATATCGGCCCATCTCTCTGCTTAATATCGATTATAAAATCTATGCGAAAATATTGGCAGAGAGATTGAATGGGGTATCAGAGTGCCTTCTCCATAGGGATCAAAAGGGATTTGTTAAGGGGAGAGAAATAAGGGACCTTACTTATAATTTGATTGGAGCGATTGATATAGCAACTGCATACAAAACTCCATTAGCTATAATAACATTAGATGCAACGAAGGCTTTCGATAGAGTAAGGTGGGCCTACCTAAAATACATATTAGAAGAATGTAATTTAGGTAAGAACTTCCGTAGGTCAGTTTCTTTGATATATCAAGCCCCTACAGCGAGAATTTTAGTAAATGGTAATCTAACTGCTCCTGTTAAAATCCAGAGAGGCACTAGACAGGGATGCCCTCTATCCCCGATGCTATTCAATTTGTATATTGAGCCTTTGGCTGAAAAAATCAGATTACATTCAGATATACAACCCTTTAAATTTAGGGATTGGGAGAAGAAGGTGGCATTATATGCCGATGATTTAATGGTATACACATCGGATCCAACTGTTTCAATCCCGTTAATATATGAAGAAGCAAAGAAATTTGGGAATGTCTCGGGATTTGAAATAAATGCTACAAAAACTGAATGTATGGCATGGAATGAGGGTACTTGTGCTTATCCAATGAAAAAGGTAATTAGGTATTTGGGAATATTGGTTACTCAAAATATAGATAAGATCGCAGAAACAAATCTCCAAAAGATCACAAAAGAAATACATAATTCTTTATTAGGTTGGACTCACTTACCTTTAACTTTGATTGGTCGAGTGAATTTAATAAAAATGATGCTGCTGCCCAAGTTAAGTTTTATACTACAGAATATTCCATTGGTATTTAATGAGAAAAGTTTGAGGACTCTCCAGTCGAAATTGAATACTTTTATCTGGGCCTCCAAAGGTGTTAGAATAGCGTGGAGGAAGCTGCGTAGGAAAAAGAATAAGGGGGGACTATGCTTACCTGATTTAGTTTTGTATGCAAGAACATTCTCACTAAGGGCAGGCAAAAGTCTCATGGATACACCAGAAAAATCGGATGTAGGTGTGATGTTCAAGGAGATGCTCATGGATGTTGAGAATGGGAGTCTGGGTTTTCTATATAAATATGGAGACCCGAGATTCTTCAAGAAAGTTCGCTTAAAAATACTAAGGGGTTTTGCTAGTACTTGGGCTAAGATTAAGAAAACTTTAAAGATTAACTACTTTAGTGCCCTTGCTCCCATTTTGGAGGCTCCAGGATCACCAGGGTGGACTAAAGATTCTCTGTCCAATCCTCTGATAGAGGCAGGAATTATGCATTGGGGACAGATAATATCGGAAGGGTCTCTGCTATCCTGGGATGAGCTAAGTTTACTTACAAACAATCGGCTTTCCAAATTTAAGTACTGGCAAATAAAAAGTTGGTATCAAAGTATGGGGAGTGAAGTGGGCGTCTCCAATGAACTAGAAAAATCTACTTCGGAGAAAAATTGAAAAAAGAAAGCGATAACGACTCTGTATTGGTTAATGCTGGACTTGGAGGAAGGAGACTTCAAATTACCAACGAAGCTGTGGGGAGAGAGCTTGCCCGGTTGTCATCTTGAAGATATATGGCAAGTATCTCATGACATATTGTATACTACAGTACAACCTGCAAATTTAAGAAGGAATCATATTTTCTGTGTTCACAGGGTGTATTGGTCTCCCTCAAGCTCTCAAAGTTCTCAAAAGGTCCAGCGCCTAAATGCCCAAAGTGTCTTCTGGTGGATGCAGATGATGTTCATATGTTTTTGACTTGCCCCAAGCTTCGACACTTCTGGGCAGAGGTTAATAAGGGTATGGATGATATTTTTGGTCTAAATATTCAGGTAAGCATAGTTTTAGTTTTTTTGGCCTGTTTTCAGATTATAAGTTATTCTCCAGGGGGAAAAAAAGTTATGTTTATATTTGATTCTGCTTGCAAGAAGAGAAATTTGCAAAAAGTGGATAGAGATTATTTCCCCAACTTTTTAGACTGGGTGATCTCAATTAAATACACAATGAAGTTGGATAGAGTTAAACTAGAAAAATTTAAAAATAATAGGGATAATAAAATAGATTTTTGGGCTCCATGTGAGAAATGGTTGGTCACTCTTGAAAATCAGTCCAATGATTAAGCCTTTATACTTGTCTTTACTTTATTTCTCTAGTTCTGTTTGGGTGCCCAGGATTATACAGAACAGTATGTAGAGAAGCTCTGTGTAAAGCATTACCATTTTAAGATATGGAGCTATCTAGTGGTGCTAATTGAGAGGGAGGCCACAGGAGGAAATTTAACAGCTCTAAGTATCTAATGGTGAATGAGGACAAAAAAAAAAAAAAAGCCATGATTCAAACCACTTTAAAAACTTTACCCACACACAGCCATACAAAGCAGTTCCCACCATTTCAATCAAAGCATATAGAGACATCACCAACAATCTGTACTAAACGTAGAATATTCAACCAACAGTCAATTTGCATTTGAAATAAAAACATGATTGCAATAGCCTATGTCCATGCCACAAAGGTACATAACCAATACAATTTACTTATAAAAAATCTTTTATATCAAAAAAACAAACACAAACTAAGTGGGTCATTAGGATGGCGTAACGCTCACCACCGCCGGGCCGGCAGTGGCGATCGTTACGCCATCCTACAGTGAAATACCCCCGCCATATTATGATGGCAGGGTGTATTGCGGCGGACGCAAAGTGCGTCTGCCGCTTTTCTGCCGGTCGGCAATCATTACGATTGCCGGCTGGGCGGACTTGGGCCACTAATATGGTGGCGGTGCCTAGCAGGCACCGCCGCCATATTAGTATGCGTGTCCTGAAAGGCCTTTCCATGGCAGTGATGCCGCCATGGAAAGGCTGGCAGGGATTTGCTTTGGGGGCCCGTTGCGGGCCCCTGGGGAGGTAGGGGGCAGGGGGGTGCACTTGGGGTGTACCTATGGTACCCCCCTACATTTCCATGCACAAGGTGGCAGGACCGCGCGGTGCCTGCCACGTTGTGCATGGAAATGCACAACATGACCATTGGACATTGCGGTGGGTGCTGCAGCCAGCAGCACCCGCCGCAATGTTGAAGTGCCAGATGCAACTGCCGCGGTGGCAGTCGCATCATTATCAGGAGTGCGGGACTGCCGCCTTGCAGGCGGGCGGTCCCGTTACCGCTAGGATGGCGAGCGGACCGCCCGCCATCCTTATCAGCCCCTAAGTTCCTTTATTTAGAAGACACTTGGATTGGCAGACTGCATCACTCTGGACACAGATGTCAACCCAAATTCCAAATACTATGGTGTAATGTTTATGATAGCACCATGACACAAGAAGCCAAAACAAACAACACAGTGGAAGGATGGCACAATGCCTTCCAATCCACACTAGGCAGAACCCAACCCACACTCAATAACTTTATAGAAGACCTACAAAAAGAACCTGCAGCCCTGTCAGATGCGGTCAGACCACGGAAGGTCTTATCGGAAGTGGTTGGTCCAACCACTGGATTACGATGCATCCAGCTTGCACTCTGACCAATTGCTGACAGACCGCCGGCTCCGACAGCCTGCCTCCAACCACAAGTTGGCGGTTGGAGAGGAACAGCACCATAGGCCAGTACAGAATGCCGTCCGAATTACAATGTGGCTTTCTGATGACCAGACCGTGGTGGTCCGACTGCCTGCCTCAAGTTGTTGGAAACTAAGGAAAAGGGGTGAATACTCAGCCGATTCCCCTTCTCCCTGGCAGACTCCAGCATGGATCCCTTAGTCCAGGTCCCACCTACACCTCAGCAGCTGCACCACAAAGTGGACAGCCCTGTGGGTGGCAGAATCCAGGTAAGTCCTCATGTGGCATGTATCCCCATTTACTGGACTGTGCACATATCGTCACACCCCAGCAATGGGGTACATGGTGCACAACGCATGTCCTCACATGTGTCATGCATGTGTGTATGACTGTACATGTTTCCTTTGCATTTGTACCCACTTGAAGTGACATGTCCGGGGACCTAGGCACCATTGACGATGAGACCTCTGCAGTAACAGCAGGTGCTTCGTAATGTGGCGTGCGGAGCTTTCCCAGCATCGGCAGTCAGAATCGGGCCGCGACGGTCAAACAGGTGGTCCGACCGGCATCGTAATCAGGCCCAAAGCTACCAAGAACTATGAATGGAACAATCAGTAACCCAAATTAAGCAAAAAATCAGCAAACAAACCAATAGAATGCACAAAATGCTACAATGTAAAGTAAAACTATTTATACACAATAAAAGAGTACACTACTTAGAATGGTACCCTAAACGCTATTATAAAATAAATATTAAACTACAAAAGACCCAAAAAATGACAAACACAACCCGAAACCAGGCATAACAAAATTATTTTTAAATAAATAATATACATATTATTTTTTACATCACCCAAAAAATAAATATACCTAAAATTTCAAAAAGAATGATGAATAAAATTATTATTTATATAAAAATATGAATCTCACCAACCTCATTTAACACATAAAATGTAATATAAAAATTATTTATAACACATAACATATATATGAACAATTATCAATCACATAAAAACAAATAACTTAAATATTACTTACTGATTTGAAGCTGCCGATCATCATCTGTATCCATGTGCATAACCAACGCCTATGTAAATTATTTTTCAAAAAATCGGGGATATTCAATAAATAGCATTAACAACTCCTACTGCATATTAAACCATTTTAACAAAGGTGTTGGACAGTAAAAGGATTGATATTGATATTGTTTTGCAGAGCGCGCAATTGCCTGAAGGTTTCTTCACACTGGTGTCTGCTGATTAATCCATAGATGGTCCAATAAGGCAAAGAAGACAAAAACAGCCAAGTTTTAAGCAGTTTTCTGAATGGGGTAAGATTGGAGTGAGCTTTAAGATGCTAAGGCAGCTTGTCCCATAATTTACAGGTAGAAGAGACAAACTTCTACCACCTCAGGATACTTTGTTGATCTTGGGTATGAACATGGTTTTAGACTAAGATGATCATAGAGCTCTCCCGGGGCTGTACCAATGGAACTTCTTCCTAAGATAATTTGGGCATGTATCATGGAGAGCTTTGTGAGTCTAGCAAAGTGCCTTAAAAGCTACCCGCTTTCTGACAGGCAGCCAGTGTACCTCCATTATGGTTTGGGAGACTGAATTAAATTTGAGAATTTTATTTTATTTATTTATTTATTTAATTTGTAAGGTGCAACAGCTACCCAAAAAGGGTTTCCCGGCGCCAGGCAAGCAAAACCAGATAGTAAAATTTAACAGCAGAATCATTTGTTAAAAGGCCAGGTCTTTATTGCTTTGCGAAATTGGACGTAGACTGTTTCGTTCCGAATGGCGGGGGGAAGGGCATTCCAAAGTGAGGGACCCAGGAAGGAAAAGGATCGACCGCCCATCCGAGGCAGCCTGAACCTGGGCACGGAAAACCTCCCCTGAGAAGATGAGCGTAGACAACGGGAAGGGACATATGCATGAGTTAGGGAAAGTAGATATTGAGGTGCAGTCCCTGCTTTGATTTTGAACATATAGCTAAGGGCTTTAAATCGAACACGATTTTCCACTCTGAGCCAGTGCAAATCACGTAAATGGCTGGACACTGAAGCGGTCCTGGGCAGTCGGCGTAGAAGTCGAACTGCAGAATTTTGGACCGTCTGCAGCCTGCGGGTCACCTCCTTGTTGGAGCCGAGATAAAGAACATTTCCATAGTCCAGTCTTGAAGTAATTAAAGCTTGGACTACTGTTCTTTGGGTGGACTCAGGTAACATCCAGATGATCTTCTTTAGCCACTTGAGGATGGTAAAACAGGTGGCAGCTACCTTAACGGCCTGATGGTGCATTGTTAATGAGTCGTCAATGGTGACACCCAAGTTGCGAACTTGGCAGGATTTATCCTCATGAGAAGTCAAGCCTCTCATTCTGTAGTACCTTCACTTTATTCAGTAGTCGTTGTTGAATGCCCATATAAAGGGCATTACAGTAATCTATCCTGGAAAGTACCAATGCAATAATTACTAATTTTTGAAGTTCAAACAGAATAAATAGAAGGGTCTTTCTTAAAGTTCTTAGAAGGAGAAAGCAGGAAGGGGTAACTTGATTGATATGATATGCAAAGGTAAGTTTTCCATCAAATATTCCTAACTTTTGTGACTAGGGAGGGGAGGGGGTCCAGATGTTGGGGCCACAAGAAGCATTCCAGAAGGAGATATCTTTCCCGAACAGGCATATCTCAGTTTTATCCAAGTTTAATTTGAGACAGTTATCTCTCATCCATCCTACTACTTTTCTCATGCAGATGTTAAAATATTTTGCAACCTAATTCAGGTCACTCATGATCAAGACTACAATTTGGGTATCATCTGCGTATGACATTGTAGAAAAAGCAAAAGTTCAAATTAGCCTTGCCAATGGTACTAAATATATATTTTAGAGCACAGGGCTCAAGGAGGACCCCTAAGTGACACCTTAAGGCAGTGAAAAGGACTTTGAAGTCAATTCTCCTAGAGAGACAGACAGTTCTCTGTGGGTAAGAAAGGAGCAAAGCAAGGACATGCACAACCCACCTATTACTGTACTCTCCAGCTGTTTTATGAGCATTGAATGGCTCACAGTGTTGAAAGCTATTGATAGATCCAAAAAGATCAGAGATGCCATCCCTCTTCTATCCACAATCGTTCTGATTTCATCTGTAGCAGTTATCAAAGCAGATTCAGTGCTATGTTTTTTTCTAAAACCATATTGAGCACTACATAGTACTTACTTTTTATCTTAAATGCCTTAAATGCCTCAAGCTTTCTCATAGTGGGTGGCAAACATCAAAACTTTTGCCTGATCTGTGAGATTTCATGCAAGAAAATACCAATCTGTAGGCTTTAATGTATAGTAATAGCAATCCACACCTATCGAATTTTCCATATGTTTTTCAAAATAAATACCTCAGTGCCTTTACCATACCATTTCATATTAATAAGATCAGGCCTCTATCCATGATCACTGGCTTACCACCATAACAAACCAAGTCCTGCTGCATCAAGTATATACTTTATCACTGGCTTACCACCATAACAAACCAAGTCCTGCTGCATCAACTATATATTTTGGCATAAGACAAAAAGGGCTGTACTTGTAGTCTTGTTACTCGAAGCACTCAAATGTAGGCGATTCAAATCCTGCACTCAGGAGGACAAGCATGGTTGAACGTAAGCCCATCGCTCAGTAGGACCCTGAAAACTCTTTTTTGTTGATCACATAAGGTCACAAGAAATGATCACTCTCAAACCAGACATAAAAATTCATGTAGATTAATGACTGCCCCCTTACATCTGTTCTACTGCCAAAGAAAACACTGTAATAATGTAGTTAATTAAGACACTTTATTAGCATTACAGTGTCTTGTGTGTGCCCTTGAAAGCTGCCTTGAGGGCAAGCCCATGGCTTCCAACATGTGGGCAGTGTCAAAGCCCGCCTGTTTGTGATTCTCACATAATTGTCTGGCCACAGCTGTGCTGTCAAGACTAACCATAAAAAGGGTGCATACATAAATTCTCATAATTTATGTAATTTATTTTTGAGCTTTAAATAGCATGGGGATTGAAGGGATTAATGTAACATTTCTGTACATCACATACTATAAGGCAGACAGTGGATGACAAGTAGTGGGATCCTGGGGAGGAGATCATTCCTCATTGTCACTTGGTAAGAGGGTATGGCTCTAAAGGGATACTGATAGTTAACATATCTCAAAGTTCACCTTCACTTGTATACCCTGTAAGGTTTGCACTGACCTGGCAATCTGGATCCAGCAGTAACAAAGTCAGAAATTGAATTCTTAATTTCACTAAACCCACTGAAAACCCAAAAAACTATGATGGTCAGTAGTGATATTGGGCAATGGTGAGTGGGAAAAGAGAAGGACAGCAACACAGACACTGGATATCTTAATTCTGCCTGTTCTTACAGCTGTGTTCAAACCTGAGGTTTCAGTATCTAAAACAAGAAATAGGTCTTTTAAGTCTTTTAGTCTATGACCATTGATGTCCAGATTCATTATTCATTATGTGACATATGATTTACCTTGTGACAATCTCCGCATTTCTGATTAGCTATAAGTTGTTAAAACTCTGAAGTAAAGTCTGTGATCTGAGTGATATTTAAAGTACACTTTAATATAGCCTTATAGCCCGCTGCCGAGGGCTATACCAGTTGTTAAAGGCCGTGATCCCGAGTTATAGGCCCGAGCCTCAGGCGAGGGCCTATAACGAGGGAGAGGGCCTTTAACAACTGGTATAGCCTGAGGCAGAAGGGCTATAAGGCTATTAGAACATTCCACCCACTAAGGGTAGAATGTTCTAAATTAAAAATGGAGAAACAAAAAGACAAACATTGGAATGTTGGAGTGCTGGGCTTATACCAGCCATTATAAGCCCTGAGCTACTCCATTGTCTTCAATGGTGCTCCCAACATTCCAATGTTCTAATAAGCTGTAACATATTGACTACTCATTAGTATTATACTTTTTTTCTTAATAAGACACATTCGGCCCGATTCATAAAGAGCAGCTGTAGCCGTGGTGGAGTCTCTGCACTCGTGGCAGAATCTCTGCAATTAGAACTGCACCGCACAGATTCTGCCACAAGTGTGGAGGCTCCACCATGACTGCTGAGCCTCTGCCACAACTGCGGTGGCTCTTTGCGAATCGGGCCCATTCATTTTTCTGCTACTGTCAATGCCTTAATAGCAAATGCGAGTCAAAAATAAAATATAAAAAAATCTGAACAAGCTGAGAAATCTTTTGTTCCTCTCAAAGAAGGTGCAATTAGAATACTCAATCCCCGGGAAGAATAATGTGAAAATATCAATAGTATAACTCTTTGATCTCAAGAATCATCCAAATTCACAATGTGTTCCAAAGCTTTGACAACAAGTGTTCGGCTTCAGCAACTATCTTGATTGCCTAGAAAAGAATGGTCTGAAATACGATGAACTTGTACTCTGAGAATTCAAGATGGCATCCTCCATTGCAAGTCTCTTGAGAATCATGTGGTGCATTGGGACTTGGAGTTTGTCTTCACTCGGAATGGATGTTTCATATGTTTCATATACTGTGCACAATGCAAATGTGAAGCCTGACACCAAGCGGTGCCCACAATTGGAGTGTACCTCAGGCCTCTTCAAACCTGTGTCCAAAAAAATCACTGGAGCACATGTCCTCAACTGTCGTCATCCGCACATACCCCTGGACTCTTTAGTTCACTCCTGGACTTTTGGATTCTCTGCTAGGAAGAAGAACTGCTGTACTGGTGGAAGGACTGCCACTCTGCTGGACTGCTGCCCTGTTGGATATTTTCCCTGTTTGACCTGCTGCTCTGATGTCTTCTGCACAAGGACTGCATCTTCAACTACCCATCTGTGAACCTTGCTGGCCTCCTTTACAGAGCTACAGGAACACAAAAGGCTTCCTCCATCTTGAACCCAGACCTTGACCCTGCCTGAGTGAGTCCTGACCCTCCCAGTGGTGCCCCTCCAATCTGGGACCTTGGAAATGGTGCTAAAGGTGGCCAGATAGCCAAAATCCAAAAGTGGGGGCTTACAAAAATGTTTGGCTAAAAACTGCTCTGAGAACCAGGAGGAGACCAGGACCAACCTGATTGCCTATCCACCGAGGTCTATTGCCGGTGGGATTGACTTAGCAGCTTCTCCTGCTACGTTCTTCTCAGCAGCAGCAAATCAGTTTGAGCGATTTTCGTCAAAGGGGTATCTGAACTTGCGGAACTGACATGCTACAGCCCTCTGCCTCATCCCTCTGGAGGTCTTTGACTTCCATTTCAGAGACTAAGTCCAAACATAGAAATCTTCACCGTGGCTTCGACCCAAAGTTATCCGGTGATGACGCTCCCTCTTTGGACACCTCTTGCAGTCCTGCCCTGCTGAACTTTACCTTCTCAGAACATTTTTCTCAGAATATTTCTAGTCTGAAGCTGACCGGGCCCAATCCACTTCTTGTATTTGAACCGCGCTCCATTGTGTTCAGCCATATTTTTTGCCTTTGATCCGGTCTCGCATGACCAGATGTCCGCAGTTGGCGCTTTAATCTTTTAGGCTCTAGCTTTCACTGAAATCTTTAAAAACTCATAACTTTGGGGGTCATTACGATGGCGGAAGTCCCGCCACCGCCAGCTGTGTGGTGGCGGGCCCTCCGCCATCGGACAGCAAATTTCCCCCGGCCACATTACGATGGCAGGGGGAATTGCTGTGCGACCACAGCGGTCGCAAAGACTGCCCACCACGCTTCTGCCACAGGCAATCGTTCCGATTGCCTGGTGGAGCGGTCAGCATGTGTAAAATGGTGGTGGTGCCTAGCAGGCACCGTCCACCATATTACGATGCTGGCCGAAGCCAGCCTTTCCGTGGCCGGTAAACCACCATTGAAAGGCTGGCGGGATTGGTTTTGGGGGCCCGTTGCGGGCCCCCCTTGTGTTGGGGGAGGTGGTTGTGCACTGGGGGGGTACCCATGGCACCCCCCTGCATTACCTTGCACTGAGTGGCAGGCACTGCATGGTGCCTGCCACGTAGTTCAGGGAAAGGCACTACATGCATTTTTACTATTGCGGCGGGTGCTGCAACCAGCAGCACTCGCCGCAATGGTAAACATGCAAGATACGACCGCCAAGGTGGCGGTCACATCGTAATTTCACATGCAGGACCGCTGCGTTGCAGGCGGGCGGTCCTAGGCACCGCTACGGGGGTGGGCAGACTCGAGTCCGCCCACCATCATAATGACCCCCTTTGTTTCTATTGATTGGGTTTTTGTTGTTCTGGTGTCAAATAATTTTGTAAAATTTACTCTATTTTGCAAAATTGGTTTGGTATTCTTCTTGTGTTTATTTTTCACTTTATTGCTGCAGAATTAAGCACAGGCTAATTAAGTGACTTTTTGTGGTTCATTCTGCAAGGGATTGTGGCGTGGCTTGACCGGGGCTCACACCCCAGTCAACTAACAATATAATTTTATAACAGCTATCAACCTTGCTCACTCTCTTATTCAAATATGAACTCATAAAAGTAGGTGACTGTGTTTCTTCCCTGAAAAGGCCTTGTTTCACTTTGGAAATCCTGTTGGGGAAGACAATGAAATACTAAAAAATGTGTGTGTTCTCTTACTCCAGGCCAGAGATTAGAGCAATCTAGCAGAAAAACAATCTGACATATACCCGTGCTGCTTTCATTTTGAAACCCACTAATAAGTAACCTTTTGTCCTCATCTTCCAATATCTTACTAAATTGTTCTTTATTTACAAGTCATTCCACTTGTGCTGTTTCTAATGAATATTGAACCTGATTCACATATATTGGCATATGTGTAGGGTAACTTACTCTTGCAGTAATACTGGCTTACTATTGAATTTCCGGTGTAAGCTGTGAGTATTTATGGATTATTAATGGTTTACTCCTAGAACTCAGGAGTAAACCATGATTAAACAACTTAAGGGAGCGCGATTCTCTGGAAAGAGGTGCAGAAAGCAATTTAAATAAATCAAACAATCAGGTTGTTGAATGAAAATGAGCACATCAGTCTTTTTTAATTTCAGTTTCAGGCGATTTGAGTTCATCCAGATGGAAGCTTCTAGAAAAAAGACCAACATTTTTCAGAGATGATTTTAACTGTAACCTCAAGTGTAGAGAGCTACTTTCGTGTCAACTGCATAATTGGCACAAGCTGAACAATCGGAATTAAAGGCGTACTGGGCAGGCAACATTGTTCTTAGAAGGAGTTGGGCTGAGGTAAGGCCATTGAGGGAGTTCTCGGAATTGGACTGAGGTAAGGAAGGACTCATTCCAAAGAGCAGAAAGAAGGGTGGAATGAATGGAGGTAGACAGCTTGTTTTAACCAGTTCTCTGTGTTCAACAATGCACTCAACCCCACCCCCAACTACAGCATCAAAGTAGCTTGAACCAATGGACAGTCAACATGTCCATTGGTTCATGTTGTACTATGTGAGGGGTCTCTAAGGTTCCTGTAAGTCGATCATCTGTGCATTGTCCCTAAGGTTCTATCTTCTCTAATATCAAGGCTGACTTACTAGACAGGACTGACTTGAAGGGCAGGATTACCTTTTGAGGTTAGATTTCCCACTCCACAGTGATTCTTCAATACTTTCTTCAAAAGTTTCTGTTGTCAAGATAGTTCCAAGTGCTAATTCATGAGCAAAGGTTTTCTCTTGACAACATTCTATAATTTTTATGAGTGCCACATTTATAACACATAGGGCCAGATTTACTAACTTGTCATGCAGCGCTGTGTTGCATGAGAAAGAGGGAGCAGGAGAAAGCTATATCTACAGAGATACGGCTCGCTCCTCCTCTCTCCCTAGCGCTAGAGCAGAATTGTATTGCTGAGCGCCACGCACACACCTTTGTGCAACAGTGTAGGGTGTGTGCATGGGTCTAGCATAGGCTTTGAACTGGAAGGGTTCCCTTCCAGTAAAAATTCTATGTCTATTAAAATTTTCCTACTTTGTATTTGTGCTAAACCGTGCAGCACATATACAAAGTTGGAAAGAAAAGGAGGAAATAAACTTTTTTCCTTTCAACAACCGGTTTTCCAGTGGCGTTAATTCTTGACATGAAACCCTACGTCTGATTTTTGGAAGATAGGGTTTTGCATCAAAAGCATGGGAGGTTGCACAAGAATGCCCATGTACCACCCATGTAATGCCCCTTGACAGTAGTAACGCAAAGCATCACCTTCCCCTGCTTTGCGTTACTTTTAGACAACCTTTCAATGGAAAACAAGTTTTCTGCTGGGAAGTAAATAACAAAAAATATTTCAGGCTGGTTAGTGTCACTTTTGTTACACAAAGACAGCGCAAACGTTTTCAGCATGTTTGTTTTATGGTAAACCTGGGTCTTTCATACCCCTTGTTATGTCTGAAAACATCTATCCAGTTTTATAATCATGTGGAAAAAGGTTTCAATATTAACTTGTAAAAAACACTTCATCCTTTTTAACAAGAACTAGTACCAGTGGCGGCTGGTAGAGAATAGGGGTGGAGAGGCAGATTGAAAGTATTTTTTTTTTTAAAAAACACCTACCGTTTCCGAGGGCAGCGTCTCTCCTCTGCTTCTCTGCTCTTCCTTACTCCAGTTTGGAAGCAGCAGCAGGAAGCACTCTGCACACAGGCTCCCCTGAGCTATTCTCAACACTGCAGTGCAGCGCTGTGATTGGTCTGAGCACCTTGGTTCGGTGCTCAGATTGGGACAGAGAGCCTGTGCATATTCCCCATCAGGCTGTCCATTACAGCCTGGTGGGGAATATACAAAGTGCGCATGAGTGATTGGCTGCCCGAACCGGCTGGCCAAGCAGTCATGCGCACTTAGTGTGCACAGTCCACTCCTCCTCCCACACTGAGCCACCAACCCCACCCCACCCTAACCCAGCCCGCAGCAAACAAAAATAAAACAACAATAATCTTGTTATTATTGATTTATTTTTCACCTTTTCACTGCTCTAAGAGCAGTGAGGTGACGCTCCCCCGCCTTAGCGGAGGAGCCGCCACTGACTAGCACTCAGGAGAAGATTTTGTCACTTAGTGAGACAACACTCCAAAAGGACATAGGCCAATAATTGGGACATTAATTGCATAATAAAATATTTCCTGCCCCAATGAATGATCTTGGCAGACTTCTGTTGCAAAATGCTGTGCACAATTTTGAAACTGTACAAGTCTTTTTTTGCCTTCTGTTCTTCCTGGGTCAATAACGTGAGAATAATTATGTTGGCTATTGGTAACACCTGCTATGGCAGTTAGAAATGCAGTATAAAGTGCTGCAATGCAGTATACAATTATATTTTAAAAATGTATTATTAGTCTTTATTCTTTTTATTCTAATACTCCTCTCAAAGACAACATGAACTTCTCTTCCTGGAAGGCTGCAGTTCCTGCTTGATTTGATATGAAGTTGTAACACAGGTTTGGGTGACAATCGACAAAACAAGGTGCACTGCTGTCCCTTAGATACAATGGGGATTTAGGGGGGTGGGTCATGAGGGGGATTCTGTTTGTTTCTCATTATCCTTTCATGAAGAACAGAGCTATCTCAGAAGAGTAAGTTCTTGATCTTACCTGATTGCTTAACCTGAACAAAAGCTTGCACATGTATAGAGCTTTGGAAGCAAGCCTGGATGCACTTCTACATTATTGTCACCGTACACTGAGGAATAGGCATAAGTATGAGAAAGTGCCTCTATTTGCACAGTCACCATAATTTTCTTGGACTCCTATTGGTGTTTGTTTTTTACTCTGTTCACCAGGACATTGCTAACCAGGCCCCCGTGTATGTACTCTGATCCCCAAAACATGGTAAAATTGGCTAGCTCCTAAATGGCACATTTAACTACCTCTTAATTTCATAGTATATGTTGCCTAAAATACACCCATAGGAAGGATGTGCTAATTGACACCTAAGAGCTACAGCACTACTATGCCATCCACTAGTGAGACTAGGCAAATATGACTCTAGACCTATCGCTGTAGCATGGCACCTGTAGTTTTAAACATACAACCTAAACTGCCAAACTCACCCTTTTTTAACCGGAGAAAAATCTTGCTTTTAAATATTAATAAGTCACCCCTTTGTAGGTATTACAGCCTCCAAAGAAGAATGCATGGTATTTAAAAGTAGAACATGTAACATTTTAATCTTAAAATGTTCTTGCAGTGACTAGCACCCAGAATCTATTTTCATTCTAGCAAGGCTGGCTGCCCAGTAGGGAAAAATAGGAAGCAAGCATAAATATAACATTTTCTATCTGTAGAGTAGAACCCACTAGAAATATGATTAAACTATCGTTTGTATTATTTATTAAAAGCCTGACTTAGTGGTGGCTCAGATTTTTTATAAATGCTAAGAAAAAGTAAATTTTAAAAAGTACCTTTCCCCTCTTCCTGAAGCTCCTGGAGGCTAATTTGCATTAGCTCTCCAGCTGGAGTCCAATGAGTACATAATTCTGATTAGGTGTGAAACGTTTCTCCAACAGCAGATACAATGGCTTGGGTGTGGGGTGGTGTTTTACCTTCCCCTTGCAGAAAGACAAATTGGGATGTACCCAGGAACTTAAGGGGCCTTAATTGTTACAGGCAAAATTTAGTTGATCCTTAGAAAGGCCCCATCTGTTGTGCTCCCAGTCAGGCAGGCATCTAAACCCAGTGGGGGGAAAGCTGATCCAGATCTGGTTTGAAGTGTCCAAGGGTGAAGGCACTGCTCAATACCCTGGCTGCACTTCTGGGTGGGCACACAGACTCTGCACAAGCAGAGAATGGTTTCTCCATCTTGCATTTTGAGAGTGAGGGGAACAGTGGTATTCTTTGCAGTAGAGAAAACAGAAACTGCTGCAAAAGTGGGTAGAGTTACTCTCATTGGATATGGAGGGGCCTTGATTCAACCCCACACACTAGTTAGTGTCAGACATATATGTTGCATTCCCAAGCAACCTCTTTAGAATACTTTTCTTGAGCTGAAGAAGACCGACTTGCTGTCTGTGACCTTAGACAATACATGTCTTCCTTGCAACCAGAAAAAATAAGTAGACTCCAAGTTTCAGTTGGGTGACCTCCTTTTTGACTACAGTGCTAAAAGGCCAAGAGGCCATTTTTCCTGAAGTGCCCAGCTGACCAGTACAACTGGACCTGACCTGGACCCTGCTGGTGGCCTCTGCTGGAAAGAGTCTTCACCCATAAGTGCTGTTCCCGGGTTCCTTGCACCAATGGCGGTGTCTAACTGGACTTCTATTACCACCTTTGAAAACATGGACTTCATACATCCTGAGCTCCAGGACCAACCACCCCAGCTTATCCATTCAAGAACAGACCTTGAAGGGATAAGAAAGCAGGTTCCTTTTGTTCTGTGCTTTTATGCAATAGCAAATCTGATTCAGTGGGCCCTTAGCGAGAAAGTAGCCAGACATACGGAACACAACATCAAAAACAGCCACAGCCTTTCCCTGCTGAAGGATTCCAAGTTTCATAAAGTCCAAAGGTGAAAACTGAGAGAAGACACAGCCAAAAGACTTCCCTGGGTGTGAAATTTTGTATTTCTCCTGAGGAGAACTTTATGCGCCAAAACCACGTCTGATTTTGTGAGGCCTTCTTTGGAAACAACCTGCTACCTTGATCCTCCAGAAAACAGACTCCTAAGGTAGAACCTCTGGGCCGAACTTGGTTGTTGTATCGAACATGCACTCCTTTGCTATTGGCGTGAAATTTCATCTAGGTCAGTGAGATTCATTAGCACATTTTGTACTTTTTGGGGTTATTTTTCCTTAAATATTTCAAAATTCATATCTCCAGTTTCCCTATTGTTGTTGTGTCATTTTGTTCACTAAATATTTATAAATTGGAGTATTTGTATTGTTCTGTGTTTTTGACTTTTTAACTGCTTTGGCACTTCTACATGCTTTACACATTTTCTTTAAGTTAAGGATGTCTGCTCTTTGCCATAGCTACCAGAAGTTGAGCTCAGGTTGAAATTCCTGAAGCCTTTAACTGAACCTAGAAAAATAGTGCCTTTATTACTTCTGGTGGGCCTCAACCTACGTCAACGAATACACCATTTTCTTAGAATTTGGTTTTAGCTAGATAACAGTATTTATTTTTTATTTTAGCTGGGTGAAACTAATTATTTCAGATTTAATCTTTTTATTTTGGGCCCACACTAACTCAATACCTCTTATTCGAAGACCAGGTTTGAAATCTGTCTGGATCCTCTAAAATTCATCTTGTAGAAGCTCTAGAATATTCATACCCAAAGTTATTTTAGTCCTGCACTGTGACATGGTTCTCCTTGCTTTAAGGACATGGGCAGTAGACAAGCTGTGTCAAAACTGAAAGTTAGTGCTAGTCGAGAGCCAAAATCAAGCAATGAAGAGCACAAGCGTTAGTGGTTCCCATTGCCAGTTTAGTCTACTTGCTACCTCCTGCCAAATCAAGAATCAGCAGTGGTTTGGGGATCAACAATGGTTTATCTATGTCTACAGTGGCCAGATCACACAATGTTTTGAGTAGGCGCCGCTACATGTACCCCAGATGTGTGGAAGTGGTGTGATGTGACAAGGATATTTGTGCATATTTAAGTCTGGGGTCTGCGATAACAAAAACAAAACAATACCACATTAAAATAGCACAAAGTCACAATAACACAAGAAAAGAAGAATGCAAAAATTAAACCACAAAGGTATGCATGAAAGTCCACAAAACTGTAATACATTAAAACACACATAATAAGTTATACAACAGCACAGCAAAACAACACACTCACATCAGAAGACCACAAAATAGTGTCAGGTTGCAAACGATTTTTGTGTTGTTCATTTGTGTTGTTGTCTTGTGGTACAGTTGTATTGTTTATAATATTATGTTGATGATGTATTGTGCTGGTTTATCTGGAGTTGTGTTATTTTAGTAAATAACTTAGGGGCATATTATCAACGGCCAGCGGTAATTATCGCTGGCCGTGCTGAGCGACGAATTCCCTAACGCAGGCTATCTCTGGTATTTATCGCCCTGGTAGCGCGTTATTAACAACGCGTTTCCCCAGGGTGATAAAAATTCCAGAGATAGCGAGGTTATCGCCGTTTTGCAGGGAACATCGCTGGTTTTCCGGCGATGTTCCTGCAAAGCGGCGATAACTTTGCTGATACGACCCTGTGGTCGTATCAGCATAATCCACCCCCTATGTCACACATAGGTAAGTCAGGATTTTAGCAGACGTTAGATTTTGGCAAAAAACGGCAGTTTTCGCCAAAATCTAACGTCTGCTAAAATCCTATGGGCTGCCTTGTAAATATCTCGATGTGAACATCAGCGATATTTGCAAGGCAGTCCATCCGAGGTACGCCAGTGACGCCCACTTTGCATCTCATTAGAGATGCAAAGGGAGCGTTCGGAAAAGGGTGCTAACATGCGATTATGCATGTTAGCACCCTCTTGTTGATAGGGCGATAGTTTTATCTCCGTTTTTCTGGCTTTTAAAGCCGGAAAAACGGAGATAAAGCCCTTGTAGATATGCCCCTTAGTGCTGCATTATTGAATTGTTTTATTGTTGAGTGTGGTTGTGTTGTAGTTGCTTTGTACTGTGTTAAGTTGACTTTTTATAGTTATGACGTTTTGCTGCACTCTGTTGTAATTGTGTTGTGTATTCTCATGTTTTATTGTGTTTTATTGTTGTGTTCTTATTGTGTTTTGTTATTGCATTTTTGTGTTATTTAGCTCCTTTGTAGAGTTTCTAGTTTTCAGCCAAAAGCTGCACATTCCATTACGTTTTCAAAGAAAAACAAACATTTATCATTGCTAAAGTTGCTAACACACTGCTGCTAGAGGTCTACCACTTTACAAAATCATTCTAAAACAGGGAAAAGACCAAAGGTCGATTTAGAGTATAAATGGATGGGTTATCCTGTCCACCGTATTACAAGTCCCATTGGATATAATGCAGTAATAATACATGGCATTCTGTAATACCTGTATAAACTCCAGTCTCTAATTTCTTTATAATTGGCAACTTTATGATGCGCCAAGTCACCGATTAGTAAGAAAAGATGTCAGAATTCAACTATGATAAGGTTATTACAATTGAGTTCTGATGTCACATTGCCTGCTGCCAGAGCCAGCAGTGGAAGTGAAAGGCAGGTCAGGTCATGGGGAATAATTAAAGCAGCTGTTTAGCAAGGAAAATGGAAAATGTTGCTTTTCTTTCTATTGCTCTATTTTCATGGCTTACAGTGACAAGCAGAGAGAATATGTTTATTTTTTGTACTCCTTAGATAGAAAAAAGCTTGAATCTTTCTGCATGTTTCTACAAGTTCTGAGCTACTGCAGCATTTTTTGCTCTAAACTGACTTGTATTGAACTTTTTCTAATATCGGTTTCCATCAAATATCCAGCAGGTTTTAGATATGTTTAATTTTGCACTAGAGGTTTTATTTTTATTGTTCATGTTTCCAAACATGCTCGCTCTCTTATATGAAAGAGCTACCAACCAACGTTTTAAGTGATTTGTGTCAAAGGTGATGGTGTGACCATGTATTATATGGGATAAAGTGCCCCCTGGCATACATGATAAAGATATTGCAAGTCACCTCAGAGTTCGATAACCTGATAAAGGAACTCTGGCTTCAGGCTCGTTCCTCTATATGGTTATGGAACTCCTCGGTGATTTGCTCTCCTTAAATTGTATGGCAGGGGTATTTTATCCCTCATATAATACGGTGGACGGGACATTCATCATCTTTGTTAATTCTAAATCAGGCCCCATGCCTTAAATTAGCACTTACCATTATCTCTTATTGGATTAGGTGCTAGCTCCCTGAATGTAAGCCTGATGTACTAAGAGTTAGGCCACAAAACATGGTCACAGTTGCACAGGCTGTCTATGTACTAATAGGCTGCAATGCAAAATTAGCAATCATTGGAGGTAGCAGAATGACCAGCCTAATGAATAATAATTAGGTCGCTATTTGTGGCCCCTGTGATTAGCTACAGACAAAGGGATAGAGGCCTGTATGGAACAGCTGTCCCTGTGTTTCCATTCCAAAATGGGAAACTTCTTTTTCAACTGACCATCCTTCTTAAAGGAACCAGTGCTGCATTTGGGAATACATTGGGGAGATCATGCAACCGTCCACTGGACCACTGCCTACTCCACAGAGGTGGCCTGACAGTATTCACAAAGAGGAAGTGTTCCAAGGGTGCATCTTCTCTTTTGAGAATCAGTTGCTTTCTTCATTGATACGTTGGTAACTGCCAGAGTAATTATGGTCACAAACATTAATGCATCACATTGTGATTTGCAATTAGGAAACAACCCTTTCAAATGCCTCCTAATTTCAATTCAGAATAGGTTTAGTACAGAGAAAAAGCCATTTTGCCCTCTCAAATCCTGTGATTTTGCAAATGCAGGTGTTGTGGTCTCAAAATGACTTTGTCCATCTGGCCCTTAGCTCCCTGAACACTGATTAAGGTGTGCATTTTTTTGGTGTGAAGACAGAAGGGAGCTTCCGCCTAATTATGTCTAATCTTGCCTTATTTTGCATGCTCTTACATCATTTCATTTTACACCATGCCATCTTTTACCAGGTTGTAAGATGCCAATATTAAACAGTTTGTATGCAAGTGATATGGTAAAAGACAGGAACTAATTGTTAAATGAGCCATTGATAGTTAGGGCCTGATTACGAGTACGGCAGTCCAGAGGACTGCCACGCTCCTGGTAGTGGTTCAACCACTGCCACGCTATGGGCCTGCCCACAGTATTATAAGTGTTGTGGTCAGACCACCACAAGAATGCCAGCTCTGCCGGGATCAAAGATCCCGCTGTTCCACGGTCAAGAAAGGGGCAGAAATATGTTAGCAGTGCCACTGCTCCACCACTGGTTCAAGAAAGAACAGGGGAACCCTACTCACTATGGAACCAGGGTAATAGTTATATAGGAAAAACAATGGTTCCTGTGGAATAATATACTATAAGGTTATGATACATAAGCACAATCGCGATATAGAGGGTTAGATAATGGCAGAGCGCGAAGGAACCACTAACACACCGATTCCAGTGTAGTATATTTTATGGATTTTTTAAACAATAAATTTAGGAGTAAACATTATACATCAAAACAACATTTGTGCATAGTGTCCCAAGTGACAAAGGGAACCTAAACCTAAGTGACAACGTGAATATTAAATACAAGGTTTCCACAGTTTGTACAAGTCGACCATTATCAAAATGATTCCATGTGAACAGCAGCTATATACAATGATATGTGCTGGGGAAATGGTTCGCTTCTTCTGTTTGTCGACGGCGTTTCGACCCTCAAAACAATGTGGGGTCTCTTCAGGACTATTGATGAAGGGACATCTAAATGGGATTGAAGTAAAAAGAGCATAAGGCCCATATACCGGCACAAATGCGAAAAATAGAAAAAATAAAATGAAGGCCGTTGAATAAAAGGTACCTGAATATATGGTTGCGCAGCCTTGTGAAAATGATGTGCCACACGTGAAGAAAAGAGGAAAAGGTTTACTCACATGAGGACCCGTCTGGGTACTGTGATTGTGAGAAAAGAAATGAAGAAGAATATTGCAATTACTGATAATTGGACAATGCGCTATGTATAATCAATTACAAGTTACACCGAGGTTCTTACCTCAATGTGAGGACAGGCTGTCAATCCAATGGGGTATGTAGGTGGGCCAGAGGGGCTCAATTAGTTATACGCCACAGCTGTAGCGTTGTAGAATCCCTTTGTGGATTAACAGTGACAATGCACTGAGAGTATTTCTAGAAATTAAAATATTGTAGGGGTCAGATTACTGAATTAAGGGCTGAGCGCAAGGGCTAAGCGGCCTGGATGTACCAATCCTTACCTCGGTAGAAGAATGGAAAAGTGGGACAGCGCTCCGCGTGTAGATTCAGAAAAAGCCGCGTCAGTCAGCTTGATCGGGTACAATGACAGAGATCCTCATCCAGAGAGTATTGTTATATACAGGGTTTCCCGCTCTTTTTGCTAAGGGAAACCGGCAGACCTAGCTAGGGAAAACCGCTGCACCGAGCAATCCGGTGCTCCGTTTCCGTAATCGGTAAAGAGTGAAAAAAGACCTCAGTGGGAGGTGAAGAAATAAAATAAAATGTGTGGCACAAGGTGGGGCTGTTGCGCTAATGACAGTGGTAAATACTCTGTTAATAGGTGGGAATTAGGGCACAATACCGGTGATGGGTACTAAATAGGGAAGAGCAGGTAAAATGACTTATATACTTTATATATTTACAAAATTCCGAATTTCGCCGGTGTTTATAATATGCAAACACGCATGCTGGGCACTTCATGGAGTGTGAACATTGTATGTGGGTAGACATTTCACAATTGTAATTCTTAGTTAGTGAACACATATTGCATAAGAGTGAATCTAATGTATACAGTTCAAGTGTCACAGCGAAAATGAAGTAAATAAAGCTGTTAGAGCAAGCATAGTCGGATGTCAGATGACATACAGGTGTATTCAGGACACAATTGTTATATCACATGCAGTTGTTTAGCGAAGGGTAGTGACATATCCTCTCCATTCCTCAGCAGAGTTAAGCCCTTCATTTATTGAATTCACCTTATCTATCCAGCGGCATTCATTCCGCTGGAGTATCTGAAGGATGTCACCTCCTCTGTCTGGAAGAGTGGCGATCTCAATTACTTGCCACTTTATTTCATCAGCAGTATGACCTTTTACATTGTAATGAGACACAAGTGGTGCGTTTTCAACTGATCTGCGTATACGGCTGCGATGTTGGCCAATGCGAGCCTTGACCGGTTGCTGTGTTTGTCCAATATAGGGGAGGCCACACGGACAACGTATGCAATAAACAACATTCTTTGTATTGCAGTTAGAGAATGATTGCAAATCGTGTTTTACACTACCATGTTCAAATGTGTTGGTATTGAACGTGAAATTGCAGGAAACACAGTTGCCACATTTGTGGTGTCTTTTCATTTTGGGTAGGCCCCATGCAGTAATCAATGTGTTTGTCCTGTTGGTGATTAAGTCTGTAGATGACCTGACCAGATGATCTTTTATATTTTTTCCTCGTTTGTAGGCAAACAGAGGTGTGTCTATTGTGGGATCAATACTCTGGATAATATTCCAATTTTTGGTGATCAGGTTGCGGACTTGATTGGTGTGTGTGCCAAAGGTGGTGACACATACAATCTTGTTGAGATTAGGTTTCTCTTTTGTCTTGAGAAGTTCTTCCCTGGGGCAGTGCCAGGCGCGTTTGAGAGACTTTTTTACAAGTCTGTTGGGGTACCCTCTCGTGACTAATTTGGCCCTTAGTATCTCCGCCTCTCGCATGTAGTCTGTTTTAAGGGTGCAATTGCGGTGTATCCTAAGGAATTGGCCGAAGGGCAGTCCATCCCTTAGTGCATGTGGATGTTGGCTTTGGTATGAGAGGAGGGTGTTCTTTTCAGTGGGTTTCCTATGGAGGGAAGTGTATTGTCTCCCTTTATCATGATTGATGGTTAAATCAAGGAATGCGATGGTGGATTTATGTACTGTGGATGTAAATGTGAGATGGGTCTGGATGATGTTAAGGTACGTAACAAAATTGCCAAAGTCTGTCTCACTTCCTGTCCAAATCAGAAAGATGTCACTGGAGAAGTGTGGCTCAATGGTTAGAGCGGCAGACCCTGATGCAGAGATCTGGCCCGGGACCAGGGTTCAATTCCCGCCTCGGCGGGTCTTGGGCTCAATTTCCTCGGACCTGATAATTCTCGCCTCGGTGCCTATTCTAATCATGGGTCCCACTCTGCAACTCTGGGCAATAGCTTGCTTAATCTCCACAACGGCCCCAACAGCGCTGGGATGCCTGGCTTCACCCTGGGGGTGCCCAGGAGTGGACATTTCACAGGGAAAGGCCAGGAAGGGTTCCACAGCGGTATGCGTACAGCGCCTGGACACCCCTTTGGGGGTATGGGTGCGCTTTACAAGTACAAATTTCATTTCATTTAATGTTGGAGCGGTACACATTGTCAATGTTGAGAGCAAATGTTTGCTCCACATAGTTCATATAAATATTTGCCAGCTTTGGCGCAAAAACTGCTCCCATGCTGGTGCCTGAGCACTGCTGGTAGAAGTTTCCACCTGATAGAAATAATTACTCTGTAGGGCAATCCGTAATAGTGTGATGATGAATGTGGTCGGTACCTGGATGGGTCTAGGTCTACTTTCTAACAATTGTTCAATGATTGCTATGCTCTCAGTCTGGGGTATGTTGGTGTATAGTGAGCTGATGTCTAAGGTAGCCAACATGTCAGTTTCCAAATTGTATGGCATCCCATCTCCCAGGTTAATCATATACATGGTATCTTTAACAAATGTTTCTTGTAGGGAACATATTCCTTAATGAAGTAATCTATATAAACCCCAATGGGTTCTTGAACGGATCCGCAACCTGATAGTATAGGGCGACCAGGGGGACTTGTCGTGCTCTTATGAACCTTAGGAAGGGTGTAAAGCACTGGGGTTCTGGGATTTTCAGCATTGAAGAATTCAAAATCTTTTTTGGAGATATACCCTGCTTCTTTGGCCATAGTAGTTATTTGTAAAATCTCATTGCGGATATCTGTAAGGGGGTTAGTGCGTAGTACTTTGTAGTGTTTTTTCTTACTGATTTGTTTGTTGATCTCTGTTTCATAGTCATTGCGGTCTTGTACCACAATTCCCCCACCTTTGCCAGCTGGTTTCAGTATAATAGAATCATCATTTTCAATGCTGTAAGAGCTTGTCTTTCTAACAGTGTGATATTGTAAGGGATAAAGGTTTTGGTTGTTTTCAATCTATCAATGCCTTGTATGACCAACTTCTCAAAGTCAGAAGTTCAGGTGGCATCATGCCGTTTGAGGGATAGAAGGTGGAGGGTGGTCGTAGTCCTGTGAATGAGTCTTGTGTGTTGGGTTCTTTATCTTTGAAAAATAGTTTCAATCTTATTTTCTAAAGAACTGAAAGATTTCTGCTTTGAGTAAAAAAATTGGTTCTTTCTGTGATAACAAAGGACAACCCCTTACTTAAGAGCGATATCTCAGCTGATGACCTGACATGATGAGACAGCTTAAAAACTGGGAATAGTTTCCATTTGGTTTACTTCGCAATTTAGTAGGGTTGGGGTCCCCACTGGTAGTGTTTCCTACGTGTTTGTCTTTCTCCTGGGTATTGATGCCAGGTTTTGGCCTTCGCCTTGCCTCCGCGATCTAAAAAAGGGTCAGACGACTCAGAACAACCAGGCCCGAGCCGATCTGACAACCACCCAGGCCAGCCTTTTTTAGATCGCGGAGGCAAGGCGAAGGCCAAAACCTGGCATCAATACCCAGGAGAAAGACAAACACGCAGGAAACACTACCAGTGGGGACCCCAACCATACTAAATTGCAAAGTAAACCAAATGGAAACTATTCCCATTTTTAACCTGTCTCATCATGTCATGTCATCAGCTGAGATATCGCTCTTAAGTAAGGGGTTGTCCTTTGTTATCACAGAAAGAACCAATTTTTTTAATCTCAAAGCAGAAATCTTTCAGTTCTATAGAAAAATAAGATTGAAACTATTTTTCAAAGATAAAGAACCCAACACACAAGACTCATTCACAGGACTACGACCACCCTCCACCTTCTATCCCTCAAACGGCATGATGCCACCTGAACTTCTGACTTTTGAGAAGTTGGGCATACAAGGCATTGATAGATTGAAAACAACCAAAACCTTTATCCCTTACAATATCACACTGTTAGAAAGACAAGCTCTTACAGCATTGAAAAATGATGATTCTATTATACTGAAACCAGCTGACAAAGGTGGGAGAATTGTGGTACAAGACCGCAATGACTATGAAACAGAGATCAACAAACAAATCAGTGAGAAAAAACACTACAAAGTACTACGCACTAACCCCTTACAGATATCCGCAATGAGATTTTACAAATAACTACTATGGCCAAAGAAGCAGGTATATCTCCAAAAGAGTTTGAATTCCTCAATGCTGAAAATCCCAGAACCTCAGTGCTTACATCCTACCTAAGGTTCATAAGAGCACGACGAGTCCCTGGTCGCCCTATACTATCAGGTTGTGGATCCGTTCTAGAACCCATTGGGGTTTATATAGATTACTTCATTAAGGAATATGTTCCCCTACAAGAAACATTTGTTAAAGATACCATGTATATGATTAACCTGGGAGATGGGATGCCATACAATTTGGAAACTGACATGTTGGCTACCTTAGACATCAGCTCACTATACACCAACATACCCCAGACTGAGAGCATAGCAATCATTGAACAATTGTTAGAAAGTAGACCTAGACCCATCCAGGTACCGACCACATTCATCATCACACCATTACGGATTGCCCTACAGAGTAATTACTTTCTATCAGGTGGCAACTACTCCCAGCAGTGCTCAGGCACCAGCATGGGAGCAGTTTTTGCGCCAAATATGGCAAATATTTATATGAACTATGTGGAGCAAACATTTGCTCTCAACATTGACAATGTGTACCGCTCCAACATTAAATGTTGGAAGCGGCACATAGATGACATCTTTCTGATTTGGACAGGAACTGAGACAGACTTTGGCAATTTTGTTACGTACCTTAACACCATCCAGACCCATCTCACATTTACATCCACAGTACATAAATCCACCATCGCAGTCCTTGATTTAACCATCAATCATGATAAAGGGAGACTATACACTTCCCTCCATAGGAAACCCACTGAAAAGAACACCCTCCTCTCATACCAAAGCCAACATCCACGTGCACTAAGGGATGGACTGCCCTTCGGCCAATTCCTTAGGATACACCGCAATTGCACCCTTAAAACAGACTACATGCGAGAGGCAGAGATACTAAGGACCAAATTAGTCACGAGAGGGTACCCCAACAGACTTGTAAAAAAGTCTCTCAAACGCGCCTGGGACTGCCCCAGGGAAGAACTTCTTAAGACAAAAGAGAAACCTAATCTCAACAATATTGTATGTGTCACCACCTTTGGCACACACACCAATCAAGTCCGCAACCTGATCACCAAAAATTGGAATATTATCCATAGTATTGATCCCACAATAGACACACCTCTGTTTGCCTTCAAACGAGGAAAAAATATAAAAGATCATCTGGTCAGGTCATCTACAGACTTAATCACCAACAGGACAAACACATTGATTACTGCATGGGGCCTACCCAAAATGAAAGAACACCACAAATGTGGCAACTGTGTTTCTTGCAATTTCACGTTCAATACCAACACATTTGAACATGGTAGTGTAAAACACGATTTGCAATCATTCTTTAACTGCAATACAAAGAATGTTGTTTATTGCATATGGTGTCCGTGTGGCCTCCCCTATATTGGACAAACACAGCAACCGGTCAAGGCTCGCATTGGCCAACATCGCAGCCGTATACCCAGATCAGTTGAAAACGCACCACTTGTGTCTCATTACAATGTAAAAGGTCATACTGCTGATGAAATAATGTGGCAAGTAATTGAGATCGCCACTCTTTCGGAAAGAGGAGGTGGCATCCTTCAGATACTCCAACGGAATGAATGCCGCTGGATAGATAAGGTGAATTCAATAAATGAACGGCTTAACTCTGCTGAGGAATGGAGAGGATATGTCACTACCCTTCGCTAAACAACTGCATGTGATATAACAATTGTGGCCTGAATACACCTGTATGTCATCTGACATCCGACTATGCTTGCTCTAACAGCTTTATTTACTTCATTTTCGCTGTGACACTTGAACTGTATATATTAGATTCACTCTTATGCAATATGTGTTCACTAACTAAGAATTACAATTGTGAAATGTCTGCCCACATACAATGTTCACACTCCATGAAGTGCCCAGCATGCGTGTTTGCATATTATAAACACCGGCAAAATTCGGAATTTTGTAAATATATAAAGTATATAAGTCATTTTACCTGCTCTTCCCTATTTAGTACCCATCACCGGTATTGTGCCCTAATTCCCACCTATTAACAGTTATTAACCTATTACCACTGTCATTAGCGCAACAGCCCCACCTTGTGCCACACATTTTATTTTATTTCTTCACCTCCCACTGAGGTCTTTTTTCACTCTTTACCGATTACGGAAACGGAGCACCGGATTGCTCGGTGCAGCGGTTTTCCCTAGCTAGGTCTGCCGGTTTCCCTTGGCAAAAAGAGCGGGAAACCCTGTATATAACAATCCTCTCTGGATGAGGATCTCTGTCACTGTACCCGATCAAGCTGACTGACGCGGCTTTTTCTGAATCTACACGCGGAACGCTGTCCCGCTTTTCCATTCTTCTACCGAGGTAAGAATTGGCACATCCAGGCCGCTTAGCCCTTGCGCTCAGCCCTTAATTCAGTAATCTGACCCCTACATTATTTTAATTTCCAGAAATACTCTCAGTGCATTATCACTGTTAATCCACAAAGGGATTCTACAACGCTACGGCTGTGGCGTATAGCTAATTGAGCCCCTCTGGCCCACCTACATACCCCATTGGATTGACAGCTTGTCCTCACATTGAGGTAAGAACCTCGGTGTAACTTGTAATTGATTATACATAGCGCATTGTCCAATTATCAGTAATTGCAATATTCTTCTTTACTTCTTTTCTCACAATCACAGTACCCGGACGGGTCCTCATGTGAGTAAACCTTTTCCTCTTTTCTTCACGTGTGGCACATCATTTTCACAAGGCTGCGCAACCATATATTCAGGTACCTTTTATTCAACGGCCTTAATTTTATTTTTCCTATTTTTCGCATTTGTGCCGGTATATGGGCCTTATGCTCTTTTTATTTCAATCCCATTTAGATGTCCCTTCATCAATAGTCCTGAAGAGACCCCACATTGTTTTGAGGGTCGAAACGCCATCGACAAACAGAAGAAGCGAACCATTTCCCCAGCACATTTCATTGTATATAGCTGCTGTTCACATGGAATCATTTTGATAATGGTCAACTTGTACAAACTGTGGAAACCTTGTATTTAATATTCACGTTGTCACTTAGGTTTAGGTTCCCTTTGTCACTTGGGACACTATGCACAAATGTTGTTTTGATGTATAATGTTTACTACTAACTTTATTGTTTAAAAAATCCATAAAATATACTACACTGGAATCGGTGTGTTAGTGGTTCCTTCGCGCTCTGCCATTATCTAACCCTCTATATCGCGATTGTGCTTATGTATCATAACCTTATAGTATATTATTGCACAGGAACCATTGTTTTTACTATATAACTGCTCCACCACTGAGCATATTATGAGGTGCCTGTCGACTGCCCTTTTCATGGAGGTAAGTCCACCATGAAAAGGGTGGTGGAGAGGCAACTAAGGGGACCCAAAAAGGGCCCCCTGCAGGATCTGGGCCTGGTGGTGCATGTGGTGGGCACATGTTGAGACCCCCTGTAATTGCACCCCCATTCCTCCATGGTGTGGCATGCATGCCACACCGTGGAGAAACGTGCAGTCGGCGCGGTTACAGCAGCGGGCTGCACGTTAGGCTCTCCTATGAAATAAGTAGAAATAAGGTCCTTCGTGTGCTAAAAGTTATTATGAACTGTTTCAGGTCAAATTGAACATGATAAACATTGATCTCTCCTCCAAGACAATATTGTACGAATACATTTTGTTTTCCTTATATTCCAGAAGAGAACAGACTCTGGTGTGACTGACATCAGTGAATATTTGTTGACTACTTCATCATCGCAGATAAAGAGAACAAAATATCAGAAAAACAATGGAGCCCAGATGAAGGGTGAGCATGAATCACTTAACTCTAAATTGTACCTAAGTCAAGGTATTGATCTTTAGAAATTGCACAAGGAAAACGTTCATTCTTTCAAGAATGTTTAACAAACACTTTCTGTAAGTAAACATTAAATGTATTTTTGAAAATATAAATAATGCTTTAATGGGGTTTAAAAAAAGGTAAGCACTACTGTAAAATGCTGTGACGAAAACAAATGACAATAATAAAAACGTTGTCATTAAAGTGGATGGATATTGGTGCCCCAAGACAAGAAATCTGCATAATTATCAATAGGATTCAAATCGTATTTGTGGAAAGGCTGTCATCTGTGACCCAAATTGTAAGCCTCTGCCCCATAAACCAAATCCATTTTAAGTGTTTCTTAGATAGTTTTTAAAGCTTTTTATTTGAATAGCCCAGCATGGCTGTGGGTTACATCGAAAAATGGAGAACAAGAAAACCCCCTCCTATGACAATGAAAATTAGTCAATCCTTGTAAGTGGATTGGGAGTTTTTAAGGAGCAGCTCTACTGACTCAGCTGCTCCCAATCTTTATGTAATAGAGATATGTGAATCTGGTTCTCAACATTGGGAAACCAAAGATAATAAAGTAGGTAGGACGCGAAGCAGAGGTATAAAAGAAAATATGTGTTCTAAAAAGAAGCACTATTAAGAAATGTAAGAACTTTTATTTTATGGTGACCTTTAAAGAGGAAATTGTGTGAAAATTCCATCTTTCTGTCATCTGTATAACACCACTGCCAGTCATTAAATGTGATCGCATTTACATCGCTCTGGATGAAGTTAGTAAGACATCATTGCATCATGTGTAGAACCCATTACTATGCCAATTGATCATGGGAAAGGATGTGGTTTAACGGCTAGAGCTCAAACATCCTATGATTCTGGGCAAATCACTAAATCCCCAATGCCTAAAAATGAATGTGTCCTTCTGTAATGCAAGTGTTGATCATGTAAAGTGCTCTGATACCTTTGGATCGAGTTCGCACGATACAAAACGGAAAAAACAAAAAGACGAATATGTATGTTTAGAGTTTTCTAGATGCAGTCGTCAGGCCTGCGCGAAATTTGAACTAGACTAACAAAAATTACGAATTTTACATTACATGCAATTAGCAGTATTCACAGACTTTTGAATTACTGTTGTTAATCACGCAAGAATCATTTAGCAGAAACGTTCTCGCCGAGTTTCCTTCACATTTATCGAGTGACTTTTTACAGATGTATGTCAAACTAAATTTCACATCATTCACATAATTTTGCAAACATTCATGTTATTTTTGCAGAATTTGTCAAAAAATACATTATGCAATTTTGCATACTACTATTAAGCACAAGCGCACGTGTAATGGGGAAAATATACAACTGATGCTAAGCAATGAGTGTTTATTGGATACATGCATAGTTAAACGTGAAGGCTGGTTGATTTCTGTAGAAACTTTCACTGCCTCTGAAACCTTCAATTCAATCAATCAATCAATCAAGGGTTTGTAGAATGCAAACTACTCACCGGGAGCAGGTCTCAAGGCGCTGAGAGGAGGGGGGGAGGGGGAGTCCGCAGCAATCTGGTAGGTCACTGAGTTCCATCGAAGAGCCAGGTCTTTAGTTCCTTTAGGAACTTAGGGAGCGATGAGGTCTGTCGCAGGTGGAGGGGAAGGGAGTTCCATGCCTTGGCCATGAGGAGGGAGATGAAGCGTCCTCCTGCTCTGGTTTTCTTGATCCGAGGAACCGACGCGAAGGAGAGCTGGGCCGAGCGGAGAGAAAGTTGGGGCACGTGGAATGTGAGGCGGTGGTTTAGGTTGGCGGGTCCGGTGTTGTGTAGGGCCTTGTGTGCATGGGTGAGAAGCTTGAAGGTGATTCTCTTCTCGACGGGGAGCCAGTGTAAGGTCAGTTGGTGTTGGCTGATGTGGCAGTGGCACGTTAGGTTGAGGACCAGTCTGGCGGTGGCGTTCTGGACGTTCTGGAGTTTGCGGGTGAGGTTCTTGTTGATCCCGGCGTAGAGTGCGTTGCCGTAGTCTAGTCTGCTTCTGATGAGGGCTTGTGTGACGGTTTTCCTGTGTTTGTGGGGGATCCAGTTGAAGGTCTTTCGTAGTAGGCGGAGGGTGTGGTAGCAGGAGGAGGTGATGGCGTTGACCTGGTGGTCTATTTTGAGATCGGAGTTCAGGATGATTCCGAGGTTGCGTGCGTGGTCCGTGGGAGCGGGGGGGACCCGAGGGCAGGGGGAAACCAGGTGTTGTTCCAGGCGTCGGGGTGTGGGCCCATGATGAGCACTTCGGTTTTGTCCGTGTCGAGTTGTAGGCAGCTGTTTTTCATCCATCTAGCGATGGCTTCCATTCCGTCTTGAAAGTTGCGTCTGGTGATGTTGGGTTCGTTGGAGAGGATGAGTTGGGTGTCATCTGTGTATGATGTGATGTTAAGTCCATGTGCTCTGATGATAGATGCAAGCAGGGCCATGTAGATATTGAACAGGGTCAGGCTGATGGAGGATCCTTGTGGGACTCTGCAGGTGGTTGGAGTGGGTTCTGAGAGAAATGGAGGGAGTCTGACTCGTTGAGTTATGCCGGAGAGGAAGGAGACGATTCAGTCGAGGGTCTTGTTTCGGATACTCACTTCGTGGAGTCTGCGGGCTAGTGTGCGGTGGGAGACGGTGTTGAAGGCCATGGAGAGGTCCAGGAGGATGAGGGCCACAGTCTCTCCCCTGTCGAGTAGGGAGTGGATGCCGTCTGTTGCCGCAAGGAGTGTGGTTTTTGGTGCTGTGGTTCTTCCTGAAGCCTGATTGGGAGGAGTCGAGGATGTTGTTTTCATCTATGAAGGCGGTGAGTTGGTTATTGACGGCTTTTTCAATGACTTTGGCCAGATAGGGGAGCAGGGAGATCGGTCTGAAGTTTTTGAGGTCGGTGGGATCCGCTGATGGTTTTTTCAGGAGAGGGTTGATCTCGACGTGTTTTCAGTCATCGGGGAAAATGGTGGTCTCGAAGGATTGGTTGATGATTCATTGAAGCTCGGGGGCGATGATGTCTGCGGCTCTGTGGTAAACGTGGTGGGGGCAGGGGCCGTGGGGGCCCCGGAGTGGGTGGTCTTCATCATCTTCAAAGTGTCTTCGATGCTGAGGGCGGTCCAGCTGTCTAGTGTTGGTTGCGTGGTGCTGGGAGCGGTGGGAGGGGGTTACTCGTGGGGGTTATTGTCATCGAAATTGTAGAAGATGGTCTTGATTTTGTGATGGAAGAAGGTGCTGAGTCTGGTGCAGAGGTCCTGGGAGGGTGGGATGTCTGTGGTCTCGCTATTGAGTTGGGCGAACTCTTTGATGATGCCGAAGAGTTCCTTGCTGTTGTGTGCGTTGGTAGAGATTCTGTCCTGACGGGCTTTCTTTCTGGAGAGTCTGATGAGTTTGTGGTGGGTGGCGGTAGCTGTTTTGAAGTTGTCGAGGTCTGTCGGCGGTTTGGAGCTCCTCCACAGTTTCTCGAGTCGTCTGCAGGTCCGTCTGGAGCCTTGGAGTTCGGTGGAGAACCAGCTGGCTTTCTTGGTGTGAGGTTTGGAGGCTTTCTTGAGGAGGGCGATGTTGTTGACGCAGTTGGTGATCCAGTTGTGTAGAGTGTGTGCGGCGGTGGTGGGGTCATCGTCTGTGGCGGTGGGAGCGGGGCTTCTCAAGGTGGCAGTGAGCTGGTCATCGGAGATTTTGTTCCAATTCCTGTGCCGGAGCTGGTGCGGACGTCTGCGGGGAATGTTGGTTTTGAAGGTGAAGTGAACACAGCGGTTATCCGTCCATGGGAGTTCGGTGGTGTGGCTGAAGGTGATGAAGTTCCCTGCAGTGAAGACGGGGTTGAGGATATGCCCAGCTGAGTGCGTTGGTTCTGGTATGATCTGCTTGAGTCCTATGACGTGGAGGTTTTCCAGGAGGGAGGCTGAGTTGAGGTCCTGGTGGTTGTCCAGGTGGAAGTTGAGGTCTCCTAGCAGCGTGAAGTCGGTGGAGGTGATGGTATGCGGCATGATGATGTCGGTGATGGAGTCGGCGAACAGAGCGCAGGGTCCAGGGGGGTCTGTAGATGAGGGTGCCTCGGAGAGTGGAGGACGGGTTGGTCTGTATCTTGAAGTGGAGGTGTTCCATCAGGTCTGTGGGCTCGTCGGTGTAGGTGCTCAGGCGAAGGTTGGCCTTGTGGGCGATGGCAATGCCTCCCCCGGGGCTGTTTGGGCGATCCTTACGGGTGAACTTGTATCCTTCAGGGATGGCGATCACGATGTCTGGTCTGGAGGCGGCTTTTGTCCAGGTTTCGGTGAGGAAGGCGATGTCCGGGGAGGTGCTGTCGAGGAAGTCCCAGATTTTTGTGACGTGTCTGTGGAGGGAGCGGACGTTAAGGCGGATACATCGCAGGGTTTGGGGTGCGGTGGAGTTGTTGCTGGAGGGGGGTGGAGTGTCCTGAGTTTAAGCGACGGTGAAGGAGTGGCGGCAGTGACAGCATGTGAGGGGTCCATGTGTGTTGAGAGGTGAGTCTAGCATGCAGTTGTTTGAGGAGAGCCGAGGGGCTGTAGCTCTGTTGGGCCGGAGGGCCAGGGGTCCTGGCGCTGGTCGAGGTCGGGTCGCGGACGGGCGCAGACGGGCTTGCCTTTGGCTTCTGAGAAGGCTTGGAGAAGGCTTCAGAGTTCTATCAAGAAATTCAAGTTTTCATTATGAGGTAAAGGTTGGTAAAGGTTCTGCCTAAGGGAGGTTGTTAATTAAATGCATAGGAGATGGCTGGAATCTAACTGCTGTTCATAGATCAGCAAAGTTGTTTGCATGGCAATAACAGTGTTCAAAGCACCCCCGCCCCTTAAAATGTTAGTCTTTTTCTCATGCATAAAGGGAGCCGTCAAATGAAAAAACACCAAGGAATACAGAATGATGGGTGGCTGGTTGCAGGGAAGAGAAATGTGGCTGCGCATCTCAAATCAGTCGCTTTGATTCCAGGACTGAGCAGGACGGAGTAGCGGTGCCAGCCATGATGGAGGGGAGGAGAGCTCATGTACTCTTCTAAATAGGGGCCTGCCCGAGGCCTTCTAGAAGAAAGGAGAGTTCATCTTAAATGCAGGACTTCTGTGAATTTGTACAGTAAAATGGAAGAGCTGCAAAAAAAGGTGGGTGAAAAAGTAGACATCATTCTGTAGGAAAATATCTCCAATCAAGTACACAGGATAGGTTTGGCACCTTACCATCACTTATCGAGAACATTGGTAGACTTGGAGAGACTGCACCTGGAGAGAAAGCACTATAGGGAAAAAGAAGACTCCTGACTCCTGCTGGTATCCAGGGACTTGCACCGCTTTCCAAGAGTTAAGTGATTGGCCACATGTTTGCCTGCTCCAGAAACACAAAGGTTGACCACAGAGGACTGGAACTTGCAGGAGCTCTGGCCAGAGAGAGAACTAGTGCCTAGAAGCCTGCCCTAACAACATGGGGCAAACGGACTGACCAGAAAGCTCGTTTTCAGCAGATGGGGGAAAGGAGGAAGAAAACCAGGTTCGTCCCTCTTTTTTCTGTACTGAAAATGGGTTCAGCTGGACCTTGCAGTAATGGTATCCAGCCTTGTGCTAGTGGATCTCTTTCCAGCTGCAGCTTTCAGCTTTGCCTCGTGGAACATATTGGGAACCCAAAATGTGACTGAGTCTAAAGATACAACCTTGGACCTTGGCAAGTCTACAATTCCATCCCTGGGATGTAGAAAACTTGGGGGCTAAAAAAATCCAGATTTACCCACTCAAAGCTTTCAGCACCAACACGAACAGCTTTAGTGGGAACTTCTTGATTATATATTCGACCTTGAGGACCCTCACTTGTTTCAACTATGGACATTTCTCCACTGAAAGATTTTGATTTCTATTTCAGAAAATATGTCCAAAATTAAAAACTCTGATTGGGATAACCTACTTTGTGTATTTGACCTCTGCTCTATTATAATTAGCCTAGAATTGCACCTAGGTACCAATCAACTGTGAACTGTTATTTTTCAATATGCTTAACATTTTTATGACACTTTTTTGTTTTAATAATTTAAAAAGTCATATCCCTGGTTCCACTTATAGAATTGTAATACATTTTCTGTTTTTTGCTCATTAATATTTTCTCTATTGTTTTAAATTGGTTTGGGCATCTTATTCTGTTATGTTTTTTTACTTTACAATTGTAAGCAAAGCTTGAAGTTAACACACATTTCTCTGGGCAATTACCTGTTGACTGTGCCATAGCTACCATGGATTGAGCATAGCTTCTCTGAGACTTGTATCGAGACCTAATCAGGGTTTAATAAATTAGTAAGGGTTCTGCTCCCAGAAAATAATATTTCACTTTCAGATTCTTGCAAGATCCAGTCTAAGTGATATAGTGGAGCCTAATGGCAAAGGCTTCGAAATTGAGGTTTATAGAATGGTAAATAACCTGAATTGGGTGCCCTTCTCCAATTAATGATATGCATGAAGGATACACTGGAAGGGAACCCTTGGAAAATAACAAAGGTGGATGGCAAGCTCAAGGTTTAACATGAGTGAATTTAAATAATCAAAGCCAAAGCGGAAAAGGTGCTGAAGTATACCAACAAACAGGACAATATAATTTTTGAGAGGCGAATACAGAACAGGGAGGAATATAGGCTAAAGCAGGAGCAAACAATTGAAACAATTCAAAATGAGTATCACAAATTAAAGAACCAAGGATGTAGCAATAATAAAAAAATAGCCATGGACCAAGAAGAGGGACGAGGTGTTATTCATAAAGACCATGTTGCAAAATTTTTGGAAGACATTGGAAAGGTCAGGAGACGAAGTAGTAAAGCATCTTGTGCTTATATTAGGAGGACAGAAGGAAGCTACTTGAAGACAATCCATTAAAATTTGTAGAATATCAGGCAAGAAAAACTGTAATGGAGAAGACAGGATGAAAAGCAAAACAATGATCAGTAAAGGATACTATCCTTTTTAATTTGATCAGAAAATTGCAACGAGTTCAGTATATTCAGAACTTAAAATAGCCTTGAATATGTATTGATTAAACCCAGAAACTTAAATATTATAGTCAACCCTGAAAAAACAAAAACAGACTTTCATATTCAAAATCAAAAAGAATTTTTGATTTAAAAAAATGTCAAATGTAACAAAAGTAGCAAGAAGATGGGGATCTCATAAATTGAGGAGGAAATAGGGGGCACAGAGAAGGACACTGGGATGTGGCTAGTAGTAAAAGGACAACATACAGGCCCCTATTTACAAAGAGATCTTCAACTGTACACATAGATTTATGGCTGAAAATTCCTTTTGTATGTCTTCCAGAAATTCACAAAAGGATTTCTGGCAGGCATACATGCACATACTACTGTGAATTTCTGAACCAAAAGTTTGTTCTATTCAATATTTTCAAGTATAGATTTAACCTAAGTAATTTTTAACACGTGAGTGGAGCACTCCAATGTCTATGGGAAAGTACAGGGAAAACGTATATCATTTATTACATGAAACAAACTATAACAAATATTTTAACGTAGAGTAAATATATAATGCAAAAACATTAAAATAGAAATTGTAAAGTTATAGTTATAACTTCACTACCATAAAGAGAGATATCATAATTGAGATGTCATGAATCTTGTTATGAATGCTGTCATTTAGCATGCTATAAGTGTTATAATATAAAAGGGCATAAGCAGTCTATGGGCAAGGCTCGAGTTAAAGTTTATTTACTGCGGCTAGCGAGCTGACAGCACTGTGTACGAAGGTGTGCCAGTTATAGTAAGTTGTGGGTGGGATTCAAAATATAACTTAAAGTTATCACTATCATTTTAGAATTTCCAAGGTTTGTCGAGGTTTGTTTTGTATCGAAGTAATACAATGAGTTTTCCTGCGTGGCCTGCAGGGGCAACATGGCGGACGCGTCTTGAAGTCGCTCCGCCACATATCCCCTTAATCCGTGAAATTTATTCGCCTAATTGAGACATCCACAGAGAGATGCCGTGGCGGACCACTTGGAGGACCCCAAGTACCTGGCCAGGCAACAGCGCAGCCATGAGCTTTGTCGTTTGAGCACCGGACCCCGGAGTCAGGCCCTGGCTGAACGCGCACGGTCTGGGAGGGCTTGCTGCACAACTTGCGAGTGGTGAAGGCCGCCACGCAAGACGGTAATGACAACGGCAAGCAGCACATGCCGAGACACAAAGCAGAAGCGAGAGGTGAGAAGGAAGCCACAAGCAGCGCCACCCAGTAAGATAAGGGACGGGTGGCGCTGCGAATAAGGAAATCGAGCGAAACCCTGGGAGCGGCCCAGGACTGGTCCTGCTCGAATTAGCGGCAAAGGCAACATGCGCAAGAACAGGAGTTTGCTTGCGAGACTGGAGTGGCGACGCATCAGTGCAGGTGCCCGGCCTGGAGGAGCGATGGACAGCTAAACCTCCGTGTGAGGAGGTACTGAAGATAGGTCCCGGGCGGCACTGAGGCCCGAGTAGGAGGTAGGACGAAGGAGAAATCTGGCAGACGCGAAGGGGCTACGACACGGTGAAAGATGGTGGGCAGATGGCCAGAAGTGCACCGCTGCAACGAATGCAATCCTGGGTGTGACCTGGGCCTGAGTCAACGCCAGTCAACGGCCGCAGAGACGCATGCAGGAACAGACAATTGCTGGTGGGGACGAAGACACGACGGCCTCCGCCTGTAGGCCTCCCTGCACAGAGAATTATTGAAATGCGAGCCTGATCTAGAGGGGGGATCAACAGCCGATGACACACAGTGTGCGGGAGAGGGGAGACAGCCTGCGACTTACCGCTGCAGAGGGGGAGCCCTGGGCCCATGAAATCAGGCATCGGACCTGCGTCATAAGGAGTTTGCTCGATAGGCCCAGAGCACAATAACTGCCCACCCTCGTTGGGGACCATAGAGGAACTATCCTGCCGGCCGCGGACAGCTGCACTGCCCACATTGCTGGCTTTACGCCATTGTAGAGTGGAAATTGACAAATCGTGAAGGGTACCCTATTGAAGCCGCCCGGCTGCCTGTGGCTCTGGGCCTTGAAGACTGGTGTATCGGCGGAGACCGACAACAACAAGCCACCACCACCACGAATACGGTGCGGCACACGAAGTGCTGGACCTTCCCATAGAGTTGCCTCTAACTGTGTTCCCACCTAAAGACACGGTACAGTGGTCCGTACAGCCCTTCCATATTATATCGCTATACCCTGCCGGATGCACCTTGATAACTAAAGTGAGCTGGAGTGCATAGCTGTACAGATGGGCCGCAATAAAGGTGCTGGGTGGAGGGCCTCCTCGCAGGTTGCAGGCCCAGTGGACACAGATCAAACGCAACCAACATCGCAGCGGGACCTGTCGGACGATCAATTAGATGCCATCCTGAATGACATAAAGCGATCCAGAAAGTCGATGGTTCTTACATTGCTGCATGCAAATCACCGGAAACTGAGGGACTGAGTTATTGCGGCGGAACAAGACGTCACAGAACTGAAACCTGCCACTGATTTCCTAGAGAAGCAACAAAACCCGCATGAGGCCAGAATACGATATCTTGAAGACCGATTGGAAGATGCGGAGGGTTGCTCCAGGAGGAACAATGTCCACCTGATTGGCGTGCTGGAGGGATCAGAGGGTCAGAACGCAGACGCTTTTATGGAACAATGGCTCAAAGATATTTTACCCTCCTCCTCTTTTTCTCCGTTTTTTACAATAGCACGAGCACTCTGCATCCCAGGCAGGAGACCAGCACCTGGCACTGGGGCGCGTCCCCTTATATTTAAATTGCTACACTTCAGGGACAGAGATATGATCCTGCGCGAAACTAGGAAACTGTCCGAGGTCAAATTTTAAAACACGAATGTCCTGTTCTTCCCGGACTATACAATAAAGGTACAGTGTCAACAGGGATCTTTCCTGCAGGTCAAACAGAAGCTTAGACAACTAGACATTTCATATTCACTGCTCTACCCAGCAAGACTCCGAGTGGTCTCTAATGGAAAAACAAGATTTTTTGACACACCACAAGACACCTGGGACTGGCTGGAAACTACGGGTCAGTTCTCGGGTCCTTGGCCAACCGGCGTACCTGGCACCTGGAATGGTGAGGCAAACGGAATGAGAAATCGTCGTCGAAGGCTCAAGAAACGGAACCCCGGCCTATCAGCGGCACCAGGCCCGGACCAAATTAGACAGGAGCAACAGGCGTCAATACGAATAGTGGAGCGGAAAGCTGAAGCCTCAGAGACGATCAGCAAGGAAGGAACACTGATTCATTCCTCGGAAGATGAGGTCTCCTCAGCAACAGGATTATCGGACGCTGTGTCACTGCGAATGTTGGATGTCACGCCACAGACTTCTGATGGTATCGTATAAATGCGGTGGACACAGCACCCACAACATAAACTTTCTAAAGGACTGCACCTCGATGACATTTGGTATTGTAACCCTTGCATTGTTTATTCTGCTGGGGGGTTTGCATAACTGGCACTGCACTAAGATCTACACACGGTACTCGAGGGCTACTCTAGCTTTACACATCCCCACACGCAAAGATATGAGAAACTTGAGGATCTTACAGTGGCATGCCCCGCACGGCCATACAACCCCTTACATTCTCCCTTATAAAGGGAACCAGTTGGTTACGCGGACAGTTTCCTCCCCGCCAGGGTTTCGCTAGCACCCCTTGTTTATGGGGGCCACTCTATTAGTGTTTTCCTATTGCCATGTTGGCTCATCCACTTTCCCTCTTGTTGCGGGGGCTTTTCTGGGGGGAACGCGCGATGACATAGCACTCTGCCGATTCACACACATGGCCGCATGCATAGGCTGGGCACACTTTTCGCTCTGGAGGAGGTTCTTGCTGATAAAGACGGCAGATACGTGTTCTTAACAGGCAGGTTGGATAAGCGCTATCTTATGTTGGGCAATGTGTATGCCCCTAATACAGACCAGGGCCAATTCCTAAGATCATTGTCTCAGATACTGGCAAAATGGTGTGACATACCGTGGCTGATAGAAGGGGATTTCAACAGCATCATGGACACAGGTTTAGACAGATCCTTTCCCCCCTTAAGATGTACGACTGCCTCGACTAGCTCAACTGTACTGAGCAAATGGGTGCATAGATGGGACCTGGTTGATGTCTGGAGGCATAGTAATCCTGGAGAGAGGTTATATTCATTTTACTCCGTGCCCCATGATTTACATGTACGATTGGATAGGTTTCTGAGCTCACCCTCCTTACTTCCCTACGTGATGGGCTCAGACTGCCGGGATCGTACACATTCCGACCACAACCCACATTACATCACATTAGCATGGGAATGCGGGACCCCTGAAATGCCTACATGGCGGTTACAGCTGACGATGCTGGAGGACCCACCCTTCCAAGACTTAATAGGGGAGGCCATCAGTGAGTACTTCACACACAATACTGGGACTGCTTCGTCCACTATGGTGGAGTGGGCTGCCTTGAAAGTTACGCTACGGGGGAAGTGTCTGGGGTTGGGCTGCGGCTTGAGGAGACAAATAGAATTAGAACTGCTTGTAGTGGAAAATGATCTATTGGCATTAGAATCGGGAGTGATAGAGGACGCCCCGGATTCTACCCCACTATTAGATGCGCTTAAAAAACACACGGAACTCCTAGAATGTCAGCGCTGTTTGAACTTTGTGGCACATTCAGCGACAACGCATGCTAAGGCTGATCGATCTGGGCCCCTACTGACCTGGTTGATCAAACAAGATCAATCGGTAGGACCCATCACTGCACTACAGTCTCAGGAAGGTGGACTCAAGTATACACAGCACGAAATTCACAGCGAAGTAACTAAGCACTTCACTCAACTATACAGATCAACCTTGAATGTCCCTGAGACAGACATACACACTTTTCTTGATGGTCTCACCTTTCCCACTCCTACACCCGAACAGTGTAGGAAATTGAATGCCCCGCTTACACTTGAGGAAGTGAGAGGCACAATGAGAGCATTGCCGTCTGGCAAGATCCCGGGTCCGGACGGTTTCCCCCACAAATTTTACAAAACATACGCAGATCTTTTAGGCCCACAGCTACTTAGGGTGTACATGGAAGCATTACAAACCGCCACCCTCCCAGCCTCCCTGACAGAAGCTACCCTGGTTACACTTCCAAAACCAGACAGGGATCCCACGTACACAAGCACCTATCGATCCCTGGTACTGCTAAATGGAGATTACAAAGTACTGACAGGTGTTCTGGCAGGCAGATTGGTGCCCATCACTCTGCATCTGGTCCATCGGGACAAGAATGGCTTTGTCCCCGTTTGGAACACCTCACTCAATATACGTAGGCTTTTCCGGGTAATGCGAAGCGCTACAGCGATTTGGCCGGCAGCAGGCTGCCTAGTATTGGATCTAGAAAAAGCCTTTGATACGGTTGAGTGGCTTATATGTTTGAGGTGTTGCGAAGATTTGGATTTGGGACATATTTTTTAGTTTAGTTAAACTATTGTACGGAGCCCCTACTGTGCGTGTTCGTCTAGGAACTTTATTCTCAAGGCCCATATCGACAGGGAGAGGAGCTGGACAAGGGTGCCCCCTTTCCCCACTAATCTTCTCCCTGGCTATAAAGCCCCTGGCAATAGCCCTGCGCCAATCGGTAGATCATTGGGGTATACAATTGGGGGAGGAAACCCACGCCATTTCACTATATGCAGATGACATTTTGTTTTACATCAAGGACCTACAGGCAATACCCCCGATCATTTTCGACAAACTCCAACTATTTGCTATGCTATCAGGACTGGGCATGAACTGGGGAAAATCATGTTTATTTCCCTTTACTTCTGACGCGGACGTCCCTCATCTGGTAGTGAATGGTGCATTGGTGGCCTGGCAGCCGGTTATGTTCCGATATCTGGGTGTAAGAATATATCACACTGACCAATCCAGAGCTGTTACAGCTTTAAGATCCCAAATAGAATTTTGGAAAACACTTAACCTCTCTGTTGCAGGTAGGGTGGCGCTCATTAAAATGGTGATGCTGCCCCGTCTGTTATATTATTTTGCTAACCATCCGTTATATTTACCAGCGTCCTTTTTCGCCTTTTGGAGGGAATAATGAGAGACCTCATATGGTGTAATACGTGCTGTAGGGTGGCGCTCGCTAAACTATACTTACCCCAGACACAAGGAGGGTTGGCCTTGCCAAACATGGAACATTACTATCTGGTGTCCAGATAGAATGCACAGCTAAATGGGTGGCAGAACTACACCTTACCCATACGGGGAAATGTGGTCCCCGTACACGTTGGATAGACTTCTCTCTATCTTTCACCCATGCACAAGGCCACACACATCGCTTCCCCTCCTGGTACAAATCGCTCAGAAATGCTTCCGTAGAGCTCTACATCTTACTAGACACGTCACACCATATGCACCAACCATCCCACTACTAGGTATGCCGGAAGGGGGGGGCAGAGTCAGAACGGCAGAACTCACAGCTTGGCAAGATGCTGATATACACACATTGGGAGACCTATATGCGGAGGGTGTGTTGCAGCCCTTCACTTCCCTGATTGAAGAAGAGGGTGTCCCTCCTTGATACTTCCTAAACCATGCCTCCTGGATAGGCACACTGGGGCGCCACTGGGGCAATATCTCGCAAGAACCTCCGACACACCTCCTGATGCAGTATATACACGTGATGGGTACGGGACAACACCTCATAAAATGGTTTGCAGAATCAATCCGCGAACACACTATAACAGACTTAGCACCCTTGCGAAATAGATGGGAGGCGGATTTGACACGACCGTGCACACCTAAAGAATGGACCATGTTGCTGGAGAGCCCCAGACAGATTCCCAGAAATGCTAGATTTAGGCTGATCCAGTTTTATATAGTTTACAGAGCATATCTAGCCCCAGGTAAAATTACCAGGTATTTTAATAGAGTAGTTGCTTGTTGTCCACGCTGTAAAATGACAGATGCCGATCTACTACATATGTTATGGTCATGCCCCATACCGTAGGGCTACTGGCATGGAGTGATTCAATTATTGTTCACAAGCACCGATAGGGCATTACCGAACATGTGGGAGCCCTGTATTAGAGGGATTTTTGTCAAAAGTAAGAAGCACAAAGCCACCTCTAGATTCTTAGACCTGGGCTTGGTGGTGGCCAAAAGGCTTGTCACACGACGTTGGAAAGCTGAAGAACCCCCATCGCTGAAAGCCTGGTCTCATTCCATGCTGAACTGGGCCAAGGCTGCCTCATTGTTAAGGGAAGATACACAAGGATTGCGCCGATTTCCCATTTCAACAGCCTGGAAAACAATCCTGATGGCGCTCAAGTAGCAATAACTCCGGACGACCCCCCTGACATTCCCAATACCAACTAACGTAGCCTACATGTAGGTCATAACAAGACATGAAAACAGTGTGGTCTGGAACATGTAGCACACATCACGCACCTTAGACCTGCATGTAGCATAATGATAACATGGTTGGCGAATTTAAACTTGTGAAAATGGGACTATTGTTACAGACACAGACCACCTCTCCCCACCCTAGCCCACCCTGCATTCCCCTCCTTCTGCACAATTTGTTGTAATAAGTTCTGCTGTTATATATACAGTTGTTTGATCACCAACCTTGACAATATAGCATGGTCGAAAGGAGTCATTAAAAATGTATATATGGAACAAATATATGTGCGAATAAGACACCGGTAATATGTTTAAAATTGAGATGGTATCATACCATGACCAACATTATCTATGTGCTGTATTGGATGTAAGATATAATGATGTATGGATCTGGATTGTGAATATGCTATCTGCTTACATACCGGTGTACTGCCTAACATAATCTGACTCCTGAAAATGCCTATTGGTTCTGCAAGTATTGATAAACAGATCAAACAAAAAATGAGTTTTCATATCTATAACTAATCTTAAACCTTTATTATTTTTTTATCAAATTTGTATGCTTTAAAAAAAAAAAGCTGTTTGTATTCAGAGTGGAATAGAGTGTCGTAGAGTGGTGGGGCATAGATAAACTAGAGTGGAGTGTCATAGCATGGAGTGTCATAGAGTGGAGTGCCATAGAGTGGTCTGTCATTGAATAAAGTGTCATTGGGTGGAGTGTCGTCGAATGGAGTGTTTAAAGTAAGGCAATTAAATATTACTTTTTAAAAAACCTAGAAATTCACTGAAATAAAAAAAAAGGTTACAGGGACATTATAGTTTGGAAATACTATTAAAAAACCATAGCAATTCACTGAAAAAACCAAAGGTTACAGGGACATTATAGTTAGGAAACGGAATTTAAAAAACCCTCGAAATTCACTAAAAAACCAAAGGTTACAGAGATAGCTAGGTTTACATTTTGCACCCACAAAAACCTGGTGTGCTATTCAAACTAGCCAGGGCACCAGTAGCTGATGCACACCAGCGCTGTACTGTCACAGGTCCCTGCATTTTGACCAAGAACGGGGCACATGTTCCTGTTTATCCAGTACAGCCTTATTCCATTTTAAAATGACATAGTCAAACTCAAAGGTAAACTCTGCCACCTCCACTCAGAGAGCCCAGTGTGCAGACTCTCCTTCATTAGTGCTCTGAGGTGACATCAAGAGCTAACTGCATATGGGCTCAGCCACAAACTGTCTATGGGGGGAATACGCACCAGATAGGCACTGCCCTCTTGCTTTGTGCCCTTCAAAAATGTATGGAGCCTAGTAAACAGTGACTGAGGACGATGTGTGTGCCCACTGCTGTGCTATGGTGGCTCCTACCTCACTGACCCTCTGGTTACTTCAGACCTGTGCTGCGCATCTGATCCTGGGCTACGTGCTGCCCAATGCCTGGGCAAGAACAGCTCTCCGACCAACACATGGCCCACACATGGGTCCTGGTCTGTCTATGTTATGATGCTAATTTGCACATTACTCAATAGATAAATAGGGAATAACCTGCTTCCTCATTCCCGCATGGCTCTTAATTTTTGTGAATCCCCTTTACTATTTAACCTGTCATTGGATGATTTTCTACGTTGTTATATGATGCATTTTCCTTCTTTGTATGCTCATTTTCCCCATCAATTCTCCATTAATTTCATTGTCTCTATGGTGAGTTCCAGAAAAAAAGTGAAAACTAAATTTAAAAAAAACATTGGGATTTTTTGCATTTCTTGCACGTGTGTATATTTATTGCGGGATTGTTTCTTTGTTGATACATGTTTGGATGCACTCCAGTTAGAGGGAGAAAGGGTTAGATTGCATAGGTTAGCCAGCAGAGATCACATACAGTATCTTGGTGTGGAATGTATTGCTCACCTGGAGAGTGTGGGAACAAAATTTCCACCTGCTAAATATATCAGCATTGGGGGTGCGTGCTGTGCACAACTTCAGTGGTGGCAACTGTTTAGATGAGGGCTAAACCTAAGAACTGGCAATTGTTTGATTGTTATAGGGTTCCAGTTCAGAAGCCCGAAGCATAGGTACCAATGAAGTATCAGCCAGTCACAGGATCCGGTCCTGCAGGGCAGACAGGAGTGGACACAGTTGAAATGGTTTTGGAGCAAAGACAGGGGCTTAATGCAGGCTTTGTGGTGAGCAGGGCATGGGGTGGGGGTAAAGAGAACATCGCTTAAACTTGATGTTGGAATGGAAATACTGGGATTTTCTCTACCACAGAATGCAAGCTGGAGTCAGCTTCTTAACACTCCACTTTATGGCGGAGCTACAAAGATTTAATATGGTTTCCCCACGATCACACGATATTTCAACACAGTGAGCTAAAAACTGAACCCTTGCTGAGACTTCCAACCTTCCAACTATGTCCATGAGAGAAAGGGGAGGATGCCTACATCCCGGACATTGCGGATGTACGAACTAGAGGCCCATGTAGTGTCATAGCAACAGCGTTGGCTGATTAGCTTTCATGAAACCTGCAACATCATCGCCCACAGTCAGAATAATTTTGGGGCATATTAGCAAGGGCCTTATCGCCGCTTTAGCGGTACTTTTTGCCGCTAAAGCTGCGATTTTTTTATCACCCTATCAGCAAGCTGTCGCTAACAGGCGTTAGCGACAGCTTTCTGGCGATAGCGGCCGGTTTCCCCATCGCCTTGCATGCCAGCGATAATTATCGCTAATGACATGCAAGGTAGGCGTTCCCAACTAAAAGCGACTGAAAACAGTCGCTAACACAACTTCCCCCTATTAGCAACGCAGGCAAAGCGATAAAAAAATTCGCGCTAAGCGCGAGTATCGCTAGAATTTAACACCTGCTAAAAACATGACTTACCTGTTTGTAGAATAGGAGGTGGATTGTCAGCCTAAGTCCACCATGGCGTTAATATCGCTGGATTTCCAGCGATATTCACGCATTTTGCCGCTATCGCTGGATATTTTATCGCATTGGAGATAAACCTTGCTAATAGCATGTTATCTCCGCGATAATATCCAGCGATAGGCGGCGTTAAAAAAATACGCGCTAGGCGCGGTTAGCGATAATTTTCGCCTGGTGTTGCTAATATGCCCCTTATTTCTTGCCAAGGAGAAAGGTCACAATTCAGTGTGCAGGTCTCAGACAGCTTGTATTTGACCTCACCAGACATTAGGACCATGCTAGGATGCTAGAAAGGTTTTAATAACATAAGCCTGCTCTCTGAGGTGAGCACTGCCTTGCATTTCCGCTTTACGCTACTGCTGTTGCTATGAAAAACTCAGCCATCCTTTCCTTTTGACATTCCTGATCTCTTTCTGCTTGTCAGTTCCATGTTAAGCTGACTTGCCTTTCACTCACAGGGCACAGGACGAGAAGATTAACCCATTCTTAGACAACAAGCATACCTGCTTTACACCCCATGCTTTTCCGTCTCAATAATATGCTGAATGCTTCTCTTACTCTCACACATGCTTCTTCTGTTCTTTGCTTGGAGCAAGGTTCGCTCTAATCAGGATCCCTCTTGCTCTCTTCTCTCCCTTCTCACTTGCTCCCTCACATATTCAGTGCATGCACATATCGGGCCTCGGTGCTTCGGCTGCTCTCAGCAATTTCTGCCTCTTTGTTAGAAACTCCATACAGAATTTGTGGCGCTACCCCTTCCCCTACTGCCTCCTCGCAGGTGGGATCCCTGGAAAAGCACGACCCAGGGCCCCCTGCAGCGAGTGGGCAGGGGACGCACCCCCCAACATCAGGCAGTAAAGGCGGCTGATAGCAGGTGGCAGTGGTAGAACCCCTACTTGCAGCCATAAAACCATCTCCAACTTCCTCTGCTGGAACGGGGTTTCTGTGCCTTGCCTAATGCAGAACACCAGATTCCCATGCATGCTTTTCATGTGTGTGTCCTCATTTACCTCCTATGATTATAATACCTTTATGGGCTTCATCCCAATTATTTTCAGGGAGAAAAATGGAAATATCCTAAGGCCGGGCTCACATTCCTCTACACTCCCCCAAAAAGTAACATAATGGAGAGTAGCAGCCAACAATCAATAGGTCAAGAGAGCAGAGGTAAAAAAGTTTGGGAACCACTGAGTTAGAGTTATCCAAAGTAAATATAGCTGGTGCCCTAAGGTAACTATAACTCACACCCACGCCATGCACTGCTAATTACCCCACATATTACATCACTCATAACATCTTCTGTGACATCATTGATAATATCACTGTAACATTTGCTGTGAAATTATTGTATATCTTGAGTTGCAGACCCTCCGCAAATCTTGCCGAACTTGTGCAGAGATCTAATTGGCTGCCAACATTTCAACCAGGAAGTGTTGGCAGCCATCTTGGTACTTGGACTCAGTCCCGTCACAAGCAAAAATGTAAAAAAAAAAAAAAAAAGAGAAGGGGTCTGGGTAGGAATAGCTGGCCCCACTTAGGCGTGGTGCTGGCATCCCCAAGGGATCCTGCCCGGGCCAAAAAGCATGTTAAAAATCGTGATGGATTTACAAATTTGAAGCAAACATTTTACAAAAAACATGCGCGGTCTCCCAGACCTTTTTCTCTTTCAGCTCCCGGGTGGGCCAGTCGCGGGGCAATCGTGAATTATAGAAAGGGAGAGGAAGGCACATATGGCCCCCCTTCCCGAGGGCAGTTTAAGCCCTGGGGACCACCACCTCCCTCGGGTTTATTTTAAAAAATAAAAAGAGAGGTGCTGCGTGGGCACCCCTCTTTTGCCCTTTAAAGGCCCAGAGGACCACAACCTTCCTGGGGCATGTTTACATAAATGGAGGGGGGCCACACAGACCCCCTTCAGATGTAAAAAATTGCCCTTGGGACCGCCACCTCACTGTGGGCACAAAACAAGTAATTAGTGGGAGGGGGACATGCAGCCCCCCCTTCTGGGCCATATTTTGCCCAGGGATCCCGTCCTACTCAGGGCATGTGTGAATTAAAAGTAGGAAAGGGTCCGCGTGACCTCCCTTCCGAGCTGTTTTCGGCACCGGAGACCACCACCTCCCCGGGGCTGGCCCTGTGCAAAGTTAATGAGGGGGCCACGTAGCCCCTGTCCCAAAGCCATTACTGTCCCTGGGGAAAACTACCGCCCAGAGCCGGCTCCCTATCTCCTGAGGTGCCCACACTCAGGAGATAGCAGTTTGCACTTGATTGGCAGAAGCCAAATCCTAACCGTTGTCACAGCCTAAGGCGTCGTTCCATGGCAGATCGACCCCGGTTTGAGTCCCTACTCCTCGTCCTGCTGCATCAGTGCTCCCTGCTACAGCTTAGTGCTAAAGCTTTAAGTTTATTTTCTGGCATTGTGATTGTTCTGCTATATTCTATTTCTGTTGGCTCTAGTTGCATTACGTGTGAGTAATTTCTCAGACTTTAGTTGACCTTTGTCTCTTCCATATTTTGTTTTTCCCATCACCCCGCTCCTTCCAGCTTACTGATACCGGTCCATAACGGTCTCCCTGCACCGCCCCACAGCCCCTCCCACCTCTACTAAGTGGAAGCTGCTGAGTGTCTGTTTTTCATTTTTTAAATTTTTTATTAAGCTTTCATAAAACATCAATTACAGCAACAACAGGAGCACAAGTATTGCATAAATGAGTACCACATCTCTACACATGTACAGTACATTTCAGGAAGTTAGTCAAACACATCTTACCGTATGTACATCTACAGTGATAATGAATCATCGTCTACATTGGTATGTATTCTGTATCAACAAGTAAAAAATCAAGCATAAACTTTATATCCTTCAGTCTCCAAACGCAGTGTTCTATCTTTTGCAGCTTTGGGCAACACATTACACATTTTGTATTTTATTGGCCATAAAGGGGTCTGGTCCTATTTAACCCTGGGCGTAGTCCGAGAAGTAGCGCTACGCGAAGCTACGCGAAGTGCACTTCGCACTACGCGAGCTACGCGTAGCACTACGCGAACTGCGTAGTGCGCTGTTCGCGATGATTGCACAGTGCCGGATGCTTGTCCGCACTGTGCAATCATTGAAAATGGCATCTTGCACAGTGCGAGCTGTCTTTTACTGCCGCTCGAGTAGATTTTTACTCGAGCAGCAGCTTTCTCAATGCGGACTGGTAGTTTCTCATCGCGAGCGGTCGCAAGCATACGCGACCACTCGCAATGAGAAACCTGACCTCCCCGCGTTGAGAATCTCGCCGGGAGGTTTATTTTCCACGCTCGCGATCGGCAACTTGATGTTGCTGATCGCGAACGAGGAAAAAGTCTCGCCGGGATGTCATTTTGCTTGCTCGCGGTCGCCAACTTGACGTTGAGGACCGCGAGCAAGCAAAAAATGACCGCTGCGCTACGCTACGTGTTTTTGCACTGTGCTACGTGCAATTCGCATAGTGCGAAGTAGCGCAAACTTCGCAAACTACGCGAGCGTAGCATAGTGCTTTGCCCAGGGTTAGTCCTATTTCGCTTCCCACTCCCCTCCTAATATCATGTATTGTTCACCGTTCAACTTCACATATCCCCAGGCTCAGTATCTGCCAAGTAGGTGCGTAGGGGGTCCCAGATGTCCCTAGGTCTGGAGGCAATAGGCAATAATTTGGCATATGTTAGTGACTGCTCCTGCCAGAATAGTAGATCCCGAAGCCATTCCTTAAACTTCGGTGCCCGTCCCCACCTACACGCCACCCTGCATTTGGCTAGGAGTAACACCAAGGCCGTATATTTCCTAATTTCCATTTTTATATTTGCTGTATACCCCAGTAAGGCCATTATGGGGTCTGCTTGCATGGGAGTCTCTGTCATTTTTGACAATGCACTAAAGACCTGTTGCCAATACGTGCACACTGCTCCACAATCCCAGGCCAAGTGCATAAAGTCAACAGATGGACAACCACAGCGGGCACAATGATTGTTGTCTCACATCTGGAGCGCATTCATTTTGGCTGGAGTGTAGTATAATCAATGTAAGAATTTATAATGTCAAGTCAATACAACTTTATTCGGCCGCATTATGGCCGTAAAAGTAAATTTACACCGGGGGTAACCAGTACAAATAAATTTTAAAAACAAAGAGCAAAGCTACTTTACATATGCAATTGTTTTAAAAACGGTTACTTAACCCTTATATACATGTGGTGTAACGTAATAAAACCTATAATACCAGCAAATACCTTATTATAAATAAATGTCATACATTATCAATACTAGGTTAAAAAGGTGGTCGAATAGGTTTAAAACATTTCTTCATTCGGCCCAACAAAACCCAATTCAGTGCTATGGGCGATCCATATTTTTTCTTCTGCGTACAGCCCCCGCTGGAAAGCTTGCAACCCCATATCATATCAAAGGGGATGAGAGCATTTGCAGATATATCAGGGCTGGTCTTACTTGTGCAAACTGGCAATTTTTTAAAAGAGGTAAAATATGTTTAGACCGTAAATCATTATAAATACTGCAGATAAACATAACATGCAACAAGTCTTAGTATGAAAAGTTATCACAGGAAAAAGGCTTTAGGGTCCCTGCCTTTGAAAAACCTTTAGGTACTCTAGGACGCCAACGAATGCAGTTAAACCTAAATCTAGATAAAAGAAAATGATGATGCAAATTATTAATAAAAGACCAAAAGGGTTCATCTAAAATCCCAGGGCTTATTATCATATAATGTCTAATCGTGGGTTTGCTAAGTTCACTAGTTTCCCTTTCCTGCTTTCTCCTGGTTAAAAATTGGCTTTTAATGTCTTTCACCTCGCCATGGTGCAGCTGTCTGGGTTGATTAAAAAGCTCAGGGTGCCCTAAAGCCATGAGCTGTTGAGAGACATAACTTAACCAGGGGATATCTGCGGTCCTATCTAACTTCATGCAATCCTCTAAAATAATTTGATTTAGGCAGGCCTTGGATCTGGACCATATTTTTAGCCACCATATTAGGGGGGTCACTGCAATACAATCTGTAATGTAACCCTGCCTTAGTTCTTCATGCACCATAAAGGAAAGGGGAATCGGGGGGACAGCTAGGAGTTTCCGTAAATATTTGTTTTTGGCCCCTTGCAGATCTTTAACCTCATTGTAACCCCAAACCTCACTACCATATCTTGTCATAGGGATGCATTTCTCGTTATAAACCTTCAGTATCGGTAATAAGGGCTTGCACCCTAATCTCCTGGCAAAGTCCAATGTTGCTCCTGTGGCCCTTGCTAGAGTATTTTTCTTGAGTGCTCGCTGGGCCACCCAAGAACTATTTTCATCAAATAACACGCCCAAGTATGGATAGGTTGCAACGTTGGACAGCTCGCCACCTTTACATAAAAGTGATCGCTTCTCACGCTTTATATTGCCAGATGACATTATATTGGATTTTGTAAAATTGATAGAAAGCTCCAGTGCGACCATAAAATCAATAAAAGTATTTACAAGTCGTTTCAGTCCTATTAGTGTCCTAGAAAACTGCATCGTCAGCACTTAAAAGGGCAGGGATGGGCTTAAAACCTACTCTCGGGGTATCCTTGCTTGCATCGGATAACACGGCCCTTAGGTCATTAATATAAAGTGTAAATAAAACCGGCGCAAGAATACATCCCTGCCTCACTCCTCTCTTTACCTTCCATGATTTTGTTAGGGAGCCATTTTCATTGTATCTAGCAGAGGCAGTTAAATTAAGGTGCGACCAATGCAAGAAGGACTCCAAGTCTGCATCCATGCCTATTTCTAACAGTAAGGGCCATAGTTTGGATCTATTCACTCTATCGAAAGCGGACGTTATGTCCATAAATGCCATGAACATACAACCTTTTTTTGGCAAGAGTGTATTTACTGGTCATCATAAGTAAATTCATGCATTGGTCCACCGTTCCCATACCTTTCCTAAAACCAAATTGAAAATCCAATAGAACATTGCTGTCTTCTAACCAGTTACTTAAATGATCTAAAATTACCTTGCCCATTATTTTAGCTGCCGAATCTAATAGCGAGATCAGGCGATAGCATACTGGATCGTCCCTGGCACCCTTTTTATAGATAGGTAAAATTACTGCGTGGGCCAAGAATGAGGTGGACCAACTATTGTAGCAGCATTAAAAACCCTTGTTAAAATATTTGCCCATGTGCCCGGATCTGATTTATAAAGATCCACCGGTATCCCATCGGCTCCTGGGGTTTTTCGAGCTGAGGCAGCCACAATCGCTTTCTGTACTTCGTCCACCCTAAAACCTAGTAAGAGCGATTCAGTACTGGGTGCCCAGGGAGTGTCAGTTAGTGCTACGGCCACCTCTGTGTAAGTCTGCTCCAAATGGCTGACCTATCTATCGGCAGGGATAACACACTCTGTTCTCGACATACCGTTATTCTTAAAAACGGTGCTGTTTACGATCTTCCAGAATTTGGAACTATTTGCCATGGTGCTGGCCTGATTTAGGCCCTCCCATGCCTGTTCCCATATATCATCTTTCCTTAATTTTAAAGCCATATTATATGCTTTCCTGCAAACTTTGATCAATTCTTGATCCCTAGGCTTATTTTTTAATGCAGCCATGAGGGCTTTATGAGTTTTGGAGCAATCTGCATTAAACCATTTAACCCCCTTAATGTCTCCTAATCTTTCTTCACCAGTTACATTTTTTGCAATCCGCTTTGACAATTTATCAAATGCTTCTAATACCACATCGGGCTCAGTATGAGTATCAAGGCACTGCTTAATATCTTCTTTGCCCTCTGTATACAGCTGAGTTAAACAATGGTCCAGAATGATCATCCCCCACCTAATTTTACGGGCCTGGTCTGTTGGATAAAATTCCCTGTTTACAAGGGTCTTTGACTCGGCTCCCCGAAAGACCATCAAACCCTTAGATTCAACAATAATTGGGTTGTGGTCACTGTAACCGGTCCAGGATGAACTCACTTTCGTTATGTTTTGAAGTAGCGGGGCGACACCACAATATAATCAATAATTGACCAACACCCCTCCCAAAAAAGGGGGGTACTGCCTCTGTTTCGTTTGTGTGCTCTAAACAATGTAAATTATTCACAGCAAAAAGGCTCTCTAACAGAGTACCTTGGGGTGAGTGTTCAAAATGAACCAGGGGAGCCAGATTGTCCGATATCCCCCTGTCCAGTATACATTTTAAAGAGCAACAATGTACAATAAAGTCCCCCATTATGATAAATTCATAGTGGGTGCGACCAGCCTGTGCGACGTGCTCTATACAACTTTCAAGAGAAACTATGTGCTCACTGTCATTATTCCTGCAAAAGGAGTTATAGAAATTGATGATCACCAAAGAAGGACTCCTGGGGAAGGTTAATTCAACTGCTAGCAGGTGTGGGGATGAACTGAACAGGCCCTTAATAGTGCATGACAATTTAAGTGATATTAGAATAAGCAGACCTCACTTTGCTCGTCCTGTAGCGGAAGGAGATGCAGCCTTTGTAAAGGAAGCAAAACCATCCACAATAAAAGAATCTGACATGTCCCAGGTTTCTTGCAGTGCGACAATATGGCCAGATTATATTATCGCTATCCACTGTTCGACATCTTTTTCGCCCTCAACCCTGCGATATTCCAAGACATGAAATTACAAGTGGAAGGGCCTATCGCTGTGAGAACACAATACGACCGAGTCTCAGTAGCCGTTTGAACTAGTAAAGGGCAGCTTGTGCTATCCAAGCCATCATTTAGGGCTAGTGGTCAGTCAATACTATCGAGGTCCCTCAGTGGGGCAAATCTATTTACAAGGGGAATGGTCATGTTTGTATTGGTGCATGCTTTTTGACCTTGCAACAACTTTCCCTGAGACAAACTAGGGGCATTACCCCGAAGTGCGTTGGGGTTGAGCTCCATCGGGATAAAAAAAGGAGAGCGGGAAGACCTGAATTCCTGTATGAGAGTCTGGCCTAAGCTGACTACGGATCACAGCTCCTACATGTAGCGGGTGTGTCAGATTAACCACAATACAATCCCCCCACCTATCTTTAATTGTGGCTTTCACCACCCAGCCTACTCTTCTGGCCATGATAACATGGGGGGGGGCTATTGAATGGCCATTTACCAGGGATCTATCCAGCCAATGGGTCACCTTGTGTATCAGGTCAGTTGTAGACTCCTTAGAGCTCTGCTTGACAGGTGGCACACCCACCAAAAGGGTCACTAGCGGAGCTGACTCAGGGGGTAGATGTAGAACATCAGTCCTCTCTTCCATCTGACTAGGGAGGTTAGAGGATTTAAGACCCTGTAACTCAGTCCCCTGGGTCACCCGGGGGGGTCTGTTAGGTCAGCCGCTAATGATCTATGTGAAGCTCCATCTCGAGTGTCTCCTTCCTCCCTATTGCTTTTAGAGCATCTTATACTTCCTTGTGGGCCCATACTACCTAGGGGGTGTTTGTTAAACCCAGAGGCTAACTGCATGCTCTACCTGTGTACTAAGTGCATGCCACTGCTTGCTTGTAGACCCTTACTGGATGTGGAAACTATAGGATCAAGACCACCCTGCTGGGTAGGCCCCGTCCCTCCCTTCAACCCCACCGGTTCCGACTCCAGGCCACTTGTCACAAGACTAGAAAGGTACTCTTTCGACTGACAAAGTAGTGCTTCCAACGTATCCAACTGTACAATAATAGGGGCTAACTGTGTCTTTAAAATGTCTTCTATTTTTTCGGAAAGTTTAGTCAAAGTCTGGCTCGAGGCTCCATTGTCCAGGCAAGGACAGCTGGTTCCGCTTGCTTTTTTTAAGCCTGTGTGTTTTTTTTTCCTCCACCTCTTTTCTTTTTAATTGGGGGTTCCAGCATAGAAGCACCATCCACTTGGTTGCCCTTCGATTCTTCTGACAAAACAGTGACAGCTGTCAAAGTAGGCACGGTCTCACTTTGCCCAGCCGTTGGGACGGGGCTATTAAGGGATACTGGGCTGTGTGGAAGATTAGTTAGTTCCAAAGAGAGTCTCCTTTCCTTCAGTGCAATTTTATTCTACAAGACATTAGCTGCCCTGGCCAGAAATGTATCAAGAGACGTTACAGCCGCCCCTCCACCCGGCCCAGGCATAATTTGCTTTCTCTTACCCATTTCTTTTCACCAGTCCTGCAGTAAGAGGCTCCACGGGTCTACACGCAGAAGTGTCCCCTTTCAACGATAGATCCTTGGGGCGCTGAGGTTAGAGGGGTGGCCCGGCCCGGCCTCCTCCGGGCTCTGACCGGCGCAGATGGGCCCGCCCTTGGTCCGGACTTTGCCCGGGCACAGCCCGGGAGCACCCGCGGAGCCCTGAACAATCTTTAAGCGCATTGTTGGCGTTGGCGGCATGCGCATGCGTTGGCGGCATGCGCTGCTTGGCGGTCTGGGACTTGTGGTCCGGTATCTTTTGCAGCTTTGGGCAACACATTACACATTTTGTATTTCATTGGCCATAAAGGGGTCTAGTCCTATTTCGCTTACCACTCCCCTCCTAATATCATGTATTGTTCACCGTTCAACTTTACATATTCCCAGGCTCAGTATCTGCCAAGTAGGTTTGTAGGACGTCCCAGATATCCCTAGGTCTAGAGGCAATAGGCAATAATTTGGCATATGTTAGTGACTGCTCCTGCCAGAATAGTTGATCCCGATCCATTCCTTAACCTTCGCCACCCGTCCCCGTCTCCACCTACACGCCACCCTGCATTTGGCTAGAAGTAACACCAAGGCAGTATATTTCCTAAATGTCAGTGTTATGTTTGCTGTATACCCCAGTAGGGCCATTTTGGGGTCTGCTTGCATGGGAGTCTCTGTCATTTTTGACAATGCACTAAAGACCTGTTGCAAATATGTGCGCACTGCTCCACAATCCCAGGCCAAGTGCAGAAAGTCAGCAGATGGACAACCACACCTGCCACAACGATCGTTGTCTCGCATCTGGAGCCTATGCATTTTGGCTGGAGTGTAGTATATTCGATGTAAGAATTTATAATGTCAAGTCAATAAAACTTTATTCAGCCACATTATGGCCATAAAAGTAAATTTACACCGCGGGTAACCAGTACAAATAAATGTTAAAAACAAAGAGCAAAGCTCTTGGATCTTGGGTGTAACCGCAATGAACCTGACATTGGAGTCGGCTCCATGTATCCCTGTTCCACCGCTAAATGTGGCATGAAGGGGGAGGGGTAGAGCCAGTATGCCTCAAAGTGCGCGTGCGCGCACCAATAGTAGATCTCTAGATCTGGAAACTCTAAACTACCCCCTCCAAATGGTCTCGTTAGTATCTCCCATTTTAGTCTGGGTTGCTTTCCACCCCATACCAGACGTATCATTTGTGTTTTGAGAGCAGCAAAGAATGACTTCCCAGGTTTGTACGGAATATTAATGAATAAATAAAGGAGTTTGGGCAGGACCACCATTTGATTAACGAGATTCTGCAAGCGATAGATAGTGGCAAAGAAATCCATCTCATGATAGAATCCGTCAGAGCTGTCTGTGTCTGACCGTAATTTAAACATATTAATTCTGGTTTGTCTCTGGTAATGCGTATGCCCAGGTATTTTACTTCATCAGAGCACCACTCTATCGGGTAGTCCAGAGAGAAAGGAGTAACAGTCTTGCTGAGGGGCGAAGAGTTGGGATTTTTCCCAATTTATTTGTATGCCTGAGTATCCTCCAAACATTATGAACTCAGGTGACACCGCGTTCATTGTTTCCTATGGATTTCTGAGATACAATGTGACATCATCTGCATATAAAGATACTAAAATATGCCTAGTGGGATAGCGTAAGGCACAGTCCTGATGATGCTGTCGTAGTTTGGCAGCCAATGGGTCAATTGTAAGCGCAAAGAGTAGTGGGGATAATGGGCATCCCTGTATTGTGCCTCAAGAGATACAAAAAGGGGACAAGCTTATGCCGTTTATGAGACCCCGCGCTTGTGGTTGACTATAAAGAACTTTGATCCACGACAAGAAGCCTAGCGACACTCCCATTCGTCTCAATACACCAAAGAGATAATCCCATTCCACCGAATCAAATGGCTTAGAGGCATCTAAAAACACTGCAACTGTCGCCAATTCTGGATCAATATCCTGGAACACTGTAAAAAAAAGTATGAAGGTTATGGGAAGTGGCTTGATTCGGAACAAAGCCCGCTTGGCTTGGGAGTACCATTGATTCCATGAGTAGGCTTAACCTATTAGCTAATACCTTGGCTAAAACCTTTGCGTAGCAATTTATTAGAGACAAAGACCAATAGGATTCGCATTGAGTTGCCGGTTTACGAGGTTCCAACAGAGAGGAAATTACCACCTCACGCATAGTATAGGGAAGAACACCCATTTCTTTGGCTTCATCATAAAGCTTTTTGAGTATGGGAACTAAACTATCCATATACGTTTTGTAAAATTCGGTTGGGAGACCGTTCAGGCCCGGGGCCTTTCCTGAGCACATCTGAATGATCGCTGCACATATCTAATCCTCCTCCAGTGGAGCTGATAAAAAATCTCTCTGTGCCACCCATAGCCATATCAAAGCTACGTTCTCTAGGTACAAGGCCAGAGTGACTGGCTGCTGCCTCTGTGAGGTATACACCGAGGAATAGTATGTCTTGAACTCCCGGAGTATGTCTGGAGTGTCCTTGTATATCTGTCCGTCTGCCCCCGTATCTCCAGCACATGATTAGAGAATCGAGGTTTGCGGATTTGCTCTCTCGCCTTCACCATATCTACGGGCCTTGAAGTATTTGCCTCGGAACAGGCATTGCCTTTCGGCTGCGGCAATGTATTCAGTCACACTATCTCTCAAGTGGTTTGCTCTAATGGGTGGGAAAATCTGGACTTTTGTGCTACAATTGTCAGGGCCCAATTTTGGCGGTGGCACGTTCCTCACAAATGGCTACACCCAAGAGCCATTTTAGGGTAAGTCTAGAGATGCGTGGAGGATTGTGCCTTCCAAATTTGTATAAGTTTTGGCGGAATAATTTCCAATCGTTCATTTACAAATTTTCAAGTGCGTAGTGTTTATTCATATTCTCATTATACAGGGAAAAACCAAAGCAAAAATACAGCCGACACGTGTTTTGCCCATGTGGCCCATCGGCCGTGGGCTTTCTCAAGGCAAAAATCTTGGTCTGATCTTCGTGTTCCTTAACGAAGATGTGAAAAAGTCTCTGCTGTCTACCGGAACAGCTGTTCCGGTAGACTGCAGAGACTTTTTGGGACCCCTGGGCTGGATCTGAACGAGCTACGGTCTCTCGCCTGTGACGCCCTCTTGCAGGAGACCTTCTACTTGAAAAAGCACCGGCCATTCCTCCTCCGTACACAGGAGCACACCGCTCAGCCCTTCCTCACCGGTCTTGTGTCTGCACTGCGAGCCGAGCTGGTGCGCCATAACCCGTTCCTCATTACCTCTCATCTCGATTTGAGACCAAATGTCAACTTCTACTGGATGCGTGGTGAAACTGTTGTGGCTCATGGGCATCGAAAGGGCAAGGTTGGCCCAATTAGATTTCAGATAGATGACAGCCCACATAGCCAAATCCGTGTGCCTCAACAATTGGATCCGTTTGTGCCTCTAGACTATTCGGTCACTGAAGAAATCCCCATCATTACTATTGGACCAGATAAACTTCCACTATTTAAAAGACAATATGAAAATACCATATTTATTGGCTCGAAGGTAGATGATCCTTGCTGCTATGGGCATACGCAGTTTCATTTGCAGACTGACAAAATGAAGTGGGATAGACTGCTGGAAGCCAAACTCACTGACCAGATTGAAGTTCGTTTAAGAGCTCATGCTATTGCAAGTCTCTTTGCATGGACAGGGGCACAAGCTATGTATCAAGGTTGGTTTCGGTTTACTACTTGGTTTTGTATTTCCGTGAGGCAAGCGGACACTGGCTCCGGCCTCAAGCTGCTCCATTGCACAACAAACACCCCCCTCCCCCCCTTGAGCGAAAGACAAAAATGGGAACCGGCCGATTTTAACTCCAAGGTCAGAATCCCTTGCCTGACCCCAAGATGGCTGCCACAGTGGAAAAAACCAGACATCGACCAGACCACGAACCCATCCCCCAGCCGGCCTACCCATCAGGATACGGAATCTGTGAACTTACCTCTAACCGTGGAGACCTAGCTTTTTGGCCGATGCCCGGTGGAGCTACCTGATAGCTATAGAGGAGATGGGCTGTGGACTACCCCCTCGGCCGTCACCTACCCAGCCGGACTTTGGGAAGACCTTACTTCGTCTCTCCGTCTTATTCTCCCTCCTACCCCTTTACTCCACCCCCTTTCTCCTCTACGCTCCATTTATCACTTCCTCTATGCTCTTTAAATGTTTTCCCGTTGAGACCTAGCTATTTGGCTGATGCCCGGTGGAGCTACCTGATAGCTATAGAGGAGATGGGCTGTGGACTTCCCCCTCGGCCGTCACCTACCCAGCCGGACTTTGGGCAGACTCTCCTTCGTCTCTCCATCCTATCTCCCTCCTACCCCTTTACTCCACCCCCTCAACCTTCTAAGCTTCATTTATCTCCTCTTCTACGCTCTTGAATGTTTTTCTAATAACTGATGTAACATGTAACTGATGTAATTTTGTGGAACCTTATGTAAAGCGCTATGATACCTCCGGGTCTAGCCAGCGCTATATAAAACTCAAATAAATAAATAAATAAATACTAGTGTAATAGTATATGCCCCCAACCGACCCCACATAATACAGTATGAACCCTGTGTGTCCTGGATGGAACCCATAGCTTCATAGGGTACATTCTTCTTAATGAGGATCACTGTACCCCTGGCGTACGTGGAATATGAGGAGAAGCAACGATGTCCCGCCCTACCGGTTGCGAAGTTAGAAGTGCTGTGAGGATTTAAGTGCGTCTCCTGTAAAAAAACAAACTGAATGTTGTATCTATCCAGGTATGCGAGGACATGTCTGCATTTGCGGGGATTATTTAAACCTCAAATATTCCAGGACATAAAGTAGATTTCGTTTCGATTCAGTATGTCAGTCATGTGTTCCATAAAAAGAATACTGTCGGCGATGCGTATTCTAGCAGCAAAGGCACCCACCCATCCACCAATGCCTGCAATGAGCCTATTATCTAATTGTGCATCCTGTGCCCCTGGACAAACACCCCCCCACAACCCACCACCCACACCGACTGCCCCAACTTGTCAGAGACCATTCTCCCACCCTTATCAAACAATAACATACAACTTCTTCTTATAATGTTTGTCATGAATGGGATTTGTGTACCACCCGCATTACATAAGCACAAGAACGCCTCACAAGTTTCCCATCTACCTGCATTATGAGAGTACGACAAGGATGGTCCCACCCCAGATCTCTTTCTCAGTAGGATAAAAAAAGACGAAAAACAAAAGGAAGAACAAATGGCTGCATATAACAGCACCTTAAACTAAACACAGTGCAATACTGAGATACAACTAAGCTTAAGCTAGATTTGGGGGTTCTCCCTAGGAGGTACCACCAAAGGGTGCTATAATTCTCCTCCCCCCCCTTCAGTAGCCCTGGGGAACTAACAGAAGGGGCGGGGTGCCTGGTAATATAACATACATGAGTCCCAGAGGGCTGCTCCTGTACTCTGTACTTGTCAGAGTGCCCCATTTACTAGGCAGATGAGGTAACGGTCCGCCCTAATGTATTGCACAGCAACCTGTCAAAGCACTTCATAAGTCTATGATACACAGTTTCTTTAAAGTTCTCGACACATCACTTATCTGCAATCTGATCCCGTGACCCCCAAGCGGGGCCACCTGTCTTCATGTAGGCGGATGTTCATCCCGGCTCCGATAGGGGTGATGTCGAGTGTGCAGGCGAATGCTCAGTTGCCAAATCAGCCGCATTCCGACGAGTGCGCTTTAAAAAATCTTCCACCTGTTGTGGGTTGTTGAAGATGGGCTGTTTTCCCTGAGTAGTGACTCGGAGACGTGCTGGGTATAACATGGCGTAAACTATTTGGGCCTGCTGCAACTTTTTCTACACAGGTACACATTTTTTCCTGGCCTCTTGTACCATAAGCGTGAAATCCAAATAGATAGACAACATATTACCCTCAAATTGAAGCTGTCGTTTCTCTCTAGCCATCTTGAGGATGACATCCCAGTCTCTATAATTGAGAAGTCTTGTAACTATAGGTCTGTGATTCGCACCCGGTGGTGGGCGTGGTCTAAGAGATCGGTGCGCCCCCTCAATCACCAGACATGAAGAGAACACCTCAGATCCAAACACAGCCTGCAGCATCCTTTCTATGTAGTCCTCCATGTGACCGGTGTTAGTACTTTCTGGAATTCCAAGAATACAAATGTTATTGCGCCTAGAGCTCGCTTCGAGCTCTTCTTTTTTAGCCACCATCACGCGCAACAGCCAATCCATTTGTTGCAACTGCTCTTTCCTGCCATCAGCCGCATCTTCCAGCTCTGATATCCTATGCTCTGCCTTCGCAATGCATGTATCATGCTTCTCAAGCTTCTGAGCAATAGAGTCCATACGAGCAGACATGGAATCCATTTTAGTTTCAATGGATGTGAGACTGTGTTTCATAGTGAGTAGCAATGATTTTAAGTCAGAATCCATATTCTGAGCCACTTCTGAGGAGTGGTCTAGGTCTGGTTTCTCCGATTCCTTCTGTGGCGCATGGGATCTTTTGCGGGATTCAAAAGATAACTTGGTCTGTTTGCGCGCAGTTCTGCCCATGGTTTGCACCTCAAAGGGATTGCTACAATTCCTGGATCTTGCTGTGTGAAAAGGCGACCTATCGGTGCAGAGTCAGCTATGTATGTGGAAATCAGGCAATGTAGCTACCTGTATTGCGACGTTCTCTCGCAGACACCGGAGTGATGCAGCGTGGTGCTCCTGCTTATAACGGGCTATGACCTGGCCCTGCTATCCCATGCAGCAGATCAATACGTGGTGTCTGGCCTCCGGTGCCTGGCTAAGGAACACTGCCTCAGTTACTGGTGGGAGCACTGTCGCCTTCCAATACAGGCCTTCACTACAGCGCGCACTCCTTATAGCCGCAGGGGTCCGGAGGGCACTCCCTCGTCCAGGTGTCGGCAGGCTCATGGGCCGCAACCCACCACCATGCAGGTCCAGCAGCCAGAAGTGCCCGTCTCAATCCCCCCACAGTGCTCCACATCTCACCTTAGGTATGTCGCTGCTGCCTCACGATTCTTCAGGCGGCCGATTTCGCTCCACATCCCAGCACCCCTGGGAGCACCAGCATTCACCTACGCGGAGCCAGAGTTACAGCAGCCGCCCTTTTCACAAAAATCCTTACCGTAGCTGTTGGGGCTTGGCGTGGGAGCAGCCACGGGCAGGAGGGCTGCGGAGCCACGTCCACAGGGTAGGTCTCCCACAGTACCAGCTTCAGTATTCTGTACACCCGCAAACTCAAGCGTCAGCCATCTTCTTGTGGGTCAAGCAGCAGCGTATCCTCAGGACGCACCCTCTCAGGTGTAACTGGCAAACGGGGGGAGTGGGTGCAGGGAGGTATACATGATCTCCACCAGTTGCGTGCGTGGAGAGCTCTCAATGGTGGCTAGTGCGGGGCTGACGACCTCCAATGCTCCACTCTGCTATCTCCATATTCAGCTGCTCAGGCGATCACCATCTTGCCCACTTGTGGGCCGCATAGCCTTCCACCTGAGCTCCATCAGTAAATTCTCCGCAATAAGGGCTGAAAAAGGCTTCCTATTCTTGCTAGCAGGCATGTAATTAAGCACACATCAGTGTGAGCGGTCGATGGCACCCGCTGGGGCAGGATTGTTGCTGATGATCGTCCCAGGCCGCAGGAGCCTCACACCAGTGCAGCCATCTTGCGCGCGCGCCCTCTAGCGCCCCTGAGGCTGCTGCATGTCTGTGCCTGTCCGTGCCCCAACCGTGCCCAGTGCCAAGAACCCTGGCCCCCTGGAATGCTGAAGATATCCCTCCACTGAACTCCATGCCTTGAATCCTATGCACAACAAGAACTGCCTCCTTGCATCACCACATACTACTGAAGGACCTTTCACATACAATCACTGCTGATCCGACGCAATCTTCCCCGGATCAAGCACCGCCACATCCACCAAATCCAACCACAGGTGTTACTCAACTCCAGTAGCAATGGATGTACGCCCGCAGCTCCAGAAAACCTATCACCTCCCCCAACCTGGACCGAACAGTACAGAATTTCAACTGGATCAGCAAAACAGCCAACCACGTCATGCCCATCAGGACCCCCAAGGTCCACAGACCCACCAAACAAACCACCTGGTACCCACCGGAAACACACACCTCAAAACAGGAATGAAAAAGATTGGAAAGAAGGCAGAGAACCAGCAAGAACAACACCGACGGCAACGCCTACAAAATGACAACTACCACCGCCACCTCAGAACCACAAAAAAAGAAGCCCTCACTCGGTGCGTCGAAGCCAGCTTCAACCAGACAAAAGAACTCTTCACCATCGTCAAAGAAATCTCCTGCCCCCCCGGCCACAGAGAACACGATCCCTCCCACTCAACAGCTCTGCAACAAACTTGCCAAACACTTCCACAACACGATTGCAGCCATCTATAAAAGCTTCAACCCCCAGCCAGACACCTCTCACAATCCCACACCCAACTCAGATGACAACCAAGAACTTTCCACATGGGTCCAACTCATCATATCCACCACCACCGCCCTGATGAAATCCATCCACTATGGAGCACCAGATGACCCCTACCTGCACTGAATCTTCAACCTCAGAAACAGCAAAATTAGTCCCCAACTCACCACCATACTGAACTCCTTGATCAGCACCAGCACCTTCCCAAAAGCATGGAAGAATGCAGAGATCAGGCCCCTCCTCAAGAAGCTGTCAGCAGACCCCTTTGACCTCCAGAAAAACAGTCTGATCTCCCTCCTTCCCTTCTCAGCCAAATTCCTGGAGAAAGCCATCAACACACAACTGATCAGCCACCTGGAAAGACACAATCTGCTCGATACGTCCCAGTTGGGTTTCAGAGTCAATCACAGCACCGAGACAGCCCTGATCGCAGCCACAAACAGCATACGAGCATTACTCAAAAGAGGAGAGAGGACCGCACTCTTCCTCCTAGACCTCCCTGCAGTCTTTCAACACAGTCTCCCACCACACTCTCATCTTAGACTCTATCAGATTGGAATCAGAGCCAATACACTCAAGTGGATAGAGTCATTCATCACAGGATGCATGAAGAAAGTTTGCCCCCCTGTTTACCTTGCCCCCCAAACACATCATCTGCGGAATACCACAAGGCTTATCCATGAGCCCCACCCTCTTCAACATCTACATGATACCACTCGTGGACATCGTAAGAAAACATCACATTAACATTGTCTCCTATGCCGACGACACCCACATCATCCTCTCATTATCAGCGAACCCCACTCAGACAATAAAAACCTTCCATACATGCATGCAGAATGTCACAACATGGATGAGAGACAGCTGCCTCAAATTAAACACCAACAAGACTGAAGTTCTGGTCTTCGACAGAGACAACACCCTTTGGAACGATTCCTGGCGGCCCTGAGAACTTGGACCCACCGCCCTACCCAAAGAACACACACGCAACCTAGACATCATAGTGGACAACAAACTCACTATGAAATGCCAAACAAACACAGTCACCTCAGCCTGATTCCACACGATACACCTACTCTGTAAGATTTTTAGATGGCTCCCTACAAACACAAGGAAAACAGTTACACTAGCCCTCATCACAAGCCAACTTGACTACGGCAATGCACTCTATGCAGGCACTTCTATTAAACTCATGCAAAGACAGCAATCCATCCAGAACACAGCGGCCAGACTCATCCTTGACCTCCCTAAAAGGTCACACATCTCCACCCATCTGAAGGACCTCCACTGGCTCCCCGTACAGAAGAGATGCGAGTCCAAACTCCTCACCAACACGTACAAGATACTCTACAACATCAGACCCCAATACTTAAGCCACCGTCTGACTTTCCACCAACCCACGAGAAACCTCAGCGCCATACACCTTGCCCTCACAGACACACCATGAATCCACAGCACCCGGCAGATGCTCCTTCTCCTATCTTGCTGCCAGATCCTGGAACTCCCTCCCTCTCCTCCTACACACCACCATGTCGCTGACCACCTTCAGGAAGGAGCTCAAGACCTGGCTCTTTGACAGACATGGCTCACCAGCACCTGGATACCCCCCGGGGTGATTAGCAGTGCTATAAACGTCTTGATTCATTGATTGATTGATAAGTCCGCTCCCAGGGGGTAGAAGCAGGAAAACTGCTCCCGCTCCCTGGGAGTAGACTTTTCATCTGTTTCCCTGCCCGTTGTCAAGTGGGCTAGAAAACAGACAAATATTATTTGCTCCCACGTGCAGGGACCAGCATTTTTGGCAGCTCTCTGCATATGGGAGCAATGCCGTTTCTCGCTGGAAACAAGGACCCTGCAAGACTGCAGGGCATTGAGGCTCCCCTGTGGTCCTCAAAGTTACACACTGGGTGCCCTGGATGAGATGAAGGGCATCTAGGTTGAAGATGCCAGTCCCCAGGTGATGGGGTCTCCGGGCCGTAATCATCACAGAGAGGGGGGTTGCACGCCCTCTCCTTGCATTATTTAAAAATCATGCAAATGCCCAAAATCATCTGCAAGCTCCGCTCATTTGGCCCCGCTGAGTTTTCCATAGTAGTATGCAAAGGTTTTCCCAACCTTTCATATGTTGATGAACAGTTAACCAAAAGTCGCCCAAATTCATTTCCTGATGATTTTGGTGATGCGTTCTTGATGTAGAGGAATACAAGGACATCTCCACCAAACAAAGAACTACTTGATAGAGTTAGGAGGAAGTACCCTTGTTTTAGTGGAGAATCAACTCTTTGTAGTCTTGTTGTCTTCTCTTATATTCATGTCATTTGAGATGTCATCAGTGATGTCATCAGTAATGTCACTGACCATGTCATGAGTGATGCAATATATGAGGTCATAAGCAGTTTATTGCGGGGGCACACGTTATATTTAGCTCAGCTAACTATAACTGCTGAATTTCACTGGTTTTGTATGAGTGAAGCCTGAGCCTAACTATAACGTCCCTGCAACCTTTGATTTTTTCAGTGAATTTCTAAGGTTTTTTAAATGCTAATTCCTAACTATAACGTCACTGTAACCTTTGTTTTTTTCAGTGAATTTCTGTTTTTTGTAGTAGTAGTAGTAGCATTTGCAGAGTGGTGGAGAAAGGGGTCGGGCCTCTAACCAACTCACAGGAATCCTGCTGTGTGGGACTTACTGGAGGCACCAGTAGGGCTTCTTGGTCCCAAAGGTCCCTCAGCATCCAAGAGCACTTCATCCTCAAGCCAGTAGTGCACCAGGAGGTGCGTTTGCAGAGTGGTGGAGAAAGGGAGCATGGCCTCCAAAGAACTCTTAGCAACCTAGCAGTGTGGGACTTACTTGAGGTAACAGAAGGGGTAGTTAGCCCCCAAGGACCCTCAGGAGTAAAGTGGAGACTTTATTCCCCTACCAGTAGTGCGCCAGGAGGCGCGTTTGCAGCGTGGTAGTGAAAGGGGGCATGGCCTCGAAAGACCTCTCAGCAATCCCTCTGTCTGGGATTTAGTGGAGGTAACAGAAGGGGTTCCTGGCCTCAAAGGACCCTCAGCATCCAAGGTGACTTCATCCCCCAGCCAGCAGTGCACCAGGAGGCATGTTTGAAGAGTAGTGGCCTCGTTAGTGGACTGCTCCCTTCCCTGCACAGGTCCATCTAGCCTCCATTGCTGCCTCTATCCCTCAGGAGTTCAAGTCCATGTTGGTCTAGTGGTAGAGCGTCACTGCTCTGCTGCTAGGATGCCCTCTGCCTCTCTTGTTCCACTTTTTTCTGCCTTCTTTACTCTGCATTATTTCTGCCTTTTTTCTGATTCTTTCTCTGTCCCTTTTGCTGTTTTTCTTTTCTCCTCTCTTTGCTGCCTCTTGCCACTGCGATCCCCCGCAGCCCCGCCCCGCCAGTGACCCTTTCCCGCTCCGTGCATTTCCTACCTCCCAGCTGTCCAGCTGCCCACACACTACTTAATGGCGACCACTGCACGGTGAAGGTGCAGTCCACTGACCTTGTTAGTGGATTTCTCCCTTCCGTGCACAGCTCCTCCTCGTAGCTGGTGCCCCCGTTGCTGCCACTGACCTTCTGGTCAGGAGTTTAAGTCCCTAGTAGTCTAGTGGTAGAGCCTCATTGCTCTGCTACTGTGATGCCCTCTGTCTCTCTTGTTCCACTTTTTTTCTGCCTTTTTCTGCATTCTTGATTCAGCTTTATTTCTGCCTTTTTCTGATTCTTTCTCTGACTCTTTTGCTCTTTTTCTTTTTCTCCTTCTTTGCTGCCTCTTGCCCTTACGATTACCCGCGGCCTGCCCCCAGTGACCCTTTCCTGCTCCCCATTTTTCCCGCCTCCCAGCTGTCCATCCCCCTGTACACTACTTAATGGTGACCAATGCAAGGCTGCAGTGCTGGCATGCCAAAGGCAAGCCCATCTGTGCCCATCCAAGTCTGGACCCAGCACCATGGACCCTGGTTCCTGGACCTTCCACTGACATAAAGTCAGCACCCTCCTTGCCCTCAACACAGAACGCCATGCCACCTGCCACCTCACCTCACCAAAGGACACCCAAGGACCTTTCTCCTGCCGAAACTGCAGTGACACCTTCACCCACCACCGCACCCTGCCAACCAACAGCGCACCCGACTGGCTCAGTTGCATCCTCCTCAACACGCGCTCCATCCAGAAACATGCCACAGAAATCTGGGACCTCCTTGACTCTGTCTCTCCCGATATCACCTTCCTCACAGAAACCTGGACCAACCCCAGCTCTGGCCCGGACATCGTCACCACCATTACCCACAAGGACCGTGCCAACCGACCAGGAGGAGGCATCACCATCATCCACAGGAACACCATCTGCCTGAACACCAACTTGGATGACCCAAAGGCAGCCATGCAACACCTCCATTTCGAGATCCCGACTAACCCCAACACCACCCTCATCTACAGACCTCCTGGGCCTCGCCCGCCCTTCACCGGCCCCATCATCGACTGCATCGCACCCCAGGCTCTTGCATCCACTGACTGCATACTACTCGGTGACCTTAATTTTTACCTGGACAACTCCAGTGACTAGAGCACTGCATCCCATGGGACACATGCTTTACCCCGTCTTCTCTTCCAGTGGACACATTGCCTACAGCCACACCACCAAACTCCTCTGGACTGACCACCACTGTGTGCATTTCACTACACCCACAGTACACCACTGCCCTCACCATCTCCCCATCGTAGCTGGAACAAGGTCACCAAAGAACATCTCAACTCCCTCCTCAGCACCACCACACCGCCAACTTCAGCAGACACGAACAACTAAGCATGCAGCTTCAACTGACACTCTGGCACCCCTCCAGAAAGCACCCGGCAAGCAACATTCCAAGGAAGCCAGCTGGTTCACTCCCGCTCTCCAAGAGTCCAGACGCACCTGTATATAACTCGAAAACAGATGGAGGAATAACAAAACCCCGAAAACCCATGCAACGTTCAAAATCGTCGTCAGAGCACACCACATCCTCCTTAAAACTACTAAAAAAAACAGCCCTCCAAGACAGAATCAATGCCAATGCACACAACAGCAAAGAACTCTTCGCCATCATCAAGGAGTTTGCCAGGCCCAACAGCGAGACCACAGACGTCCCACCCTCCCAAGACCAGCACCTACTTTCACCACAAGCTCAGGCAGAGCTACGACAGTTTCAACACCCAAGGCCTACCACCATGCCCGACACCACTGCATCCAACCAGGCTGCACCCCAACAGATCCTGCGAAATTGAACTTCTCTCACCACAGATGACATGCTCAAGACCATGAAGAACATCCACTCCGCAGCCCCCTTGGACCCATGACCATACCACATCTTCCACAGAGCTTCCACCCCCATCGCCTCGAGCTTCGCCACACCATCAACTCCATGAGACCTCCACCTTCCCTGATGACTGGAAACATGCTGACATGGTGCAATCAACCCCCTGCTAAAGAAGCCATCCACCAACCCGGCAGTCCTCAATTATTTCAGAACCTTCTCCCTGCTCCCCTTCCCAGCCAAGGTCATCGAGAAGGCCATCAATGACCAACTCTCAGAGTTCATCGAAGTGAATCACATTTTGGACTTCTCCCAATTCTGATTCAAAAGCAATCACAGCACTGAGACTGCATTCCTCGCTGCCACCAATGACATCCGCACCCTCCTCAACCAAGGTAAAACAGCAGCCCTCATCCTGCTGGACCTCTCGGCCACCTCTGAAACTGTCTCCCACCGCACCCTTATTGAGAGACTCCACGATGCGCACATATATGACTAGGCCCTGGACTGGATCCACTCCTTCCTCACCTTGCCGAAAACAGCACGTCAGAGTACCTCTGTTCCTCTCAGAACCCACAGAGATCATCTGCAGAATGCCCCAGGGCTCCCCCCTGAGCCTCACCCTCTTCAACATCTACATGGCCCCGCACGCGACCATAGTCAGGAACCACAGGCTCAACATAGTCTCCTATGCCAATGACACCCAGCTGATCCTCTCCCTCACCAACAAACCCACAGCCACTGGAGTCAGCTTTTACAACGGGATGAAGTACTCATCTTGGGACCCACCCCCTCAACTTGGGATGACTCCTGGTGGCCCGCTGTATTGGGAACCCCCCACCACCACGGACCACTAACGCAACCTCTGGATCATATTGGACTCATCGCTCACAATGAACCACCAGATCAATGCCATATCCTCATCATGCTTCTACACGCTCAGCCTGCTTTGAAAGACATTCAGATGGATCCCCACCGAATCCAGAAAAACGTCACTTACGCACTCATCACCAGCAGACTAGACTACAACAATGTACTCTTCGCCGGCGCCACCCAGAAGCTCCTCAGGAAATTACAGGCCGTTCAAATTGCTGCAGCCAGACAGGTCCTTAACATCCCTTGCCACAGCCACATTACCGAACACCTTCAAGAACTACACTGGCTCCCAGTCAACAAAAGAATCACCTTCAAGCTCCTCACACATGCCTACAAAGCCGTTCATGACGGAGGACCAGCGTATCTGAACCACCGCCTCTCATTCCACCTACCCACGAGACACCTTCGCTCCGCCCAATTGGTCCTGGACACCATCCCATGGATCCTCAAGGCCAGAGGAAGATCCTTCTCCTACATTGCCACCAAGACCTGGAACACCCTGCCTCTCCATCTCAGGCAATCCCCATTGCTGACCCAGTTCAGGAAGGATCTCAAGACCTGGCTCTTTGACTGAACCCCTGCATCCAGATGGATCAGCAGTTCCCCCCTTCAGCACCTTGAGAACCCTACGGGTGAGTAGCAGCGCTTTATAAACCACTGATTGATGGACTGGAGAAAGTGGACGGGACCTCTGCTGACTTTCGCGTCTGCATTTTTTTTTTTTTTACTGGAAGGGAGGCCGCATGGCCCCCCTTCCCTGGGACGATTTGGGCCCTGGTGACCCAACTCCCCCCAGGCCTGGCATTTTTTTACAAATAAGTGTTTTTTAATTGAAGGAAGGGGGCCTGACCAGCCCCCCTCCCAGGCCAACTTCAGCCCCAGGGACCCCATCCCCTGAAGGCCGGTTTCTAGTGTGCTTGCCCTGGTCCAACCCAGGGCACTAATTAGGAGTGTTGGAGACTACGGGGGGAGCCTCAAGGTCCCTGCCGTCTCTGCTGGCTCCACACCTCCTGCAGGAGCCAGTATTTCTTTGAGCAAGCAAGAGCAAAATGTTCTCGCTTGCTCAAATCGGAGCGCAGCTTGCTATGATTTGGCTGGAGCAGTAAAGCTCCCACCAAACCATAGCAAACATGTCATGAATGATGTAATATGTGACGTCATCAGCATGCATTGCGGGGGCGCGAGTTATAGTTAGCTGAACTAACTATAACGGCCGAATTTCACTGGTTTTGTACGAGTGAAATGTCCAACTAACTATAACGTCCCTGAAACCTGTGGTTTTTTCAGTGAATTTCTAAGATTTTTTAAATGCTAATTTCTAACTATAACGTGTCTGAAACCTATGGTTTTTCCAGTGAATTTCAAAGGTTTTTTTAATGCTAATTTCTAACTATAACGTCCCTGAAACCTATGGTTTTTTTCAGTGAATTTCAAAGGTTTTTTAAATGCTAATTTCTAACTATAACGTCCCTAAAACCTATGTTTTTTTCAGTGAATTTCTAAGGTTTTTTAAATGCTAATTTCTAACTATATCATCCCTATTAAGTCCCCTTGAATCCTGAGGGTCCCCGGGGGCCAACTAGCCCACCAGGTACCTCCTGTAAGTTCCACAGAGCTGCATTGCAGGGAGGTGTTCCAAGGCCACGCCCCTTTTTACACCACGCTGCAAATGCGGCTTCTGGCGCACTGCTGCTCGGAGGATGAAGTTCACTTGTGTCCTGAGGTCCTCAGGACACAAGAGGACGTCATCGCCCCACCAGCAGTGCACCAGAAGTTCCGGATCATAAGAGGGCCCCTCCTACTTTAATTTAACCCATGCTCCGGGGAGATGATGGTCCACAGGGCCAATTATGGCCCAGGAGAAGAGCTGCACAGCCCCCTCCCTATTTTCTTTACTTTTATGCCCCAGGGAGGTGGCGGTCCCCAGGGCAATTTTAAACATTGGAGGAGGGTCTGTATGGCCACCCTCCTTTTTTGCTCCCAAGACCCGGGGAGTTGGTTGTCTCCAGGGCCTTTAAAGGCCAATGGAGGCGGGCCACCCTCCCATTCCTTTTTAAAATAAACCCCGGTAAGTTGGTGGTCCCCGGGGCGTAAACTGCCCTTGGGGAGGGGGGCCCCTTTTGTTTAATTTATGCTTGCGCCGGGACCTGGCCCACCGAGAGGCTGAAATACAAACAAGTGCAGGAGACCATGCTTGTTTTTTTTTATTTTCATGGGATTTATGAATCTTCACAATTTTTTACGCCAATTTATTTATTTTATTTAAGTTTTTGGGTCCTTGCAGGGTCCCTGGTGGACCCCACCACCAGGCATAGGAGGGTCAGGATATTCCTACCCTGCCCCCTTCTCTTTTTTTAGCAGTTTTGTTTGCGACTTGGCAGCCAATCAGATCTCTGCACCAGATCAGAAAGATTCTCGAAGGGTCCACGATTCTAGGTATACAAATTTGGTTTTCCTTTAATATCTCCAAAACTACTGAATGGATTTACACAAAATAACAAAAAGGGCTCTTTCTGGATCAATAGCTAACTTTCTGCCATATTTGATGCAATTTCGTCCAGCATTTCGGGCTGTAGTCGTGTTCAAAATCCTTAAGGGACAGTGCATGGGGAAAAAGCATTTTGGGATCCCCCCCTTTTCTCAGCCACCCTTGACAAATAGACCTAAAACTTTCAACACAGCAGCTGAACCATACATAAATATATATATATATATATATATATATATATATACTCAAAATTCCTCCGTTCCAGTCGGATTCAGTGAAGGATCACAGCACCACGCTCAGAAGGAACTCAAAAATGTGTTCTTTTATTAATATTAAACCATAGTGCAATTACAAAACGGTAGAGGACGGTCTTCGCGTTTCAGCTCCCAGCCTTCTACTTTTTATAATATATATCTATATCTATATCGACTGTTGGAGAAGATGTCTCAATATGTGGACTTCTTTCTCCATGATCTTGTCACAGCATTGCCCTCTCACATAAGGGACGCTAATGATTTTTTGGACAAAATAAGAAATGTACCCTGGTCGGATCACTGTATTCTTATCACTCTTGACATGAGTGCTCTGTACACCAGTATTAATCATGCAGATGGTGTAAAGGCAGTTGAATTTTACCTAAAAAACAGAACTATTGATAAATACAAACATGGGGAAATGATTCTTGAAATGATTAAATTTTGTCTGCATAATAATTTCTTTTTATTCAACAAAGATGTTTACCAACAAATAAGAGGAGTTGCCATGGGAGCCTGCTTCTGCCTCAGCTATGCGTGCTTGCACGTGGGGTGGTGGGAGGGGCAGGTTCTTAGGGTAGCAAACAAGAAGGACTGGCAAGCGCATATATTATGTTGGATGCGTTTCATTGATGATATTTTTGTAGTTTGGAATGGGTCTCATGACAGGGCTCTTGCATTTATTAATAGTATTAACAACAATGATTTAAATTTACAATTTAATGCACTTTAGACTATAGAGCCATTGATTTTTTGGATGTACATGTAGAGGCAGTCAACAACAAATTAGAAACCAACCTACACAGGAAAAGCACTGCTGGTAATTCCACCCTACATGCTTCCAGTTTTCATCCTTACCATTTAATCAAAAGCATTCCCTATGGTGAATTTCTGAGACTGCGGAGGACATGCAGCACAGATCAGGAATTCCAAAAATATGTCAGAGAAACCACGAGTAGATTTGCAGACAGGGGTTACAGTAAACAGATCATCCAGTTGGCCCTTGATAAAGTAAACGAGGTCTCTCGAGAGAATTTATTGCTCAATCAAGTCTCAAGATCGTCTAGTAGGGCCAATCCAGATAAAGTGACGAATAAGACCAGTCAGGAAACCACATACAGCAGACAACACAGGCAAATCAGAGCTATCATCAACAACAACTGGCCCATAGTTAAAACAGACATGACCTTAGGAGAATTGTTACCATCCCAATCCACGTTAGCTTTCAGGAAGGCCAAATCTATGCATAACACTCTGGTCAGAAGCAGTCCCAAGATACTGTTTGGTGACTCGAAGCCCAAGACTACTGTTGGCATCAAAAAATGGTTTCTACAAATGTAGTTCTTGTAGAGCCTGTAAATTTGGTAGCAACACGACGCAATATTCATCTGTGTTTGGCCCAACCATCAATCAGCTTAAGGGGGTATATAATTGCCGCACAGAATTTGCAGTATATGTGTTAACATGTACTTGCGGTTTACAATACATAGGGAGCATGAAACTACAAGTGCATGTAATAATTCTTCAACATCTAAGGGCAATAGTGAACTCCGACATGTCCTATCCAGTGGCCAGGCACTTTAGAGCAGTCCACAATAATGACCTGAGATGCCTGAAATACTTCGTGATAGCTGCTGTGCTCCCACTAAGAAGAGGAGGGAATAGAGAAAAAATACTGAGACGGTTGGAGTCCAAATTCATATTGGAGTTGGATTCACGCACACCCAATGGGCTTAACAATGGAGAGGAACTCCATAATTTCCTCTAAACAATGGGTACACAGGATGGCTCTGGGTAGTATGTATGATGCTAGGATCCAATGTCTGTTTTGCGGCAGGTCATGAACTTCGGGTACCGACTGAATTCAAGAAACAGTATTGAAGGGGATTGACGTCACGACCCACACAACAACATTCCCTATGGGGAGGGGTCCATCAGGCTGACAGTCCTTATTAAGTTTAGACTAACAGTATAATACTTTCCAATAAGGGTCTGCCACCATCTTTCACAAATTAGAGGAAAATTGTGTGTTTTCAAGACGAGGGAAGAAGAACAGAGCTAGTTGCTCAGTTTGACATGGTAAATATTATATGCTGCTGTCCCCTCCATTCCCTATAGGTTATAGGGTTTTTAATTTTAGCACTCAAGCCCTTTATCAAACACTTGGGCACTTTAATCTTGCATTGATTGTTAGTTGTATATAGGTAGGTCGATTTGTGACAATATCCATGACTATATGTGACTCATCTCTATATGAGTGTTATGTTTACTGTGGATACAATGCTTAACAGTGTTGATCTAGGATTGACACAAAGATCGTACACATACGAAGTAAGGTACAGAATAAGAAGGAGGCAATGTGACCAATGATGTATTTGCACTATGCACTTTATGGTAAATCCGTAGGGAGACATGCACTTTACTAATGAAGGAGTTTTTAACAGCTATGTTGCACATAGCGAGGAGCCACGATATGAGGCGACTGTGATTTACTGCATTTAAGCTGTTACAGTATTTCAACCCGCAGCAAAAGTACTCCCATTCTATACAGTGACCAGTATGCCATAATAAAGTTACTTTGAATAATCACATAGGTCGTATGCACTCTGCACCTTAATTACTCTTTAGGGATCAGTATCATCAATGTCGGTATATGCAATACAGCATTGAAGCATGTTTTAGCATGTTTTAGCATGGTTGAGTTATGTACATTGTAGAGCTATGTAGCTAAATATCGAGTATCTAGATCAATCAAAGTACTGTATACTTTTGAGAAACATGACATTTGTTATTATGTACATATAAGCTGAAACAAAACAACTGGATTAAGTGGCAAGGTATTGCGATGACAAAGTTTGGATCACAGTCTGTTGTCCATGACCATACCGTGTGCGATCACGTGGTGTGTGTAACATTTAAAATGGTGGTTTTGCGGCGCGTCTCATTATGTGAGCAAGCCTAGTGTGGTGGTCGAAACGTGTCATCCTGTCATGCAACAAATAAAGAACATCTAGAAAAGAGCACAACCTCGGAGTCCGTGTCCCGTATTTGCGAGACAGAGCACTGGGAACTAGCTAGAATATATATATATATATATATCGTGATAGGGAAAAAATCCTGCCGGGGATTGAATCAGTAAAAAAAGACATTGGTAATATGGTGAAACCAGAGGAACTTGTGGAAATTGAAAAGGAAAGTGATGAGAAGGTGAAAAAACATGAACAGACTATCAGGGAAAGGAAGGCCACGAAGTTCATCGGGGACCGACTCGATTATGAGAGAGGCCAAATTTTCACTTTCGCCCGCCGTTTCAATAACCTGCGTCATCAAAGATTATCAAGTAGCATGGGCCAGGACAGAACGCCAAGAGAACAACCGCCTATCACACATATGAGCTCAGAAGCGAGTTCCAATGTGAGCTCAGAAGTGGATACAGAATCTGACAGTAGTACAGCAAATAAAGGAAGGAACAAGGAGCCTCAAGATCCTCCATCAGTTATAGACGAATTGCGTTTTTATGCTTGGACAGGACTCACAATACACAACAAAAACCACAATGGAGAGGAGAAAAACGACAAGGGACCGTAAGAAATGAAGGGGAGCGTATGGAGCTACGTTCAGGGGCCAGAACCAAGGACAAGCACCAAAAGAAATAGAAAACAGTCCAACAACAGTTATAAATTTGTCCAATTTAATGCTCACAGAGGATGAAAAAAACATACTCTCATTGGGACTATCATTTTGTACCAAGACAAATTTTAACTATGCTCAGACACGCATAGACTTCTATAAATTTGTGAGGAACCTAAAATTTAAAAAAATCTTTCACAAAAAATCGGAGAGTGAAACTACAAGAGAACCAGAAGTGACAGGAGGTATGTAGCTTGAAGCTGAAGATCTGAATTTCCTACATCAATTGCACTTGCTAGAGATGGAGTGTGAAGGGATGGTACAACCAGGGTCTGTGAAAGAAACAGCTGAAATGATGGGCCTGGACATTCATAATAGTAGAAAAACACCATTTAAACCGAAATCGAACTTTGTCCCCATAACACCAAAGGACTCAATTGATGCATTTACGGACTCAGTTGTTAAACATTTGCAAGCATTATCTATTCAATCCAGTGAAGGTTTCTTGCGAGGAAATAGGCAAGAGGAAAGAAAATATGCAATGATTGTGAAAAAAAAAAATCGGAAAGATATAGTGGTACGCCAGTCCGACAAGGGGGGCAATGTTGTTTTGTGGCCACTGGACATGTATAATGAACAAGCTATGCTTCAATTAATGGATAGCAAATGTTATCAAAAGGTACCAAACAATAATTTGTCAGAAATAAAGATTAAATTACACAAAGACCTAGCCAGGTGGAGAGGGCTGGGCCTGATTTCCCTAGATGAATACAAGTTTCTAAAAGTTGAACACCCAGTGACACCGATATTATATCTTAACCCGAAGGTGCATAAAAACACAGAGGTCCCCCCAGGCAGACCGATAATATCAGCCATAGGCAGTCTGCTTGAGCCAACATCTAGATTCTTGTATTTTTGTTTGCAAGAATTTGTGAGGGAATTGCCTGCCTATATTCAGGACACTAGGGAGTTCCTTAGAAGAATAGAAAACATCAGATGGAAGGACACATTTCTCTTAATAACACTCGATGTGTCATCACTATACACAAGTATACATCATGAAGATGGGTTAAGAGCGATGAGACATTACCTCAGTAAGAGAACCATTACATTTTACCAATACATGGCCATGCTGGTGGAAATGGGCAGACTGTGTCTTGAAAATAATCTTTTCATGTATGGTACTGACACATACAGGCAGATGCGAGGGACAGCAATGGGCACCTGGTTCGCCCCCAGCTATGCGAATCTGCATATGGGCTGGTGGGAGTAGCAGGTGCTCAGAGTGCAATATGCTGAAGAATGGGACACCAATGTAATCCTATGGACTAGGTTCATAGATCTTTTTTGTGGTGTGGGACAGTACGATGGATTCAGCAGATGTGTTTGTCAAAAAACTAAACAACAACTCATTGAATCTAGTCTTTACTAACAACATCAGTAAGACAAGAGTTTGCTTCCTGGACTTAAAGGTCTATGTTGAAAATAGCACTTTACACACACGTGCTTACAGGAAGCCAACCGCGGGCAACACTATCCTACACGCCACAAGTCATCACCCACAAAAACTAAAAAACAGCATTCCTTATGGTGAGCACCTAAGAATAAAGAGGAATTGCAGTGAAACATCTGCTCTGGAGATCGCACAAAAGAATTAACAACACGATTTATGCAGAGAGGTTACAACCCGTCAGTACTTGATCAGGCACTGTCCAAAGTTAATACACTGAGTAGACCAAGTTTATTACATCCGAATGAAAAAAACAGAGAGAGTAAGACAAGTAAAAATAAAAATGAGACATGCATGATTACCACCTACAATGCCTACCACAGCAAGGTGAGAGCCTGCTAAAATAGGCATTGGTATCTGGTAAGGAGGGACCCCATATTGAGACAATTGGCTTCTCGGAAACCGTTAGTTACGTTTAGAAGAGCACGGTCAATGCGATATGACTTGGTCAACAGTAGCCCTGAGTTGAAGGGAGCAGAAGGGTGGTTGCAGGCTGGTACAGGATTTCACAAATGTACAAAATGTAAAGCTTGTACAATAGGGCAGATCACATCTCCCCTTTTAAAAAGCCCATGGATCCTCAGAACCCACCTTACTTGCAGAAGCGATTTTGTTGTCTATGTGTTCCAATGCTCATGCCCCAAGCTATATGTGGGCAGTACCATTCATATGGCGCATATACGAATAATGCAGCATATGAGGGCTGTCGTTAATAAGTAAAAGAGATACCCCGTGGCAAGACATGTGAATGAGGTACACGGGGGCAACACTCATGATTTGGTTTATTATGTGGTTGACCAGGTAACTAAGAGTAGGAGAGGTGGTAATCGGGAATGAAGACTGAGTCAACTGGAATCAAAATACATCTTACTCTTTAACACCAAAATCCCTATTGGGCTGAACTAGGATGAAGACTTTGCTGTGCACTTAGGAATCTAGACAGTGCAGCGAATAGCCCACTAGTTTTTTAGATGCTTTTAACTTGCCTGTGGAACAAGAGGTCGCGAAGCAAGATAGGATGGTGAGTTGTTACGATCAGCAAGGAATCAAATTACGATAGAAGTTAATATTACACTTAACCAATTGTGTGATGCACTTGCTCATAATATACAAGTTTATTTAAGTGTCACAGGGATGGCACTGTGTTGGCATAGGTTCGGTGATAGTAGATGATTTCAAATATCAGCAGTAATATTGTAGAAGGGTGAAACAATACTAAGGCTGAGATTCAGCGAAAATTAAATTGATAATGTAATTAGGCACTGGTTTGAATACGATGATCAATTGTATTTTTATTTATCACTGGATACTGAGCAAGTATGATGTCTAAAGGTAGATATATTCACAATGCACTTGCACTTTATTCTGATAATGAATTCAATCTCCATTCGAATTGGACCATAATACGAAGTATGACTTCGAAATTTATCACTTGTAGAAGAATTAATGACTGTGATTAATTAATGTAATTTTGTGGCAAATAACAAAATTAATTATTCCTGTTATTAGAAACACATTGGGATGTAATATCGAACAACAACAGTATTAGATGTGTTTATATTGACACTGATGTGAAGCGAAGTCTTTCTTCAGTTGTTATGGGTGATGCGGCCCACGTGACCGGAGGTTTTCCGATGGTTTTTACGTAACGATGGTGAAACAAACGCTTGATGTGTGATCAAGGCAGCAATGCCGAAACGCGTTACAGTGGAATAAATCGATGCGCAATTAAGACATTTGTTGTGGTGCCATACCTGGTGTGGGTATCCAATTCATATGAGAAATTGGAGCTGGTATGGTATATATATCTAGATATCACATGTGGTCGAAAACGCGTCCTCCTGCCATGCTAAGGCAATAAACTGATTCATTGTATCTTCAACTGGACTCTGTGCCCTTATTTGGCCCACTGCAGTCGTTCATTGGGATTCTGGTTTCATATATATATATATATATATCTCCACCAGCTGGCTCAAACTTTCGCTGGTTCCTCGGCGCTCTCCGGTGGTGCAAAGCCCTGTGGCAGAGCCAAGCCCATATTTCATCAAACAACTGGACCCTACAGTGGGGAAAATCATGGGCATGGCGTTGGATTGACATTGATGCCTGTTCCCTGTTAGCTGCCTGCTTGCAAGTCGCCAATAAATACGTGAGCTAATTCTTGTCTGAGGCTTCACTCCTTTGGGGCTACCTGTGTGTGTGGATAGTAAACGGCTGTTGCCCAGCCATGGAGTGAGGCCCACTGCGGTTCTGCGGGTCCGTGCTGGCTTCAAGGAGTGCTGGCAATTACGGGAGACATGAAAGTTCGGCGCCATTTGCAGGATGGTGCCGCCTTGGTGCTCGCATTGGCGTCTGGAAAGCGGGGATGGTTGCTGGCAGGACTTGACTTCAACCCACATGGGTAATGAATTGAATTTTATTTTCGTGAAGAAAAGCATGCCCACTGGGGATATCAATATTTCGCACCACAATGACCAGAAGGCCGTGAGAGGGCCACACCCACTGGGGCGGGTAGTTTAAATTTTGATAGGTTTGCGATGAACTTTGCTTTCATTCATGAATACACACCACTGAGGAAGGGATAAAGGACTCCTGAAACGCGTCTGGCGTTGGATTGACATTGATGCCTGTTCCCTATTAGCTGCCTGCTTGCAAGTCGCCAATAAATACGTGAGCTAATTCTTGTCTGAGGCTTCACTCCTTTGGGGCTACCTGTGTGTGTGGATAGTAAACGGCTGTTGCCCAGCCATGGAGTGAGGACCACTGCCGTTCTGCGGGTCCGTGCTGGCTTCAAGGAGTGCTGGCAATTACAGGAGACATGCAAGTTCGGCGCCATTTGCAGGATGGTGCCGCCTTAATGCTCGCATTGGCGTCTGGAAAGTGGGGCTGGTTGCTGGCAGGACTTGATTTCAACCCACACGGGTAATGAATTGAATTTTATTTTCGTGAAGAAAAGCATGCCCACTGGGGATATCAATATTTCGCACCACAACGACCAGAAGGCCGTGAGAGGGCCATGCCCACTGGGGCGGGTAGTTTAAATTTTGATAGGTGTGCGATGAACTTTGCTTTCATTCATGAATACACGCCACTGAGGAAGTGATAAAGGACTCCTGAAACGCGTCTGGCGTTGGATTGACATTGATGCCTGTTCCCTGTTAGCTGCCAGCTTGCAAGTCGCCAATAAATACGTGAGCTAATTCTTGTCTGAGGCTTCACTCCTTTGGGGCTACCTGTGTGTGTGGATAGTAAATGGCTGTTGCCCAGCCGTGGAGTGAGGACCACTGCCGTTCTGCAGGTCCGTGCTGGCTTCAAGGAGTGCTGGCAATTACAGGAGACATGCAAGTTCGGCGCCATTTGCACGATGGTGCCGCCTTGGTGCTCGCATTGGCGTCTGGAAAGCGGGGCTGGTTGCTGGCAGGAATTGACTTCAACCCACACGGGTAATGAATTGAATTTTATTTTCGTGAAGAAAAGCATGCCCACTGGGGATATCAATATTTCGCACCACAACGACCAGAAGGCCGTGAGAGGGCCATGCCTACTGGGGCGGGTAGTTTAAATTTTGATAGGTGTGCGATGAACTTTGCTTTCATTCATGAATACACGCCACTGAGGAAGGGATAAAGGACTCCTGAAACGCGTCTGGCGTTGGATTGACATTGATGCCTGTTCCCTGTTAGCTGCCTGCTTGCAAGTCGCCAATAAATACGTGAGCTAATTCTTGTCTGAGGCTTCACTCCTTTGGGGCTACCTGTGTGTGTGGATATATATATATATATAGCTCCACCAGCTGGCTCAAACTTTCTCTGGTTCCTCGGCGCTCTCCGGTGGTGCGAAGCCCCGTGGCAGAGCCAAGCCCATATTTCATCAAACAACTGGACCCTACAGTGGGGAAAATCATGGGCATGGCGTTGGATTGACATTGATGCCTGTTCCCTGTTAGCTGCCTGCTTGCAAGTTGCCAATAAATACGTGAGCTAATTCTTGTCTGAGGCTTCACTCCTTTGGGGCTACCTGTGTGTGTGGATAGTAAACGGCTGTTGCCCAGCCGTGCAGTGAGGCCCACTGCGGTTCTGCGGGTCCGTGCTGGCTTCAAGGAGTGCTGGCAATTACGGGAGACATGAAAGTTCGGCGCCATTTGCAGGATGGTGCCGCCTTGGTGCTCGCATTGGCGTCTGGAAAGCGGGGCTGGTTGCTGGCAGGACTTGACTTCAACCCACATGGGTAATGAATTGAATTTTATTTTCGTGAAGAAAAGCATGCCCACTGGGGATATCAATATTTCGCACCACAACGACCAGAAGGCCGTGAGTGGGCCACACCCACTGGGGCGGGTAGTTTAAATTTTGATAGGTGTGCGAGGAACTTTGCTTTCATTCATGAATACACACCACTGAGGAAGGGATAAAGGACTCCTGAAACGCGTCTGGCGTTGGATTGACATTGATGCCTGTTCCCTGTTAGCTGCCTGCTTGCAAGTCGCCAATAAATACGTGAGCTAATTCTTGTCTGAGGCTTCACTCCTTTGGGGCTACCTGTGCGTGTGGATGTAAACGGCTGTTGCCCAGCCGTGGAGTGAGGCCCACTGCGGTTCTGCGGGTCCGTGCTGGCTTCAAGGAGTGCTGGCAATTACGGGAGACATGCAAGTTCGGCGCCATTTGCAGGATGGTGCCGCCTTGGTGCTCGCATTGGCGTCTGGAAAGCGGGGCTGGTTGCTGGCAGGACTTGACTTCAACCCACATGGGTAATGAATTGAATTTTATTTTCGTGAAGCAAAGCATGCCCACTGGGGATATCAATATTTCGCACCACAACGACCAGAAGGCCGTGAGAGGGCCATGCCCACTGGGGCAGGTAGTTTAAATTTTGATAGGTGTGCGATGAACTTTGCTTTCATTCATGAATACACACCACTGAGGAAGGGATAAAGGACTCCTGAAACGTGTCTGGCGTTGGATTGACATTGATGCCTGTTCCCTGTTAGCTGCCTGCTTGCAAGTCGCCAATAAATACGTGAGCTAATTCTTGTCTGAGGCTTCACTCCTTTGGGGCTACCTGTGTGTGTGGATAGTAAACGGCTGTTGCCCAGCCGTGGAGTGAGGACCACTGCCGTTCTGCGGGTCCGTGCTGGCTTCAAGGAGTGCTGGCAATTACAGGAGACATGCAAGTTCGGCGCCATTTGCAGGATGGTGCCGCCTTGGTGCTCGCATTGGCGTCTGGAAAGCGGGGCTGGTTGCTGGCAGGACTTGACTTCAACCCACACGGGTAATGAATTGAATTTTATTTTCGTGAAGAAAAGCATGCCCACTGGGGATATCAATATTTCGCACCACAACGACCAGAAGGCCGTGAGAGGGCCATGCCCACTGGGGCGGGTAGTTTAAATTTTGATAGGTGTGCGATGAACTTTGCTTTCATTCATGAATACACGCCACTGAGGAAGGGATAAAGGACTCCTGAAACGCGTCTGCCGTTGGATTGACATTGATGCCTGTTCCCTGTTAGCTGTCTGCTTGCAAGTCGCCAATAAATACGAGAGCTAATTCTTGTCTGAGGCTTCACTCCTTTGGGGCTACCTGTGTGTGTGGATAGTAAACGGCTGTTGCCCAGCCGTGGAGTGAGGACCACTGCCGTTCTGCGGGTCCGTGCTGGCTTCAAGGAGTGCTGGCAATTACAGGAGACATGCAAGTTCGGCGCCATTTGCAGGATGGTGCCGCCTTGGTGCTCGCATTGGCGTCTGGAAAGCGGGGCTGGTTGCTGGCAGGACTTGACTTCAACCCACACGGGTAATGAATTGAATTTTATTTTCGTGAAGAAAAGCATGCCCACTGGGGATATCAATATTTCGCACCACAACGACCAGAAGGCCGTGAGAGGGCCATGCCCACTGGGGCGGGTAGTTTAAATTTTGATAGGTGTGCGATGAACTTTGCTTTCATTCATGAATACACGCCACTGAGGAAGGGATAAAGGACTCCTGAAACGCGTCTGGCGTTGGATTGACATTGATGCCTGTTCCCTGTTAGCTGCCTGCTTGCAAGTCGCCAATAAATATGTGAGCTAATTCTTGTCTGAGGCTTCACTCCTTTGGGGCTACCTGTGTGTGTGGATATATATATATATATCCAGACTCAAGTGCCCTGAGGCGAGAACGAGCCTCCAGCAGGGTGGCTTCACACCAGGAATTGTTGAAATCAGTGTAGAAGTCCAGAGTAAAATTTCTCTCCTAACGCGTTTCAAAGCAGGATCGCTTCTTCTTCAGAGGAAAGCCGCATGTGAACGGAAGTGCTGCCCCAAGCATTTAAACGCACGCCGTGAATAATTGCTCCCAGGTGGGTATTTTGCAAAGCATGCTGGTGCTTGTAGTCATCTTTGCGGGCGCTAGTCTTACCACAGTGGGTTCCGTTCCAAATGAGGCCAATGACAGTCAATAAAACACCCCAATGGGCCCCCGGGCCCTAACAACAGATATTTTCATTATTCACACCCCTGCTGTGCCTTTCACACGATGCGAAGTCTTTCACTTCGTGAGGCCCCACAAACCCGTGGTGGCAGGTTCTCTGCGGCCGGGCTGCCGCAAAACAAATCCAGACTCAAGTGCCCTGAGGCGAGAACGAGCCTCCAGCAGGGTGGCTTCACACCAGGAATTGTTGAAATCAGTGTAGAAGTCCAGAGTAAAAGTTCTCTCCTGACGCGTTTCAAAGCAGGATCGCTTCTTCTTCAGAGGAAAGCCGCATGTGAACGGTAGTGCTGCCCCAAGCATTTAAACGCACGCCGTGAATAATTGCTCCCAGGTGGGTATTTTGCAAAGCATGCTGGTGCTTGTACTCATCTTTGCGGGCGCTAGTCTTACCACAGTGGGTTCCGTTCCAAATGAGGCCAATGACAGTCAATAAAACACCCCACACAGATATATATATCTCCACCAGCTGGCTCAAACTTTCGCTGGTTCCTCGGCGCTCTCCGGTGGTGCGAAGCCCCGTGGCAGAGCCAAGCCCATATTTCATCAAACAACTGGACCCTACAGGGGGGAAAATCATGGGCAAGCATCCTAATGTTACTTACAGGAGAGCAAGTAATCTAAAAGATCGACTAGTACATAGTCATTTCCAAAAGAGAACAAACAAACCTATACAATGGTTGAAAACGAAAGGATTCGTCGAATGTCATACCTGTAAGGTTTGCCTGATTGCTAAAAATACAACGGAAATAAAAATGGCTAACAATAAGACGTGGAAAATCCAGGAACTAATCACCTGCAAGAGCCAATATGCAGTGTATGTGATTGAATGTCTCTGTTCCTTGAAATATGTAGGGAGTACTATTTGTGACCTGAAAAAACGTATCTTGGAACATGTCCGTGCAACTGTCAATAAAGACCGCAGTAATGCGATAGCGAAACACATGGAGTCACACCATGGAAGCAATTGGAAAATGCTGCAATTTTATGCAATTGAGACAGTGGCACGACATGAACGAGGTGGAAACAGGGAAAAGAAACTCCGTCAAAGGGAGTCCCGACATATTCTAAACCTACGAACTATGACCCCTTATGGTCTGAACCAGAGCAAAGAACTGTATGTACATTTATAAACTGCTATTGATTTTGCATCCCTCGATAATTTGGGAATTTTTAAACACATTTCACAATGTTTTTTCACACTAGTCACACGATAATTACTATTGGTTAACACTGAATGAAGTGACTATATCATGATTATCCTAAAGGGATACTTGACGTCAATAGATACAACCCACTGGAGGGTGAGATTGACTGAACAATGGGGATTTTCCCATTAATTTAATTATTACATATAAATTGTTGACATCGAAAATTGGCACCAGCCATAGGTGAATATGAACGGGGTGACCATTTGTTAGGCTAAAGAAGAAAGTCTGTTATTTAAATCACGTTTTGAGTTATGATCACTATTTGTCACTTTATGAAATGATTATCAAAGTGTATCCCGTTTAAGTAAACTACATCTCCCATAAACACCCTGTGATGTTGAAAACAGGAAGTGACCTAACTATTAGGAAAATGTATATTGGATAAACTGACATCACAAGTATTATCGTTAACAAGGTCTTGGGGGAGACCTAGACGCGTAGATACTGCTTTTTGTTTGCTGAATAAGAACTAAATTTAAAAATCCTCTGTGAGTGCAACCCATTTCCTTTGCGGGAGAAGTTTGATATATATATATATCACCAAAAGCTCCCAAAGTTATACCATTGAGGATAAACCACATAGGCACAGACTCCAATTGATGTGCAGATTTATTGCATTAATACATGGTCCAAATGACGCGTTTTGGCCGCCGACCTGCGCCCTTGATCACATAACGCGCTATGTGCAATTAGCCTATTATATACCCAGGTAAGTTTCTTTATGTTTTTTTTACATCATTTTCTATATTTTTTCACCACAAAGTGACTTACGAGCAGGCCCCAGGACTTTACAGATAGGATGACACATCAGTAAGTAAATAGACATTGTAGACAGACTAACTACATCGTGAATGAACATACGTAATGATCGATAATACTAGACATATATTTTTTATCTTTTATCAGCGGGATTGAAATAATAAACTTTAAATTTAAATCCACATATATGACTGCATAGTGCCATGCTCCGGTATAGTCTGAATATAAAGATTTCTTGCGAAGCCTGAATTCAATGTCGTCATATGGAAAAGACATGGAGAACAGACACCAGTTATACACACAGTAGCTGCTGTCACAGATAAACAGATTACTTGACGCAAATTGCCATGGAAGCACATCGCTCTCTAAAGCGGGAGTCATAGATCTGCTAATGATGTCCTGCAAAATATAACAATAGCTAAAAGGCCAGTATGGGCTACGCTGAGGATGCGTGACACCTAAACACGACGGGCTGGGGGCAAACGGTAAGTGCAAAAGACTGGTTCGTCATGACAAATCAACAACGTATAATAGACATATAGGTGCTAAGTGAAAACAAGTGCTTAAGTGAAAAACAATGTGACATATCAAAGTTATATACATATACAAATATACAAATGAACTCGTGTTTGATCCTTAGTGTGGAACATTAGTAATCAAAGTGACTACAGACTGCAAGTTCATTCACGGCTGTCAGGGTGTTCCAGCCAGAACACCTATCACCAATTCAAGTTACAAGGCCTACTCAATGTTGATTCAGAGCGTACCAAATTGGTACATATAGCCAAGGTAAAAAAAAAAGAGTATATACAGTAACATATGCTTAAATGCAGTAGGCGAAGGAACGAAGTACAGAAATGTATCAGAAATAGAACAATATATCAAAAGCCGGGATCAGAGAGGAGGGTCAATGTATACACAGTCATTAACGACGACACAGTGATCATAAATAGTTGTAAAGATCCTCACTCATATTAAAGCCTGAGGGTGTCTTAGTATTTAGCTCCAAAATGTAGCGTGTTTCCAGTTGCCTGTGCTTTTTCTAGCGGTTACCACCACACCTATGTGGGGCACATTATCAATGACAAAGTATTTCAGGTGTTCAAGGTTGTTATTATGTACCTCCTTGAAATGTCGGGCTACTGGGTATGCAGGGTCATTGTTTACAATTGCTCTCAAGTGTTGTAAGATTCTCATGTGAACTGGGAGCTTAGTGCTGCCAACATACCTGAGGCTACAGCTACACTGTAATACATACACCGCGTACTCAGTTCTACATGTGTATCTGCTGTTGATAATGATGGGTTGAGTACGAAAAGTGGCTGTAACCTGGGTGGTGTTAATACCAAAACGGCAAGCCCTGCAGGCACTACACTTATAAAACCCCTTAATGTCAGTGAGCCAATTAGATTTAATAATCACCTCAGGGCGGCTCTTGACAAGCGCATCTCTCATCGAGAAGGCACAACGATATGTGATCGTGGGACGTTTCGCAACTAGTGGACCTAAGACGGGGTCAGTCTGTATGATGCGCCATTGTCTGTTGATAATAGATCTAATGGCCCATTCTTCTTTGCTGTATGTGATAATTAGGTGAGTGTCAACAGTACAATTTACATTGGTATCAGAATTACTGTAAATATCATTTAATTAATTGACCTGTCTACTTGTCAGCAGTTTTTCCCTAGGTATGGAATTGGCTTGGGTTATGGCTTTAGTGATCAGATTCTTAAAGTACCCTCGTGCTAGGAATCTACATTGGGCATCCTCTTGACACTGTTTGAGCTCAACATCAGAACTACAAATTCTACGGAGTCGGAGCATCTCACCATAAGGGATACTCGCTATGAGGTGCCTGGGATGGAAACTAGATGCATGCAGTGTGGAATTGCCAGCAGTTGGTTTGCGGTGCAGCTTAGAATGGATGGTATCATTTTCAATATAGACAGTGACATCTAAGAATTCTATGGAGGTAGTGCTAATGATTGCATTAAACTCAAGATTTAATTCATTCACATTTAGTGCAGCAATAATTTCAAGAGCACTCTCCTTAGTACCGTTCCAAATAACAAATACATCATCGATGTAACGGAGCCATGAGATTACGTGTGCACTCCATGCTGCATGGTGTATTGCCCTGAGAACCTACTCCTCCCACCAACCCACATGGAGACATGCGTAGCTAGGGGAGAAGCAGGCTCCCATTGCAACACCCCTCAACTTCTGATAAATGGCCCTGTCAAACATGAAAAAGTTATTATCAATCATGAACAGAATGAGCTCATTGTGCCGATAGCATTGTATTGGTCTGTCCTTCAAATAATGTTTACAGGCTCTCAATCCATCACCATGGTTGATGCTTGTGTACAGGGAGGTAATGTCCATCGACATCAAGATGTAGTTGTTGGACCACGGAATATCCTTGATTTTGAGAAGAAAGTCACTCGTGTCTCGGAGATAAGATGGTAACTGAGTGACTAGGTCCTGCAAGAAGTAATCCACATATTTGGACATATGTTCGCATAGGCTATTACAGGCTGAGATGATCGGACGACCAGGAACCGGTGAGCTGCCCTTATGTACTTTAGGGAGAAAGTACAGCACCGGGAGCATTGGTGTCTCGTTGTTAAGATAGAGGAACTCATCTTTAGTCAAAAGTCCTTCCATTTAGAAGTTGCTGAGTTTCTTTTTCAATTCTTTACTTTTTTTGATGACTTCCTGTTTGTTCGCTATCCTGTAGCAGGCTTCATCGTTCAAGTGTCTGTGTGCCTCATCTAGATATTGTGCCCTGGGCCAAAGTACAATGTTGCCCCCTTTAACGGATTTATTGATCACAACATGATTATTCCTTTGTAGTCTTTTCATCTGGACAAAGTACTGTTTGTTGCGGTGCTGATGTCCAAAACGGTTTCGAGTACTTTTATTGTGTAGTTCCTTTAATTCATCAATGACGACATCATTAAAAGTGTCAATGGCATCCCTGGGCATCATAGGGGTAAAGGTAGACTTAGGTTTGAACGGGCTCTTTATATTAATAGAAGTGTCAATACCTTCTTCACGTAAAATGTGCTGAGTAGAGGGGGATTGTGGCAATGATTGTAGTTCATGCAAGGTTCGAATAGTGGGAATATCTGTTACAACCAGATTGCAATAAGTTGATGACGATACAGAGAGAAAAGTAGTGATAGCAGGGATAGAGTGTTTAAGTTTGAAATTTTTTATCAACTTTAACTTTCTGATGAATTTAAAAATATCAATACGTGTCCTGCTATAATTGAAGCTACTCTCCGGGCAGAAAGTTAGACCAAGAGAAAGGAGCTGTGCCTCTGCTTTGCTGAGAGTTAAATCAGAGAGGTTCACTACAGTGTTGGAGTTCAAGGTTATTTCCGCCTCCAGTTGCTCTTTTTTCTGTTGTTTGGTTTTGAATTGCCTGCACTTTCTCCTTTCCCATCTCCTTTGACTTCTGCGGTGCCTTGTTTCTTGGGCAACCGGGGACGTAGTGTTTGTCGCCGATCCAACTGTAAAAAATCCAATTCCTCAGCGAGGGTGAAGTTACAACCCGTTGCCCCACTACGCCCAGGATGATCTCTCCCATCTTCAGAGTCAGTTCCACTCTCCAAGGCCGAACTTAAGTTAGATGTAGGGGCTGAATCTGCCTCCTGGATATTTCCTCTCTCGCCCTGAGTTACATTGCCCAGTTTGTTCAGTTTGTGCCGCTTTACAGTGTCATATTTTCTAGCAAAGGTAAAAATTTGGCCCTTCTCATAATCAACCTTGTTCCTGGCAAATTTGAATGCTTTCCTCGTATTTATTATCTCCTCCTGTTTCTCAAGTCTTACTATATTACTAGATTTCTTCTCACCCCTTAGAAATTAGATCTTTTTGGTCTAGTTTATCAAGTTCATCATTGATGCATTCGATTTCTTTCATGATAGTTGTGCGATCAATCTCAGCATATTTGATTAGAATCACAATAAGTCTCATTGAAGCATCCAAATTGCTCTCGGCCCATTCTTTGAGCATTAGGGGGTTGGGATTTTCATAGCAGGGGTCCAGCATAATTCTTAGTCCACGTGGAACCCGCCCCACATCACTGTATTTCTGAAGTGAATTGCCTATATATATATCATGTCATCTCCCTAAAAAAGTCTTAGAATCTAGGCCCAAAAAAGGTAGTGTCTGGGCAGTTTGAATTTGAACCTTATCTCAAGTCATACTTATTAGTGCAAAATGACCACAGTGCCCTACAAAATATGTAACAACAAAATAACTAAAAATAAAATATAGATGAATTCAAATACACATAAATACATGTTCTAAGATAAAAAAAATAACAATCAAATTAAGTCTTTTAAATACTAAATAAATAGAATGTATAAAATAGAATGATAAATATAACATCCAAACAAGGAAGACACATAAATATTACTAAATATGAAATAAATTGACACTGTCAATCAAGTGTTATAAATGCAAAATAAATAACATATATAAACTAAAACAATAATTAATTATCCAAACACGGTAAAACCTAACCTTTTAACTTATTCAAAACATTGCAATGGCACATGTTTTGTCAGTTAGAGTGGGCTAGTATCTATTTTTCCAGAAAAGCCCACAAACTTTATACAGTGCTTGTGCATTGCAAGTCTTGCTGTTTCCATGCATTACTCAGAGTGTTATCAGCCACTCTTTGTCTTTTTGCAAGCCATGACTGAACATATGGGCTTGGGTTGAATCTCTTAATTGGTGGGTCAACAAGATTCGAAAACATTAAAGAAGATGTTGTTTCAGTCAGCAATGATGCTCTTGTAGATGTGCGGATTCATTTGATAAAAACCTTGCTCACATTCTGCAGTACTGATAGCAATAGTGTGTAAGGTTATCAAAGGTTTTTTGAACAGCCTTTTAATTCCTTTCCCTCCATATGCACAATAGGCTCTCTAAGTATGTATGGTTTCTCGACTGCCAATGTTGACTCTTTTACACAGAGACGCAATATCACTTTTACCATAAAGAGCAGGTAGTTCATCAGGCCAGTACTGTTTGTACAAAACTTTCTCTTCACTAATCAGTATATCATACTCAGCCTTTTTCTCAATAGAAATAGTACCTTCTGTAGACAACAAACAATGTCTTAGATTTTCTGCAAGGCCGCGAAAATATTGTCCCTGTTCAATTATTTTGTCTGTGGTCTTTCCTTTGTGCAACATCGCACCTTGAAATATATTTTCTTCTATGGCCTTTTTACACTGTGAGAAGGGGTTCCTTTGCCTGTCTACCATTGCCTCAAACACTGCTATTTGCTGACAAATAGCTCATTGAGCATCAATGATTGTAGAGTCACGTTTCTGTAACTCAAGTGATAACTCTGATAACTCCTTAAGAGCATGATACATGAGCATCATACATGAGGCCAAGATTAGCAACAAACTGGATAGATGATAACCGCCTACCTAGGCCTGTGTACATATTTTGTGTGGAACCATCACGGAAACCATCATCAGCTGTACTAGTAAAGTGCTTGTAGAGATCAGGATAACCATTTCAAATTGCCTCCGCTGTTCTGAAGCATGTAGCAACCCAACAAGTATCTAACACTCTTCCCATTTTCCAAAGCTGAATATCAAGAGGTTTTGCACATTCTTATACCTCATAACAGTTTTTAACAGATGTGTCAAATCGAGAATACAGCTTATCAAGCATGTTTTAAAAATTATTTATATTGCCAATATCTTTCATGACATCATGAACTGCAAGTTCCAGATGATGTTCTAGGCAGTGCCAGGTTTCAATATTGGGAGAGATTTTTTCTTGCAACCTCTTTAGAACACCACTGTGGCGGCCAAACATCATTAACGCCCCATCACAAGAAACTGAAACCAGGCATTTGGAGAGAAAGCTCTCACTTATGTCAACTGGATCTTTTTTAGTGCAGATAGTAAACTGTTTACTATGCCATCAGCTGACAAATCACTCAGCTCAACATCAACAAAAATATTAGCTGGGGAGTCCATGTCAGGTAGCTGCATTCCAATGTACACAATTAAAGAACTTTTCCTGTTTAAAGCAGTGGCTTCATCTAGTAAAAGACTTGGGGAAAGTTCAATTATTTTGGAAAATATCTTCCTTTTCATTCTGAGGGTATGTGGCATTGTATGTTTGAGCAAGCCACATTGGAGTGCAAAATTCGCCCCATATCCAGTCCTTTCAACTGGTGGCAGTCTATCTCTGTTTCAAAACCATACGCTTGACTGTTCTGCTTTGCTTCCTTATAAGCTACAATGACATTTCTGGCTGTTGCTGACATTTGTACAGATTTAGCTTTTTCAGTTACTTGCAATAAAGGATATTTTTATGTGTTTTCTAAGATGTTTTAAGTTGCAACATTAGCCTTGGTTTATGTATGTTCTGCATTCTTTTTCCTCAATGATTTCTGCTGTTGGTCTATATTGGTGCCATATGCCTTCACACTGGACTCAGTCCATTCTTTTGACAACTTCATTTCCCTGGATTTCTCATCACCAAGATCACAGACTTGGCGACACACACAACAGCCAAGGTTACTGCCTTTAACAATTAACCATGGATGCTTGAATTAGAAATACATTTTTTGGTCATGTTTTCAACCTTTAGGAAGAACGCTTTTTCTAAAAACTGTAGCTGCATGTGGTTAAAGTGATAAGGTGTCAAACTGTTTGCTAGTGCTTTGTGTTTCCTCTGTTTCTGTATCAATCTCCACAGCATGAAGCTGTTCATCTCAACGTGGTCTCTCTTGTTTCTTTCCTTCTTTAGGGGTGATAATGCTGCTGCTAGTAGTGGTGCCACTCTCATCTGGTGCCTTCTCTCACACTTTATCATCTTCCTTGTTCTCTTTATCCATTGTAAGAACAAGGTCTTTTCTAGCAAGTTTGCTAGCAGGCTCCTCATCATCTTTGGGCTCACATTTTGTGAAGTAGCTTGAAATCTTTTTCTGTCCAGTGTGTGAAATTCTAGGGAAGCAAAGTGAAATAAAACACAGTAGACGTGGGAAGCATGATGTCATTTCATCGAACAGGCACAGTTCTGAACAGCATAATATTAATTTGCATGAAAGACATTTCTAAACCTGCACATCTTTTACCATGACACCGATTACAAGCACAACCCAAAGATCCAACTTTGCCTACCCAAATTCAGGCCTTTTTCAAATCATACCCCTGCCCTGCAGTGCTTCAAAGACACACAAAGTCTTTAAAGTGTGGCTCACCTTTAAGCTTTGGCTTCCAGTATTACTACCACAACAAAGTGGGATCCATTTTGGATGACTTTGGTTCAGCATGGCACAAGTCAGGGGTGAACATGGCTTCCACTGGAACAGATATAAATTGCCTGCATTCTCGTAGCTGGAGAGAGGAGGCCCAGAAACTGAAGTGAAGGGTTTACCTTACAAATTCAATGAGGGGCTTGGCCTCATTAGCAAAGAGACGCTGATTCATTCTTCCAGAGAACTGCCATTTGGTTAATGATGTGGGGGCAGGTGAGACTATAGTTTGTTGTTCCCTGAGAGAAATGTTCTCGGCCAAGCCTGACCTTTTCTATGTTCTTCAATGTTGCTTCAGGAAGGTAATGACAAACAGGTGCAGATAACTTATAATTAAATTGTGCCCATGTTGTGGGTACTTCTGCTTTGAGTCATCCCCAGTTTTACCTGATTTGAGAAGCATCACTTTACACAAAGGTTGTGCCTGGGAAGCAGCCTGAAAAGGACACTTTAAAAAGAACCAGCCCGCTTCTGTAGCATGAAACAGTGGATAGACTGTCTGTGGTGCCTTTTGCTGTACTGTAGCCTGGGTTGTCATGATATTCCTTTGTGATGGTTGAGGAACTCATTAAAAGGAACACACAACACAAAAGGAGAAAAAAGACAAAGCACCACTGCGCTTAAGACACATCTAATTTGACTTTGTGCTGCAAGTCACTGAGTCATAAAATATCACTACTGAATTCAATTGCCTTCAAGACTGTTGGCTCACAACTAAAAGTAAAATAAATAGGACCATGGGATGGAAGGCAAGCCACAGAGCATACAAAGCGCCACCATCAGGTGACTCACACATAAAATCTTGCTACTCATGCTAGCCACTCAAAGAAAACACAACATAACAGAGCACCAGTTGCATTCATTGTAACGCACTTTATGTGGCCTTCATCAAAATGTGATGGGCCTATGTGGAACATGCTTGTTGTAGGGCATAGAGAGGTGCCATTTTGACCTGCCAAAATAAACGTTTTGCCAAACCTAAACCTTCCCTTTTTAATAGGTATACATCACGGCTAGGGTAGGCCTGGGCCCCAAACCCACAATTGGCAAAAACACACACCCACACACACCAGAATCCGAAACATATACACACATGCACAAACCCAGAATCAGCAAGGGCCCATACACCTCCACTTACCCATAGCTGCCAAGCTTCAGTTTATTATGTGTTACATGTACATGTCTTGGGTGTGCCTACGTGTGACATTCTGAGTGACACTCTATCATGAGAAGAATAAAATATGATGTCCACGACAAGGAATACATCTCATAAATGACTCTCTTTTTTGTAATTTAACGATCTGGACTATGCTTCAATTAAGCCACAATTGTCATGTTTTATATGCAATATCAAAATCTACTTTACTTTTCTAACATGATCAGCATGATTCAATTTTAAAGGGACTGATAAGAAGGCAGGATTCACCAGCCTTTGACAGTGCTGCATAGGCAAAGCACTGCCTCTGACTACAAAGAGAAAGATCTTTTCTCCCAACTGTAAATCCGTATTTGTAAAGCGCGAACTACTCACCCTTACGGGTCTCAAGGCGCTGGGGGCCGTCGTGGAAATTAAGTGAGCTATTGCCCAGAGTCACATGGTGCTGAGCTGCCGCCGGAGCCGGGGATCGAACCGCGAGCCCTGTGTTTTGAAGTCAGCTGCCCTGGCCGCTGCACCACACCTCTCCCATCTCCTGATGGAGAGCTTTCAGAGAAAGCTGGGCAGTGATTTGTGTGCTATAGAATTTTCAGGATGGGGCCAGGATGTCATCAGACAAAGGCCCATTCCCACTACTGCCCTTCCCCAAGGTTAACAACTTAATACCCAACCACCTTTGACAGCTCTTTATTCATTCAGAAGAACTACATTCTCACTAGATGTAGAATAGAGATTGAGGGACTCACCAATCCTGAAAGATACTTTCAGAAGCAATATTTATACAAATCTATTCAAACCTCACAGGAAACACATGCCAGCTATCAGAAATACAAGAGAATTCCTGATACGCAATTGATAGAGTCAGAGCCCTCAGCACTAAATTGAAGCAGTAGAAATCACCTATAACAACAACTAGGCCACTATGGTGTGTAATTCATTATTGCCAAGGGGCAGCCGCCTAAATCATGTTTGACCCTCAAACAGTTCTGTGTTTTAGCTAATTTAATTTTTTGTACCAGCTACAAACACCTCAAAATGAAATTTATCATTTGAACCTTCAGAGACCGCCCGCCTCATTCTGTCTATACATCCAAACACCCACACTGTGCGCAAACACCATCTACAGTCCCTTACACATACATTATGCATTCACCTTCTAAAGTAGGTATGAGTGATGAAAAACAAGCGTTCATTTTACATTTCCATGGACTCATACTTGACCTCCCACGCTGCACCCACATCACACCACGGCTAAAGAAGCTTCACTGGCTCCCCATTCACAAGAGCTGCCAATTCAAACTTCTCACACACACATACAAAGCCTTAGACAATACAGGACCAGAATACCTAAACAGCTGCATACACCAACCCTCCAGACACCAACGCTCTGTCTCACTGTCACTCGCACACAATCCCTGCATCTGCAAAAGCAAAACTGGAGGTCACTCATTCTCCTGCATTGGACCCAAGACATGTAACGACCTCCCTCAGCACATCAGAGCCACCTCCTCAGGTTTTGAGTTCCGCAAGAAGCTGGAGAACTGGCTCTTCTTGCGAGCACCTTGGGGACCTCACCCCTACACACCTGCCCACGCACCTGGATACCCTCTGGGATGATCAGTGCTCTATACAAATCAATATAACAGAAAATAATATAACATATGGAAATCCTATGACAACAACTCAAAACCTACCTCAAATTTGAGAATGTGTGTACATTTCAAAATGTAGCTTTAGGAAAGGTAATTTGAGGAATTGAGGCAGCTTTTTAAACTAAAGAGAATGTGTGAGTACTGTGCTGTTTAAAAGAAAGGAAGGGATAAATGAAGGTATACATTAAAGAAGGCCGCAACAAATGAAGACAGGATGGGGAGTGCTGGAGTGAGGAAAGAAATGAAGTTATGGATGAAAGAAGGCGGGAATAAGAAAATAATGTGAAAGAAAGAAATGAAGAGATAGAGGGAGAAAGGAAGTGAATGATGTGTGATGGATGAATAGAAGGAAGAAAGTAAAGGAGGAGGAAAATCAGAAGGAAGGGTTGAGGATAAGAAAGGAAGAAATGAAAGAAGGGATGAAGGATGGAGCAGAAAAAAAAGTAAGGAACAAATGGTGGATGCACCAATGGATGGGGAATGAATGAGGATGTAAGGAAGCACGAATGGAAAGAAGAAAGAACGCATGGTTGGAGGTGCTGAGGAAGAAAAAAGGAAAGGAAAAAGATGGGATGAAGGAAAGAAAGGAGGTCCGTGGAATGGATACGAGTATGAAAGGCACTGGGTCAACGAGGGACAAAGGACATAATGACAGTGTAATATTGCAAAGAAATCGAAAAACAAAAGATTAAAATACATTTCTGTGTCCTTAACACACCATGTATGTTTGTAAAGCACTTATTGACCAGAGGGGACCTTGACACAGAATTAAAAATGTAGTTATCTAACTCAATGGAGCTCATTTTATTGACCTCAGAAAGATGAAAGCCTGAGTGGCCACACCAAGATTTACATTTTTGACCCTGAGATCAAACACAGATTCCTGAAGTGGATATGTTAGCCCACTGATTAACAAAACCCAGCAAAACATTTCTTGAACTAGAAGGTAAACAAAGTGAACAAGAAGTATCTAGATTACTTTTATAACTACATTTGTGGTATGCATCTGAAAACTTTGGACAAGTACATGGAGGATTGAGCATTGTATGAAATCTGGAGGAGGCAACTTATAACAAGATAGATGTCGTCCGACATGCACACAGATACTTCCCACAAGACAAACAACATAGATGAGGAGTTAAACAACAGACGGTATTGAGACCTCTTTTCCTCGAGAAATACAGATGAAATAAATAAAGACAGCCAACTGTGTAGTGACAACTCCACTATGTCAGCTAACAAGTGGAGAACCTATCAGTTGCATTACAATGCTGCAAAAGTCTCCAGTGAAAGCATAACAAATGGGCCTATATCAGTTGCCCCTTCAACTCAGGTCCAGGTGCCACTGAACCTGCTGCGCTATTGATACTTACACGCCTGAAACTCATCAAATAGTCAATACCCCTTCTCCATACCCCAAGAAACTGCGATGGCACAGAAACCAAAGAAAACCCCCCTACAAACACCAGGCACATTAACTTTTCTGAGCAAGTAATATAACACATCTGAGAGGGAGATTTTAAAAATATACCAATACATTTCACATTTTACTGTGTGATTCACTGTCGTCTCATAAATGCAATTATGGTCACAGTCACTACTCTTAACAATCACAACCAGACACATATTCCTAACACAAACACAAGTAACACACCAAAGCAGAAATATATTCCTGACGCAGTCACGCCCAGACACCATTACTTAAACACAACCAGAAGAACATACCTTAAATACATAACACTGGGGGTCTAGAAAAACACTTTAAAGATTTGCAGCAAGGAACACTTTCTAAATAAATACACATTTGTTACACACTCAGATATCTATTTCTGACACAGGCACAGCCAAACACACAGGACACATAAAACAGACACATATGTAAGAAGCACAACTTCTTAACATATACAGTCACTCAGATACATTTTCCTAACACCCACACATTTTACCTACACTTAAAATACAAGACACATTACTGTCATAGAGACCATACATGCATACATGGAAAGACAGATTCTTTTTCTTGTTCTCTCTCATTCACATGCGCACACAGACACAGGTTCTCTTCTTCTTTCAGCCTTGTTTCTCTATTCCATGTGTGAATATTTCAGTCAATCCATCTTTTTTCTTTTCATTATGTCAATTGCTGTTATAGAGTTTTAATGAGAGAAGCAGGACGTTTATCAAAATGCCGAGAATAAAACATGTACCGGATCTGGCACACGAAGGGGTCTCTCCCAACTGATCTTTTAGCAGAAGGTGTTGAACACTGGGTAGTTTTAAGTCAATTTCATTTGTCAAAATTGAAAAGGATTTAAAACAACTTTACAGGGTCACTGATGGGTCTCACTTGAAGATATTATTGGTAAATTAGCATCAAATTGTACATATTTAATGGACAGTGGGCCAGTGAAATTGCAAAAGTATTCTCAAGACTAAAAAAACAATTTGTAGAGGGTTTCTGATCTCTCCCATAAGGAATGGGTAGAAACATGTTTGCCAAATAGTGCATTTTAAAGAACATTTATTCAGAATCACCAAAGAAAACCAGCTGGGATTTAAAGGCAAATTTAAAGAGGTCTTGAGTTAGATACATTACTCCACTTTGGTTCTGGTGCCCAAAGTGAACCCAAAAAAGAGTGGCAACATTCACTGTATGTGCCAACTGATACTTTATAAAGTCAGTACTGAAGCAAAAGTCATGAGGGAAGGCGCCAGCATCACAGACTGTTGTTTTCACTCCTACCTCGATATTATCATGGTTGACTTGAAACATGTGCTGGTTTTCAACCTCCTGGGGAAGAATATTTTAATAAAATCAAGGAAAAACTGCAAAAGAGACTAGATGTCATTACTTTTGGAACCGAAGATAATGAACTTTTTCTGACCATGAAAGGCCTGACTCTAAAGTAATGCTGGAATGACTATTTACTTCTGTTGTATTTTGTGTCTCCACAGGCTTGATTTTCAAATAACACTCTAAACTCGCCCGGACCAGTCTATTAGTAAAAAAGAGTACCACACCTTACACACTTCTCAATTCTTTTGCTCTGAGAGTTTGGGGAATTCACATTCCACTGATATATGTACATTTTGTTGGCAAAGGATAGATGACATTATACGAGCCCACTATGAACGCACCTGTCACATGAAGAATATATTGGACTCTGTAAGATGCACAATATGCACATCTCTAGCATATGCACTGCCTGTAACTGATTTATGTACATCATTCAGTCCTGTAATATGCCCATTATTGACATCTAAAACCTCTGATTATATGCATATATCAGGTCTTTAAAATGTGCATATATTAGAGGCTCATGTAAAATGTCACAGATATGCCTATAGTATACAGTGCAGACCCTTTGTATATGCACAGTATGTAATGCTGTGGTATCTGAAAATTACACTTTTCAGATGTGCAGATGACTTAAGTATTACAGCTCATATAATGGTGGTCTGCAAACTGAACATACCTGAGTCAGAAATGTCCACCTGTGCAGGCTTCTGTTTGGTTGGCCTATTCAATATGTCAAGTTTTGCAAGCCACTGGCATATGTTCATCATATATGAAGCTGATATTTGGCCAGTACTACAAGTCTTGCATATTCATGTTATATGGCCAGCTGATATTAGCTCAGTGCATCAAACCTTTGGCAAATGCATATTTTGTGGACAATAAGTGGCCAGTAGTGCAGGCTTCAGGCATATGCACATTATGTGACCAATCGATACTTGCCCAGAGGCCTCAGGAGTATGCTTATTAAATGGACAACTATTTTGTCAGTTCAGCATGCCTCTGTCTTAGGCACATTATATGGCATTGCTGTATAGAGACCTTAGCTATAAAGTAAGCAGGACCAAGAAAAAAAGAAAGGGGCATATTAGCAAAGAATAGCGATATTTATCGCTAAACGCGCTTAGCGCGAATCCTGTTAACGCCGCCTATCGCTGGAAAATATCGCTGAGATAACACCCTATTAGTAAGGTTTATCTCCATAGTGATAATATTTCCAGCGATAGCGGCAAAATGCGAGAATATCGCTGGAAAACCAGCGATATTCTTGCATTAGCGCTAAGGTGGATTCAGCATTAGAATCCACCTCCTATACCTTAAACAGGTAAGTCATGGTCAGTAGCAGGTGTTAAAATCTAGCGATAAACGCACTTAGCGCGATTTATTTTATCGCTTCGCCTGCCTTGATAATAGGGGTTAGTGGTGTTAGCGACTGTTTACAGTCGCTTTTAGTGGGGAACGCCTACCTTGCATGTCATTAGCGATAAATATCGCTGACATGCAAGGCGATGTAATTCCCGGCCTCTAACGCCTAAAAGCTGTCGCTAACGCCTGTTAGCGACAGCTTGCTAATAGGGCGTTAAAAATATCGCCGATTTAGCGGCAAAAAGTGCCGCTAAATCGGCGATAAAGCCCTTGATAATATGCCCCAAAGTGTATAAGCCTCATATCATGTATGAAAGGAACATAGACCTCTGATATATGCACGGCCTGCAATACAGAAATCTGATATGCAGGCATGCAATACAGAAACCATTTCTAAGGAACATGGACCTCAGATATATGCACAGCATGCAATACAGAAATCTGATAGGACATCATGCAGTACAGAAATATGAGATAGGGGAGAGTACAGAAGCTTCTGATATATACTTGTTATGCAGTAGTCTATAATTTAGAGGCCTGGATCACAGATAGTCTGAGGTCTGAGTAACATGCATATATCACAGCCTTGGATAATGGTTAAATATTAGAGGTCTCCTCTACCTATTGTATACATTTCATTTCATTTCAAATACTTTTATTTCGGCTTAAGCCATAATACTGCGCAAATAAATAAATAAATACAGATCATACGTAAGCACAATAAAGTTATCAAAATAATCCATACACAACCTATCCATGTCGTTGATTACAAAGTCAATAAATCATTACTCTAAAATTACTAATACAAAATTCATGCTATAAGATGGAATAAAATCAATATAAAAATGTGCACTACTTACAACCTTACAATCACTTAGCAGCAATAATGGCCCTCCTTTCTGCCCACATCAAGCCCAAGAACTTTGCAACTGCGCAGACATACAAAGGAAATGAATCAGTATGCAGTATTCTTAAAGCAATCATATGGCTTGAGGTACCCAGCAACCTACTCTGTGGCGCAAGCCAGAAAGAGCAAAACCTAGTATACGCTGAGCACACAAATAACACATGAGGGATGGTTTCTTTTTGACCTACACATAACGGACAATACTCACTAGACACACCTTTCCATTTTGCAATAAACGCTTTGACAGGGAGTGAGTGTACTCACTCTAAACTGATGGTAAAGCTTCCTACCAAAAGGAACAGTGATCAAATCCCAATACTGCTCAATTGGAATTAAAATTTAGAAATTCACCTGTCATCATTGCGTCCTTAACCACACGCTCTTCCTGCTGTAGGGAATAGACCCAATAATGTTTTTCAACACATCTTTTGAAGGAATTTTCTCGACCTCAGGAAAGAGACCTGAATCACCATGCCAATCGCCTTCAAAAGCTACCTCACTGAGGGCAGCCAGGGGACTTTGTTAGTTTTATCCAAAGTAATTAACTCCTCTAAGGCTGCTGCATAATGCCCCAGTTCCGGGGTGGCCCAGATCCAATGCCAATATAGGAGGGGTCGGAAATGGGCTTTGAGAATTACCTTTTTAATACTCAAATCAATAAATAGAGGATGCAAGGGGGTGCTGTTTGGAAGCTAAACCAGTTCTCTAATAAATGTATTCTTTGATTTTACCAGGCCTGTGATGTCCCCAAATCCTCAGGGCTCGGCGCCATGCATAGCAACTCCTAAATCTTTTGCTTTATAGATTTTCAGAGCAGGAGCAACAGGCCTAGTATGAGAAGCACAATGTTCTTTTAGAATTACTCCTGTTCTCTGCCTATGCTTTATAGTTGCAACATCAATATGTTGGCCCAAGGATAGATTTGGTGAGAGTTTAATACCCAAGTATATAAATGAGTCCACCTGTTCTAGTAAGTCGCTCCCCAGAGATAACTTGCCCTTAAATTCTTACAGTGGTTAAATGGCATGAATTTAGTTTTCTCCACATTTATCTTTAAAACACTCTGCAAACAAAAATCACCAAAGCTGACTAGCAGTTTTTGCAAACCGTTAGGAGGTTTGGAGATTAATAATGTATCATCTGCGAACAACAATAGCAATATCTTATCCTTTACCAGAGATGCGGCATCAGCCTCCATTGTTAAAAGGTAGTGTACCACACCATTTACATATAAAGAAAATAAAGTAGGGACCAGTACACAGCCATGCTGACCACCCTTTAACACAGGAATCTTTTCAGCCAACTGTCCCTGCGAGCCCCTAGCTCCATGTCAGTTTCATGTAGTCTAACTAACCGAGATAAGATGTCAGGAGGCATCTCCATTTCTTCCAAGACTGCCATAGCCTTGCATGTGGTACCAAATCGAACGCAGATTTGAGGTAAACAAAGGCGAAATATAAGTCGCCCTTGCCGATCAAGACCATCTTCCAATATATTATATCAAATCTGAAGACCGGATCTATTGTTGATGTCTTAGGTCTAAAGCCTGCATGCAAAGGGCATATAATATTGTTACTTTCTACCCAATGTTGAATCTTTACCAGTACCATTCGGCAAAAGACTTTCTGTAGGCAATCAATTAAACTTGTGGGCCTACAGTTAGCTGGCAGGCTCTTGTCCCCCTTTTTATACACTGGAACCACCTTCGCTCCCTGCCAAGATGACTGAATAGGAGCTCCCATAGCTATCTCGTTGCAATGACCAGCATGTAAATTGTCCATACATCTATATCATGGAGGTAGACATCTACTGGAATACTGTCTGAGCCAGCAGCTCTCCCTCTAGAAAAGGTGAATTAAAAACATCCTCCCTAGAGAAGGATGGCAAATTAAAGTTAATCAACAAGGTGTTCAAAGATATTTCACCTAAGTTTGTGACATCATCATGATATAGGGCTGAAAAATGATTGAACCAATCAGCGGAAGGGACATAATTCTGGGTCTCGAACCCTGCTGAATACTCTCCTTTGGCCACTAGTCTCCAAAACAGAAAGTTATCCTTCAACACACATGTCTCCACTAGATCTCACCATCACTTATCGGCCCACTCCTTTTTGGCCCTAACTAATGCCAACTTATGCAACTTCCTAGTGGTAGCTATCAGAGGAGAGTTTTTTCCTTTCATGGCCCCAGCTAATATTCACCTTATCTTTCTGCACTCTCTATTAAACAAGCTACCCCCTCCACTGTGCACCAACCTTTTATTTACACATGGAGCTACAAAATGAGTGGCAATCTCCTCAAAGAGCTATGTATGCATCTCGATAACCTCACATTTATCCTTGATTACATATCTACAATGCAGTAATTTAGGCAAAACATTTAGGGCAGCATTCTTTATAGTGGCCAAAATCTCAGGTTTCTCACTGATTGCCGGCCATTTAAGGTGGTGTTTATCTGCTGTAACTTCAATATTCCTAGTTCTAGTAAGGATTGAGCAGTCAACCCAAAATGTATTACTCTCTTCCCTTTCTAGTACAGTCATATTGTTGCCACAGATTCAGATCAACCATTATGTAATCATAATGGTTGATCTAGAATTGTCAAACATACATGCCCCCTTATGGTCAGATTTAGTCCTCACATTTGCAGCTCGTACGCCAAATTTGATATTTAGCGCCTTCAGCTGGAGGGCAGCCCATGTCCATCTCTTAACTGGGGCAATGTCCTCTGCTGTGATTTCAATATCATCCCTTTCAAGGGGTTCAAATGTGGTGTTAAAATCACCAGCAAAAATCCGATATACTCCTGGCTCTTGTCTTTCAAAGAAGGTTTCCAAGGATTTAATTTTTGGCAAGGCAGTCCCACCCATTTCCCCTCTTGCATAAATATTAAAAAACGACACAATAGACTTTCTACTGCAACTTCCTTCAATACCTATTATATCCTCACTATCAATTTTCAGTTTTCGGATTTTGCATCTCCGGGAGAACTTGACAGATGTAATCAATCCACCTGCTGGCCTCCCCCCTTTACTACTCATTGCCGAGATAAAATATGTAAAAAAAAAACTAGTCTACGTACAGGGCTTGTGCACCAGGTTTCTTGAAAGAAGCATATGTCATAATTATCAATATCAATTCTGCGACATTCCAAAAGATTAGTGAGGTTATCGATGGAATGTAGTTTACATGGGCACCATGAAGGGGACAAATAGATAGACGATCAGTACCCTCAGTGGAGTCTGCTTGAATACTTAGGGGCCGATTCCGATCTCGGCCGGTAGGGCACTGAATCGGATTCGGCTTAACCGGATCCGATTCGGATCCCTCTTTCCCGACCGATTCGAACGTGCGTCTGGGCGAGCGAGTACGATGCGAGCGCACACGAAATCGCCGACCGACTCGTTCGCGGGTCCGAACCACTCCGACCGACTCGCACGGACACGACTCGCACCGCGCAATGGAGACGTTCCCCGGCCGGGCAAGTACGATGCGCGCCTCGAGCAGTCCAACCGACTCGCGCCGTCCGGCTCCAAAGGGCAGTCGGAGCCGGACTTTGGGGGTCCGTGTCGGACCCCCCTCTACGAGTAGCCGCACGAGTCGCACACAGGGGGGACCCATAGGTCTCCCCTACCTGTGCATGTATGGCGCGAGTCGCGTCGCAGCGTACCCGCTATGAGGGGCGCCCTTGTTCGCCTCGCACCCATTGAGTCAATGGGAGCCCGCGTACGCGTTGTACGACCGGCTCCCATTGACTTCAATGGGAGTCCGACCGAATCGAGTCCGATTGCATGCGTACGCATCGTACTCGTTCGGTCGGGCTGCTAGAGTCCGATTCGGTAGGAAATCTCTCCGGGTCCAGTTCGGTCAGAGTGATTTCCGGCCTGAATCGGAATCGGCCCCTAAAAGGGAAAGGTCCTGTCTGAGTATTAGCAGAAAGTAATAGTTCCCCCGCATCATGTCCCCTTCCCAGACAAGTGAAATTACTATTTTCCTGGGATATCTGTGTATCTGTAGATCTTAGTACATTAGGGTGCAGAGACAGAATATCAAGTACAAAATATCAAGTTGCACAAATATCGAGTTGCTAATATCGTGGGTAAGAAATATCGACAGCAAGAATATCGTGGTCAAGAATATCGACTTAAGGTAAGTAATATCGATTTTAAAAATATCGAAGTGTTTAATATCGTTAGCAAAAATATAGTTGTTAAAAATATCGTTTTTTATTATTGTTATTTATTTTAGTATATCTTTTATATGTATGTTTTTTGTATAAGAATTGTTTGCATTTTTAATATATGTGTTAAATTTTTAGTAGTTATTACATTTTTTATTAGAATTTTGCACATTTAGTTCCGTAGCCGGTGGTGGGCTTATAGGGGTATAGGGTGGGAAGTAATTTAATTATGTTCAATTTATTTTAAAAAATTATTTGAATTTTGCACTTTTAGCTCCGTAGTGGGTTGTGGGTTTATAGGGGAATAAGTTGGGAAGTAATTTAATTATTTTAAATGTATTGATTAATTGTTATTTATTAATATTTGTTTAATTGAGATGTTATAGTGTTAAATATGTAATGTATTATTAATAAATAAATAATTGGTTGTTAATTAATTTTAATTAATTAATTGGTAATTACTTATGGTAATTGTGTAATTAATTTTAGGTGTGTGTTGTGGTGTTTATAGGTGTAAAGGGTATAAAGGGTGGGAAGTTATTTATTTTTAATTGATGAATTAATAATTGGTTGTTAATTAATTTTAATAAATTAATTGGTAATTAATTATGATAATTGTGTAATTAATTTTAGGTGTGTGTTGTGGTATTTATAGAATTAAAGAGTGGAAAGTAATTTGTGTTTAATTAATTATATATAGTTGTTAATTAATGTTAATTATTTGATATTTATTTTTGGTAATTGTTTTTTTTGTGCGTTGTTTTTACTTTTAAAGGGGTGGATATTAAATACATTTTAATTAATTATTTAATTATTAGTTGTCAATAGTAATAGTTTTATTATCTTATAGTTTAATTTAGGTGTGTGTTGTGGATATTATAGTGTTAAAGTGTGTGTAGTCAATTAATGTTTATTATTTTTTTATTAATAATGTTTTTTCAATTCATTATTAATTATGTTAATCGTGTAAATAAATGTAATTAAAGATGTTGAAGTGTTTTGTTATTGGTGTGGTATTTATTATTTTATTTTATATAATATTTGTAGGTTTTTGTTATATGTAATTAGTATTATAATACGTGTTATTTTTATATGTTTAATATTTTTATTTTTTATTTTTATTTTTTATTTATTTATTTTATTTGTAATATATATATTTTTTCTAAGTGTTTGAGTGTGAATAGTATTTTTTTTTCTCCGCTATCCAACACTTTCCCTACTGTTGCATTCACTGGAGTGGGAATATTAATTTTTACCCCTCCGCTTACCTGCACTTTCCCTACTGTTGCACTCACTGGAGTTGGAATAGTAATTTTTACCTCTCAGCTATCCAACATTTTCCCTACTGTTGCACTCTCTGGAGTGGGAAAAGTATTTTTTACCCCTCCGCTATCCAACACTTTCCCTACTGTTGCACTCACTGGAGTGGGAATACATTTTTTTTCGCCTACGCTATTCAACACTTATCCTACTGTTCCATTCAGTGGAGTGGGAATACTAATTTTTACCCCTCCGCTATCCAACATTTTCCCTACTGTTGTACTCTTTGCAGTGGAAATAGTAATTTTTACCCCTCCGCTATCCAACACTTTCCCTACTGTTGCACTCATTGGAGTTGGAATAGTAAATTTAATTATTTTGCTAGCCAGCACTTTTCCTACTGTTGCACTGATTGTATTAGGCAATTTAAGTTTAAATATTTATTCATACTTTAATGTTTTAATTTATTCTAGAATGTTTTTTTAATATATTTTAAATTATTTATATATATATATATTTTATTTTTTAATAATTTTAAAGTTTTAAAATAAATTAAAGATAATATTTTATTAATTATTTTAAAGTAAATATAAATGTATTAATAATTATGTTTGTGTGTTTATTTTTTTGAATTATGTTTATTTGTAATATTTTGTAAAAATGTATAGTAAATGTAATGTATTTTGTTAAAATTAATAATATTTAATATATGTAATATATATTTTATTTTATATAGATATTTAAATCGATATTTTTACATCTATATTTTTACATCAATATTTTTGATTCAATATTTTTATACTTACCTGTTTAAGTATAGGTGTCGATATTTTTGTTTTCTATATTTTGTACTCAATATTTTTTACATCGATAGTTTTTACATCGATGTTGTGTCAGTGAACCGTACATTGGGGTTCTCTGTGGGTTCTTCCACCCACTCAGCTGGTACAGCCTCCAACTGCCCCATAAGTTTACTTGCTCTTTGCCCCCCCTCCCCCAGTAAGAACGGCTGATGGTTATTACACCCGTATATGCCTGCATAGGCCCCTTTTCTTTCTGGTAAATAATGGGAGAAAGTCTCTAAAACATCCCCAAGTCAGTCATTGTTATCAAGCCCAGACCTGGCATCTGGCAAGTGGACAGGTTCCCCAGATTTCTTCAGTCCCCTTCCTCCTACACCTATGTATTTAAACAGTTTTCAGGGGGGCAAGACCATATACCTAATGTGACCAGGCCATCGACGATATGCCTTTCGCTGAACACTAATTCCATTGTATCAAAGGGTATCGCAACGTTGGAACATCTTCTAACCTCCAAGACGTCATACCTGATAACTGAATAACATCGACTGGTAGGTCTTATCCAGTGGGCTACTTTGTTTTTTATTGACTATTTGTCTTCAAAGTTCATTGGGTCTGACAATTTGGGGACGTTAATCGTCGCCAACTGAAACCCGGTCTTGGGATGGTTATTTAGACAATCCCTCCCCTTGACTAGACCCTCTCTCTTTCACCAATTAGAGTAAGGACAGTGTTTCTGTTTCTACTGCTGGGTCTTGGTGTATCAGGATTAAGCATTGGTCTATTGGTCTGTGGTTGGCTAGTTGCTACTTGGGTCAATTAAGTTGCTAAAATTGTTAATAGGCCTAAATGCTGGTGCTAGTGAGGTAGCTACTCTTGCGTTTTTCGGTACTAGGCCTCAGCTGCCCACCTTGTTGCGACAATTTCCCCCTGAAAGTCAAAGTCTGATCCATTTTACCCATGAGAAGACCTAGCGTCTGTTTCAACTCTCCCACCTCAGCTTTCAGTTCCATAATAAGAGGGAGACAGATAGCCATATTAGAAGTCGACGAAGTAGAATGTGTTTGGCCCATCTCCAGTGCACCCTTATCAATACCAGATGTAACTATAGTTTCACCCTCCTTCTCCATCATGGGGAGAAACCTATTTTGACATAGTATTGGTGCAGTTGGAGCCGGGGAGCCCAGAGAGAGAAAAATGTCACCTGCCAGGATAAAATACACCAAAATATGAATTAAATGCAGGAGAAACAGGTCAGATGTTTGGCCTTAAAAGCTCCCCAAGGAGACAAGGCTTTTAACAACCGTTTTTGTTTGACAATGCAGGCCAAGCGGTCAAGGTATTAAAGTAAGAGCCATCTGTGTTTTCACTTCATCAAGCCTGAATATCAGACCAAATACGATGGGCAGGAATTCTTCAGAACTGGGATGAAAACAGAGTATAGCCTGGATTGGTCAAAGGGGTGGATAGAAAAATGTATGTAAAGTATCTGATCTGGCTAGATGGAGATCAGATCAGGGCTCTTGCCCATTCACAAAGTCAGACTGTTGTTTGGCCTAGGGGAGTAGTTCTTCTATGAGTCAACAAAGGGAAAGAGTGTTATTAATACATGGCCTGGTGTGAAAGAAAGGAGGGGTCTGAACGGGCCGGTGCAGTCTCAGGTTGAGTGTAAGGCTATGGAGTGCAGAGAGTGCAAGGCTATGGAGTGCAGAGAGTGCAAGGCTATGGAGTGCAGAGAGTCTTAGGTGTTGAAGAGTTAAGGTGCGGGGTGGCAGGGGATCTGCAAACAGGACTCAGCATGGCATCTGGGTACAGGAGTGTCCTTTAAGGATGGCTGAAGGGTAATCGGGGAGGCTGGCATCGGCTCACAATGTTGGCTGCCTGTGCTGCGGAAAGGAGAGCATCTCCTAATGGCTGGTTAAGGCTCTTTGGGCAACTCGCTGGAGTCTGGGGGAAGCTGATCCCTCCCCAGTGCAGGGGACAGGAGTGAGTGCAGGCACCTCATATTGTGTTGCGCAAACACTGGGTGGGGATTGTGGGACATGTCATGAATAATATGAGGGTATACATATGTATCTCACAGAAAATATTAATGGTGAGAGTACATTTGACGTTCCAAGTTGTGAGACTACGTGTTGTAAGCCCTTCCCCTACACCTGACACTGTAAAGCCAGAGAAAGCTGTCATCCTTATGAGAGATCTCGCCAGGATGGGCACAAGAGAATTACCACCTTCATCGCCAGAATCCATGGCCAATTAAAGCAACTTAGAGAGTAGCAGGGTCGTGGGGGTGAAAGTGAAGAACTTTACAGCCTTTTATCTTGTGAGATCATTTTCCATATAATTCTACTACCTACCTATAGCTGTTTGCCATATTTGTCTTCTCACTGGACACCACTTCCATGGCATGGGGCTGGGAAGGCTGTGAATCAACTATGACTTATCCATGTACACTATTAAATTTCACTGGTGCACTGTGAAACAAGTTCGTTATTTACTGTATGTTTACATTTTTCCTTTCTGAAGGGTATTTCCTGATCACAAAGTAGACATTATTGTGCGTATAATTTATTAAAATTGCCTTGTAATTAGCTGTGATTTAATTCAACCGATTCCCAAGACCCACTTTTTACATACTCGAATGCACTCACGTCTAGCAAATGTGTATATTATTTATTACAATGTAATATAATTCTTTTATGGACATAGTTCAAATATTAACTACAATTATGACGCGGTTTTTCATTTAGTAATTTACATACTTGTTGTGTCACAACCACTGCAATCTCCAGCATCCATAGTCATAGTCATATTCTTTATTCGACCACATTAAAAATGATCATATAAGAACAAATACGTTCATCATAATTAGTAAGCATATATAACATTTTCACTAAAATTACATACCTTTCTAAAACAATTCTTAATTTTAAAATCATTAAAATCCATTCACATACTGTTTATGACAATTGTATTATTATTAACACAGTCAGTTAAAAGAAAAGCAGTTAGTATATAAGAGTCACCTCGCTACTCTATGCGCCATCCCCTTTCTCTTCCTCATACAAGCCCATAGGAAGGACGCCACTGAAAAACATACCAGAGGATCTGGTAGTGATTTAAAAAATATAATGCTACCGACACTGCTTAAAATTTCCTTTCTTTAAAATTGGTTTCAGATAGTCCTTCCTTTCCTTCTCATATAGGCTGCAGAATAGGACTATATGCAGTTCGGTTTGCGATGATAAGTTATCACAGGGGCACAGGCTTAAATTAGCGTAATTAAAAGAATTTTCCGGGTAACCCAACATGCAAGGAATTAAATTAGTTCGAAACCTTAACAAAATAAATCTGTGTTGTGGTCTATTTACAGATACAAGGTAGGAAAAACCCCCCTCTAACGGGGGTGGGTTACTGCGATATGACCGGACAGCATATTTCTCCTTATAGTGTTCATTGCGCTTGTACTCAGTCATCAGCAGAACCATGTTAGTTACCTTCTGCTTAGAAATGTTCTTACATGCCAAAGGATCATTAAAAAGTTCTAAAAGACCAATTTCTCTTAATACGGACTCTACATAACTCAGCCACCTAGACCTCCTCCACTTATCCATGGCTAAGCAGCTCTTTATTATTTATTGCGTAAGTGGGACAGATTCTCTCCTCCAAATTGAGTGCCATAGTAGTATTGGGGCTATTTGAATCTGCTCTGAGATGAAAGGGACACCCAGTTCCGTATACAAAATGCAATTTGTGAATGAGGGGGGGAGGCCTACTACTGACTTAAAAAATGTGTTCTCAACAGTCTGTAATGGTGAGGATTCAACCACCCCCCAAACGCAGGCCCCATAGGTCACTGCAGCTTTTACTCTAGCTTGGTAGATATTTTTAATCGGCAGTAATGGTTTAGCCCCCAGTTTTTTTGTGAAAGATTTCAGAGCTATGATGCCTCTCTCCATCACCATCTTTCTGCCTTCCACCAATTTGACCCACGACAAATCTTTGTCGAAAAGAATCCCCAGGTAGGGAAAAGAGTCCACTACTTCGATTCTTTTCACCTCAGCGTGAAAATACGACCTTTTTTCTCTTTTTGTTGCCCCGGCGACTATTACAAAGGACTTGTTATGGTTCACTTTCATTTGCAATGATTCCATAAAGGAAACATATGCCGTGATCAACCTTTGTAGCCCCAACCCTGTCCTGGCAATTAACACGGCGTCGTCAGCGTAAGCCAGTATTGGTAGTTTTTGATTTTTGAAAAGGGGGACATCACTGGTAACAACTGAGAGTGCTTTCTCTACTCCATTTGTATATAAGGAGAAAAGGAATGGGGCCAATACGCAGCCCTGCCTTACTCCCCTGGAGATTTTAAAGGGGCGCGTGCAGTCTCCATTTTTGGTAAAGCACACTGATGCCGTTGCATTGGCATATAGCTGCCTTATAAAATTGAGTATGGCGAGGTCAACTCCCATCGTCTGCATTATGTTCCAAAGCTTATCATGGACCACGCAGTCAAAAGCTGCGCTCAGGTCCATGAATGCCATATATAATTTCCCTTCCTTTATTCGAGTGTACTTTTCTATGGTCATGGCTAGACTCAGGGCTTGGTCCACCGTGCCACTTCCCTGCTGGAATCCATTCTTGGCTTGGATCAAGATGTTGTTTTCCCTAGCCCATGCCTCTAACCTCGAAAGGAGGAGGCGGCCCATGAGCTTTGATGTTGTGTCCAGCAGGGAAATGGGTCTATAATTCTTCCGGTCGGCCCTGTCTCCTTTTTTGTAGATGGGTACGATCACCCCCGATGACCAGGAAGGAGGGGGACCTGCCAGCGCTATGCTATTCAGGACGTTCGTCAAAAGTGGTGTCCATAGGTCTAAATTGTCTTGAAAAAAGTATATGGGAACACCGTCAGGTCCTGGCGCTTTTCCCTGACTGCATGCGTTCAGCCCTATTTTAACTTCAGTGTGAGAAAACAAGAGTCTGATATCGAATTTCATTTATGGCCGTTTGGTGAGATTGGGTAGCCAAATCGGAAGCAAACATTTTCTCAAAATGGGTGACCCATGCCTCCTCGTCAACATTTATATCTAGTGATGGATCAGTAGGATTTTTGAAATATGGGGCATTTACCAGTTTTCAAAATTCGCAGCTATTTCCCGAATTCGAGGCCTTATCTAGTTCAGCCCAAAGGTCCTCCCTGATCTCTTTTTCTCGGTTTTTCCGTGCCTCTATATATGAGGCTCGCAATAGTTTTATATTTTCCTTGTTTCTAGGGCTCGCCTTTAGGGCACTCAACAGGGCTGACCTTGACTTTGTACACAGTGAGTCGAACCAGCCCTTCTTTGTTGCTTGTTTCGATGCACTTTTTCCTCTTGTGAGGGCCGTTTTGACAGTTCCTAAGATTTCACAAAAAGCTAGAACAACTTCACCTGCATCGGCTTTTGGGTCCAGACACAATTGTATTTTATCTTGTGTTTTAAAAACAATTTCTGGGGTCAACACAGTTTTATCTATATGTCCCCATTTTAACTGGACCCCATTTTTCCTAGCAACAATTGGTCTACCGGCATTGCTTCGATTATGTCTCTTTTGTGGTGTTAACTTCATCTCAATTGAAACAATGGCGTGATCACTAAAAGTATTGAATGTATTACATACCTTAACCACCCTTGCACCAAGCGGAAAAGTTAAAAGAATATAATCAAGTGTTGTCTCCGCTCCATTCCGGTGGAAGGTTTTCAATATAGTTTCAGGATCTTTATCACAGGCCATTTCCATATTTAAAACTGCTAATAGTTTATTTAGGCTGTTTCCGTACTCAGTATGCGAGAAGTGGTATATTGGATTTCCCCCCCGTCCTGCAAACCACATATGGGTAGTGTGTTGTATTTACAGAGGTGAATATTAAAATCACCTACCCATATGACATTGATGTTTGCCTTCGTGTTATTGTGTACTATGACTGCAATATCTTTCTCAACCTCCTCCACAATTTGGTGCATATTGGGGCCAAATCTATTGTTGTAAAAATGTATTAATAGCCATGTCCCTTCCTGTAGTAACTCTAAGGTCAGGATATGGAAATTTGGATTGGGTTGGGAAACCATCTTCAATTTAGCGGCTAAATCGTTCCGGATTAGGGTCAATATACCCCCCTTTGCCCTGCCTGAGGGTGATGGATCTGCCTGGGTCTGGAATGATCTATACCCGTTCACAAATACTGGCTCCGTGGCCCATGTTTCTTGAAAACAGACTATCTCCTGATCCTGCCACAACTTTAGCCATTCATTTTCACTAACTTTGGGGGCGATGCCAGCCACATTCCATGAGGCAATTTTTAATACCTTTCTATTTAGCATATGGTCAACTAGCGGTGACTGAACCTTCTCACGGATAACCGTCTTTGGGGTACCCTGCTCTTCCAAGCTACTTTGAATGCTTGTTGGATCTGGATGTAGTCAGTCGCAAGCTTCTAGGTCCGACAGCGTCGCAAATCTATTCTGATCCCTCCAGTCAAATTGCCCAGGTTTGCTCACCCGCAGGCCCCCCGCCCCAACTATCATATGTTGTGAGTGGCCCCATGTTCTTGATAGTGTGGGTGGTCTATAAAAAAAGCCCAGCGGGAAGACAGTAATGTTAGAACCTCTAATAGGCGTACTGCCTAATTGTGCTAGGAGTGACCCACAACATATTCACTTTTAAAATTCAAAACCACACAATCCCCTGACAGTTGTTTTCTTGCAGTGCCCACCCAGGGTACCCTTCTTGCCATAATTAACTGATTTGATATATTCCCTCCTATAGGCCCCATCTTGCCCAAATTTTGAGTTAACCAATGGAGAGCTTTCGACATCAACTGGGAAGTTGATTCACCTTGGTCCTCCCCTAATAAGGGTACATTTCCCAAAACCAAGACCAAAGGTGCGGCTGCGGGCGGGGGAGAAGTAATGTTTGGGGTCCGTTCAATTGATACTCCTGTGAATCGGGCCCAGTTCCCTCAGCGGGTCATCTCCTCCTTCCCGGGCTCTTGATGGTCTCCTTTGTACTCTAGTTGCTATGTTAATTTCACCTGTTACTTGGTTTAGGTTTCCCCCCATTTCGTGTGTATTGTTTGAGCAAGATTGCCTTTGATTGCTGCCATCGGGGTTACTAAGGTCGCCGGGTAAGATGTTAGAGGTGTCACTAAACATGTTAGGAATGGAGGTGATCGTATTTAAGTTCGGTGCCATTGGTACTACTATAGGGGGGTCTTTGTGAGTATGCAGATTCAAAGTATCCTTTAATAACAATTCTAGTCCACAGTAGTTTTCCCTTGCCTGGGTTTCCAAGCTGATAATTTTCTTCTCCATCTGCGTTAACCTTTCTGAAATTGGATTGAGCATAGAAGAGACCAGTGTTTCCAATCTCAACCACATGACCTCGTCCATCACTGGCCCTGGTACAATGTTTACTGTTTGTGCACCACTTATATCACTTTGTATTGCCTCTGTTAATGCCTCGTCCTCATTTATATTTGATCTCAATATTTTAGCTGACTTTGGTCTTTGGGGGCCCCCACCCCGTTTCCTTTTTGCTGCTATATCAGTTCTATTTTCCAGAGGTTTCTTCCTGGCAGCTGCCCTAGTAGACGACCTTTGTGGTTTTTCTATCGGTGCTTTCATTTCTTATACTTGCAATATCGGGCCAGGAGTTGTGACTCTTTCTGTGTCTATGTCTAGTTCACTTAACATGGGGGCTTCTAGGTAGTTGTTGAACGACATTACCCCCAGTGAAGATCTTTTCTGACTAAGGAACTCGGACGATAGATGATGTTCCGTCAGTGCAATCTCATGTTCCAAAACAGTTGTAGCCCTTGTAAGGAAAGAGTCTAATGTTCCGACGATTCTTCCAGCCGCTTGGGTGCTTAAACTTCCACGATTACTCATAATGTCAGCCGGATCCACAGCAGGGTATAATCGCGTAGTAGTATTTATGGCAACAGACCCGTATTAATATAACAATTGCTAGTACACACGATAGTTAAACAGATTACCTTATATGATCGTGGACGTTAGAGAATGGGTCCGGCCCGTCCTCTTCCGGGCTCCGACGGGCGACGGCCCGGGTGCGTCCCGCGCCGCGGGTCAACGCTCTCCTTATCAGCGCGACCTGCGCGCTATGAGTGCTGGGAGTTGTCGTCTCGCTCTCCTCCGTGAGCACCACTCCACTGGCTGACAACTCCTCTCCCCCTCAGCTCCAGGGGGTCCTACATGCCTCTTCTCAAGTCCGGGCAGCACTGATGACGGGACGGTAGCAGGTCAGGGGCAGGCAACAATACACCGCGCCACGGGTCGACGCTCTGCTTATCAGCGCGACCTGCGCGCTATGAGTGCTGGGAGTTGTAGTCTCGCTCTCCTCCGTGAGCACCACTCCACTGGCTGACATTTCCTCTCCCCCACAGCTCCAGGGGGTCCTACACGCCTCTTCTCAAGTCCGGGCAGCACTGATGACGGGACGGTAGCAGGTCAGGGGCAGGAAAGCATCCATGTTTCAAGCAAACTTAGCCTCCTCATTCCCTATCACCATTGGTTTCACTTTCAATTCATGTTTACAAAGCCCTAGCTCTCTACTCGGTGTGCTTTCAGACATGGTGTAGATCAAGAAATGAAAGTGGGTAGGCAGCTGGAAACCTGGTTGCTGTAATAACAACACTTGAGTAGCCTGGCAATCAGGATTGTACGGCAGGTCATCTGCAGTGGAATTTGAGAATGAACCCTATGACCCCCGACGGCAATGCTACTTTTACATAAAAACAAGCGCAATAAATGAGAGGTTGCACTTTTCTGGGCACATTCCTACACCATTAAACAAGACATACTTGCTTCACACTACTAGAGCATGTTACGAAATCGAATAATTACTAGTCTTACTTACTTACTTACTGCCTTTCAGACACACCCCAGCAATGCACCACTTTTGCGCTGACAGATACGTCAGTAATACTGATGTATCTGTCATTCCTTGTGACATGATGAGTCATTTAGTAAATATGACGCATCCATCATGTCGCAAGGAGGGCGCACTTAGAAGTGTTGCATCGCTGCTTTCATGCGGCGATGCGCCACTTCTCATAAATGAGGCCCGGAATATATATATAAATCTACAAAACAAGTTCCGGCGTGGGTAATTAACCCTGGAAGACGAGGGACCGGAGGTTTATCCTTCCATTACGCCCTACGCAACTTCAGTTTGAAAGGAGCGGCTCGTCTATTCAATGTGGTAAGCATACATCCTTGGTACAAATATCACCGATGCAGCCAGTAATTGACTACAGAGAGGGTCTGGAGGCCAGCAGCACATTTTTTTAAACATCACATTTGAACTGTGTCAAGTTGTGGGATATTAACTGCCAAATGTATATGCACTAAGCCATAACTATATTCGTAAAAAATGGGGTTTTGTTCACAATCCTGCGGCACACCTGAAAAAAACAAGAAACCAAAAACAAAAATGTAATGTAAATATGACCCCCAGGGTGAATCAGGGCCTGTCGGTCAATGTATACTAATACTTGTGGAGGAGGCATGCGTGGGGCCAGCCTCCCTGAGCTGATTGCAGCTCCAGGGATCCCTTTCCCCAGGACCTGACATATAAATTTAACGGGGGTTTCCATGGCATCTATCCCAGAACCTCATCCAGAGTCCCTACAAGGTCCGAGGGATCCCATCCCCCGATGCATATTTTTGAAAAAGGGGAGGGGGCTCATGGAACCCCTCATTGAGTCAGTCTTGTCTCCCTGTGACCCCAACCCCAGTTCCAAATATGTTTTAAAAGGGGGGGAGGCCATGGGTCACCCTGCCCATGCCTGTATCAGCCCTGGTGGACACCATCCCCCAGGCCCTGATACTGTACAGTGTCCTGGGGAACCCACACCCGGACATTGTGATTTCCTGCTTGGGAAAGTGTGGACATACCCTGCCAACACTCTCCTGGGCAGGGAACTCAAGTTTTCTCCTGCCCAGAACCCAGGCTGGAGCAGAGAAAAAGTGCTGGATCCCGCCAGTATGGTGCTTGCTGAGGGGTCAGCTGGTGCCGCAGCCTACAGTGACCTCTGCAGTTTGGGCTCCGTGAATAAGCACCAGGGTACCCAGTGGCTGTCTCTCAAAAAGCGAGCTGGCTGGGGTTGCGTGGCCTTGGGATTTTCCCTGAGGCCCCCAACGACCCATGCATTACCGGTGCCCCAGATGGGCACCCACCAAACATTAAGAAAAATGGCCAGCTCCCCCTCTGCTCTTAACAGTAATGTAGCGGTGGGTGCCACGCATAGGCACTGGGGGCCCACTTAAGAGAAAACATGCTGACTCCTTCCAATACACACAATGTGCGCTGGCTGGGGAGTCAGCTGGAGCTGTGGGGGCTCTGGAGCTCCCCCCGCAGCCCCCAACTAAAATTAAATATGTGGGTGTTCTTGATGGGCACCAAAAAATATTATAAACTGTAAAAAACTAACAATAAATGAGTGGCTGGAACCGCTCATTTATCATTACTGCTCCCTGAAGAAGAGCCCCATAATGCCCTTTGAGGACTGTTTCCTTTTTTGTTTTTAACTTAGTGATGTCCTGAGAAGGATCAGGGGCATAACCAATCATTTTTCTGATGTTCTGGGGGCTGCAGGCAGTGCAGCAGCTTCCTAGCAACATAAAAAAGTAAGTTTCATAGCTCATTAAATCCATTACTCTCGAAGAACTTACCATCTTTTTCAAAAAAATCTCTTAGATGGAGCTCTATGCTCTTCAGCTGGAGTGCAAGGCCCTATTGGGGTTGGTTTTATGGTTGTGTTTTGTGGGCTGAAAAATGATAAAAGAAAATATTAGAGACATGTTGGTTTTATTTATGAAAAAGAAAAAAACTATGTATCCAAATTTGTCTTTTAAAATTTTCCAGCTCACAAAAAGTAATCATAAAGCATATAAGTAAAGAAAGTCTCACAGACATGTTGGCTCAATTTTTTTGGGTTAGAACTTTATTAAACATTTTTACAATAATCACTTTTATTAAACAATGCATTGGATAAATGACTGAAATATACATTTGATTAAAAATATTGGTGATTTTTGGACAAAGCTGATAGATCTGCTTTCTATATATTGACCTGATCACCCCTTGATAAAGCCAACAGGCCCACGTTTTTATATTTTGGTTTTGTGACTGTTTGACGAAGTGAGTAAGTCTGCCTGAGTGCAGCAAGGACCTGTGAGACCAACCGCACATGCCAGAAAGCATGTGTTGCAGGGGATATGGTGCTTGCAGGAGGTTAAGCACAGGGCCTGGTTGTAGGCCAGGCCCCGTGGCCAACCCCAAGCTGCGCTGAACAAAAAGATGCAATCTAGTCAAGAGTTGCTCCGATATACCTTCCCACTGTTATAGCCTTTCCACCAGTATTGCCTGGTCAACAATACCGTATGTTCAACACAGGATGAAAATTGTCTTCGTGTCTTCAGTTTTAGAAAGACGGATCCCCTCCTACATGTCTTCAAGTGCTGATTCAGTGCTCCTAGTGGGTCTAATTCTGGATCGATGGTTGTTGATACGTGGATGACATCTGCATGACTCAGAAAAGAGGAGACACTGCAGCCCTCATCTTTCTGGACCTCTCTGTAGCATTTGACACAGTATCCCACCCCATCCTCACCCAACGGGTACAAGACATCGAAATCCAAGAGCATGGAATCCAATGGATCTGCTCCTTCCTGACTGGAAGGACCCAGTCAATCAGCCTGGCACCACACACTTCAGATGCCCACAGCCTCATCTGCAGAGCTTCGCAAGAATCCACTCTGAGCCCAACTTTCTTCAACGCATACTTTCCCTACCAGCATCATCCACTGTCACAACATCAATGACTTCTGATTTGCTGATGACACGTAACTCATTCTCTCCCTCATGGACAAGATGCCCAGTAACAGGATCAAGTTCAATGCCTGCCTGGCTGAATTCTCTCACTGGATGAATCCCAACTGTTTAAAACTGAACTACAACCAGACCAAGAGCATGATCTTTGGGAACAGCAGATCACTCTGGGAGTCAACCTCGTTTTTTGGGGTTTTATAGAGCACAAACTAGACCCGAAGGTATCAGAAAGCTTTACATGAGCACCAGTTGCGTTACAGACAGACCCATTAATTTTTTTTGGCTAGGCACGGGGAGATCAAGTGATTTGCCCAGAATCACAGGATGTTGAGTGTCCCTGCCGAGACTCAAACCTGGCCCCCCAGCTCCAAGGTCGATTGTTCTAGCTGTTAGGCCACATCCTCTTCCTTGCATTCCACAAGAATCTGAAAACCTGGCTTTTTGAATAGTGCCACTAGGCTCTAGGTATGGCTAGACTCACACCTGCCCAGCCCCAGGATACCACCCCGGGTGACAGTGCAATCTAGTGACCAACAGAGCTGGGACCAACATCCATCCCCACCACTCACACCAACAACCACAGGCTCATCTTCGACAGCAAACTCAACATGACTGCCTAAGTCAATCCTGTCACCGGATCATGATTCCATGCCCTGAAGATACTGAGAAATATTTTTTGTTGCCTTCTAATGAGCACCGGGAAAACTAACAGGCCCTCTCTGGTCACACGTAAGCTAGACTACTGGAACACCCTCCATGACGGGCTGAACAAAAAACTCACCAAAAGGCTGGAGACCATTTAGACCTCATCAGGCAGAAATCACTCTCAACCTCCCACGCCACACTAACATTACATCACACCTCAAGAAGCTCCACTGCCTCAACATTCACAAACAAGCAGAATTCAAACTCCTCACCCACACTTTCAAGACACTACATAACGATGGCCCAGGACACCAGAACAATCTGTTTTCATAAATCTTTCAGACAGTACAGCTCGTCCTGACTCCTACTTGCACAAATCCTACGCATTCAAAGTACCAGATCAGGTGGTTGAGCCTTCTCCTACATCAGTCCTGAAACATGGATTGACCTGCCACTACACAAGAGCCTCCTCCTCACTTCTTGCATTCCACAAGAAGCTGAAGACCTGGTGTTAGACCTGGCATCATTGGTGTGGGTTTCCCCTGTATTTTTCAGCCTTGACCTCCTATGTTTTTACTGTGTGTTGGATTCCGTTTTGCTGGTCTAGATGCTTTGGGCACTTTGCCATTACTGTTCAGTGCCAAAGTGCAAGTGCTCCCTTTGTAAATTATTGTTGTGGATTGGTGTTTCCATGATTTGCATATTTGATTTACTAGTCAGTCCCTAGTACAGTGCACTGTGTGTGCCCAGGGCCTGTAAATCAAATGCTGCTAGTGGGCCTGCAGCACTGATTGTGCCACCCATATAAGCAGCCTGTAAAAGTGACTTAGATCTGCTACTGCAGCATCTGTGGGCAGTCTAGTGCTGCCATGTCGACTTGGCAACTGCAACCACTTGCTAGGCCCTAACCTTCCCTTTTCTTACATGTTAGTTACCCCGAAGGTGGGCCCAAGGCACCCCTGTGGGCAGGGTGCAGTATATGTGAAAGGTACGACATGCCCTGTTGTGTGTGGCATGTCCTGATAGTGAAATACTGCCAATTTCGTTTTTCACTATTGCAAGTCTACCTGTTCCCATAGGATTGAATGGGGAGTTTGCTTATGACATCTTATAAGCCTAACTACCCCTGGGAACAAGGGAGGAATATAAAGTTTAGTATGCCTGAACTCAGAATGTTAAAATGTATCTTTTAGTGAGGGTGATTTTTACATTCTGTGTTTGAAAATACCACTTTTAGGAAGTAGGTATTTTCTTGCTTAGCCTTCCAGTGTGCCTCTGCTGGGATGTGGATTGACTGTTTGGGTTTGGAGTGTCAGGGGCTGGGGCTGGGGAGGTGCAGTGGCTCCAGAGAGTCTGATGAGTCAGGGCTGGGCTGAATAGACCTGGGTTGCCTTTAGAGTAGGGGGAGGAGATTTCTTTTCACCTGAATGGGCCTCATCTGCCTTCCACAATGCTGTCTCCACCTCCTGCCAGGAAGCTGCACCAGAGAGGACAGAACTGGTTTTGACTGAGCACAGGGCTTCTCTGCCACCAGAGAACAAAGGATTTTGTGGTATAAATATTGGGGCCCAGACCCCAGAACTTTAGATCACTTCTGGGATTCAAGAGGAACCTTTGCCAAGGAGAAGAGCCGGAGAAGCTGAGGAGGAATACTACCCCTGTGCTGTTTTGCTGTCTGGGGTTGGCCTGCAGTGGCTACTTGCTGCCAAGGAAAGGAGAAGGACTTTGCTGTTTGCTGTGTCCCCTGCTTGAGGAAGATCTCCAAGGGCTTGAAATAGAACTTGCCTCCTGTTCTGAAGTCTCAGGTTCACTTCATCTCTTCTGTCTTTCTGCATCTGGAACTGCTGTTTCAGCTGCCACAGAGGGAAATTGCAAAACCGGCGAGCGACGCCGTAACCTGCACCTGAAGCCATGGGCACTGCTCATGAAGAGCACGACGCACCGACCCGACTTGCACCGTTGGCCCGACGCCTGCTGACGCCATGCCACATCGTCTCAGAAGCCGTCCCCGAGGCCGCTGCCTGCACCGGAGCTGAGGACATCATTCATGACATGCACGACACACCGTCCCGACTCGCACCACAGCCCCGACTTCACCTACGCCGGTGCTTCATCAACGCGGAGCAGATACTCGACGTGGGTGACTCTCGAATCCATCAACGCCGTACCGTCGTAAGGAACCGCCGCCTCGCCGCCACTGTGACGTCACCTCCCGGACACAGTAAGGAAACGACGTCTCATCTCCCCTGCATCGCAGTAAGGAACCAAGGCTTCACCTCCCCTGGGGTCGTAAGGAACTGACGCCGCCTGGGGCCAACAAAGCATCACCGCCCGACGCCGTGCACCATCTTTGCTTTCATCGTTTCCAAGGTACTGTTCTTTGGGGATCTGCTTTACTCCGTGCCTGACGCCATGCACTTCGCGGTCGGCGCAGTACTTTGGGATTTTTCATCTGTTACGACTTTGTAATAACTCCAGGTGGAGTTATATGTTGCTACAAACTTTATTTGAGTGAATAACCTATTTTTAAAGATATCTTGATAACTGCATTGTGGATTTTTGTCATTTTGGTCTTGTTTGGTTTAGATAAAGATTACTTATTTTTCTAAACTGGTGTGATGTCCATTTGTAGTGTTTTCACTGTATTACTGTATGTGTTCACAAATGCTTTACACACTGCCTCTGAGATAAGCCTGTCTGCTCATGCCAAGCTACCAAGGGGGTGAGTAGGGGTTATTTTAGAAGTGTATCCCCCTCACCCTGACTAGAAGCAAGGGTCCCTATTTGGACAAAGGTACCTACCTCTGCCAACTTGAGACCCCCATTTCTAACACCTGGCTTTTCGAATAGTGCCACTAGGGTCTAGGTATGGCTAGACTCACACATGCCCAGCCCCAGGATACCCTCCCAGGTGATAGTGCACTCTACAAATCTACATAACATAATATAGCATAATATTTTTATCAAAATACTATCGGTTTTGTCTTATCATCTCTATTTTCATGATTTTGCTAGGGCTAGGCAATAAAAGGTTGGAGACTGGAAAGTAGTTTGACATCATACTACTGTCAGCAGCCACTTTTAGTTTGAGGGAGGTGAGGATGTCATGTTTAAGAGGGCATGCATCCCAGAGTTTAGGGATGCCTTTTCACATTATTTGTGCCTGTTGGCAGGAGAGGGGGTTGGGTTGATTGAAGCATGCAGCTCAAAAGGGAATCATGGATGAATTAGATTCTTAAGTCTTAGCAGTTGGGCTCATCAGTTCGATGTTCTTCAATTTTTTGAATAGAGAGTAATTAGATTGTGGATTTGTGGAGACATCAGTGGAAGAGAGATAGTTCAGGATTCCTGGTGATTGGCTCACATTTTTTTCCAATTTTGTATGCAAAATTATCAGTTAGACTTAAGGCAATATAGTGTTCAATTGTTCATGGTAAATATTAAAGTTATCCATAATTTTATTAGGTGCTTTATTGATGAAATAGGTAAAGAAAGCCTCTTTGTAAGAGGTTTTATCAACTTCAGATATAGGGTTTGTGCAGATGTTATAGCAGGTTACAATTGAAGTATTTCAGTTTAGATCGTTCTCTGCCAAACCACTTATTTGATAATTTGATACCTTGCTTGTACTTTGCAGTAGGATGGGTGTCTAATGCTTGCGTCATGTTGAGATGTTGTTGTTTTTGCATGGATTCAGGATCTGTCGTATCAAACAGATTGCTCTTCACAGCACTCTAAGTCATTAATAGTTTGGTGATGATGTTCCTGAAGCATTATAGAAATATGGCAAAGGTAGGGTTGTTGTGGGCTCGAAAGCTTATTAACTAGATTAGTTAATCTGATGGACTGGAAGTAATTATTCTACCACATCTGCACTTGTGGTAGAATTATTGCACCAATACATGTGATGTTTTAAGGTAATGGGTGAACATGTGGTCTAATGTGTGCCAGACAGTGTTGGTAGGACAATTACGTTCTGTGGAAAGCCTAGATCCTGCAGATTAATGATGCGATTCGTATAAGGTTTTGAGTCTGGCTGATGAACCCACACTTGTAGTCTCCCAGAATCATGATTTTGTGTGACCAAACCATAGAAGCAGGTTTTGTAGGTGGATGAATATTTTAAAAAATGCCTCCCTGAACTTAGGGCTATGCTATGGAGAGCAGTAGATAACAGATGTAAAGAGAAATGTTATTTGTGCAGCTAAGAGCAGTTAAGTACTTGTATAAGATATATCAATGATTTTTATGCAGGTTATGTGGTTTAGGTAACAGGTATACCACACACCCTGGTGTATTCCCACTCTTCTTTAGGATAAATAATTTCTCAATTATTTTTTCAATGAAGCCAACCAAGTGAAATTTGGAGCAACAGAGGAGCTCACAGGTGTGCAGTATGTACTTAAAGGCTGAGTACGTTTTTGCAAGGACTACTTTCATGATAGGCCATAGAGGATTGATGGAGTTGGTATTGTTGAATGCACTAGGTAACAACAGGTGATGTTCCAAGGCTAATCGTAATCCAGCGTCTGTGGTCTCATATAGGGCAGTGGTATCACATGTGAGGTAAAGTACCGAGCGTGGATTTCCTGCGTTGCAGTTTTCACAGAATGTGGGGGTTGAACGTCTCACTAAATGGTGCTGACATGTAGCCATGAGAGGGCATTATTAGGATCTTCTGTGGCCTTCTGTTGATCATTTTAAAATGATGGAATACCTCCTCAAGTGCTAATGGGTTCCTGTTAATAGCTTATTTATTATTTATTTGCTGTCTTTGTTTTGTGAACAAGACATAACTGAGTATCTGAGAGCTTTATATAGGGAACCCTTTTACCAAATACAAGCAGATTGAAAAAGAACACTTTCATATGCTTAATTGCATAAAAATCCTTTAAAGTCTAATTGTAGCATGGATAATGATTTTTCCATTGTTATACATGTTAATGTTGAGGTTGCTATGAGTGTCATGGGAGATGGTAGAAACCTGTTAGTACCCAATTGGATTTCCAATACCCTGCTTATTGAGAGCAAATCACTAGGCATGTACAGGGCTAGAGAATTGATTAAGGGGCCCATGGCTGTTCATGGTGCTTTTCTCATTCCCATGATGCTTCTGATGAGGAGTTGGTTAATGGACACATAGAAGCATTGGAGCACCGGACTCGCTTAATTGATGCGGAACTAACTTGAATTAAAATGATGAGATTGGCTTTAACAGCTCTAGTCTTGAGTTCTAATAGGCAGTGGTTGTCTTTCTGGGCCCTTTAGCAAATAAAAAGGGGGCAGTGCTTGTGTTCTTCATTTAATGACTTGCAATCAAGCTTGGTGCATCATTTTCCTGGTGCTTGTTCTTGTTATGGAATATTGTGTATTGGCATGTATGCATCATTGGAGATAGGTTTGGAAATGTTCACTATAATATTGTATTATGAGCAGTAATAAGTTTTGAACGGGTAAACAATCAGCTAAGACACAATCCCATGAAAAGACTTGCAAGAATTCAGGTAATGCAATATCTGACACCACTTGATGACATGGTCCTGTACGCTTGAGAGGTGCCTGGTTTTCAACATACTGGCAATAGTGGTAGTGTGGTGAAGAGGAGGGCAGGGAGTGGAGAAGCCAGGCCCTTAATGCTCCTGATGAAGACTTTAGGAATGTGGATTAAAATGTGGTGCCTCACATCTGGAGGGTTCCTCTGCTCTTTTTTAGTTATGAGGCTGATGTAGGCTGATCATCACCTGTTTAGCATTTGGGCTTGTATCTGGCTTAAAGCAGAGAAATTGCAGTTTACACCTATCCCTGGTCAGGTTCAGTGTAATGTTGATTAAATGTCAGAATATCATTAGCAAAACTATTGTGTGACAGAAATCTTGTTTTCAAAATATTGCTTACTAAAATATTGCCCCACTGGGTGTAACATTTCCATTAATAACTCCAATGGGACAATATTTTTGTAAACCATATGTAGAATATGTTTCTGTCAGATGATATTTTGGTTATGATATACTAGTATTATACCGTGGTGTCAGTGTGGATTTGAAGTGCCCCTTACACCAGACTAAAATCATGAATCAGGGTGGCTGCCTAAACTGCCAAGATCATTTAAAACCAGATCTTTGATCAGATGCCCACCTGGATGTGGCCGGAATTATACCTTCTCTGCTAAACTCAGTACTCAAGAATGTCAATCATTTAAAGCTGATTAAGGTAGGTCACTCCGTTTGGGCTGGTTAGCTGTTGTGGCTCTGAAGAGGACTTGACACAGTGGTATTGAAATCAAGTCAGTCATCAGAGGGACTGATCAGTAATGACTTATAGCCTGTTTTAGAGTTTGTCGACAAGTTACTCTGCCACAAATGGAGTGATATTCCATTTGCCTTATTACAAGTGCATTAGGACATAATACACTTGTTGTAAGAGGGTGGATGGGGTATCTTTTACATTTGTGATGGAGTAGCCCATCTCACAAAGTCCAAATCAGGCCCTTAGTTGCCTCTAGAAGGTCCTACCCCTCGTACATCACATGCAAAGCACTACTCATCAATTCTTTCTTAGCACATACACTATCTAACAGTTGAGTTTCAAAAAGCAGACAAAATGCCTACAGAGAAATACCATTCTGAAACATATAGGCCCAGATGTACCAATGCTTTCCACCGGGTTTGCATTACTTTTGTAATGCAAAGCCAACTCAAAGTGTTATCCTGGGCTTTATTATCCAGCACAAATCAGGATTTGGGTTTAATAATTGTTTAAAGTTGCTCTGTGCACTGCTTTGCATTACTTTGCATCAATTGGCTGTTCCATGGATGGTACATGGGCATTCCCAAGTAACCACCCATTGGTTTTTACTCAAATTCCTATCTACAAACATTCAAAGATGGATTTGCGCCAAGGCAGGTGTAACAAGGAAAAATGTTTTCATTTCTCCTTGTTTTTTCTAAATAACATTTGTGCTGCATTGTACAGCACACATACAAAGCGGGAAACGTTTTAAAGGATAGTTTTTGTACTGGAAGTTTAGGTCGTTGCTGTTTGATTGGAGAGAACCATGACATGCAAGGAGGCAAACAAATATGAAGGTGGAAGGAAGAGGATTTCTATATTTATTGTTTGTCAAGGCATTGCTGTCAGTCCCTGAAACTACAAAGTAGAAAAGTTGGATAGCTGTTGAGATCGATAAATACAATAGCAATGTACACCCTGATGTATGCACGCATAGCAGTGGCAGTACCAATAAATGCAATATTGATGTATGCTGTAAATATGATATCAATGACCATGATGTTACATGCCCGCAGTTACGAACTCCTATCATTGCTGTTACATTCATGTGAGATGACCTCCCCATCAACTCCGAGTCAAAGATACGTGGTCAGACATGCCCAGCCACACAAACCCAAACCTACTGATTGACAGGTCACAGGTGGGGTTACACTCAGTCCAAAGACAAACGCGCACCGAGGGAAAACCCTGATCAATCCCACAGATAGATAGTCACACCACAAACAGGAGATAGGAAATTCGCCTCAATAAAACACGTTTGGCCAAAGGAGCATTTCCAAAAGACCACAAAGTCAGATACCACATGTAGTTAGGAACTCTCAGCCAATCAGGACACGACATGTACACCACACGGGGTGATCACGTAATAACCACACCCGACATTTGGACACGCACACACTGGCTCACACTAGCACACCCCGAGGTCAAGAGCCATCTGTGTACCCCTTATCGGATGGTTGTGCTTGTTATTTACGACTATGATGCTTTTCATAGACTATCAAAGTATTTTATTGTCCCCACAAAATGTATATATGTGCTTCAAAAACGTCTGTACTCCGTGACTGTCTTCAGATGCGCCTCTGTCGATACTCTCCTGGCTGCTGCATTTAATTAAACCAACTTGTTCCTGTTTTGCCTAACGCCTCTTGTATTTTCATTTATAGAAGGTAAATTTATATTTGAGTAAATTAGCCACCAAGGACAAATCAGTGCTGTAAGTGTGACCCTGCACTGTATAGAGGAGATCAGAAAGCTTTGTTATGATGTTTGGTTACACAGTAAGGAGTAACTTGCAATGAAGCTTCTGGAACAGAAGGAGGCGCGTCCACCAAAGCCTCACCAGCACCCATGGAGGAGATGATAGAAAACACATTCAAGCCTGAAGCAATTTCAACATGCAACACCTATAGATTAGTGCACCTTCCCCCCCCCCCTAAAAAAGGAGTGTGTACCATGTTCTCAATAGCTACATTTGCCTTATATTCCAAAAATAAAGACATTTAGAACACGTTCCTACACTATTACCGATTCCAGTCATGCCATTCATGTAACTGGGATATTTGCACGTTGGGACAAGTAGTTCAGTATTTCATGTGAAAAAGCAGCTCATTTTGTGTGTGCATTGCACATGAATAAGAATAACAAGCATCACTATATAAACATAATTTACTGAATACTTAATATTGAACAGAGTCTATAACCAATAAACATTTATTAATATCACACACTACCACTCAGTGTCATCTAAATAATTTTAGGGGCCCGAGCAAGACATATTTGGGGACCAATGTATGGAACTAATTAGAATCTTATTACGCATTTTTTGCTAACTCAAGCCAACATGAATCCATACAATAGTAAGTTAAATGTTAAACTGTGCCAGGGTCACATAAAAACAGTTGAAATATGTCTGGCGTGGGACCCTATAAATCCTTAAAGTAACACAGGGTAGAGAGGCAGAGTCAGAGTTAGAGGCAGGCAGAGTGTGAAAGAAGTTTAGATATAGGGCAGACAGTGGTGATTTAGGAGAATATTCACTTTTCCAGGGTGTGTGCTTGACAGGTGGGTGCCCTGGGCAGTTGCCCACTTTGCCTATGCCTTAAAAAGTCTCTTCTCCCTCTTTACCCCAAAAATGTGAGCAATGGCTTTTATTACAAGAGGAGATACGAAGGTGGTTTGCTGATCCTAGCACAAGAGCACCTACAACCAGTTCACTCTAGATTACAAATGCACCCCTAGCACAAAGGGTCCTAAATAGACAGAGAGCAAGATCACCACAACTACAAACAGGGCCTGTAAGGTCACAGACACTATTGGCACCACCCAAGACTTTTGAGAAGGTGGAGTGCCACCATTAGATCAAGCTCCACACGCCCATGGGGGGCTATGGGTGCATACCATCAACTGAAGAATTTTAAAAATAGTAGGATTCTGTGATGATAGATTAGTAGATAAAAGGCTATGTTAGTATTAAGAAAGGAGTGTTGGGGCCTAGAAAGTACACTAAGCCAGGGATTAAGAGCAATCATTGAAGGACAAGTATCAAAGGCCATATACATGAAGGCAAAGGCTGAGGCAGTAACGCCACTATGTGCATCTCACCGTGATGACTGTTGAACACAGAGACACAAACACTGATAACTGTGTGGCAGGCAGCAAAGTTTTGATAGGTTAGTGGACAACCTTACCAGTGCCACATGTGTATGTTACAGTGCACTGTGAACCTGCAGGTGCAGATCAGTCACTTGAATGGGGATGTATCATGGGTTTGGAGCAAGTAATGTCTGCCTTAGACGAGTTACAGAGGGTTCATGAAAGTGCTGAAGACCAGACACAGACTACTGAAAGTGAGGAGGTCTCAAATCTCAGCAGAGTCTATGTGCCTGAAATGGCTAGTAGACTGCACACTAAAAGCTGCAGCACGGATAGGGAAGGAGCCGGTGCAGGATCAGGTGCAAAGAGGGCTAGGAGTAGGTGAGGACTAGGGAGATGACGAAAGATTTTAGGGAGTGGCATGGATGATGCAAATAATGTTACATAATTTTTGTAGTAGGTTTAATTTATTTTTGTATTTGTCATTGTTATGTGATTTTCAGGTCTGGCTGCCTACTGGGTTGATGACATACATGCTTTGGATATACAAAAATATTGAGGTACACAATGAGGCTGTCTTTATATTCCCTTCCCCTTCATGCTTGATTGCTATCCTGGGCTGTATAGGCCTGACAAGGAAAGGGCCGTCATCCTCAGAGTCATCGTTATCTGGATCAATGGGTATTCTGCTTTGTTGAAATGGTATGCAGGATAGCACAGCAAACAATAATTTTACAGGAGGACTCAGTTCATACTGCAGAGCGCCACCAATGTGGTAAAGGCAACGGAATCTTCTCTTAAGTAATCCAAACATATGTTAAACTACAGATCTGGCCTTTTTGTGAGCAATGGTGTATGTACAGTCCCCTAGTAAATAGGGATGATACAGTTATGGTGTTAGAAGCAATGGCCTAATGCTACATGCAATGTCTCCTAGTGGAGAAATCATCATGCATCAGACATCTAAGGTATATTTGAGCAATGGATGGTCATGATATACAAATCGGTAACTTACCTAATAGAGACCTGTTAGACCTGACAGCCCCTGTTTTTGCTGGGCTTAGGACTCTGAGCACTTTACTACCGCTAACCAGTGCTAAAGTGCATGTACTGTCTCCCTAAAACATGGTAATATTGGTGCATCCCCAATTGGCATGTTTAATTTAGTTATAAGTCCCTAGTAAAGTGCAATACATGTGTCTAAGGCCTGCAAACTAAATGGTACTAGTGGGCCTGCAGCACTTAGTGTGCCACCCACGTAAGTAGCCTCTATAATCATGGCTCAGGCCTGCCATTACAGAGCCTGTGTGTGCAGTTCACAATGCCATTTAAAAGTGGCAAGGTAAACCTCTTCAATGATGTGTATCAAGTAAAAATGTACCTGAATGCCTGTGTGCACTGCTGTGTGTGCTTAACATTCAATTTCTCAACATAAATATAAAGTACAGCTTACACAAAATTCTTCAAAATCAATTTCCAAGAGTGCTCACAATAAGAGGGAATTATGGAATATTCCAATAAGTGAATGGCACCACCCGGGTGCAAGTTTACAGTTTATTCTTTAAAAATTCATATCTCAAGTTCTACTTATTGGATTTTTTTTGTTTCCATCTTGTTTTATTTATTAAATTAAATTCTATTTTACTAACCTGGTGTGAAATCTTTTTGTGTGGTGTTTTCACTGTTTTACTGTTTGGAGTGTTGCACAAACACTTTGCACATTGCCTCTAAGTTAAGTCTGACTTCTCTGTACCAAGCTACCAGAGGGTGAGCACAGGTTAATTTAGGGTTTGCTTGCTTCTTATCCTGACTAGGATTGTGGTTGATGCTTGACTAGGGCTCCTACCCTAGTCAACTAACATCCCAATTTCGAACATTGGTGGCAGCGGTGGGTTAGAACTTGTTTGTGTGCAGTGCCATACAGTGATTTGTTGTACACTACTATTCCACATCAACGACCAATTTGAATTTTAAATTCTCCCTAATTGGAATTTTTTTATTTTCCCTCAAAATCATATCTCTGGCTGCTAGATCTACAACTGCACCTTCAAGGATGGAATTTGAGCTGGCCAGCATAGAGGAGGTTGGGCTTTCTGCCAAGAGGCAATGAATGTTTGGGGGCAGGGCAGCAAAGTTGGTGATTATGTTGGGTTGTACAATTTAATCATGAGAGCATATGCTCAATAACTGTTTTACAGAGTTACATCAGCACCTAGTTGACAGTAAGCTGACTGACCCCAGGAAGCTTGCTGAGGAGGCGGACCTCTGGTCTAGCAGCAGAGTGTCCAAAAAGGTATCTGGGGTACTCCCACAAAGATGGTCAGGGTTCTAACCAGAAGAAAGAGGAGGGAGAAAACTTAAAAATGAGTTCTCTAAAGGTCCCCAAAACAATTTTCAAGGGAGTAGTGGTAACCAGTCCCAGTCTGATATTTATTTAATTTAAACAGCACTTGTAATGCGCACAGCTACTCCAAGGATTGTTCCGGCGCGTGCCCTGAGGAGTGATTAGAAGAATCACGGAAGACTATTTAAAAAGTAGAGTCTTCAATCTCCTTTTGAAAACCTTCCGGTCACTCAGATCACACAGCTCCACTGGGAGTTGGATGCAGGCTACAGCCCCCATCTGTGACAGAGAGCTGCCACCGGTCCTCTATTTGCGAAACCTGGGGACGCAAGCCATTAACTTGGTAGAAGAACGTAGTTGCCTAGTCAGAGCGTAGAGGATAAATCTTGCTCTCAGATAGGCTGGACCATCACCATAGAGGGCGGAGTGAACAATTACCCGGGATTTAAACTTCACCCTCTCTTTCACCGGCAACCAGTGGAGGTCACCAAGGTGCTGTCTAACACTCACCTTTTAGGGAGGTTAAGTAATAATCTGGCTGCTGCATTCTGAATCATCTGAAGTTTATTTAAGAGGTAACCAGGCAGACTGGCATATAGCGCATTGGCGTAATCGAGGCATGATGTAATGAAGGCTTGGGTGACAGTTTTTCTTGCATTAGTAGGGAGCAGTGGTAAGAATTTTTTCAGTACCTTCAGGATACCAAAACATGTTCCAGATAATGTTTTTTTCTGAGGGCCGAAGCACAATTTTTCATCAAACCAGATCCCTAAGTTCTTAGTTGGGCCCCCTTGGGGTGAAGGCAGGGGGTACTTTTCTGCCCAAAAGAAGTGCCAATACTGTGTGGGGAAATTTCCGAAAAGGAGGATCTCTGTTTTGTCCTCATTGCATTTCAATTGGGCTAGCCCTAGCCAATGAAAAATTGCGGTCAGTCAGGTTTTGGCATGGACACAGCTAGTCTCACTTTTATTCTAGGAGAAAAGGAGCTGAGTATCATCAGCGTATAAGATGACTTTGGCTCCGAGTTCATCCCCTAGCTGAATGAGGAGAGACACATAGATGTTAAACAACAGGGGGCTCAATACAGAGCCCTGAGGAACCCCCGTGGCCAGCTCCTGGGGGGCAGCCGCAAAGGGAGGGATCCAGATTTGCTGGGTTCTATCCTCCAGATAAAATTTAAGCCAATTCCGGCTGACCCTTCCACACCAATTTCCTGAAGGCGGGCCAGGAGCAGGGCATGCGGGACTGTATCGAACGCAGTCGATAGGTCTAAAAGGATCAAGTCTGCCCTGCCCCCTGAATCTAAGGTTCCACGTATTGCCTCAGATATTTAAACCAGCACTGATTTCGTGCTGTATGAAGATCTGAAGCCTTATTGAGCTGGATGAAGGAGTTCATGTCGTTCCACAAAACCAGATAATTGATTGTTGACCTGCTTTTCCAGGACCTTGGCCACTGCTGGAAGAAGGGAGATGGGGCGATAGTTAGAAGGTAGAGCAGGGTCCAGTAAGGGTTTCTTAAGCAGGAGAATAATCATGGGCTCTTTCCAGGCAGAAGGTAGCCTGGCTGAGGATAGCGATAAATTAAGCAATATATTAACCACAGAGTTAATAGCCTCCGCTGTGCTTGCCAGTAGTTTTGTCGGGCAGGGATCAATTGGCGAGCCACAAAAGAACAAAGAGGGTCAGTGACTTGACTAGATAAGTTTGGAGAAGGGGGCAGGGAAATTGAACATGGCAAACAAAGACAGAAACTTCTCCAAGACACTTGATATATTTTATGCAATATATCTATAATATACAGAGAGCCATGAATCAGACCAGTAGTTTTTTAAATTTATTCGTCTCGAGTACAAAAATATATTCATAATTTATTCATCCAAGGTACAAAAGAATATTTTTATATAAGTCATTTTTTTATAAAAAACGAGAGAAATAATGCACACAAAAATATAGTTTTATGCATTCAATTAGTGAGCACCCGCATGTAAAGGCAAACAAGACACTTGTTAAATCTAATGTAGTACAAGCAAACAAAAGCACACATAATATATCACAGTACAATAATAACAAAACCAACATTTATCAAAAAACTATACACAACACTATACAGAACAATAATCCTATGACAGACAAAAAAGAAATCACAATGAATAAAAATTATTGCTCGTTATACAGATATTTTAGTGTAATGAGTACTGTATCTAATGGATAGAAATGCGCCGACGAGCGTTTCGAAAGTTAACAGTTGATAAAATCAACTTTCATCAGGGCGCTGTCTGTGTGAATAAATTTAGTGGCAGGGGGCCATCCATTCAAAGTATAGTCACATGGAGCTGTGAACTAGGCAGGGGGCTCACAAACTTCATAAACACTGGTCTGAAAACATATGAAGCTGGTGTGTATTACACGGCATTCCAACCTCAACAATAAAATATGCCAGATGATTGGGTCACAATGGCATATCCTCAATTCTGGAGAACAATCGGCTCACCTCCCTAGACCCGTCTTTGCTTTCAGACGGAACAGGAATCTCAGAAACTCTCTTGTGAGAGCTACCTATAAAGAAGAAAGAGAGTTCATTCAGAAATCGATTTCAGGATCTAACCCTGTTAAGGGCAACCACAAATGCGGCAATTGCCATGCTTGCAATTTTGCTGTTACAACGACCACCTTAGACTGGGGACATAGACAATTTACCTTTACTGAGATGACTAATTGCAGGACTGCCAACGTTATATATCTCATTCTATGCCTGTGCAGTCTAGGCTACGTGGGCGAAACCAGCCGTGAGTTTAGAGTAAGAATTAGTGATCACAAATCCGCCATTAAAAACAACCGTGTTGGAGCTCCTTTGGTCGAACATTGGTCCCAGAAACGTCATTCTTAGAAAGATCTGGAATGGTTGATCCTGGAAAGGATGCCCCAAAGACAGTAACATAGATGGCTTGAGGAAAAGAAGAGAAGTCTTCAGGATATATACCCTTCAGACAGCCAACTGTGGCTTGAATGAACTCCTCCCTTGGGAAAACGCAGTACTCAAGTGTAGAGGTCTCCGTGTACTTTTCACCTTACCTTCACTCCATCTGGTTTGGCATATCCATTCCTATTTCCTTCTTGCTTTTGTGTCCGATCCTGTATATATATATATACATATATCTTTCTTTTTGCATATTCTGTCTTTGCCTGGTGCTTTTATCCATGTACTGTATTTTATTATATTTTTTCAATTTTTTTCCTTGACATTTTAGCCCTGGTGGTTTAGATTATTTTTTACATTTTTATTTTTAGTGGTGTTCTCTTTCGTGCTCCTTTTTATTGAGTTCTGGGCACTTTAGGCTGGGTTATCTACCTTTTATATGCATAGCAGTGAGCCCCTTTATTCGTTTACACCCGGCAGGGTTTAGTCAGTAATTTCAGAGTTAGATCCTTTTTCGGTTGTCACCTTGGCATCCGTTACTTAACCACTTTTTCTCACCTCTTGTTTCATTAATATACCATCTCTATATGGCGGCCATGTTGGTATTGACTTCCCTAGGATGGCGCCCCTATAACGCTGCTTATCCTGCGTCTGTTTTTGTGACTTTATGCGCATACCAATATGGCGGCTGGCTTTCGGCATTTATTCTCAGTTTATTGATCTAGTCCGGAAACCCAGCACCGCTTTGTATCAGCTGGAATCCATTCTCAGCGTTTCGGCGCGCTGCCATCATGTATTTATATCTGCCGTCTGTAGTACCATCACACAGGGCCCTGTCAGGCCAGGAGGAGGTGTCGTTCCCCATCAGGATTGGAGCCTTACGGTAATTCTTGCCCCAGCTAGTTGGTTAATGTTTAAAAATCCAGTTAACAGGCTATCTTACACTTGTGTTGTTTATTGCAGACTGTTCAAGCCTCAGTCTTTCATTCTATTTTTCGGGCCATCACTTGGCTGGTCTTACGCTTCGGCTCCCTGAGCCATGTTACTCTCTTGCATCCCGCTGAGTGACTAGGTAGGTTAGATCGGTTAGGTCTGACTATTTTGGACTTTGCTCTAGACCATATCCCCCCGTCAATTAAGCTTATCAATTTAATATTTTCTCTATTCAGAATTTTTACAGTGGGACCAATACACATCCCCATTATCTCCATCTCCTCTTCTTGTGAACCAGATATAAGATGTAGGTGCCACACCAATTTAGTGTTTCCGTGGCACAGTGCTTTTTCCATTCTACATCCTCTGAAACCCCTATCCACAGTAGGTCAATTTCTTGCTTTACCAGACCCTGTTACCTTGGCTATCCTACCTGTGGGCTATCACTGAACCATACTATTTCGCGGGTGTATCTTTGTCCTGCACTGCGGTTTTTCTTTAATGGTGACAGCTTGCCTTACACTTTAATGCACGGTCACGCTCTTTCACTTTTTGGCTCCGTTTCGCCTGTTTAGTTGTAGTAAGTACCTCTAATTATGCCTTTTGTTTTCAGACCAGTGTTTATGAAGTTTGTGAGCCCCCTGCCTAGTTCACAGCTCCTTGTGAGTATACTTTGAATGGATGTCCCCCTGCCACTGAATTTATTCACACAGACAGCGCCCTGATGAAGGTTGATTTTATCAATTGTTAACTTCCGAAACGCGTGTAGGCGCATTTCTGTCCATTAGACACAGTACTCATTATACTAAAAATATCTGTATAACAAGCAATAATTTTTATTCATTGTGATTTCTTTTTTGTCTGTCATATGATTATTGTTCTGTATAGTGTTGTGTATAGTTTTTTGATAAATGTTGGTTTTGTTATTATTGTACTGTGATATATTATGTGTGCTTTTGTGTGCTTGTACTGCATTAGATTTAAGAATTGTCTTGTTTGCCTATACATGTGGGTGCTCACTAATTGAATGCATACAACTACATTTTTGTGTGTATTATTTCTCTCGTTTTTTATAAAACAAGTACTCATATAAAAATATTCTTTTGTACCTTGGATGAATAAATTAAGAATATATTTTTGTACTGGAGATGAATACATTTAAAAAACTACTGGTCGGATTCATGGCTCTCTGTATATTATAGACATATTGCATAAAATAGGTCAAGTGTCTTGGAGAAGTTTCTGTCTTTGTTTGCCATGTTCAATTGGCGAGCCAGACTTAAGAGTTTTTAAAGCTGCCAGGGAGTCACTTAAGAATATTGCTTCAAATGCCTCTAGTTTAACCCATGGGGTAAGGATCCTCGCAGATGAAGAATCCACCACCAGCATCTGGCTATCACAAGCACCAAAATAAGCTTGGACGGCACGAGCCTTATTGTTAAAGAAACTTAAAAGTTAATCGCACCATTCCTGTGAAGACGCTTGGGCATGAATCTTAGCTTTGGGGGAGAAAAATGTCTTTGGCAGAATGGGAGATACGCTCCGCATAGTAGAGGCTTTTAACTTTGGAAATGGAAGCATAGTACTTCTTTTGAGCCCTTTTGAAGCTCTCTCTATTCTCTGGTCTATACTTCTGCCTCCACTTGCATTCTAACTTCTTGCACTGTTGTCTCGTCAGTTTTTGGGGGCCAGAAAACCAAGGCTTCGTGGGGGTGTTCCTATCGCGACTAAGCTGGGCCGAGGGGACGAGTTTGTCTACCACTTTATTAATCCAGCTATTATAGCTCCCTAATGCTTCCTCGATTTCCCCGACAGCATGAGAGTGGACTTGGCTAACGCTTTACTAAATTCCCCGGGATCGATCTTATTAACAGCTTTCCCCTGCAGCTTGTTTACCTTAGAAGCCTACTTCGGATTATTCTGTATTTGCCAGATGAATTAAATCAGGAAGTGATCCGACCAAATCACCGGCAAGGGATCCTTCCCTAATAGTGGCTTATTCGAACACACTAGATCCAGGATATGACCACCACATGTGGGGTGTGTGACAAGTTGCTCCAGATTAGCTTGCTTCATGGATTCAAGAAATTCCAGGGCATCCCAGAGTTCTCGGTTATCCACATGAATAATGAGGTCACAGAGGAAGATAAAATGAGAATTCCGAAGCGCCAGAGGGATAATCACATCGTCCATGACTTTAAGAAATGTGCTGGCTGGACCAGGGGGCCTGAAAACCAGGACTCCCCCCAAGGCATGTTGAGGGGAGAAGTTAATACAAAAATCAAGAGCTTCAGCACCCGTCATTTCCGCTAATTCATTCCATTAGCAATTCCAATGTTCCCTTAAAACTAACCCTGGGCGAAGTGCTACGCTACGCTCGCGTAGTTTGCGAAGTTTGCGGTACTTCGCACAACGCGAATTGCACGTAGCACAGTGCAAACACGCGTAGCGTAGCGTAGTGCCGCGGTCATTTTTTGCTTGCTCGCGGTCCTCAACGTCAAGTTGGCGACCTCGAGCAAGCAAAATGACATCCCGGCGAGACTTTTTCCTCGTTCGCGATCAGCAACATCAAGTTGCCGATCGCGAGCGAGGAAAATAAACCTCCCGGCGAGATTCTCAACGGGGGAGGTCAGGTTTCTCATTGCGAGTGGTCGCGTATGCTCGCGACCGCTCGCGATGAGAAACTACCAGTCCGCGTTGAGAAAGCTGCCGCTCGAGTAAAAATCTACTCGAGCGGCAGTAGCAGTACAGCTTCGCACTGTGCAAGTTGCCGTTTTCAATGATTGCACAGTGCGGACAAGCATCCAGCACTGTGCAATCATTGCGAACACGCACTACGCAGTTCGCGTAGTGCTACGCGAAGCTCGCGTAGTGCGAACTGCACTTTGCGTAGCTTCGCGGAGCACTACTTCGCGAACTACGCCCAGCCTTACTTAAAACAACTGTGACTCCACCACCACGCCCCAACTTCTGATCCGCCCTGATAATTTTAAAACTGTCAGGGATAGCCACTTCAATCACCGGACTAGAGCTTTCAGACAGCCAAGTTTCGGTGAGAAAGAGCAGGTCAAGAAGCTCTTCGTTAAGCAAATCAAAGATGTCCTGTGCATCCTTAGAAGCAGAGTGTGCATTAATCTGGGCTGCCTTCAATGTGTGCTTGTTTTGACTAGCCTTTGGTTGCCCTCTTGGTTGAGGCAGTCACATAGACCCTGGCACTAGCCTGAAGTTACACTTGCGACGCTCCAACACATGTTCCCCCGCAACATCCCAGTTGCCATTTCCTGTGCAGTTAGCAGGGGTTAATAGTAAAAGCTCCTGACTGTTGTACATAAGTGGAGGCAACTTACTTTTTCTTGTACCACGGGCAGCATGGCTGGAGCTGCCCGCTTCCGGGACGCTGATGGTACGATACGAAGAAGGAGTTCTTTGACAAGCAGACAGGGAGGTTTGTATCCCAATGTACTGAGTGCTACAAAAATGGGCACTTGAAGGGTGACTCCAACATAGACGCCATTTAGAGGTAATCAGGGGTTGCAGCTGTGACCACTAGCTTGTTACCTGCTACTCCTGGCACTTCCTTTGTTACCCCTGGCCTCAGAGCTGGCAAAGGTTTGCCCTCTCTGAGGCCAGGGGTCGCAATGGAAGTGACAGAAGTAGCAGGAAGCAAGCTAGAGGTCACAGCCGCGACCCCTGACTACTCTCAAATGACATCCATGGACTTCAAATATCCCTAAAGGGCATAGCCCCCCCACCGGTGTGCAGACACCTCGATTTAGTGAGCGTAGCACTCGGGGAGGAGGTTGTCCCAGTTAGCTTTGGAGGGCAGACAGAGATGACCCTAGGTTCAGTGGGAGCTAAAGAGATGGTGCCAAAAGCCCAAGTGCCTACTAATATATCCAAGTATAGGCAGTGGGTCACCATCAATGGTTGGAAGATCTGTGAACCACAGGAGCTAGTATGACTACTGTCAAGAGTCAGCTGGTGTCTGCAGAGCAGGTCCTTCTGAACACATTCCACCAATTCATAGTCGCCAACAATTGTGAGAGCCATCTATGTGTGGCTCTGGTTCCCTTTGAGTGGGGGGGTCTCAGGTGCTCTGAAAGTTGCTGTGAGCCCTGCCATGACCATAGATTGTCTATTAGGCAACGACCTGGAGCCCACTGCCTAGAGGGAGGTAGAGGCAGGTCACACCTGGAGATGTTGGGATTGCCTGAGTGGGTCTCTATGACCACATGGTCCATGGCTGCCCACAAAGAGAGTCAAGGGTATCTGGAGCCTGGAACAATGGCCCAGACAGCTGCCAAGGAGAGGGACATAGGAAACCAGTCCCTGAAGTTTTTAATTTGGAGGTTGATGGTTTCCCTGAGGAGGAGGCCCCTGAGCCAACCGTGGAAGGCACTGCTGCCCTAGGTGACCTGCTTGAGCTGGCTAGCCCTGAAACAGAGGGTGGGCCCACCAGAGGGGAATTCTGCCAAGAGCAGAAAGAGTGTCCCACTCTTGAGGGCTTAAGACAACAGGCCTCAGCCCATGCTGCAGCTCAAGCCTCAGGGGATCACATAATCTACTGGGAGAATGATCTCCTCTAGAGCGAGCCTAAGGTTCCTAGTGCTGGGGAAGCTCTTTTGCTGGTGTTTCCCCAGTGTTACAGGACCATCCTGCTGGGTTTGGCTCACAATGTCCCCCAAAGGATATTTAAGGCAAGACAAGACCTTTGCCAGGCTTGTCTCCCACTTTTATTGGCCCCAAATGAAGACAGCCTCAGATGCATTCTGCAGGTCCTGTCCCACCTGTCAGACCAGTGGGAAATCAGAGAAAAAGCAAAAAGCTCCCATGATCCCATTACCAGTCGTTGGCACCCCCTTTGAAATGGTGGGCTTCTACCAACATCATTGGACTCTTGGACCCAAAGGCAGCCTTAAACAACAGATTTGTCTGGTCTTGGTGGACCATGCCACCCATTACCTACAGGCCGTCCCTCTGAGGTCAGTGACTTCACCTGTTGTGGCTACAGCTCTGATGAGGCTCTTTACCCGTGTTGGGTTCCCCAAGGAGTAGTGTCTGACAAAGGCACTAACTTCATGTCTGAGTACACGAAGTCCATGTGGGATGAGTGTGGTGTAACTTACAAGTTCACCACACCCTATCACCCCCAAACCAATGGTCTTGTGGAGAGATATAACATGACCTTGAAAGGCCTGATTATGGGCCTGCCTGAGCCCATGAGGCATAAGTGAGACGTCCTCTTGCCATGCCTTCTCTTTGCCTACATGAAGGTGCCACAGAAAGGAGTATGGTACAGACCATTTGAACTCCTCTATGGATACCCTGTTAGAGGACATCTGAGCCTTGTCATAGAGGGGTGGGAGCAAGCTCCCAAGAACACACCCCCCCCCAGTATGTGGCCAGCTACATGTTGGCACTCTGCAACCAGATGCACCACTTCGGGGAAAAAGCAAAAAGTAATTTGGAGGCCAGCCAAGAAGTCATGAAGCTCTGGTACAACCAGAAGGCCACTCTGTTGAAGATTCATCCTGGCTAGAAAGTATGGATTATTGAACCAGCAGAGCCCAGGGCTTTCTAGGACCACTGATCCAGTCCGTATAAATCAAGGAGCAGACGGGGGAGTCCCCCTACTTGGTGGGTCTCCTGACCTCTAGGAAACCCTTAAGGGTGGTCCATGTGAACAGACTTAAGCGTCACTTCGAGAGGTCTGAAGTGAGCATGCTCCTTGTAACAGATGAGGGGTGGAAGAGAAGAGCGAACCTCTCCCTGACCTCCTCTCTGCACAGGAACATGGTGAGTCAGTGGAGGGTGCCAACCTCTCTTCCACCCTGACGCAGTTACTGGGGGCAGTTTGCCTCAGTGTTCTGACTCACCACAGGACTCACACATCTGTGTGTCCACAATATTGACACTGGAGACAGCTTACCTGCAAAAAACAAAATTTACAGGTTGTCAGACAGGGTGAAGGTCAACATCAAGGGGGAAGTTTGCAGGATGCTGGCACTAGGGGTGATTGAGCCCTCCAACAGTCCCTGGTCCAACCCTGTGGTGCTGGTATCAAAGGGTGCCCCATCGGGCACCACACCAGAACTCAGGTTTTGCGTGAACTACCAAGGACTCAAGTCCATCACCAGGATTGACGCACACCCGAACCCCGAGCTGAGGTGCTCATTGACAGGCTGGGCATTGCCAAATTCCTCAGTACCTTTTATTTTACATCAGTGTACTGACAGATCCCTCCGACTGTGTGCAACAAAGAAAGGTCAGTATTTCCAACCCCAGAGGGTCACTTCCAATTTTGGGTGATACACTTTGGCTTGTAAAATGCCCCTGCTATCTTTCAAAGGTTGGTTAACAGGGTCCTGGCTGGTAAGGAGGCCTGTTGTGCCACCTACGTACACAACATCGCTGTCTACAGTTCCAGCTGTGAGGAAAACCTGCATAACCTCCCTGAGGTACTTCAGGACCTGTAACACCTCCATGAGGTGATTCAGGACATGCCACAGGCAGGCCTGACCATCAAGGCTGAAATTATCATGGCCGGGCAACCACCTAAAACTCAAACAGAAGTGATAGCCTTCCTAGACCTCACAGTCTACTACCAAACGTTTGTTAAAAGGTTATTGCACCATTGTTGCTCCCTTAACTGAGCTGACTTCTAAGAAGCAGCCCCAATTGCTGATCTGGATAGAGGCTTGCCAGAAAGCCTTTAATACCCTCAATGGAGTCATGTGTACAGCACCTGTACTCAAAGCACCTGATTTCTCAAAGCAATTCATAATGCAGACGGATGCTTCAGAGCATGGCATTGGAGCAGCATTAGCACAGTTGAATAAAGAGGGATCAGAACAACCGGTAGCCTTCATTAGCAGGGGGCTACTTCCCCAGAAACAGATGTGTAGTGCTATTGAGAGAGAAACATTCGTCTGGGCACTGATCACATTGAGACTATGCCTATCTGGGACTCACTTCCTGGTTCAGACTGGCCGTCCAGATAGCTCATGCAGATGGGGGGTGAAATTCCCAAACTGTTGAGGTGGTCCATCTCCCAACACGGAATGGACTTTATGGTGGAATACTGATGGTCTCTACAGGGTTTTCCACCTTAGTGAAGAGAACTCACAAGGGGTTTTGTAGCTCTTCCCACTTTCAGCTGGTGGGGATGATCCAGCGATGTACTAACAACAGATACTGCACTACCATATACACACCTGGGCCCATATAACTACTTCCACAATAACAGCAAGTAGACCGCCGGAACTTTTAGTTTATGCTTCTCATACTTCAAGGTCTAGTTATTTCTTTCCCTAACTAAACCTTTCACTGATCAATTTGTTCTTTCCTCTGGTCAATGGACCATTAGTTGGAACTAGTTGATGGTGATAATTAACATAACTTATAAAACATTTCTTGATTAAAAATGAAATAATCAGACTCGGGAAGTTTTAAAATCTTTATCTAAATTAGTTGCTTGTGAACTATCTCAATCGTTTCAGTACAAACACCCTCATTCGCAAGAGTGTCAATTCAATAAAGTTTCAAATATGCATTTAGTAATTCAGATTCACACAATAACTATGCTCAGAAAGAAGAGGACAGAGAGAGAAGAGCATCTATCAATACGATGAATTTTATAATTACCAAGTATGGTGTGAAGACCAAACCCTCTGGCCAAAGGGCTGGTTAGGGTCCCCCGGGATAGATCAGGAGACAAAGCCTTCCGGACAGGATACTTCACCTCTCTAAATACCGACAACTGCATCGCACCCCTCTCTGACACTCTCTTCCTCCTCGTGGTTCTTCCGCAATCTTCTTTCTAACCCAATTAAATTAAGTAGATGGTTCTGCATTCGATTTTCTTCATCAGCGACTCACTGCATCAGCACCACCCCAACACCGACAGCATCCCGAGCTCTGCAATGCTTCCGCCAAAAGTCACTCCCAGCATCGCGCTCTAACTAACTAACTATCCTACCTCAATTATACCTTTCTATAGTCATGTACCACCCACTAATGTTTCAATTTTACAAACTACTAACTCTGATTGGACAGGCAAGGGGGGATGATTGTCACACCATGCTTACATTTCACTTATTTCTTTAAACCATTGTTTCAAAACTCCTCCCCTCAAACTTTATTACCCCACTTCCTTTCCCATACATCTCCAAACTTTATTAATACAATTGTTGCGATCTCTTGAATAAAGTTCCTTCATATGAACTCTTCACCCTCATGTCCCCAGGGCACATCTTCGCTGGCCTTGGACGCGTGACAAGTCCTTAGTCATCTTTCGTACTTTTTCGCCAGGGCGCATGCATGGAGCAACGTCAGTCTGCTCGACTCAGACAAATTTGACAGGCCCAAATACGCACTAATAATAAAGTCAAAAGGAAAAATGTTATTCTCAAAAATAAATGATTTCACTGTATACCACCAACCTCTACTCTAACCCATTCCATTTGTTATTTCCCTTTCTGTATTTGCGTTAGTATAAAACATATATTCTATTTCAGCTAAGCAGGTGCCATGCATGTGAGCTTTCAAGCGGCCATTTTATCGTTTATTGCGCAGGCGCAAGATTTTCCCTCCAAGCGTTAGTACGTCATACTACGTAGATGCAGTAGACGCATGCGCAGTAAAGATCCCGAGTTAGAGTGTGTTCTTAGTTCTTCGTTCATGTTATTGCCGTTAGTAAACACATAGGCAAGCTTCCTTGTCCCGCATGTCTTGTTCTAAATGCAATTATTAATTGCGAACACGTTGTTAATAATTCGTTAGTGCGTTAAACGAGAGGATTGCTTCCGAGCAAGTCTCTTTTACGAATCCTTGCTCCATCAATCCCCTCTCTGATGGCATATTAAGTCATCACAAAATTACCCATCCCATCCCAGATACCAACTTTAACATTTTTCAGTTTTCTCTATTTCTCCTCTCAAATTTTCATCAATCAATTTGTTTCCTTCTAAATCCCTCATCTTTTTATATAATCTGCCTTTCATTTCTTCAAGTTGTATTTCATCATATTTTCTCTTTCGTGTCTGTCCCTTTCCTTTTCTTTCAAAATTTACTTTGTCTTTCGTAACTCTTCTACAACACATATATGTAATCATTATTATCATCACTACTGTTATTATCATAACTAATGGTATTATTATTTGACCTAGGAAACCCTTCCCAAATTCAGCAAACCATTTCCCTATTGATGTTATACTTTTTGTTAGTCTTCCCCATACACTGTCAACCTCCAGTTGGTTCAGGTCTTTATGCATTCTTGTAATGTTTTCAATATATCCTTTAATTTCTCTGCTCTTGTCCGGAATACAAGTGCAACAGTGTTGAATTTTCAACATGCCACAGACTCCACCTTCTTTTGCTAATAATTAGGCCTGGGCGGTAAATTCCGTTCCGCTCGTGGAACTTGGGTAATTTCGCGTTCCGCGGAGTACGCGGAATTGCCAAAAATTCAGCGATCCGCGGCTTCGCTGAGTTTTTTGCTTGTTCGCGCTTTCAAAATGCGTGTTCGCGAGATATTTCTCCCCGAGCACGCAAACAGCGTTCACGAACAGAAGAAAGGCATCAAGCAATTCCGCGTGTTCGCAGCACTTTTGCGTGCTCGCGGAGATTTTTTACCGTTTCGCGGAGCTTTGCGTAGCGCGACTACGCAAATTCCGCCCACCCCTACTAATAATATATCAAGAGCAAGACGGTTCTGTAAAACCATAGACCTAATTGCAACCATTTCTGTGTTAATCATTAAGAATCCTCCTGCAGTGTCTGTAGAAAGACGATCAACTATGGTTGATAACTTACAAATTTTCTGTGAATTCAGAATGACTCCAACTGAGGGTATCAATGCACTAAAGATGTCTCCTACAATTTCAGAAAAACTAGCTCTTCTTCTACGTGTTAATCCATTAGAATTTCCATTGGTTCCACTGATTTTATCTACATGATACATTTTTGGAAAAACTATTCCAAAGTAGCAGCTCCCGTACCATCTTGCAGGTAACCTATAATAGGCATTGCTCCCACAAACATAATAAACTCCTGAAAATACAGGAACAGTTCCCCCTTTTAGTCCCCATCCTCCTAAAATTAGGAAATTGTGTTCACATTCACTGGAACCAATGTAATTATTGTTATATTCTGTCTTTAATCTATGGAGGCAGAATTTTCCCCTTTTCACAAAATCCAGGGACATCGCAGCATGAGCCTTGCCACTTGCATAGATTCCCTCTTTCCCAACCCATGGAGGTACATGGGTTTTCTGTTCAGTCGCTTTCTTTATTAAATCCTGTCTCCTTTGTTCTACTAAATCCCAAAAATCTTTTTCTTCTTTTCTTAATGTACATGTTAGATTATCTTCACGTGCCTGAACTAAGTCTATTGAACTCATTGTTATGAAAAATTCACCCATAAACTGTGCATTCTTACTACTAGCTACTGGATTCATATTCTTTCTAATAGGCAACTCAGAAAATACTACATTTATATCTGAATAAAAATATTTCAGTCTCCCTGTAGCATAAAATAAACTTGACAAAATACTACATGATACACCATACGTTAAAGGTATATGGTGATACGTCATCCCTTCTGATACTGATGAGGGTAACTTCATATACACGTAACAATTATTAATCTCCATGGTACTAACATATTGAAATAACAACTTAATAAACACATTAGAAGACGTACTATAGTCTGATTAATTTTGATAGTTTGCTTCATCTTCTACCCCTATTTCTAATTTGGTTTCTCTTATTCTATCCACCTTAACGTTAGTATCTGTATTATTCTTGTCACTTGTTTTCATTAACAAAGGAACTCCTACTGTTAGGAATAACCATACTAGTGCTGCTAATAAAATACTACAAAAACAAAATCTAAAACACTTTCTTTTTAATCCACGTTTTGGTTTCCCGGTAACTTCAATTTCTGCCATTTTATTTCTGAGAAAATGTCTTTTCTCTTATCTTTTCTTTGTCAGTTTGATTTTTCTTTTCATTTAAGGAGGCCTCAATTTGCTTTCATCATTCTGGACATTATGAATTTCTTCTGTATCATCAGTTAGATCTAAGGATTCATACTCTTCGAGTATGACGTAAGTCCACTCAGGAGCCTTGTATCTCCTGTTTAAGTTTCTCAATATTGGACTTCTTCGAGTTATTTTTGCCAAGGTTTGTTTGGATTGCGTTTGAATTGTGACTTCGTTTACTTGCTCTGGTTTCTTTTCAGATTTTCTCAAGTGATATTTTAGTTTCTTTACTCCAGTTGGCCAATTGTCTCCCTTTCTGATTCTTTTGATTTGCACTGCTTTTTCACCTTCTTTATCTCCTTGTAAAGTTATTTTTATTTCATTTATTCTAGGTACAATCTGTTCTGATTCTTTATTTTCTGTGCTTGTACCTGCCTTTGCTTCCACCTGCTCAGGTTCTACTGTATTTTGTTCTTCTTCTTCCTGAGCTTGTTCTTTTAATTCTATCTGACCCTGTTCAGGTCTTACTTCGAACCTTTCTCCTTCTGCCTGAACCTGTTCTTCTAATTCTATCTGTTCCTGTTCAGGTCTTAATTCAACCCTTTCTTCTTCTGCCTGAATGTGTTCTTCTAATTCTATCTGTTCCTGTTTAGGTCTTAATTCAAACCTTTCTTCTTCTGCCTGAACGTGTTCTTCTATTTTTCCCTCCTCAGGCTTGTGAAAATCTTTTTATTTTCCACCTGAGTGTGTTCTTCTTCCCCTGTCTCTTCCTGACTACTTTCCTGTCTTTTCAGTTCTGTTCTTCTTCTGGTTTCAATGACATCATCAATTATTTCAATCACTGGTATCCAGTCTTCCTGACTTGTACTTGGCTGTTCATCATATGGTTGTCTTTCAGAATCTATCACTCTAAATTCTTCAATTTCACAGTTTACAACTCCTGACGCTTCAGCCTGTTCAGTCAGTGGTTGTTCTGATGGGTTCGGAACTCTTCTGGTATGGCTGGCATGAATCCAATTGGGCAAACCTGCACACTTCACTGCTGTGGTAGTGACTAGTATGACTTGCCGCGGTCTGTCCCACATTGGTGCTAGGCACGACTTTCTTGCGTGTTTCTTCACTAGCACCCAATCTCCATTATTCAAATCATGTGCTTGGTCTGGCTGTCTTTCAACTGCGTCTTCTCCAACCTGGTGAGAGATAGAATGCATCATTTCAGCCAATCCTTTGCAATAGTCCAATACCAGATCATCAGTTATACTCATTAGTTTATTCCCAGGAATAAATGCCTGTCTCATGGCTCTTCCCATGAGAACCTCATGTGGGCTCATTCCTGTTTTTCTGTCTGGAATACTTCTGAGACCCATCAGTACAAGAGGTAATGCATCTGGCCATTTCAGTTTTGTGGATGCACACACCTTTCCCAATCTTGACTTGATTGTGCCATTCATTTGCTCAACAATTCCAGAAGCCTCTGGATGATAAGCGCAGTGCAGTTTTTGTTCAATGTTAAATGCAGCACAAATTAATCGAATTATTTCATTATTAAAATGAGGGCCTCTATCTGATTCCAAAGTGACTGGAAAACCAAATCGCGGAACCAACTCCCTCAACAACAATTTGGCAACTGTAAGACTGTCATTTCTTCGAGTGGGATAGGCTTCCACCCATCTTGAGAAAAGGCATACTATGACAAGTATATATTTCAGTCCATTGCATGGGGGTAATTCAATAAAATCTAACTGTAGTCTGGTGAAGGGCCCTTCTGCCTTTCCGAACTTTCCAAAGCTTACCACTGTCTTTCTACCTGGGTTCTGCTGTTGCCAGGTTAAGCATCTTTGGCAAAGGCTCTCTGCGATTACCCTGAACTTCGGATTGTACCAACTCTGTCTAAATAGCCTGATCATTGAATCTCTCCCTATGTGTGTTGCTCCATGATACACTCTTGCCATTTTTGAAAGTAAACAATCTGGCATGACTGGTCTTCCATCTAAATACACCCATACCTCATCATGTGGTCTTTTTGTACAAGCTGCCTTTATCCAAATTTCCTTTTCTTTTTCCTCAACCTCTTCCTGCAATTGTCTAATCTCATCCCATGTTTCTGGTACTGAGAAAAGCATAAGTTGGCATCTGGTTTCACTCGTTTCAATTTTTCGGTTTATGGCCACTGTATTTTTAGCACAGTATTTAGCCACTTGGTCAGCATAATTATTGCCAGCAGTCACATAGTCATTTTCTGACCGATGTGCAGCACATTTTACAACTGTTATCTCTTTTGGCAATTGTAATGCTTTCAACAGATCCTTCACAATTTTGCTATTTCTGATAGGGGATCCTGAAGAAGTCAGAAATACCCTCTGCATCCAGAGCTGGCCAAAGTCATGCACAACCCCGAACCCATATTGGCTGTCCGTGAATATGGTTACTCTCCAATTTTTCCCCTTTTTACATGCCATTGTTAAGGCGACCAATTCAGCTACTTGTGCAGACTTGACCCCAGGTAAACAGGATGCTTCAATTACCCCAGATATTTTACAAACAGCATATGCAGCACTTAGTCCTCCTTCTTGTGTCATAAGGCAGGAACCGTCTACAAATAACTCATGGTCAGCCTCTTTCAAAGGTGACTCTTTTATGTCCGGGCAGGGCTTCGTGCATAACTCAGTCACGTCCAAACAATCATGATCACTTTCATCTTTCACTTCTTCATCGCAGGGGTCTGGCAATAGGGTGGCTGGGTTCATGATCGTACACCTTATCACAGTCACGTTCTCAGCTCCCAAAATCACTCTTTCATACTTTGTCAAACGACTAGGGGTGAGGTGCTGTGTTCTTGTTCTTGTCAAAAGAATCTCAACTGAGTGTGGAACAAAAACTTTTAACGGATGTCCCATCACTATCGACTCACTTTGCTCCAGACTCATACAAGTAGCAGCTACTGCTTTTAAGCAGTCACGCAATGCTGAAGCCACTGGGTCCAGTGTGGCTGAAAAATATGCCACTGGACGTCGACTCAATCCATGTCTCTGTGTTAAGACTGAAAGTGCACAATTTTCTCTCTCAAAACAGAACAAAGCAAAATATTTTGAATAATCAGGCATGCCCAAAGCAGGAGCCTCACACAAACAATTTCTTAGTTTCACAAATGCCTCTATGAAGTCATCATTCCAATCAATCGGATCTTTTGCTCTTTTCCGGATCATCTGTATTAATGGTTTTGCTAACATCGAAAAACCATTAATCCATTGCCTACAGTATCCAACCACTCCTAGAAACATTCTCATTTCTCTTTGAGTCTGTGGCAATTGCATTTCTTTGATTATTTTTATTCTTTCCGGTGTTACTTTTCTAACTCCTCTTTCTATTTTATGCCCTAAATATCTAACTGCTCGTTGACAAAATTGTAACTTTTCTGGAGACACCTTGTGTCCTCCTTCAGCCAAATGATTCAGCAATGCAATCGTGTCTGTGACACAATCTTCGCGTGTTTTTGATGCCACCAGTAGGTCATCAATGTACTGGACCAAAACAGATTTTCCAGGCATAATCAATGATTCCAACCACTTTTTCAAAATCTGATTAAAAATTGAAGGACTCTCTGTGTACCCTTGAGGAACTCGACACCATGCGTAAATATGATCCTCAAACTTAAACGTAAAAAGATACTGACTGTCTGGGTGCAAAGGAATAGAAAAGAACGCTTGGCACAAATCACTTACTGTAAACCAACCTACATTCCAGGGTATCTGATAAAGGATCACTGCTGGATTTGGCACTATTGGGCAACATGGCACCACAATTTTATTTATTTTCCGTAAATCTTATACTATTCTGTACTTTCTGCTAGGCTTTTTCAGTCCCATTATTGGCGAATTGCAGGGACTACCCATCACTTCTTTTAAAATACCTTGTTTAACCATTCATTCAATTTCTGGAATAATTCCTGCTTTTACTTCTGGACTCATTTTGTACTGTCGGGTGTTTGGATACACTGCACCTTCTTTCACTGTCACTTTAACTGGGTCTATATTTGTCATTAGCCCAATGTCTTTTCCTGTAAAATCCCACACTTCTGAATTAACTGTAGTTCTTAACCCTTCTGGCAATTCATTCTCAGTTATTAATGAATCCATTTCTTCTATTTCTGTTCCTTGTTTGGCCAGCATCATCTTGTAAACAACGTCTTCATCAGCAGTTTGGAAAGCGACACCATCCGGTGTACAATAGATCGTGCAATTCATCTTGCACAAAAGATCTCTTCCCAACAGATTTACTGGACTGGAATCGCAAACTACAAACCGATGCATTTCTTTGAAGTTCCCAATGTGCACCTCCATTGGTTTTGTGATTGGGGTTCTAATCTGTTGGTTAGACACGCGTACAACTTGGATTGATTCTCCCGAGAAGGGTAGGTTTGGGATGTCTGCTGTTCTTACAGTAGACCTGGTAGCACCAGTATCCAATAGGAAAGTAATGTCTTTACCCTCTACTCTGCCATCAACAAATGGACCTGACTGATCTACCGGCAAGGATGCGCCAAGCACGCACTCCTCTTCCTCCCCCCTCAGGCACCGTCATTGTGCAGCATCTGAATGTTTTCCATTATTCTGTAAAAAATATTGTGCAATCGTTCTATTATTCTTACCACTTTCTCCTTGAAATCCGGTGTTCGCACTGAAACTTTGATGGTTCACAAAATTTGACATAGGAGCTGGTGGCACCTGATATTGTGGAGTAACTACCTGCTGCTGCTGATTCATTCTGCATCTGTGGGATTAAATTTTGATTTGGCCCATTATTATTCTTATTATTCTGAGTACTTTTACACTCGTTCTTCCAATGTCCAAGCTTTCCGCACGCATGACAAGGAAACTTCTTTTTCCTTCTTCTCTGTCCATTCGTCCCTTATATTTACTACCACTCGCTCCTTGATTATTCTGACTCTGTTCGATCACTTGATTATTATTTTGGTCATGTGTTTTCTATTCTTGCTGTTCTGCCAATTTAACTTGTGCCCACATCATTTTCTCCTTTAGCTTCCTACGCCTGGCCTCAATGTCATCTCCGCAATATTTTGCGTACTTTAGAATCTCATCCACTGTCTTGCTTTGCCAACATAACATGTGCTGCTGTATCATCTGACTGATTTCTGGTTTCAAACCATATACAAACCGATACACAAAATGTCCCATATCTTTGTCACCGATATTCTCAAAACCACTATACTGCTTAAACACCTGCAATAACCGTTCATAGTACGCATGTACAGATTCATTTGGTTCTTGTGTTGTTCTATCTATTTTTACCCAATCGGTTTCTTTAGGAGGAATTTTCCCTTTCAAATACGTAATCACTTGGTGATACCTTTTCATCACCTCCTCCGAAGGTGCTCCTGTTTTTGCATCTCTAGGATACTCCTCATTAGGCCAATCAATTGTGATCTTACATTCTGTCCATAAATCAGCGGGTACCACTATATCAAATAGACCATCCAAGTCTTTCAATAAAACCTTTGAAACCTTCACAAACCTCTCTACCTGCTTGTACCACTCAACTTGTTTTTCTCTCAGTTTTGGAAAATCATTTGTAAATGATAAAATATCTTATCTACTCCAAGGAACATGAGCGTTTCCACCTCCTGGAACCTCTCTCATCGGGCACAATTTTTCTGTCTTGCTTGATTCTCTTACTGGAAATGCAGCTGCTGCTTCTCTCGCTTGTACTTCCTCTTTCTTTCTTATCCATCTAATTCTCCATTTATCAATGTCTCCCCATTTTTCGCAAAATGTTCATTAATTCTTTTATCTGTAGTCTCTTTCCAGAAGCATTTACACTTTCTAAATCTTTATCAGCAAAGTCCACTCGATATGGTTTCTGCAACAACTTCGATTTTCCTATATCTATTCCAATCTCTGAAGCAACTTCAGTCAGTCTCTCATGAAATACTCTTGCTCTCCTGGTTATACTCTTACACAAAAATAATAACTCCTCATCATTGTAAGCGTTCAATCTTTCTGTGCCCACACATCCTGTCATCATCTCTTCCAATTCCACTTTCAATCTGCTGATATCTAAAATCTTTGGTATTGGGTTCTGATTATCTCTTTCCTGAGCCCACCTTTCTATTTCTTCAGAGGTGACTACTGTTGCGCCTCCAGTTCCAGCCGGAACCAAAGGTCTTCTTTCTCTCAAATTCATAGGCGTAACTCTCTTTGGAGTTTCCGTCAGAGGTTCCACAATAGGGAGGTCCATTAATGAAATAATTGACTCACTTTCGCTAACCTGATCATCTGTAATTATTATTTCTTTTCTAGGACTATTTAATGGAACTGTCACAAGTTGTGATTTCTGGCAAATCTTATTATCTCCATACAATGGGATTACCGGACCAATGGTCACTGGTACTGTCAAGGCTTCAGTATTCAAATTTAACTGTCCTATCTTTTGAACTAGTTCTTCTCTAGTTTTATTCAAGGCTTCTCTTTCATTATCCTGCAACACTCTGTTATATGACATTTCATGTAAAATCTGTGGGGTTAATGGCATTCCCATTACCAGTGCACTTGGAGTAACCTTACTAGTCGCTTCCTGATACAGTGGTGGATTTTTAATTAAAATATCCTCTAACAACTCGTCGTCTGATTCACAATAACCTGCCGAATTCATGTGTTTCGTTTTCTCCTTACACTTTCCTCCAGACTGTTCCTCAGCCATTAACACTGGATATAACCCTTCTGATACCATATCTCTCCTCCATTGTTTCATCTGCCCTTCGCGTGACTCATGCAAATGTCTCGGGAAAAATCCTCTATACCTTCCTCCTCTACATTTCTCTCGTTCATACGACTCAGTCTCCCCTTCTTCCAAAGCCTCATATTGAGTTAACCTAGGTCTAGGTTCCAAATCATTCCTTTTCAATCTCAAATTCTGAAGAATCCTCCCATTAAACGTACCATCCTTAGGAAACGCTAACACACCATCATCCTTCGTATATTCTACCCAATTTTCCAACCACACGCAAGTATGATATCCTCTTTCCATCATCATAAAAGATGCTGGTGTCTTCAGTGGCGGAATAGGAATTCCCTCTCTAGTCAACACAGGCTTATCCTTTACAAAGAAATTCTTAATTTTCTTTAAAAATGACATCTTTCTTTTCTCTCCATACATTCTTGAAGAATGGTGTAGGAAATTGTATTCCGCAAACCCTTGGAATCTTCTACCTGTACGTCTTGTACTGACAGTCAAATCAAAATCCTGCATACAATCCTAGCGCGGCTTCTAACTAAGTGTCCAATCAAATCAGGCTCAAGCTCGTGATCTGACCAATGTCAGCGCGGCCTTTTCCTGACGTCAGTTCTGCTCCTTCCTACTGACCCCTCCTTTACAAGGCTGCTCCTGTCACACGCCCGCTGTTTCTACCAATCCCAGCGCGGCTCACTGTGACGTCAGTACCACTCCGGCAACTGACCCTCCCTTCACAAGGTAATACGAAAACTTTATTTCTCAATATTTTCTTAAAAATTCTTTGTTAATAACGACATAAAAACATTCGCTACTCTGTCTGTTCCGCTAAATCAAAGGATAGTTTATTTCTTTTCACTGCGAGTAAAACCTTCCGCTTACTCTTCACCTAAGCTCCAGAGAACCTGCTACTCCTCCGGTGTCACCCGTTAGGGAAATTTGAGACCGATGTTTCACCAGCGAACTCCTTTTGCTGTCAATCTAGCTTAGAAGAACCTGCTACTCCTTCAGGGTTACCCTTACTAGGTGATATAACGCCTAAAGTTTCACTAGCGAACTCTTTGCTATCCACCACTCTTACTTTTACACAGAAAATAGTCCCTACTTTAACACTGCCAGCCCTACCTAGCTTCTCAGTGTTATTCCAACAGATGAGTAACCTCACTGCAGTGTGGTTTCTATCGCCACCTGCTATTAATTTCACCGGGAATTCTCCAGACGACATAAAACAGAGACACTAACTCTTTTGTTAAAACATAGATCAAAATCAATAATCCATACTTATCACCAAACTAGTCAATAATAACCAACCTCTGCTACCAGAAAACTGATCCAGCGGTGTACTAACAACAGATACTCCACTACCATATACACACCTGGGCCCATATAACTACTTCCACAATAACAGCAAGTAGACCGCTGTAACTTTTAGCTTATGCTTCTCATACTTCAAGGTCTAGTTATTTCTTTCCCTAACTAAAGCTTTCACTGATCAATTAGTTATTTCCTCTGGTCAATGGACCATTAGTTGGAACTAGTTGATGGTGATAATTAACATAACTTATAAAACATTTCTTGATTAAAAATTAAATAATCACAGACTCGGGAAGTTTTAAAATCTTTATCTAAATTAGTTGCTTGTGAACCATCTCAATCGTTTCAGTACAAACACCCTCATTCGCAAGAGTGTCAATTCAATCAAGTTTCAAATATGCATTTAGTAATTCAGATTCACACAATAACTATGCTCAGAAAGAAGAGGACAGAGAGAGAGAGGAGAGGTGTGGTGCAGCGGCCAGGGCAGCTGACTTTGGAGCACAGGGCTCACGGTTCGATCCCCGGCTCTGGTGGCAGCTCAGCACCATGTGACTCTGGGCAATAGCACACTTAATTTCCACGACGGCCCCCAGCGCCTTGAGACCTGTAAGGGTGAGTAGTTCACGCTTTACAAATACGGATTTAGATTTTAGAGAAGAGCATCTATCAATATGATGAATTTTATAATTACCAAGTATGGTGTGAAGACCAAACCCTCTGGCCAAAGGGCTGGTAAGGGTCCCCCGGGATAGATCAGGCGACAAAGACTTCAGGACAGGAATCAGGACAGGATACTTCACCTCTCTAAATACCGATGACTGCGCCGCACCCCTCTCTGACACTCTCTTCCTCCTTGTGGTTCTTCCGCGATCTTCTTTCTAACCCAATTAAATTAAGTAGATGGTTCTGCATTCGATTTTTTTCATCAGCGTCTCACTGCATCAGCACCATCCCAACACCGACAGCATCCCGAGCTCTGCAATGCTTCCGCCAAAAGTCACTCCCAGCATTGTGCTCTAACTAACTAACTATCCTACCTCAATTATACCTTTCTATAGTCATGTACCACCCATTCATGTTTCAATTTTACAAACTATTAACTCTGATTGGACAGGCAAGGGGGGATGATCGTCACACCATGCTTACATTTCACTTATTTCTTTAAACCATTGTTTCAAAACTCCTCCCCTCAAACTTTATTACCCCACTTCCTTTCCCATACATCTCCAAACTTTATTAATACAATTGTTGCGATCTCTTGAATAAAGTTCCTTCATATGAACTCTTCACCCTCATGTTCCCAGGGCACATCTTCACTGGCCTTGGACGCGTGACAAGTCCTTAGTCATCTTTCGTACTTTTTCGCCAGGGCGCATGCGTGCGCAACGTCAGTCTGCTCGATTCAGACAAATTTGACAGGCCCAAATACGCACTAATAATAAAGTCAAAAGGAAAAATGTTATTCTCAAAAATAAATGATTTCACTGTATACCACCAACCTCTACTCTAACCCATTCCATTTGTTATTTCCCTTTCTGCATTTGCGTTAGTATAAAACTTATATTCTATTTCAGCTAAGCAGGTGCCATGCATGTGAGCTTTCAAGCGGCCATTTTATTGTTTATTGCGCAGGCGCAATATTTTCCCTCCAAGCGTTAGTACGTCATACTACGTAGATGCATGCGCAGTATAGATCCTGTGTTAGAGTGCGTTCTTAGTCCTTCGTTCATGTTATTGCCGTTAGTAAACACATAGGCAAGCTTCCTTGTCCCGCGTGTCTTGTTCTAAATGCAATTATTAATTACAAACATGTTGTTAATAATTCGTTAATGAGTTAAACGAGAGGATTGCTTCCGAGCAAGTCTCTTTTACGAGTCCTTGCTCCATCAGGGACACATGTTAGACCTGACAGCCTCAGGGTGGTCTTTTCCCCAACGTTTTGCCTTCGTCATGCACTTTTTCTGACTTTGTTTTTGCTGGCCATAAGGCTCTGAGCACTTTATCACTGCTAACCAGTACCAAAGTGCATGTACTCTCTCCATAAAACATAGTAATTTTGGCTCATCTCCAATTGGCATATTTAATTTACTTATAAGTCCCTAGTAAATTGCACTACATGTGCCCAGGGTCTGTAAATTAAATGCTAATAGTGGGCCTCCTATTGCAACATAATGGGGTCACCCAAAAGACAGTTGGAGCTGGGTACAGTTTAGTACAAACAACAAAATGTTCCAAATGGAGACTGTAATGAAAATTTTAAAAAGAGAAACAAATTCTCACAATATACACAATATTATTAATCGTATGCTGAACCCTATGGTGAATCAAGAAGGAGAGATAAAAGAAATACAACATCAGACCCAAGATTTTTGCAAAATATCATCTATATTAAAATGTTGTTTTATATACAGAGAATTCACTACATTTTGGTGGCTTAGTGGACTAATGCATCCACTGTAGGGGCCTGTGTTTGACCTCATGCTCAGAGGTTCAAGAATTGGTGGGGCCACTCAGTCTTTCATCCTTCTGAGGTCAATAAAATGGATACCATTGAGTTGCGGAACAATAAACATCTGTTATTCAGCACCAAGATACCCTTGGGTGAACATGCTCTTTACAAATACACGTTATGTTTATACTAATGGTTGCTCCATTGGGTGAAAAAGTGCTCATGCAAGGTGACACGTGATCATTATTTACAAAGAAAATAATGATGTCTGAATTGCAGTGCATGCAGGCAACTGCATATAGCCTGTCTGAAATGAAGATCAGTTTCCTACTCAATATCCTTATGATAGAGGTAATGATTTAATCAATTGAATTCCTTCTCAAGGCCAATGATTCAGTCCAGGCATGGATATTACGGTTGTTGATGATTCGACCCAGAAAAGCACAGTCACTCCAACCTTTAATGTGGGCTGTCAGCAGGACAGAAAAAGTGGGGCAACCTAGAGTAGCATAGATACTCATCCCTGGACTGGGCGAGTAAACATAGAAGGATGAATGCATGTGAGCTCCTCGTTTAGGGCAAATACACCCACTAATTTTCCAATGGAAATCAATAAATACATGGGTGTGTTATACTAAGGATAAAAACCTTTCCTCATTAATGTGGGTAAGGCAAGTTCTTTTGAAAAAATCTAAAGTACAGAGTGGGAGAACCATCGCGGTTGGCATGACATTTTGACTTTGTCCTGGTACGACGCGATCAGGTATCCCAAGTGAGTGTGTCATAATCCACTGACCTGGATCCCAGGTGATTCCAATGGGGCAGCGACACTAGTTCCTGAATCCTCTCGAGACTTGCCCTCGGTTTATAGAAGGAGATACTACTTCGGTGGCAAGTCCCAAGGGGAAGTGGGTTAGGATGGAGAGAGCATGTGAAGTCAAAAGATGCTCTAGCTTGTCTACTCAACCGCAACACTGCTGAAGGCATTTACACCAGTCTGATGAATGGTACCAGCAGATATGTTATCTATAAGCAAACAAATAATAAGGGTTTAGTCTAGTGTTGGCTATATCTTTTAGGGTATCACCTCACGAAAGCTTTTTATATCTCAACCAACCTTTAGCTTTGTTGTCAGTTGTTTTCAGATAGTCCATAGATGTTCCTTCATCAAAGTTTTGAAACTGTAGTGAGTGTGACTCCAGCATCAAACCAACAAGCTAATATGGACGGGGTTAGCTTTACCTAAATCCTTTCTGGCAGAGCCCTGCCAACAGAATGTGCAAGTTGAACAAAAACACTGGTTACCTTGACTGCAAGCACAATGTTGCGACTGAGCTCAGCGTGTAGCGAAATCAAGTCTGTTAATGTGTCTCTTTTTCTTCTTGTTTTTCCATCCAGGTGCGAGACTGAAATGGGACGTCCTTTGCGGTGAGGTCTGTGCCAGGCTACCAGAGGGATAGCACAGGTTAATTTAGGGCTTGCCTGCTTCTTACTCTGACTAGGATTGTCATTGTTGCTTGAGTAGGGCTCCTACCCCAGTCAACTAACAACCCAATTTCTAAAAATACCCATCTCCAAACCTCATCTTGCCACTTACAGGACACTATGTTGGAATATGATGCAATATGGCAATTTAGAATATGTACTGCCAGGGTATGGACAACCAAATCTGGATTATACACCAAGTGTGTTTTCAGCGATTACTGACTTTTGCAGTTTCTTTATAGGCAGTGTGTGCCAGATAATTGACATATCAATCCACGTATTCCATCCATACAATTAATGAGTGGGAATTGTGCAATTACATTTCACCACAATGTCCTGCACGTCCTGTCAGTCCTGTTGTGTTTGTAGGAATGCAATGCTAACATTTATTCTGGAAAAAAAGAGTATCAAGGAAGGATCTAAACACATGTGAACGTGTGCTTTGTGATACTCTACCTGCTTTAGCAACAATGCCTTAGCAATTCCCAGAGACAAGTAGATGTAAGGAACACATGACCTGCACTGAGTGGCCTGACCATGCTTGGTGTTTGTAGTCAAAATTGCGTTTAGATCAACTATTAACTCCAATAAATCCTGGATGTTCTTTCTATACTTTCCATATATTTCCTTGTCACTGTTCCCAAAGTGTGGCATGCTGTCTAAATACCCTATCCTTCCTTCTCTTTCTACTTTGTTAGGTTCCTAAAATGTACATAATCTACACCATTGCATACAAAGCTGCCATTCTGAAAAAGTGTACTGTATTTTGGCTCTTTTTATACTTTGCACCTGTTTACGACCTGCTTCTGCATGGTGGTAAATTGCATATGCTATACATCACTTCTGCAAATTTTTACTAATTGTGAATGAGCCATACATATCATTTGCAAATTGTTATTTAGTAAAGGCTTTTTGGAATTTGCAATTTCAGTACCAATGCAGTCATTATAAGAAATTGGGTTATTAGTTATGAAGGATGTGAGTATTTCACACGTAATAATTCCTACCATTTCCTGTTACTGGCAAACAAATAACCCATTATAGCATTTGAGTATCTCAGGGTAGTCCAAGGCATTTGCAGCTGAGGTGGTTTAGCCTAGTAGTTTAAGCTCACTGGAATGCAACAAGAACACTCAATAAATCACTGTTCAGTCAATGTTTTTCTTATAAATAGGAAATGTCCTTTTTTTACACATGCATTACTAAATACTACACATTCAATTACAAATATGTACAATCAGGTAGATGGAAACATCTTTGGTGACACCCTCATAACACATCACACCCCCAAGTGGGTACTAAATCCTATAACAATAATAACCCCAACTATACTAGACACAATATCACCATATTAGAGGGTATCATCATTATCAGCATGGCAAGACTACTGGCATTGTCGGGGTTTCACTGCATTAGTAAAAGCATAAAAACATGGTATAATCCACCATTTCATTATTATTGAAATCAATGTAAATAGTACCAACATTCAGTGCCATTACTTGTATTGTAACCCTTTGCATTATCACTCACCAACGTTGTCAATAAAGCATTATATTGAAATACATGTGTCCCAAAGTCTTATTTTTACTTTAACTTGCTGCACCTCTAACAACAGGTTCAAACAGCAGGGGTTCCCCCATGCTTCAGAGCCTAGGACCAAGAGCTCCAACTGCAGCAGGGCTTGAGTCATTGAAAAGCCTCTCCCAGGGCATTGATGCAATCCCCTGGGAGATTTAGAGCAACTGTTGGGTGGGACAACTTATGTGGGCTCTTGTGCAAACAGTTACACTCCTGGCAAGGCCAAATACTTCACTAAACATTGGTTGCGCTCCCGTCCTTCCTGGAGCACCACAGCAGACAAATATGTAAAATTTCCAGCCCCACTGGGGCTTATGGGGAAGCTCCTTCACCCATCTGCATGCAAACTTGCTGAACATTTTCTTCTGTTGGGGCTGTGGGGGGAGCCCTAATGCCCCTATGCAGCCTCTTCCTCCTCTCCACTCACAAGCTGTACTATTGGTGCAGTATGCAGAAGCAGGCTCCACATTTCTGTCTCTTACCCACAAAAAGAGCAGGTGGGGAGATGTTGTAGGTGTGCTTCCATCACTCCCTAGACTCAGACATAGAAAATGAACCCCACTCAGGTTCGGCCCTGCATGTTCCGAGGAGTTTGGGTCCCCTGAACAGTTATTCTTTGTGTGAGGCCCCGGTGATGGTTTCCGGTGGCTATGAGTAGTTTGGGGAGGAGGCCCCACACTCCCTCTCCCCATTGAGGAATAAATTAAAGAAGCAGCACCAACTCCAGGGGCTTGACCCTCACCAGGGGAATATTTCCATCTTGCACAGGAGCAGTACTCACTCCATTTCACGCTTGGTCCCAGGAAGACTGTTGTTCAAATGACAACATCTCCGGCCCTTTAGGGCCAAATTTGCTGATTTTAGACTAGTTATACTCCTGGTGGTGAGGCATAGCCACCAAGAGCACTTTACTCAAGTTTCCTTGCCTCTAAATGTAATGTTGTTGTTGGGGAGCTTGATGTTGCTGCTCCTTTGCCAGGCATGTTCTCTGTCAGGGCTCTTGATGATCTCTTATGCTTGAGCAGTTTCTTCCACAACCCCATCACAGCCCTCAAGCAGAATACCCTCCCTTCTTCACTATCCAGGTACCACAGCCTCGGGCCTACTTGAAGGATGCCTGTGCCAGTGGAGTCAAGGGCCAGTCCACAGAAGACTCAGGGGAATCATCCATGGTGCCTATAAGGTCCATTCCCCCAACTGTTACTCGGAGGCATAATTGGGCTAGTGTCACAGGTCCTGGAGAGATCCGTACAAGTCCCGAGGGACAGCTAGAGTTGGGCCCTGGCCATTTAAAGGTTGCCACACCATCACTCCACCCCAGTCCCAAACTCCTGCACAGCATTTTGGGACATTTAAAGATGGTGACTTTGAGAGGTCTATGAAAAAAACATCCCTGGGATCCTCAGCACCACCCCCAATTGACAGAGCCGCGTGATCCCTTCCCACCAAAATATGAAAGGTGAGCACATCTTGTGTTTGGCTCCAGAAGTCTGGTCATCCTCCTTTGTCTCTATGTGTTTGGGATTTACCAGCCCATGTGCAATGTGAAGAGTTAATTAGCACATGAAGGTTTCCTCCCCATCCCTTCCTTTTCCAGTAACAGGGTAAAGCACTGGTAATGGCTGGAATGTGTGGGAAGCCTTATGATCCTTCTGCTAGCCAGCAGAGTTATTATTTAGGCCTGGTAAGGGAGACCAAGGCATGAAATTTGATTATGACTTAGTTGGGAAAATATGACAATTCAATATGACAATTCTTAAGGTGCCATAAAGAGTGCAGATATGACAAAACGACTGCAGATCTATACTAAAATGCATGTTTATGTTTAGATTGATACCTCACCGGACCTTGTAGGTTCAAGTGGAGTGAAACTATACTTTGTTGTAGATTTTGCCTATAATGAGTAATTCAGATAAGCATCAGAGACTTCACAACGGAAGCCCACACACCTGCCCACATGTATGCTTACGTGTTCATGTGTAACCTGCTCAGAGCCTCTACTTCAAGCTGAGCAGCAGCCACCTTATCTTAGCACTCTTGGTCCATTACCACAGAATTTAATGTGAATGAGACTTCATTGGTGAGACTCACTCACAGTAAAAGCCCAAGACCATGTATTCCAAAAACAAAAAATCCAGGGGGTTTAATGAGCGGAAGCCATTTCCTTCAGTAGCGATTTTGTTCTCTATGCTAAATAACCAAAAGCATGATTGTTCTTGCATTCATGCATCACAACACTCACATTTTGCATTCAGTAATTAGTTTGCGACTGATTATCGAATTGCGACACATTCCTACATTGAGACCAAGTTGTATGCAGCACCATTGCTCTACAAATACAGTGGTCATGTACAAGAGGTCAACAAGAGATGTGCCATGATATATGTGATTTACACCAATAGAGGCTTTTAGAAAACAACTTCGCCTCCCATCTCACCATGTCTCCGAGCAGCAGAAGCCACACTGGCTGTGACATGCTCCTTATTCAGGCTCCAAACCTTCCAGAACTCTGGGTCCTCATTCTGAAGGACAGACAACAATAACAGTAGCAAAACAAAAGTTAGTAAATCCATTTATAGCATGTGGTGAACAGTCGGCCCTGGGAAGAGGTGGGAAAAATGTGAAGGAGGCTATGAAAGGCATGACTACCGAGATGACACACACTCTCCACATTGAATAAAGACTGGGACAAGGAAAGGAATGATAAGATAATGTGACTAATCTTCATTCATCAAAGTCCCAGTCTTACTCCTCCCACCCCTGCATCTAAACAGCTCAGGTTGCACATTTTTCAGAAATACTTCTTTTTCTTTAAAGCAATAAAGTTGCCCTTCAATACTCTGGAGTGGCATCACGCTAGACTAGAGGGGGTGGAGGTTAGATAAAAAGAAAAATGTGTTATATATAAATCTATTTATATGTTCGGGAGAAACTATTTATTTTTACATGTAAAGAAACTGCCGTTTGTTTTTAAAGAGTGATGTAAGTACCTAGGAAGCACAGGGCGAGGTCATAATGAAAATTTTGGTAAAAATAGGAAGTTTCAGCACTTACTGGCTATTTCTAATTCCTGGCTTTCTTCTGTGAACACATATGCGATAAAGTGGTTTTTTTCAGTATATACTTCGCATGCTTATTCCTGAAATATATTGCCCTGTTACTTTGTGTAAAGGTAGGGGGGGATAGTTACATAGAATAGGAGTAGGGATGCTGCTGCACTGCCCTACGACAATTCAAAAGGGCAGGAATGCATTGTATTTACAAGATACAGTGCATTCCTGCCCCTTCAGCTAGCGCACAATTAGCCGCCGAGCGCCATCCCAGTCACCCTTGCACCATGGTGCAAGTGGGTGTCTGCATTGTTGGCATGATTGTTTTTGTGCAGGAAGGTGCACTTTTCTGCACAAAAACAATCACGATAGGCGTTTCCTCTTTCTAGGCGCAAGGATTTGGCACTGCCCTAGGTTACCAGGGGGCAGATTTACAAGCCCCTTGCGCCTCCTTGCGCCGCCATTGCGTCACTTTTTTGGCGCAACGGCAGCACAAACTATGCAGCCTATTTATAACGTGACCCATCTAGGGAGATGCATCACGTTGAAATGCCCTGCGTTACATTATAGCTGCGTCAGGTATAATGTATGCAGGGTGGGCGTTTCCACGCTGGAAGGCCTCGTAAAAGTGACGCAGTGAAATCTACAAGATTTCATTGCGCCACTTTTAGGACGCCACTGCGTCAAAACCTTACGCCTGCTTGAAGCAGGCGTAAGGAGTGACGCAGTACAGTAGGTATAGGCCTCAAAATACATTGCTGGAGTTGCGTCGTGCTTGCGACACAACTCTAGCAATGCGTGACTTTTGGGCCAACAGATGCGTCAGAATTTCTGACGCATCTGTTAATCCTTGCGCCATGGAGCACTGTATTGTAAATACAGCGCATCCATGGCGGCGCAAGGACATTTGACTCTGGCGCAAGGAAACTGACGCATTCATGCAGATGCATCAGTTCCTTGTAAATCTACCCCCAGATGCTGCAAATCTGGGGCAGCATTAAATTCCATGAGAGTTGAGCTGGAACACCCACAACAACACCCATAGAATGCCTCTTTCAGGCAGAGCAAGGCAAGGCAGCAACCTCTCCTTACTCCATACCTACAAGGCCATGAAAAGCCAAGCCTTGTAGATATGGCTAAGCCCTGAGCAACACCGGAATGTCACAAAAAAGTCACGTTCCGGCTGCACACAGGACTTGTAAATCTGTCGGTGGGTTTCTGGATTTGACTTGTACTAGGGCATGCATCACCTATAATATTTAATATACTGTTGTAATAATGTGTTTCTCGTAGTTTGACATCTGTTCTACTTTTGTAATGTTATAATTTAATTTGGACATAGAGCGACAGTTTTATGATGTACTCTAGATCTGGGCATATGACAAATTCATTCATAATCTGTGGATTTTATGGACTTTTATGTAGAAAAATGACTGCCTACTGTGAAAAATAATGCCGCAATTCCATCAAGGGGTTTCTGTTAATATCATAAAATACAAGAGTGAATCTTTAGTGATTTGTACATGACAGCAGCATCCTTCAAATTAAGACATATCTTTAATTCTTCACATGAAACTCTGCACAGTTAACTGCTGTGTTAAAATAAATGTGGATACTGGGCTGGTGGCAGCTTTACCAAGTCTATGTTTACAATTGGATAGAGTGAGATTTTTACCGCCAAAGCACACTTTGGGGCATATTTACAAGCCCTTTGAACCACCGGATCGTCACGTTTTTTGAACCTCTGGTGGTGCACAGTGTATGCCCATATCTACAAGGCCACGCAAAGCCACCCTGTGTGGCTTTTCATAGCCTTGTAGATAAGGTGTAAGGCCATGCAGCACAAGTCACTGCGTTGCCTCACATTGTGGCAGCAAGGCATGCCATGGGTGTTGCTGTGGATGTGCCCACACAACACCCATCGATTTTGACACTGTCCCAGATTTACAACATAGCATGAATCTGGGACTGTGCCAAAATCTTAACCCTCCCTAGAGAAGGTGTAACAAGGAGAAATATTCACATTTCTCCTTGTTTATGCCTCTCATGATTGTTTTTGTGCAGGAAGGTACCACTTCCTCCACAAAAACAATCATGCCAACAGCACAGACAACCTTGCACCATGGTGCATGGGGTGCTTGCATTGTCACAAGCCTGCAATTTTTTGCACCGGCACTGGCTGAAAGGACAGGAATGCACCATATCTTGTAAATATGGTGCATTTCTGTCCATTTGAATTGGTGCAGGGCAGCGCAGCAAAAAGACCTGCGGCGCTCCACTACACCAATTCCTTGTAAATTTGACCCGTTATATATATTTAACGTATGTGCCTTATTCCTCATTTAATTTTGATGTGTCCAGTGTGTTAAATTTATGTGTTTGGTGTTCAGTTACAGTGAGCATCAATTTGCTATGTTTTGCTCTTCTCTGTTCTCTGTTAATTAAGTGTTTCACCTCATCAGAAGGTTCTAAACACTCTTCTGATTGCCAAGTACACCTTTTATTAATTTTTATTATACTGTTGCAGGTTTTTTTATACATCTTAGGACTAAACATCACTCTGAGCTACTTATAAATATTAACAGTGCGGCAATAGTGACCATATCAGACAAGATTCAGATCTCAAACATGTATTAAAAAGTTGGTAGAGTTCCTTCCCCGTCCAGTGACTTAAATTTTGCTTGGTATCTAAGACTAATTCAGCCAACCCAAAATTTGCTATAGTGTTTTTTATTTTAGAAACATTAGTAGCCTCACCATCGGTCACAGGGTTGGTTATTGGGTCTCATTCCACTGCTCGCATGCACCGCAACACGTGGATACCCGCTGAGCTACCATTTTCATCCAAATCTTTGGAGGTCTGCTATTGTGCAGCTGGTAGGAGGTCCATCCCTGCCAAGTGAAAATTCATTTCATGCTGCTGTAGTATTTGCTAATTTTGGGCACAATCACAACTGGCCTGCAAAAAATGAACTTCAAATTGTTCACCTTTGTGACACAGGGCTGGCTCTAGCGCTGGTGGCGCCTGGTGCGAAAATTTCTTCCTTCTCCACGGATTCCCTCACTACCACCCTCTAACAGTGCCCCTCATCTCTCCATAGCCCCTCTTTAATTTGTTTTATAGTGCTACTCATGCCAGTATGGGGTGTCAGATCACTTTACATCTCACACACATTATATGGAGACAAAGAATCATACATGTGTAAATAAGCATATAGGAAATATTACTGAAGACAATGTAGATTTCACGATATAGGAATCTCGTGACATGAATACCAGTAGGCAGTATATTTTAAGAGTGTTTCGTCTGAGGAAGTACAAACTCAGTGTACCACAGAGTTTGTCTTTACTAATAATAATGTATTTCTACCTAAACGAACCCTTTTTAGTAACATTAGGATAACAAAAGACTGTGGAAAAAACATAAAGTTCCAACCTATACCATGCTGTTTTCATGCAGCTATTTGATTAGTTAATAGGTCACTGTGCGTTATTGGGATTGTAGCTTAAGACACAAACACACAAAAAGAAGGGGGACTGGGAGGAAATGTAAAAGCTCCCTAGAGTCTACATTTCCATCACTAGAGGGTAACTGTTCCTAGGGAAAAGCTGACCTGTTAGGTCGCTGAAAGGACAGATGAGAGGAACTCTATCAAGGAGTATAGGTTGGATATTTTAAGCTCAGAGGGGGGAAATTCCTCCATGTTGAAGAAGTGCCCTCACACACCCAAGCAGGTGTCATGCTTCATCATTGGGCATTGCTCCTCATGGGGGTGGTGCTGTTGCTGTCCCCCACAGGCCCCGCGAGAGGGCTCTTTGTCGGAGATCTTTTAGAGGAACGCCACAGTGGTGAGTGCGGGTGTGCGGGAAGTGGTGCAAGTGAGTTAAAAATATCACATTGGTACCCTGAAAAGACTTTATTCTGGGGTCTGTGTGATATGGTTAAAAACTGGAGCCAAGATGAATACTCTTGAACAGATAGTCAGAATTGGGAGTATTTTCCTTCTGCTTATCTCAGTGCTAGTGGTGATAAAAACTGATGGTATTGATGGTTCTTTGTTTTTTGATTAGTCTGGGGTGCAGGCTACCTGTATATCATCAGACCTGCCACATTTCCTGAAAACGTTTTTTCACGTGGGGAGCGATTTACCGGTGGAGCTTGAAAAAGAATTATGGCAATCCTCTACTGCATTGTTAGTTTCTGCTCCCCTCTCAAGTCAGGTAGCAGTTCACCCAGTCAATTTGAAACCATGAAATTCTTTTGTAACCTGACCGATTTAGATGCATAATCCATGTGGGAGTTCACCACTATTTTTGATGACTTTTATTGCTGGTTACTCTGTACAAGGAGACACTGTTTTACAGTGCCCATTATATGCGCTTTGATCCCTAAAACATGCAAAAATGAATAATCCCTGATTGTCATATCTAACTCTTATATAAGGCCATATCATATGGCCTTATACGAGATTATATAATGTGGAAACTACACTCATGGAATGGAAAGTTAAATGTCACTTGTGGACTGCAGCGTTTACTGTGCCATCCACTGGTGTGACAAGGAAAACGTGGCTTCAGGTCTACCATTATAGGCTGGCTGCTGCAGTTTAAACCTGCTGCCCAACCTGCCAAAATAACACTTTTCACAGGGGAAAACCTCCCTTATAAATACTAATAAGTCATCCCTGTGTAGGCCTTGTTGCCCACAAGGTAGGGTGCATAGCAATTCTATGTGGGGCATGTAGAAATGTAATGTTGCCATGTACCTACAGCAACATGCCTCCAAAAGCTATTTTCACTCTGGAAAGTTCTGGCTGTCCTCTGAGAAAAGCTGATGTACGACGCTTGCATTTTGCGTAGCTTTGCAACTCGCAATTTGCGAGTCGCAAAATGCAATATACAAGTGTCACAGACACTATTAGCGATTCCCAATGGGGTCGAATATTGCATGCCTCATCAATATTCATGAGGCAAGCGCAATTTGCAACCCCATTGGGAATGGCTAGCACTCCCAGGGATGGTGGCCTGCTGGGGTCAGCAGACCACCATGTCTGGGACTGCTTTTTACATAAAACATTTTTTTGTTTTTAATGCATCCCGTTTTCCTTAAAGGAAAACGGGATGCATTTAAAAAATAAAAATGAAACTTTTTAGTTAACTTTTTTAAGAGCAGGCAGTGGTCCCTGAGACTACTGCCTGCTATTGAAAAATATTTTCGCACCCACAAACGCGGTCGCAAAACAATGGTACATACCATTTGGACTCGATATTAGGAAGGGAAGCCCTTGGCACGCCCTTTTCTGATAGCGAGTCACAAATGCTATTTTGCGAATCTGTGACTCGCAAAATAGCGTTGGTACATACCACCAACGTTTTTTGCGGTCACACAAGGGTTGAATACCCTTTTGCAACCGCAAAAAACGGTCGTACAGTTGGCCCTATATCTGCTATCTTTAGTTTGAGACAAGATAACAAATGATCCCACCATTATTTTTAAATTTATAAAAAATATAAGGTAAGATTTTTATTGCAGATTTAGAAAGAGTAATTTTTAGAAAGTTATTTTCTAAGTGCCCGAAGCTTTTGTAGATTAATTTTAGTTAGCCTGACAGCATCTGCCCACCAGTCTTTGAGCTTAATAAAGTGTGAAACTGCTTCGTAAACTGAGGCAAAGCCTTAGCCCTTGTTGGAATGTGGATTATTAGTATTTGTAAGTAGGGACCTACCAATAGTAGTAAGGCTCAATCAAAATATAAGGCCCAGTCAAGGTCTCAATAAATTATTTCCTTGCTCAACCCTTGGTAGCTGGCTACGAGCAGGCAGGCTTAATTTAGGAGACAGTTATGTAAAGCACTTAAAAAAAACCAATGCCTTAAATAAATAAGACACAACACACAATAAAAATACAAATCCAATTTATAAAAATAGGAAACATTTTCATGACTAAAATGACACCTAAACATCAATCCAATGTAGGGAATGAATTCTTAAAGAATAAGCACTCTATAGTGCCTAAAAGCAAAAAGCACCACTGTGGAACATCTGGTTGCTCTTGACCGGGACACAGTCAAAGTTTCAGGCCGACCGCAATGGAGCACATGTCGGATACACTTAGCGTTAGGGCCCTGTCAAGTTTTTACCTTCTGACTTAGACACTTTTTTGGAGCTTTTTCTATCAAGCAATGCTCCTCGTCAGGCTGGGGTTGCTTTAGCACAAGGCATCATTGAAATCCTGGAAGTATTGAGCTCCAGAGCTTTCAGTGGAATAAACCTGAAATCCAGGCCGGGTTGCAGTTCGAGGTCGGCCACTTTACATTTCGTCGATGGGTCAGTCACCTTATGGAGCTTATTATGAAAAATTCTCCAACCTTCTCCAAACTTCTGGATCTTCTTCCAGAAGGTCCTTTTGGGATTCCAAAGTGTCCACAACTCCAAACCAACATTCCAGAAGCTCCAAGTTACTCCTTGGGATTTTGGGACTACGTCTGGGCAAATCCTTTAAAGTCCAGCTGAAGGTGGCCAGCTGGTTTCTTCTTGCTGGAGATGATGCAGGTGGAACTCTTTTAACCTGTTGCTCTCAGGAAGTCCACTCCTTCACTTTTTGAAGCAAGAAAAAGTCTGTTGGGCTGTAGTTCAATACAGTGTTGTGCAGTAGATGCAGTCATTCAGAGTGCAGTCCTCTTGGTGCAGGCTAGGGTTTCAGCAGGGCAGTCCTTCTTCTTGTAGTTTCAGGCAGGGATTTGAGTTGCTGGGCAGCTCTATCATATGTATCTAGTGTTCCTGAGCAACAAGGAAGGGGGCACCCCTGACCTATGGGGTACAGGGTGACACCCAGAAGTATGACAACTTCCTCAAAAATGTGGCATATTCTTGTCACAGAAAGCACAGCACTATTCCTTTAAACTCTAAAATGGAGAAACTCTCTCCTGGAGGTTAGAATCTGACTCAGCCAACCTACTGGTGAGGCTAAGTTTTCTTAGCACTCCCCTTCCAGCCCCTCTGCTAATTCAATTACTGGGGATCCTCTCTGGCTGGAGGTGAAGGATGTGGGTGTGAGCATGTGTCCTGTCCTGTCTTCCCCTCTATGAAGACCAGCTTGGATACTCAGCCCCCTTCCTGACTTCAAATCTGCAGCTTACAGATCTCCTCCCACCAGAGGTCCTTTGACTCTATGCAAGCCACTTCATACCACATCAGAGCAGTTTGGCTCACCCTGTCAAAGGCTGGCCAATAAGGAGAGGCAACTGGAAGCTGGATTTTAGTTAATGAGAAAAGAACATTCTATAACTTCCTTTCTGTGATAGTTATAATAAATCTAACCTTGGCAAGATGGTGGATACTTTCAAACTATCATTTTAGTACTTTGAAGTATATTTTTAGCTGGCTCCTGTCAATATGTATACTTTATTGAAGTATTCTCATGTTATCCCATGGAGTCAATGTGCTACAATGGGAAAAAGAAATTGGCAGTTTTTCCTCACCAGGGAATATAAAATATATTTTATAATGTCCCTGTTTATAGTTACAAGGCACCCTACCCCTAGGTCACTTAGGGGAGACCTTAGGGGTGACATATGTCAAGGTAGTTTAAGACTTTGGAAGTACCCTTAATTCCAAAGTCGAATGTGCATATAATTTACTTTTAAAAGCAGCCTGCAAAGCAGGGCTGCCTTTAAAATGAGAGCAGGCAACACAGCAGTGCACATGTACGTGCATTAAATCTACTGGGTCTCTAAACCTACATGCCCTACCATATACTATGGGGCTTACAGTTAGGTTGTCATACCATTTGTAATCATACCTTATTTACATATATCTTTTACACAGAGCACTGGCCCTGGTTCTGGTTAGCAGACCCCAGGGCACAGTCAGAGTTAGTTACCACCAGTATCAATAAAAGGAAATGGGGGTGATCAGGGCAAAAATAATGACTTTTTCACAGGCCTGGTGACAGAATGGGCTTCGGCTGAGGCTTGTGACCACCTGTGAGCGCAGGAAGAAGTTCTGGAAGGGTTCAACATTTAAATGTACTTCAAATTACACTTGAGGCCTTCCCAGCCACAGTTAATTGTAAGGGGAGACCTGGTGGAAGGGAAAGTCTTTGTTTGGGCTGGAGCGGGAATCATTTTCTCAATCGTAATTCTCAGTTTACCACTATCTGGGCTAATCCCCGCTTTTACAGCTAAGGCAATGGATCTTTGCTGTCGTTTCAGAGAAGATCAGGAACTGTACATCACTGTACTGTAATCACAATTTCTAATCTATTTCCAGTCAATAATGAGACTTTGGTATGAGTTAAAGGGTTTTATTATTCAAATTCTTTGTGAATCATCTTTATTAGATCACAAGGTAATTCAGCAATCTTAGTCATTAGCATATTATTAGAAATCTATAAGCAATCTATACGCAATGAGTCACAATAAAAATTCATTAAGCATATTCCATAAAGGAAATAATCCCTACTCTAGGAATGGGGGGAAACATTGTGAGTCAGAACCCATGAAGGGTTCTAGTTCGAGAGAGAGAGTGAGAGTGCAAGTTAAAAGCTTTGGCATTAAATTTAAAAATAAATCAATAATCGATCTAAACAGAACTTTCCTTAAATAGTGTGGACTAGGGATAGATATGGGGGAAGTGTAAAGAAAGGCCTGGAATACATCAGAGCCTACTCTAGGAACACACAGTATTATAGACAAAACATTCTGAAGCTTTTGCAACATGCTATTTCTTCCGTCTCCAGTCAGCCAATCATCTCTCGAAACTCTCAAGGGAACAGGATCACTCCCGTCTTCTCACAGGAATACAATAGTCCACAGACAGCAATGTTGAGTTTGCAACCAAATTGTATAATTTCATGTGAAGCATTCTCCTATTCAAGTCTAGTTTCCCACGTATAAACTACATTTCTAACCTATTAATATGTCAAGTTTATTCATTTGCTAACAATGGTCTATGTAAAAGTTGAAACATCTGTATAATGAAAAGAAAACTTTTTTGCACAGCAACCATTCATTTTCTTTAGAAATGCTGCATCTTCATATATAAAGTTCTTCATTACCTCACTAAATGACAAATTCTAATCTTGAGTTAACAATGGTCTTTGTATAAGTAGGAACATTTTTCAGAGTTAGATGAAAACATTTATGAAACTATTATTTATTATTAAAACAGGTCCATGAAAAGTTCTAGAAATAAACATTGTATGCACATGTAAGCATTTCTAGTCAGGTCAGCTTTTCGAGCAATATTGCTTCAGTAATCTTAGTCATTAGAATATTATTAGAAATCAATAAGCAATCAATAAGCAATGAGTAATGCATTAAGTGTGTTCCATAAAGGAAGGAATCCCTACTCCAGGAAAGTGTAAAGAAAGGTCTGGAAAAAGTATGCACATTTAAGCATTTGTAGTCAGGTCAGCTTTTAAGGCAATATTGCTTCAGCCATTTGAGGCCTAGTATGAGTAAATATGGTTGCCTACTACAATTTGTTGCATTTATCCATCAATCAATCAATCAATCAAATAGGGGTTTGTAAAGCGCACTACTCACCTGTTAGGGTCTCAAGGTGCTAGGGTGGGGTGTGTGAGGCTCCGTTGGGGTCATCTGAAGAGCCAGGTCTTGAGGCCTTTCCTGAACTGGAGCAGTGTAGGGCTTTGCTGGAGGTGGAGGGGGAGGACGTTCCTGGTCTTGGCTGCAAGGTAGGAGAAAGACTATCCACCCGCTCTGCTCCTGTAGTAGTGTAGTAGCGTGGGACGGTGGCCAGGGAGAGGTCGGCTGAACTGAGGTTTCTCTTGGGGGCATGGAGGTAGAGACGGTTGTTGAGGTATTGAGGTCTGATGTTGTGGAGGACCTTGTATGCGTGCGGGAGCAGCTAGAATGTTCTTCTTTCGACGGAGAGCCAGTGGAGATCGCGGAGGTGTTGAGTGATGTGGTTGTGCCGGGGGATGTTGAGAATTACCCTGGCTGAGGCATTTTGTATGGTCTGGAGCTTGTGGATGGGGTTTTTGTTGATTCCGGCATAGTTGGTGTTGCCGTAGTCCAGTCTGCTGGTGATGAGGGCATGTGTGACCATTTTTCTGGATTCGGAGGGGATCCATTTGAATGTTTTACGGAATATGTGGAGGGTGTAGAAGCAGGCCGAGGAGACGAAGTTGATCTGATGGTTCATAGTGAGCGATGAGTCCAATATAATGCCGAGGTGCGTGCATGGTCTGTTGGAGTGGGTGGATTTCCAAGGGTGGGGGCCCACCAGGTGTTGTCCCAAGCTGAGGAAGTGGAGCAGAGGATGAGGACTTCTGTTTTCTCTGAGCTGAGTTTCAGGCAGCTCTTTTTATCAAGGTTGCAACGGCTTTCACCCCTTCTTGGAAGTTGTGCCAGGTGATGTTTGGTTCCTTGGTGAGGGAGAGGATGAGCTGGGAGTCATTGGCGTAGGAGACGATGTTGAGCCTGTGGTTTTTGACGATGGTTGCGAGGGGGGCCATGTAGATGTTGAAGAGGGTGGGGCTGACGGAGGATCCCTCGGGTACTCCGCATGTGGTCTCTGTCGGTTCTGAGAGGTAGGGTGGTAGTCTGACTCTCTGTGTTCTCCCTGTGAGGAATCAATTAATCAATCAATCAAGGGAATTGTAAGCACGCTACTCACCCGTGAGGGTCTCAAGGCGCTGGAGGGGAGGGGTAAGCAACTCCGTTCAGTCAAAGAGCCAGGTCTTGAGCGTCCTCCTGAAGATGTTCAGGCAGGGAGCGCGTCTGATGTCGATTGGGAGCTAGTTCCAGGTCTTAGCCGTGATGTAGGAGAAGGCTCTTCCACCCGTTCTGGCTCTGTGGATGAGCGAGGTTTCGGCGAGGTCGGCGGATCGGAGGTTTCTCTTGGGTATGTGGAAGGAGATTCTCTCGTTGAGATATTGGGGTCCGGTGTTGTGGAGGCATTTGTAGGCATTTGTGAGTATCTTGAAAGTAACTCTCTTCTCAACGGGGAGCCAGTGGAGATTACGCAGGTGTTGGGTGAAGTGTAGTGTCAGGGGATGCCGAGGACGAGTCTGGCTGTGGTGTTTTGTATGGTCTGGAGTTTGCTGAGCAGAGATTTGTTGATCCTGGCGTCGAGGGCGTTTCCGTAGTCCAGTGTGCTGGTTATGAGGGCGTGGGTGACCGCCTTTCTTGATTCGGGGGGATCCATTTGAAGGTCTTTCGGAGGATGCAGAGGGTGTTGAAGCAGCTGGAGGCGATGGCGTTGACCTGTCGGGTCATGGAGAGGCAGGAGTCGAGTATGATCCTGAGGTTTCGGGCATGGTCCGTGGGGGTGGAAGGCCTGCCGAGGGCGGTGGGCCACCAGGTGTTGTCCCATGCAGAGGGGGAGGGTCCGAAGACTAGGACCTTTGTCTTCTCTGAGATGAGCTTGAGGCAGCTGTTGCTCATCCAGGATGCGACGTCCTTCATTCCTTCCTGGAAGTTGAGTCTGGTGGTGTCGGGGTCCTTGGTGAGGGAGAGGATGAGCTGGGTGTCGTCGGCATAGGATACTATGCTGAGTCCGTCTGACGATGGCTGCGAGGGGGGCCATGTAGATGTTGAAGAGCGTGGGGCTGAGCGACGATCCTTGGGGTACTCAGCAGTTGATTTGTGTGGGTTCAGAGATGAAAGGTGGCAGTCTGATTCTTTGGGTTCTGCCAGTGAGGAAGGAGCGGATCCAGTCGAGGGCGCTTCCCTGTATGCCGGCGTCATGGAGTCTGGCGGTGAGTGTGCGGTGGGAAACGGTGTTGAATGCTGCAGAGAGGTCTAGTAGGATCAGGGCCGCGGTGTGTCCCTGGTCGAGGATGGTGCAGATGTCATCTGTGGTGGCGCGTAGAGCTGTCTCAGTGCTGTGGATGCTGTGAAATCCGGATTGGGAGGGGTCGAGGATGGAGTGAGCGTATCCAGTCTAGGGCCTTTTCTCGGATGCCGGCGTCATGGAGTCTGGTGGCTAGTGTGCATTGGGAGATGGTGTCGAAAGCTGCTGATAGGTCCAAGAGAATGAGGGCTGCCATTTGGCCCAGGTAGAGGAGGGCGAGGATGTAATCAGTGGCGACGAGGCGGGCAGTCTCGGTGCTGTGGTTGCTGTGGAATCCAGATTGGGAGATGTCTAGGACATTGTTGGCTTTGTTGAAGTGTGCTAGCTGGGTGTTGATGGTCTTTTTGATGACCTTGGCTTCAAATGGGAGCAGCAACATGGGCCTGAAGTTCTTGAGGTCCGTCGGGTCTGTGGAGGGTTTCTTCAGGAGAGGGTTGACTTGGGTGTGCTTCCAGTCATCTGGTAATGTGGCTGTCTCGAGGGAGAAGCTGATCATTTGACATAGCTTGGGTGCGATGGTAATGGTGGCCCTGTGGAAGATGTGGGATGGAGAGGGGTCTGAGGGTGCTCTGAAGTAAATGCTCTTCATGGTCTTTAAGGTGTCTTCTGTCGTGAGTGGGGTCCAAGTGAGTAGAGTCTGTTGGGTGGCGTCGCTGGGAGTTGAGGCAGTGCAGTGGTCTTGGTCACCAAAGTTGTCGTAAAGCGTCTTGATCTTGAGGTGAAAGAAGGAGCTGAGTTTGTTGCAGAGGTGTTGTTTCGCTGTCGGGTTTGGCAAATTCCTGTATGATGAAGAAGAGTTCCTTGGAGTTGTGGGCGTTGGAGAGGATTCTATCTTGGAGGAAGTTTTTTCTTTGTGGATTTGATGATTTGAAGGTGTGCTGTGGAGGCTGTTTTGTAGGCGGTGCGTGTTTCAGGGGTTTTGCTGTTTCTCCATGTCTTTTCAAGTTGTCAACAGGAGCGCTTGGATCCTTGGAGTGCTGTGGTGAGCCAGCTTGCTTTCTTGTTGTGTCATCCTGTAGCCTTCTGGAGGGGGGTGAGTGTGTCGGTGCAGTTGGTGATCCATCTGTGGAGGTTGCTTGCCGCGGTGTTGGCATCTTGTTTCGGTGGGGGTGGAGTGCGGCGGGGAGCGCGGGAAAGTAAGGATCAGAATAGAAAGAGGGGGCAAAAGAGAAAAAGGGAGAGTAAAAAGATAAAAAGCAGAAAGATCAGAACAGAAAGAGCAAAAAGAGGCACAGAGGACACAGAGCAGAGTGGAACAGCAGAAGAGCAGAGTGCACTGGAGTGCTGGTGAGGGCGAAGGTGACGTGTCCTACGTTGACTTTGTTCTAGCTTCTGCGTGGGAGGCGGTCCATCCAGAGCTGTTCCGTTGTGTGGCTGAAGATGCTGTTTCCTCCTGGAAAGACAGGGTTGAGTGTGTGTCCTGCTGTGTGAGTGGGGGTGAGACAAGTTGCTTCAGTCCTATGTTGGTGAGGTTCTATAGGAGGGCAGTGGTGTTGGGATCGTCGTGATTGTCCAGGTGGAAGTTTAGGTCTCTGAGTAGTATGTAGTCTGTGGAGGCAAGGGCGTGGGGTCCGATGAGGTCGGTGATGATGTTGGTGAAAGGAGTGTGGGGGCCAGGTGGTCTGTAGACGAGGGTACGCAGAGCATCATTTTGGGGTTGGTCTGGATCTGGAAGTGGAGATGTTCCATGGGGGGGAAGGCGTCGTCCGGGTCGGTGGTTGTCATTCAGAGGGAGCTTTTGTGGATGATAACGATGCCTCCTCCTGGGCGTGTGGGGCAGTCTTTCCTCAGGATCTTGTATCTGTTGGGGATGGCGGTTGCGATGTTGGATGTGGAGTTGGCGTTGGCCCAGGTCTCTGTGAGGAAGGCGACGTCAGGCGTGGGGGTGTGGAGGAGGTCCCAGATTTCTTTGGTGTTTCTGTGCAAGGAGCGCATGTTGAGGAGGATGCAGTTCAGTGGGTCGTTGTTTGTGCTGGGGTCCGGTGGGCTGGGACTGCTTCTGGGGTCCCGAGGTGGGTGAAGGTGCAGCAGCAGTGTCAGCAGGAGATCGGGCCTTGGGTGTTGCTCAGCATCGAGAGCTGGCAGTTGTTGCTGCGTCCAGGGTTGAGAGCGTGGAGGGTGCTGGAGTCGTAGCAGTGGCAGGTCGGAGGACGGGCGGGCTTGCCTTCAGTGCACCATCAGTGCGCCTGCTGCAAGCGGCTGCCATTAAGTTGGGGGAGTGTGGTCAGCTGGGAGGCAGGAGCGACACGTTGGGGGGAGGAGCCACGGGGGCAGCAGCGGTGGGGAGCACGGGAAAGTAAGGATCAGAAAAGAAAGAGGGGGCAAAAGAGAAAAAGGAAGAGCAAAAAGATAAATAGCAGAAAGAGCAAAACAGAAAGAGCAAAGCAGAAAGAGCAAAACAGAAAGAGCAAAAAGAGGCACAGAGGACACTGAGCAGAGTGGAACAGCAGAAGAGCAGAGTGCCCTTCCACTAGACCACCAGGGATGAAGCGCAGGCAGGAGCCTGCGGGTGGAGGAGGGACTCGAACACCTACCTGGCACGGAAGCTCCGGGCTCAGAGGGAAGTCCCTCAACAGTGGAGCTGTGCGGGGGGAGAGCAGTGACACTGCTTTTTACTTCTCATTAAAGTCTACAAGTTAATGTTGCACATTTATTATATACTATAATATTTTTCGATATTATTAAAATGCTACCCCATTTGTTACATCCTCTGCAGTGAGCTAAGCACCAACCCAGTGGGAGTTGATCCCAAAATCTGTTTGATGTAGGTGAGAAGGGTAGGAACTTTTCATTTCCCTAAACACATCTCTGGCTGACCCACAGGCTCCCACACAAAGTGCGTCCCATCTTGAATTTCCCTTAGAATAGTGCACTCTGTGATAGTTGCAGTAAGGCAGACAGGAAGTGCAGTAGAGCTGGGTAGGATTGCCCACTGTAACCTTTTCCCTACTGGTTAGGGAGCGTTCATGAGTTACCCCCACTAACTGACTACTGAACTGTACAAAACTGGACCTCAGCTACAACCAAAGAGCCCCCTCTGGACCTGGGGAGGAACAGAAAAGCACTGGACCTGCTGTTTGAGACCTTTGTGAAGATCTGAAGGGCTGGAACTGCTCACACAGGTACCTAGGAAAAAGACATGTGCTCTAAAGGTTAGTTGGGACATCTTCTGTAGGACGACATGGATACAGTAAGCTGCAAAAGGCCTTTTTGCTGAAGTGCCCAGCTAAGCAGTAACAACTGGCCTCTGATGGAGTCACACACATGCTTACACATACACACACATTACCTCTATGTCCCTCATCTTCGACCCAGTCCTTACCTATGAGGTTGGGACTGGGTTGAGGACGAGCAGGACTTAGAGTAATGAAGATTACTGGTAAGTAATCGGGGCATTCGCGCACACTCTCACACAAAAACAGACTCTCACTGCAAGCATGCATGCAGCATACACTTGAAATAATTTTTTACTTACCTCAGCTGCCAGATAGGGATATATTGCAGCTAATGTTAGTTCAATCACAGTTGTGCCTCATAAAATAGCATTGTAGGTTAATGTACCTGCTGCAAAGCACGTTGTGTAACATGCAGATCACAGATTTTCACCTCTGCTGCCAGATAGGCATATATTTCAGGTAATTGTACTCCATTTTTATTACACTTATAGTGAATAATATTATTCACTATTAGTGTAATAAAAAATTACAGAAAACCAGGAAAGTCGAGCCCCGACCAACCTCCATTAGGACAGATACAATGATGTTGCCACCTCTGAGGCGAGGGGTCGCAAAGGCATCGCCAGGGGTTGCAAGGGTCAAAGCAGGGGTCACAGTCAGGGGTCGCAGGTGACCCCTAAATGACAGCCATGTACAGACACCCAGCTCGGTCTGCATGGATCATACACATGTAATGAAGCTTAGTTCCTTACCAATCAATTCTATTACACACGTTACATTCTTAACACAAATCTGAATAGTTCCCACTAGTGCTGGAATTCAATTTTTTTACTCAGAAACCCATAAATTGGGCCTCAGGGGTGGCAGAGGAAAAGGGGTGGAGTCACAAGTGTCGGAGCTTAAAAGGCAGAGTCTAACAGTCAATTGATACAGTTAGTCAAAAACATCTGCTGCAAAGAAATTGTCAAAAAGGACAAATGTGACTAATGTGTCCATGCCATAATGTTGCATAATTCTCTATATTTCGCATTATGTTTTTTTGGTAAATGCCTGAGATTATTACTCAACATTATGTACTTAAGATGTAGTTTGAGTAAAAATCCTATCACAGAAGCACAGCAGCAGTGCAAATGAACAGAACACACGCAGCTGTTGATTGCATTATACAAAAGTTTGCACTTTATTTTAGCACCGAATGCAACCTCACGTCCAAAATGTAGGCAAGGCTACATGTTAAGCTAAACTAAAGTGTCACCAAATTTCCACAACTACATGAATTTAACTTAGGCCTAAGGAGCAGGAGCTTTAGCATGTTAAGACTTTCCCCTGCAATGATAGACATGAGGCTAGAGGGGGTCTGAAAAATGTATACAAGTGGTCACACTGCCAATGTAGGAAATACATCATTCTGAAGTAAAAGAGGGCATGGGGCTGTATGGAATATTGTGGTGGGTCGGAAGCAGTTTTCTTGGTAGACAGTATAGATTTACATCTATTAAATACTCCTGCCATGATCCCTGTCTGTTAATTTGGAAGACGACGGAAGAAGATCTGATGATTATATGTCAGAATTTAATGTTCAAAATGATCACCTGACATAAATAGTTTGTTCTAAATATTATGTAAACAAATATTGTCCCGTTGCATATAGATTTCCTACAATCAACTCCAAAGGGCTGATGATTTTATAGACACTATTTAGGGTACAATATTTTAGTCATTCAACCTTCTGAGAAGTATATTTCGGTATCAAACCAGATCGGCCAATATGCAACTGCTTTCTGGATGTCATATTGTTGTCCTCCATGGACAAATATTCTTCCAGTCTGGTAGAAGCTGTGACCTGCTAAATGTACTTGTTGTCCACATTAAACTTGTAGGGCTTTTGAAGTGAGGTCCTATCGGCTCCTTGGATCTCTTGTGTCTTGATTTGAATGTATGGTACACTGCATAGCAGACTATGTTTTGAGGGTAACTCCCAAAGAATGACCTCAAAGTGTATGCCACTATTTTACAAACCATTTATCAGAAGTGTCCATCGTCAGCTCCCAAACTACATACTGAATAGAATACTCAACATAGATATTTAACTCTCTGTACCTGACTTTTATGACATATCTTATTGGCTAAAAATGTGGTTTTTAGTCATCCACCCTGTTTCATATTCCATGGAATTTCTACTCTTTCAACCATATCAGTGCAGCTAACTAGCTTCTTTTGACATAACACCTCAAATCATTATTTCCACTTTCTTCTTCACTGGAAATTTAACTCTTCTGTGCCTGTCTCAAACAAACCTTTCCCAGTACAACCAACTATTCAAAGATGGGCTCCAAATGAATATTGTTTTTACGTAGTTACTCAATACCTTCTTTTGAAAACATGGCAAAACGAGTCCTTTCTTTGCTTTGGGAAACTTTTGTTTTTCATCTCAAATCCAGTTTTTACTCCTAAATAATCATTAAATATTTCTCTCTTTATGAAAACATAGTTTATATATTTATATTTTTTTATTATTAGTTTATTCCGCACAGAATCACATTCTACATGTCTATAGCAATACTTACAATGGATTCGAGATAATTCATAAGAGCTTAATTCATTATACAGCCTTTAAATACACATACATATTCAAACATACTCATACATATTGATACATATAAATACATATAGCTATTCCTATTCAGCAGCAGTGTTAGAGGTATTCCAATTTTCATAAAGTGCAAAGTGGCTCTCAATCCTTAAAGTACAAAAATATGGTGGTGATTTATTAAGAACAAACGATTTAAATTTCAAATGGATAATATACATAATATGATATAATATACATCATTCCCCTAAAATGGGAGCATAGATATCTCCTGACAGTTTTAAATACTCCCCTAGAGATCCTAAAGTGCACATGTGATGATAACTCTTGCCCACTCGATAAAGACATACAAATGAAGTGCTATCTAATCGTCTGATAATCCGTCATTGTCCCAAATCCATGTAGTAATGGGTGCCCATATCCTCTGTCCCATATTCTTCTTCCTTCGACCTTTCAGGTTATACAGGGGCGTTTCTATATTATGTATAGCCAACATCCTTGCTCTCCAATTTACGAACATTGGGGGATCCGAGCTTAACCATTGTGAGGCGATATATAGCCAAGCTATTGCCATAGCTAAAAATAAAAAATATGCCTCCACCCTTACTACCTCGCTCAGCTCAGTGCTATCTAGTACCCCCAAAATCATTAAAACAGGAGTAATAGAAATCAGTGCTCCTAAAATCTTTCCCAGAAATTCACTAATATCCTAAAGGAAAATATCCAGTCTGGGGCAAGAGTCGAACATATACAGGCTATCAGCTGTTTGTAAACCAAACTTGCTACATTTCCCCCCCCCCCCATCCTGGTGCTCCACTTTGCCACCTTTGAAGGTGTGCAGTACAGATTAAAAATTTACATAAAATGTTGGCTCCTCAGGCTTCCTGTTAGTAAGAACTTATTAGCCAACTCCAATGACTCCTTGATATACATTCCCTCTATTCCTAACCTGGCTTCCCATTTCACATTTTGTACCTCAACATCACCAGGGAGTCCTTGGATCAATATCTCATATAGTTTACCTTTCTGAGCCTTCTTTTTCATTGCTTCGACTAATCGTACTTTTGTAGTTGATCCTATATCTTTGACATTTCTGTTTAGGAAACGCTGCAGCTGTAAATATTTTAAGAACTCTCTCCTTTCTAGTCCGTATACCTCCTGTAATTCAGAAAAGAACTGTTGCTGCCTATCTCTATACATATCTCCCAGGGTTTTAGTCCCTTCTTCCCCCACCTTAAGTTTACTTGATCCTGCAATATTATAATGGTGCCATCACTGGTGTATAAATATTGAATTTGGGAATTCAACATTTTCATCTCACCTGCATCCACACTCTGTATGCTGCTTTTAGAATTTTGAATCTTCTTGTAATAACTGGGTTCTAATATCTTGAGAAAACAACCCCTGACCTCATTCCCCAATTCTAACGCATAAATAGTCAGTTTCTCTGCATTATTAATCTTTACTGGGTTCTCAGTGATCAGGACACCCATAAGTTGCAGCATACATGGCCAAAAAAACAGAGATAGGCTCGGAATTGCCCACCCACCACGCTGTCTTGGCAATCGATAGCCCCATAAAAACCTAATACAGATCCTTTCCAAGGTCTACATCCAAAATGAGTTAATTTCTAAAGGGATAGCTCTGAAAACATACAAAACTTTAGGTAAAATTGACAATTTCAGCACATTACTCCTACCGAACAATGAAAGATGGAGGTGATCCAATCTTTCCAGCTCCTTCTGCTGTTATCTAATTTTGGAGCCATGTTCAAATCAACAATTTCGTCCAGCACGGCTGTCATTTTTACCCCAAGATAGACCACCTCAGAAGCTACCCGTGGATCTCTACATTGTGAATTTTCCATGCACAAAATCTCCGTTTTATTTACATTTAATTTGTATCCTGACCAGGCCCCAAACTGCATAGCTGGGCCCTCAATCTCAGGGAGTGCAGTTATCAAATCAATACTGGCCACCACTATATCATCAGCATATGCCAAGATTCTATACTCTACAGCTTGAAGTATCGCCGGTTTGATGATACTTTTTTTCTCCAAGTTTTTCTAAAAATATATAAAGCAAACAGTAGCAGGATTGCTATTCTTTTTTACTCTCCTGGGTATCCATCCCCCCAACCACCTTGCAAGTGAGTTCAATTTCTGCCACCCTTAGTTGCTCATACCATCCACGAATCTCAGCCTGCTTTATCTTTTGGAGATAGAGAGAAAAGCTCAGAGTTCCCCCTCTAACCCGGCTTTGAAAGCATCCCAGACTATGATATCTGGCGCCATCCCCCTATTGATCTTGAAAAATTCCGGTATCCACTTTAACATGTGATCCCTATATACCTGGTTAAAAAAGAGCTTTCTTTCAAAAGTCCAGGGTCATTAATCCCTAACAGCCCCCGTGGTTGAGAGCTCTACCACAAGGGAGTTATGGTCCAACAAAGCCCTCAGAAAGCTCTCAATCCCAACATGTTCCACCAGTGTAGTTGAAATAAAAAAATAATCAAGCCATATTAGCTTATTGTGTGGAGCTGAATAAAACGTAAAGCCTCGGTCGAGTGCTTTATACTTACATACATCTACCAACCCATGGTCCCTCACCAGGCGCTGAAGTGCCTTATAAACCCTCAATTTGTTTTCCTGAGTATGGTTTATCTTCCCTAAGATCATCTTGGATATATATTTATATAGATATTTAAGTCCCCACAGAGGATCAAAGTGTGCGGCCACATTAGTAACTCAGTGTTAAAAAAATACAGCACCGAGGCCTCATCTACATTAGAGCAGTATGCAGAACAAATTGTGAAGCAGGTACCTCCAGCCTTGGTCCCACACTCAATAATAACCCACCGCCCAAGTTTATCCTCCTTAACTCATTTGCTGGGACCAATCACCTTGCTTGCTAAAATTGCCATCCCTCTTGATATTGTCCCTTGACGAGTACAGCCCAGTACAGAATATCCTAAATCTTTCAACCATCTTCGCTTACTCCAAGATATATGGGTCTCTTGAAGGCACACCAGGTCTGCTGCATAAATCGTAGACTCCTAGCTACCCTACTACAATTATTATTATCGATAAGACCACAGATGTTGACTAAAGAGATCAGAATTTTTCCTCCTGCCATTTAGTTCGGTGTTAAATGACCATGTTCTCCAACTGCTGCTGATTGATTTAATGCTCACTTCAATATTAGTATTCTTGCCCTAACCAAAAATCTGGGTGCTACAACATTTAACACAGTAAATAAAACTTTTTACTCTCCCACCCCTTGCCCTCCTCCCGTCACCCCAACTCTAATCCCCCCACCTCCTCTCAAAGGCAAACAAACCACCCAGGTCCTGTGATGGAGTGTTGCCCCTCCCGCATGCCCACCTTTAATCCAGCTTTAGAAGCCCATACCCACTTAATTCTACCCCAAAAATAGAAAAGAGAAACTACCCACTGCTACACCTGTGAGAATCCCAAAGCGTATACGATCACCTACATTAGTATATTTAGACTTAGATTGCCTTATACAAAAGTTTGCAAACATTCTTTGGCCTTGATCTGTGACGAAAAAAAGTTAAATGTATCCCCCCAGACTATTTTTAGCTTAGCAGGATTCATTAAAAATGCCTGAGCTCCCTTAATTTGAAATGGTTGTATCAGCTGGCGGAAGCACCAGTGGCGCTCTACCGTGGAGTGACAGAAATCAGGCCTAACAAAGAATGTACAACCATTAAAGGAGAGCCAGGTCAAAAATGTCCTGATGCTACAAAAAATTTCCAACATGGATCAAGTTTGCTCTAGGTTTATTCCCTTCCAGTGAGGTAGACACCCTCTACTTAAATGTAAATCTATAAGTGCCTTGAATCTCCTGATCCCAGTTCCAGTTCACCAATTTGGGGAAAGCGCCCTTAAAAAGCTCAACCACAAATTTCAACACATTATCAGCTTTGGCACCCTCTCAGATAGCTAGCATTCTAAGATTGTTACATCTCAGTCTATTTTCGAAATCTTCCAATTTCCATAGGGTGTCGATAATTTGGATTTCCAAGGATTTTATTATTTCTCTGTGCGTTGAGGCCTCACTCTCCAGGTTTCCAATCCCCTTCTCTGCTTCCCCCATTCTCTCGGTGAACTCGGTACACATCTTAGAAACTTTGTGGATAGCCCCCTGCATTTTTCAGCAAGGCGTCTGCACTCTGAGGTTTCTGAGTGTGTCTCTTCCCTATAGGCCATAATGCTTTGACATATAGATTCTAACGGGACAGCCTCCATGCCCCCTTGCAAAGAATTACCATTTCTTAAGCCATCCCCCTCCAAACTGCAGACATAGAATGGTCCCAAAGGAGCCCCCTCGCGTTTGCTTCAATTTTGTTTGATCTCTCCCGTGATGTTGTTTTTTTCCTTCTAACTGTAGAGGTGTCATTAAAGATTTCACCTTGTTTGTCCTCTTGACTGCGTGGTTCACTTTCTTGGCTAGGGCTCTCCCCCTCTGACCAATCAGAAATATCTGACAGTGAGAAAAACTTATCTCCAGAATCTACATCTTGCCCCCATTTTACACCAGGGGCCCCTTCATTTTGTGTTGACAGGGATGTGTCGTGCATTTCCGTTGGGTTCATCCCTGCTCCCCCATGTTGGCACGGGGTCCTTTCCTCCCCAGCCAAGTCACCAGTCCCCCCACTCTCATGTCGGCGTGGCAAGCCTTCACTGTCTAGCTGCTTGCCAGTTTCATCAGCCGCGTTTACCAGTATAGTTTGTACCTCAGAGTGTGGCAGGTCAGAGCTATTCACACTGGTAGACTGCTCACTGCTCTGAGTACTGCTGACGACGTCTCCATTTTCCTGACTGTAAGCAGGAGCTAGACCCAATGCTGCCATTCCTATTGCAGCAGGATCTCTTCCCCTCCCTTTAGGCGTTCTTATCCGTGGGGCATTTTTAAACAAAATTGCCCAGGATCCCTTTGCTCCTGTGGCTCCCGCTGCGGACCCCCTTGTAGTGGCTCCTAACACATTCTGATCCAGGCTTCTCTTTTCCGTGGACTTCTTTGATGGTGGCAGAGCATCTGGCCGAGCTGAGCCTTGTTCCACTCCTGCAGCACTGCCACCACAGACTCTCACTCCTCTTGCAACCTTTGGCGGCCACATCGCCAATTCACCTTTCTGCTCCACTCCACCCACTGCAGTCGTGGCAGCAGCGTAGTCGATCAGCTGCCTTCTGATACGCCTCCAGACAAGGTAAGCCTCGATCGCGTGTCTCACAGCAGAATCCCAAAGTCCAGCCTAAGGTCCTTGGCTTGTTGCATTTCTCTCTCAGCAGGGGGGGGGGCCCGTATTTGGGGTTACTGGGTCAGACAGACGGGAGGGCATGGAGCAGTCATCCTCACATCATTCCCATCTTGAAAACATGTACTCATTTTACCAGGTACGAGCTAAGGATAGCTTTATTTATCTGGTATTTGCAGGTTTATATATTACTGAGCTGACCCTAGTGGTGACACAGCACTTCACAGAAATAAACAGGTTAGGGTAATGCCATGCATAGAAAATAACAGATACTCATTGTGCACCATTTAACAGGGCATATGTGTGATCTGAATAGAGTAAGACAATAAGTAGATTTTTTTATAAACAATTTTATTGGTTTTTAAACAAAGAATACCAGCAGTAGTCAAATACAGTATACCACAGCATTCATCTGACATTTCCATTTTAAATATATGGGGAAGAAACGTTTGCAGTACACGGTCCCACAGATTCCTGCACAGTGCACACAGTTCAGAAGGAGATATGTTTATTCTATCTGCCCCAACCATTTGCCACAAACCTTACGGTATTTAGCCGGACATTCTCTGGCCTCGAACAATGGTTTCTCTTGTACTGCGCACCAGTCCAAACCTCTGTGCCATTTCGTTATGCCAACTAGCTGCAATGTCTCGCTTGGCCACCATTATGGTGGTAGTAAGAAATTGTTTGTCAGCATGGGAGCCATCTAGCCCATCCGTAATTCCCAGGAGTATATTTAAGGGGTTGTGTGGGACTTCCTAGCCCAGGACCTCTGTGAGCTCTTTTTCTATGGAGTCCCAATAGCGAGCAATGACAGGGCAGGCCCATACCATTTGAAAGAAGTCTGCTTGGTCGTGATTGCTGCGCGCGCAAGATGCATTTGCTTTCATACCTGCGCTAAAGAGGTGTTTGGGTGTTAGGTAGGCAGCGAGCAAATAGTATAGTTGGACCAGACGGAGCCTGGCGGAGGTGGTGACTGTTTTGGGTGCCATTAAAGCGTCTCTCCAGTCTTCCTCTTCAAGAGGACCCACCCATTGCTCCCATAAGTTTCTTAACCAGTCTAATGTGTTAGGAGTGTTGTTGGTGAGGGAGCGGTAGATACGGGAGACACCCCCCTTCCCAGGTTACCTGTCATAATTTGTGCCTCAGGGGGACTATATTCTGGGAGGGATGTGCCCTGCGGTACGTGTATGTAGAGGGCGTGACGTAGCTGCACGTATCTATAGAATTGCGAGGGATACAGGGAATAACGGGTTTGTAGGTTTTGGAAGGTGCGCATATGGTCGCTTGTCCACACATTCCCAAGATGCGAGATACCAATGAGGTCCCATGGTCGGAATCCTTCCAGGCCGCTAACCTCCCGAAGCCAAGTCCCCTGCCAAAGCGGTGTGTATTGGGTCAGTTTGTTCATCCATTGGGTGTGGCGCAGGGAGGCGCGCCAGGCAAAGAGAACCGCCTGCATCACCGTTGGCATTGTCCTGGGGATAGTTCCTCCGTATATCATCGTCTGGATCCTGGGTAGACTCAGATCGCCTAGTTCCAGTCTGAATGCTGGATCCGACCAGCCACCATTGAACCAGTGATGCAGCTTGAGTAAGTGGGTTGCCAGATGGTTTAAATAGAGATTGGTCATGCCCATGCCACCATCGAAGGACGGAATCCGGCACTGGGATAGGGCTAAGCGTGGTCTCCCCCCGCCCCAAAGGAATTTAGTGGTCAGACTGTCGAGCTCTTTAAACCAGGTCCGTGGGAATTGAAATGGGGTGTTCTGGATCATGTAGAGGAGCCTGGGGAGTATCATCATTTTGAAGAGGGCGAGTCTACCCAGGGGATTAAGTGCTAGCGTTTGCCATTGTGGAGATCAGCTCGGGCTTTCTTCATCAGCGGGGTGACGTTAAGTGACCAGGCAAGATCAGGGAGCAGGGCCACCCAAATTCCCAGGTATTTGAATGATTGCCTTCTGATTAACCCTGGGCGGAGTTCACGTAGTCGCGCTACGCTGAGTTCCGCGAAGTGGTAAAAAAACTCCGTGAGCTACGCAGAATTCAGCGAGCATGCAGAGTTGCTTGTTCCGCCCGTTTGCGATACGTTTTTCCTGTTCAGGAACGCGTATTGCGTGTGCGGGACGCTGTTTGTGTGCTCGGGGGAAACATCTCGCAAACTTGCCCATGCGGTCGCCAATGGGCGCGACTATCTTGTTTTTCACTTGTCCCTCCCGTTCGCGATGCGTATTTCCTGTTCGCGAACGCGGATGTCCGATGGCGCGTCCGAATGACGTGTTCGCAATCGCACACTCTTGCGGGATCGCGCGGCTGACTACCAAAATCTCGTGGCGCACGCGAAGGGATAGGAAAACTCATCAGCGAATGCAGGGATCCTGGTAAGTCGCTACCGCGCATGTGAAAACTCATTTTAAAAAGCGCGAACAAGGGAAAAACTCCGCTACGCCGCAGATCGCGGAGTTTTCGGTACCTCCGCGTTCTACGCGGAACGCGGAGTTGCAAAAAATCTGCAAACTCCGCGAGCGGAGCGGATTTTACTGCCCAGGGTTACTTCTGATAGGTATAGTGGATTGCCAATCGAAACAGTCTCTTGATAAGTGGAGAGGGACAAGGACGGATTTGCTGGAATTAAGCTTCAGACCAGAGACCTGTCCAAAGAGGTGCAAAGCCCGGAGGCAGCGAGGGCCGGATTGGGCCGGTTCAGCCAAGAAGAGCAAGACATCATCCGCCTATAACACGATTTTGTCCTCCACAGAGTTTGGCCATCGCCAACCTTGATTGCGATCGTCAGATCGCACAAGGCATGCCAAGGGCTCCATCACCGGGGCAAAAAGGAGCGGTGAGAGGGGGCAGCCCTGCCTCATTCCCCTTTCAATGGAGAATAGCTCTGAGAGTGCCCAGTTGACTAGGACTCGTGCTTGTGGTCGAGAGTATAGTACTTTGACCAAGTTACGGAAGTGTTGGCCCATGCCCATCTCGATTAGGACATCCGCTAGATATCGCCAGTCTACGGAATCAAACGCCTTTTCAAAGTCAAGAAGCGTTAAATAAGGGGTTAGCGATTGGCGGTGTGCTAAGGCTACGTGGAGGCATCTGAGGCAGTGTCTAGTTCCACGGGATGGCATGAATCCATATTGGTCGGGGTGGACCAATTTGGAAAGATATGGTTTCAGCCGGTGGGCTAGAATCGAGGCGAAGATTTTGACCTCCTTGTTATTGAGGGATATCGGGCGATATTCGGTGCAATGTAGTGAGGGAGGTTGCGTTTTGGGGATTACCACAATGGTGGCGGCGTCTGTTTCAGGTAGAAAGGAACCCTTTTCGGCCGCTTCAGCATAGATGTCTAACAAGTGTGGGACAAGTGTCTCTCGGTAGGCGGCGTAGTATTCCTGAGGGAAGCCATCGGGACCCAGGGTTTTACCTGGAGCGGAGCGTGATATAGCATCACTGATTTCTTCCCAGGTAATAGGAAGGTCCAGGTCTAGTGCCTCAACCTGGCTTAGGCGAGGGAGTTGGAGATGCGTGTGGGTGATCAAGCTTGAGAGAGAAAGCTCAGGTTGCTGCCTCGAGTAAAGTTTGGAGTAATAGACTGTGAAGGTCTGGGCTATCGCCGAGGGTACGCGATGAATGGTACCATCTGGGTCTTTGATCTCCGGGATGATATGATTGGCCATTGGATATGTGGCCAAACGATGTAAAAGTTTCCCATTCTTGTCCCCTCATCCATACACCCTGGCTACAGAGGATCCCGATAGTAGTTAGGCAGCCTCCATGGAGACTTGTTTGATTTCATCCCCTAAGTGCATGAGTTGCCTCTCTTGTATACCATCCAGCTGGGCAGCTGTCCAGCTTTCACAGAGAGTCGCTTGGGCCTCTAAGAGAGTGATCTCAGTGTCCTGGGATAATCGCTTGAGTTTGAGTTGGCCCTTGGCAAAGCCGCGGATAGTGGCTTTACCCGCTTCCTACAAAGTACTCGGGGAGGGGACCGAATCACAATTAGTGAGAAAGTATTGTTGTAGTTCTGTTCCCACAGCCTTTTTAAGGTTTTTGTCCTGGAGGAACCATGCATTGAACCTCCAAATCGGACGAAGTGAGTCAGGGGGGTCCCCTACCCTCAGGAGGATAGCCGAGTGGTCAGATATGCCCCTGGAAAGGATAGTGATGTGTCTGACTTTCTGGAAGTCTAATGCAGGCATAAAGATATGGTCAATGCGCGCGTGCATGTGATGCGCTGCAGATGTGTGAGTGTATTGTTTGGTCTGGGGATGCCAAATTCTCCAGGTGTCACACACAGCGAGTGAGCTTGCCCAGTTAGTGAGGAGTCGTGCGTGGGCAGACCTCGTGTTGGATTGTGAGCTTGTGGTGTCACGGTTTGGGTGTATAACTGCATTGAAGTGTCCACCAATGACCGTCAGCCCGGGGGGTAGTGCCAGGCTCTATCGTAGCCATAACGCGCTAGAAAGGGGCAGCTAGTGCCCTTAAGGTGTGTTTCTTAAAGTAACAATATGTCGGCTGCCTGGCGTTGGGCATATCGCAGGACTGCTGTTTGTTTAACCTTGTCTAGTAGTCTATTAACATTCCATGACAGTATGCAGAGAGAATCCCCGCCATTATACGTATTTGTCATGGTGGATAAAGGCACACATGGAGGCCTGTATGGCATGAGCGGGGTGTGGAGTTTTCTACACTGTGGGCAAACTGCGGAACCGTGAGCGCCCTCTTGGGCCGTGTGTAATGCCTGAGAGCGATCTGCTGCTGGAAGAAGTTGCTGGTGTGGTGAACATAACGTGAGAACTGGAACTTGAGACAACGCCCCCCCTTCCTTGACCCCCCATACCCTATACTTCAAGAACGGAAGCATCTGTCACCCCAAATGAACAAAAGGAAGGAATCAAACTAACAATAAGTAGATTTATGCATATAAACATCATCGGTATCTGCTGAAATTCACTTGGAGACTAATTTATCAAGGCAAGATCTGATCCTCAACGCCAGATTGGTAGCATATTGTGCAAAGTGCAAAGCACTTCATCTAGATTCCCTCAAGCATCTATTATGGAAGGGTATAGCAAGCAAGAAGTCACCATGGTACATAAACCTTCAAGAGTAAATTAAATATCTGGATGCCAAAGACATATGGGGCCAGATGTACAACTGTTTTTAGCGGTCACAAACGGAAAATTGGAACGTTTGCGACTGCTAAAAAGGGCTGTAGTATGTACAAACCCTATTTTGTGAGTAGGTAACCGATTAGTGACTCGCAAACAAGGGTTTGTGAGCTGCTTTTTGAAAGGGGTTGCCCAATAAAGTGCTTTCCTAATAGAGAGTCGCAGGGAGATGTCTGATTGTTTTGCAGCTTTCCTTTAAGGGAAATGGGCTGTGATTGAAAAAAAAGGTTGCTTTATTTAAAAAGCAAACACAGACATGGTGGTCTGCTATCCCCAGCAGGCCACCATCCCTGTGATAGTAGGCCATTCCCAAAGGGACGTAAATTGCAACCTGCTTCATGAATATTGATGAGGCAGGTCATGTGCGACCCCATTGGGACTCGCTAATTGTGTCTGAAGCACATTATTACATTACGTTTTGTGAGTCGCAAATTGGGAGGTGCAAAAAATCGCAATTTGTGATCCGCAAAACAGAACGGTCGAACCTATGGCCCCCAGTGTGGTAATATCCCCAGTAAGTAAATGGCTAGAGTTCCATCAAGACAAGCAAATATACTATCAACTCATCTAGATCTTAAGTTCAAAAGAACATGCAAAACTGTTTATAAATCTTTACGGACACCCCAAACTGACCACAATATTGAATGCAACGTCTCAATCTAGCCCTTAAAAGGCAATTGCTAAGGCTAAAACATGGCATTTTTTTCTCGGAAGGAATATAGCTATGGGAAATAGAGAGGCAAGAATGATCATCTATGTCGGTCAGCATTGGATTTACTTGGTCATATCATCTGCATCTGTAAGAATCTGATGCTAAGACAGCACTTGCTGCTCCCATTATTCTGCATTTTCAAAATCTGATGATGTGATAAGGTTGTAGAATAATGCCTTAAGGGTAAGTCAGATTTTTAAAATGCTTTGAGTATGCATTAGAAAAATGTAATCAAGAAAATACATACTACTATCTCACAAAGGAAAATAAGTCATTTTGATGCGAAAATAAATATCAAAACGAAAAGGCGCAAGGGATTTAGTCTGATCCGCCAGATAGTTTGCCACCAACACTTTGCACTTTACTTCTCATAATTTAAAGCTTGCACTTACCTCCTATCCTGCCTTTTTAATGTTTTAACATTACTGCAATTGCCACTAAAGTGAATGGCATTAAGAAGAATTGACAGAAAAACATATAATCTTTGCATTTCACATTTTGTATTTTTAACTTTTTTTTAACCCTGTTGTAATTGACATCAAAGCATACTGGCACTAGGAATTAAGACGAACTAAAGTAATTTAAACTTTGTACTTTACAGCTTGTCCTTCTTAACGTTGAAATGAGTACTTTAGTCAATTGGCACAAGGTGAACTGTCAGAAACCCACCTAAACTCTGCACTTTACATCCTGTTCTTAAATGTTTTTAGCCTTGAAGCAATTGGCACTAAAATGAACAAGTACAAGGAATTTTGGGGCATATCTACAAGGGCTTTATCTCCGCTTTTTTGGCTTCTAAAGCCAAAAAAGCGGAGATAAAATCATCGCCCTATTAACAAGAGGGTGCTAACATGCATTGGCGCATGTTAGCACCCTTTTACCCGACGTCCCCCTTTGCATCTCTAATGAGATGTAAAGTGGGCGTCACTGGGCAGTACAACCTTGTAAATATCGCTGATGTGCACATCGCAATATTTACAAGGCTGTCAACGCATTTTAGCAGACGTTAGTTTTGGGCGAAAACCGCTGTTTTCGCCGAAAACTAACGTCTGCTAAAATGCAGACTTAGGCATACCTATTATGGGGGGTGGATTGTGCTGATACGACCACAGGGTCGTATCAGCAAGGTTATCGCCGTTTTGCAGGGAACATCGCTGGAAAACCAGAGAAAAACTGAAGGCCTATTTAGAGCTAGGGGGATGATAGTCAGGAATATTTAAAGCTCCCCTCCTGCATGGCAGTGATCCCTATGCCTTCAGAGAGCTTGCTGCTATTGTGTCTCCTCTGAAGGCTCTGTAACGTATGTTAATGTGGATGCTCAGAAAAGTTTTTGGGTTTTTCAAAACTAAGGGCCTTATTACGAGTCTGGCGGTGGTCACAGACCGTCAGACTTACGGGGACGTGGCAGTGGTGGTACAGCCACCGCCACACCGGTGGTCCAACTGCTGTATTATAAGTTAGGTGTTTGACCACCAGGTGACCATCATTCCAACAGGGTATCGTGTTCCCCGGTAGTGGCACAGCTGTCAGGAGCTCAGAATATGCTGGTGGTGCTGCTGCATATTTTGAGTTTCCCGACCGTCAGCCTTACATGGCAGTCAGCACCGCCATGTAAAAGCTGGTAGTGGGTAAACTACAGGTAGGTGCAAGCTGGCACAGACTTTACAGTCTATGCCCTGCTGGAACGTGCTGTGGCAGTCCCATGGTGGAGCAGTATTAAAGACTGCTCGCCCCTCTGCCTGCCTGAAAGACAACGAGTTTTGTATCCTAATCTGGATGGTGGGCAGCGTTTCGGGTTTGGCAGTGCGGGAGCGGGCTGGTGGTGAGTCGCCTGACTCCGCCAAACTAGTAATGAGGCCCAGAACTAAGAACCTGATTCCCTGTGGAGTTTCGTCCCAGTGTGAAAGGTCATTTTTATTTGTCCCTGTTTGGGATCGCCAGGCTTTTCCTGCTGGTTCAAAACAGGAAATAAAAACACACACATAAGCCACAATAGGGCGGGCAGCCTGAGGTACTTTGACAGATGGCCCTATGCTCCTAGGGCCATTGGTCTAAGGTTTCTACCACCAGCGGAGCCAGAGGAGCCTCCTCTGGCAGGAGCAAAGAGTTTAGGAGCAGTGGTACACTACCACTCTTTTGGCAGAATATTATATCCACCAAATTCTAAATAATGCCTGAATTTAAAGCTGGCAGTGATGTTGAAACAGAAGGAATATTAGCTCCATTTTCTATTTTCCATAATAGGAATTTGTTCTGAGTGTGGTATAGATGGATTTCCATAGATTGGGAGAATTCATTGGGAAAGATTAAGTGGGTGTTATTTTGAGTTTCAAGAAGGAGGTTGACTGAACTTCCTGCTAGTGGGTACTGTAAAGTTAGAAAATGCAGAATTAAATAAACTGTACAAGCTAATTTAAATGCAGTCGAGACATCAGCAGTATGCTTCTTGAGGGTGAGCATGGCTGTGATGATGTGAATAATCGTTTTAATTCCCAAGTCTAACTTCACAGCTGCATAAATGGCTGCCGTTGGAGGGGATAGGAGACTTTTGGGATGCATGGCAATAAGGCATTACCATAACCTATCCTAGAAAGGACTAAGACTAGGACAACAGATTTAAAGTCCATTTCTAGAATGAAAGGTTTCATCTGTTAGGGGTGCTAATTAGGAATTGGGAATTGAAGTGGCAATGTAAGTTTAAGTGGTTGTACAGCATAACTCCCAGGAATATAGCACCTTATATAATGAGTGGCTTAAACTCGCAAGAGTTAGACTTCAAAATCCAGTGATAAATCAGAAGCATTTAATATTATTTTTTTTTGTCAAGGATCGATTTAATGTTCTGGATATTATCGATTATTTGGTCAAGAGAAGTCATATGATTAGCTGTGAATACCTTCATATATTGTTGAGTATCTTCAGTTTAGAGATGGCAGGAAATGCTAGAAAGTCTCAGATGTAGATAGAGGGCCTTATTCACAAAGGACTGTCCTATCTTTTTATGTGCTGGAACTGTGCAGTCGTAAAGAGACTACAAGTAAAATACCTTTGTAAATAGCATCAATCATACACTTACACAAAAGTGTAAGTTTACGTGTTTACCTTTGTGAAATAGGCCCAGAGAGTTTCTAGGAAATGTAGAGTATAGGGTAGATCCACGTGGAACCACTTGTTGAAGTGAAGCTGGGTTAGAGAAGAGGGTAATATAATGCTATTTGTTGAACGTAGTTAACACAATGAAAAGAAAACATTCCAGCTACATTCCAGTGCACCGCCTTTAATTCTTCCATGATTTTCAAGAAGAATGAGAAGCATATCTTTGATGTGCAGCTTGTCATCACCTATTTGTAGAACTGCAGTTTTTGTGTTGCATGCAGATATGAAGCCTGAATCAAAGTAATCAAAATAACTGTTTTCAAAAAATGAACTGTTTCAAATGAGTCACCACATACATTTGAAAGTTTGCTGTGGAGCTGACATTCTTCAAATCTTCCAGAACAGCAATATTTGTAATAGAGGAGTGTTGTGGTCTATCTTTGGTTATTCAGGGACTTCTGCTATAGAGTTAAAGAGGGCTTGATCTAGTCGGTCCAGTGGGTTTTCATCTTAATACCCACTCAAGAATATTGTTGGGATAGGTACTTTTTTCCAAAATATCATGGTATCAAGAACAATGTGGCACATAATAATGAAAGTAAGAATAGCAATTATTGTACTCTGTAAAACGTTGTTGTGTTGTTTAAAATTTTGTTTACTTTATTATCAGTGAATAATATAGGATTTACTGCGTTTGTCCAATTTCATTTGATGTTGAATATTTAATCATGTTTTTATATATTCTATTTTCTGTTTGCAAATGCTTTATTGGTGTAAACTTTTAAATATATGTTTGGATTTTCTAGGTGTTTAAATATTTAAATATATGATTAATTAATATATTTATATTTTATTGTACTGATTGATATGCTAGTGCTTGTCAACCAGTACATGGATTTTGAGGGGAATAGGATGAGAAGTGTTTTGAAACATACATTATACAAAGGGATTTTATGTACATGACAAGGAAATTATTGAATAATGAAGCATTTTAATTAGCACAATTAATTAATACATAGAATTAAACATGTTGTTGGGCCAGTAGAGGAATAGAATAGAAAGTGTTTCATAAAAAAATACATTATTTAAATGTATAGTTTATAATGTTGTGTTTATTCATAAACTATTAGGTATCATTAATTACTAAATGATCAATTGATAATAAATATAAATGGGTTGTTTTATGTGTAGTGGACTAGGGCGGGATTTCAAGAACACATTATCTAACTTTTTATATTAGTATTTCATTTCATTATTAATTAATTATTTAGAATAATCAATATTGTAAAAATTAAATTAAATTAAATGGCCAGTTTTGTTTCTTAGGAGATCAGGATGGGAATTCAATTATGTTATGATAGAGTCTTTATTTGTGAACTCATTAATAATTGTAACTTTTTTATATTTATCAAACAAATAATTTATCTATTGACTAAGATAGAGAGCGATTGGAATTTTGGGTTTACGAGGTGAATGTTTTTGGAGTTATTTGCAAAAAATGCATTTTTCTATATTCTCACTAAGATAAAATTAAATGTAATTTTTCTATATCAATTTATTACATTTTTATATTTAAGTTGATTAAATTATTGAAAGATGACAAGGATTTTTTACCGGTTATGGGAAAAGGATGTTAAGTTTTAAAACGTAAATAACAAGTATCAAACAAAAAATATGTTTGCATGTATCCCTATATATGAAATACTAATGAATTATTTAATATTAGATAATGTATTAATATGAAAGTTCTATTAAATAAAAATGATCATTGGGTTTACTGATTATAAAAACAAATAACAACAAATAAAAAGTTAAAAATGAAATTGTATATCTATCAAAATCATATTTTTTAAATAATAGTTTTAGTTTATTTTTTGTATAAAAAACATGTAAAATGGGTGTGGCTTAAGTGCTCACGAGATTGCCGATAGTCCATGCGGTTTCCCTTTCCCCAACGGCTTAACGAAAGATTTCTGCGGTTCTGTCGAGGCCCAGGATGAGGCGAAGATGAGGTGAGGTAAGGCAATTTTGTCTTACCCTGCCTCAGACACTTCAAAAACAAGTCACTCTTCATTCAAATAACTGTTTTACTCATCAAGTACATTCCTATTTTAGGAGAAATAACTTACCTGCATATGAAACTATACCTTTAAAGACTGTCTCATCTAGTTTTTCTGGCTATTTTGTTCTTAGTTTTGGATGGGAAGATCCATGTGTTATAGATCAATAAGTAATACTTCCATCCACAGGAACAAATTCCTTTGCACCTATGCTTGTGGTGCTAATCCACCTGATATGTCAGATTCTGCAACCAATAGGATGGACTAAGCAACATCAATTCCTAAACCTTTCACTTCTCCTACTTTAGCAGTTCACCCTCATAATGATTGTTCTGGTGGAGGCACCAAACACCAGAAAAAAGACCTAACATCACCTCCTAAATCACCACCCAATCCTACCTTGGTGGAGCTTATGGAGGAAATTAAAAATGTTAAACACTTCATAGTTGAAACCAATCTCACGCTGCAATGACCTGATGAGAAATTATGTAGTCTGGAGTCCAGGATTGCATAGGTTAAACAATGCATCAGTGATCCCCAGAATGTGATCACTTAAGTGGACTCCATGTCTAAAGAAATTCACCTCCTCAAAAAGCAAACCGAAGATTGGAGAATCAATACAGGTGTAATAACTTGCACATTTATGGTATTTCTGAAGGAGAGGAGGGCTCCCCTTTCTTCAATCTGCTATTCCTATATTGGTTGGTCTCTCAGGAGTTCCTCGTTTCAACATACAATGAACACATCAAATTGGTCCTCAAACTCCTACATCAGCCCAGTCCACTAGACCTAAAGGCATTTTAGCTTTCTTCTTACAGTATGCTCATCATATGAAGATTCTTTCAGCGGCAAAACAAAGTAAGCCAATGCTATGGCTTGGTCACACGGTCCACATTGCTCAAGATGTGGCACAGGTTACAGATACTCTTTGTAAGGAATCTCTTGAGATGCAACCTGCCTTAGATCAATGAATGCTAGATTTGGACTCTTTCATCCATGTTTATTCAAGGTTACTTTTAAAGACAAGACTACTGTTTATGAGTCTCCAGTCTAGCTTCGAGAATTCATGCACCGTCATCGAACATAACCTATACATGTGGGACAATCTTCATAGTCTTTTCTAAATAGCTTTCCTTCATACTGTTTCCAGTATTGCACTAGGGTAATTCCTTCTTCATTAATGTTTTGGCTTTCTTCCTCTCCTCCACTAGCTCCTTGTCTTTTCAGAGTAGAGGGATGTCCCCAATATGTTGCTACTCCTTTCACATCACCCCACCCTGCCAATTCATCTGTTTTCCATTTCAAATTTGGTAAGCGTCTCCTTATTGCTCCTTGTGCAGTTCCATTGTTGTTATTTTATACGATTTTTAATCCTCATGTATTTTTATCATTTTGTTTGTAGGGGGCCTATCGTCCTTGAGGCCGCTTCCCTTAACGTTTCACGGCTCCTTATCTCCAATGCTCTTTTTTCCTTACATTTTTGTTGTTATAATGGCTATGGTCGCTCCGGGCTCTTACCATTCTTTTTTTTCTATCTTCGGGGGGGCTTATAGGTCTCCCCCTACTTTACTTCTTCTCTTCATTTCTTTCCTCTTCTGTCATTTTTCGTTTTCCTTTCTTGTTTCCTTCTCCCTTATGCCTTTCGTATTTATGTTGTTATTCTTACCTTTCATTACATTACACCAGATTAGTAACTGTTGATATCTTGTTATTTAGACTTTTCCTTGGTATGTTGTATATTATTAACCTGTATTTGCAGCTATGAATTGATTTGTAATAATTTACTCGAAAGTTAAGGGTCTCCGCAATCCAATTATGAAACAGAGGGTTATTACTCACCCGCCCGTTTAAAATGCTAAATTGCCCACTTGCAAGAGACATATCCAAAGGACAAGGACTTAAAGTCAATGAAAAAAAATTGGGTTTTTGCTCCCCGCCATCAATAAAAAAATTAACTTTAAGAAATATTTGTCAGTCACAGTGGATCATCAAGAAACAGATATTGAAGGTCGATGGATTTTTCTATGTCTTAAGATTAAAAATGTACTTATCTCGATATTTAATGTTTTTGGTCCTACGAGGTTTAATTCAAAGTTTTGGCAAAATATTTTGCTGAGATTAATATCCTTCTCCAATACAAATTTGGTGATGAAAGATGACAGTATTCAAATTATGGATCTGTTCCTTTGGAGACACTCTACCACTTGATTTACACCTAATAAGATGCAAAAAGATTTCAGACAGTCTATTTCATCTTGCAGCTTTCTGTATTTGCCATCCTGTTACATTAGAATATACTTTCTACTCATCTTTACACCAGTCTCGATCCAGGATATCTTTGTAAGGCCCCTTTATTAAAATCGCTGATAATTACATACAAAAATGCTTTTCTTATTCCGGACCATGCCCCTGTTATTATAGACTTGGCTCTTGTTGACATTCCTAGATCTAATAGATGGCATTTTGTTAATCTGCTTTTAAGTGATACATCTTTTGGGGCTAGGTTTGAGGACTTTGTCAACGTGTTTATCCCCATAAATGATGCATAAAATCTGTCCTTTGACATGATATGGGATGCTTTCAAAGTGAAAACCAGAGGTTTCATTATTAATTATGGAACGGCTAAGAAAAGAAGGCATCAGCTGAAACTGCTTCCATTTTAAAATAAATGAAACACCTGGAACATGAATTTCTCTCTTCGGCCAAACCAACTACACTAGCTTGTCTCACACAATCTAAATTTGATTACAATAGGAACTCCACCCTTAGTGCCTGTGGAACATTACATAAATGTAATGCTAAATATTTTGGTGGGCGTCACAGAGCAGGCAAGATCTTAACTGACTACTTAAAAATATGGAAGGAAAGGTCGAAAGTAACTGTTGTCTTGGATAAACAAGTTCATCAACACATTAAAGACTCCGAGATATTGTATTGTTTTAAGGACTATTGTAAAAAATGATATACCCCTGAAAGGTTACCAACAGACAAGGAACTTAATGCTTTTTTGACTGCTATACCCAGGTTTCCTGAACAATGGGTTGACCTCTCCCCCTTGGAGATAGACTTCAACATTCAGGAAATTTCAGCTACTTTCAGAATCCACCTCAAGATAAAGCACCGGGTCCTGATAGAATGAAAGTTGAGTTCTAGTCATGGTTTTTCCAAAATGTTATTACTAAAACTCCTTTCTTTGTTCTCCTTCTTTTCTTCCATGTCTAGTGCTTGCAGGACTTTTTTAGAAGCTATGTTGTGTTTGATCCCCAAGAAAGGTTGATCCCCAAGAAAGAAAGGCCAGTCATCCTGCAAAAACTATAGACCCATATCCCTTATTAATACAGATTGTAAAGTGTTTGATAAACTCATAGTCCTTAGAATTTATAATTTTATTCCTGACTTAATAGGCATTAAATTAAACCGACAGATTTCATTAAACCCAGATATATTACTGATAATTCTAGGTCCTTTCTTACCATTATACAAACTGCATCAAGTAGTTGGTTACCTATAGCTGCAATTACACTTGATGCTGAAAAAGCCTTCGAGATAGTGAATTGAAATTTTCTGCTGAAAGCATTAAAATCGCACAGATTTGGCTCAAATATTTTAAGATTTATTAATACACTTTATTTCACTCTATGTTTCATAATGGTCTCCAATCTCTTTATTATGACTTAAAATGGAGTAAAAGACAGGGTTGTCCTCTTTCACCATTTTTATTTATATTAGCTCTAGAACCCTTTATAGAACAAATTCATAGATCACCTGGTTATGTGGGTTCTAAACATTTTGACTTTGAGGTTTAATTAGCCGCTTATGCAGATGACAATCTAATATTTACGTCTAATCAAGTTAGTGCAGGAATATTCTATGGTCTCGGGATACAAGCTAAATATTGCCAAACAAGAAGTTATGCCACTGAATAAATATTGTTTGAAACAAATGTTTTCAAATTTAGGTTTCTCATGGAACTAAATGTCTAGGTGTTAAATAATCTTCTTCAATCAGGGAAACTATTGGTATTAACTTAGACGAATTTAAACAAAGTCTCCACTCCCTATATACACAATAGTCACCCTTTTTTCTTTCTTGAAGGGTACATTGGACATTAATAAAATGATGATGCTTTGAGTTGTTAACTATCATTTATTGTTGCTGCCCATGAAGATTCCTAAAAAAAATGTAATCCATTGACAACATTCTCAGGAAGCTTCTATGGAATGGAAGAACACCACGCATCTCCTCAAAATTTCTAAAGAGAATGATGGAGTTCATGTCCCTGATTTGCATAGTTATCACTCTGCTTTCATCCTTAAACACATTTGGACCTCTCCCTCTCCAGACTCTGTTGCTCCTCTCACAATCTGGAAGCAAATAGAACGTAATTCCATATTTCCTTTTTCCTTCCCAGATCTAGTATATTTCTCACATAAACCTGGCTTTCTTTCCTAACCTAACAAAAACCACTCTATATTCCTTGCTAAACTTCTTTTCCTTCCACCTCACCTTCCATTGTTTAACTTTTGATTCTCCTCTATATGGTAAAATACAAATATACAAATTAATAATAATAAAGTCATTTATTGACAGGATTGGGTTCTGGATGGTATCAAGTATGTGGATCAACCCATTAGCAATAACCAATTCATACCATTCCATACATTCCTACACTCTTTTAATATGCCATTGTCTTCACAGTATAACTTTGACCAATTGCTTTAGTCCATTGCACTAGTTTTACCCATCCCATCTGCTCTACTGAATGACACTAACTTCAAATGTCATTGATTTTTCTGTTGAACGGAAGGCATCTCAAATTTACAAATTGTTATCTTCTTCAGACAACCCTAGAGACAAAACCAAAGTTGAACTACAGTGGGAAAAAGACTTCAGTCAATCCTTTCTCCTACCCTTGTGGAACAAAATCTGGTCCAAAATCCACTTCACTTCTCATTCAGCTAGCAATACTCAAAAACTTCATTTCTTTTCTAATATGTTAATACTTAACCCCTTCTTCTCTTTATAAAATAAAACTTTTCACAAATAGAAAGTGCTAAGTGCTAGTCATGTAATGCAGATAGCAGTGAAGTTTTACACATGTTTTTTGAATGTCCTAAAGTTTACTCCTTTTGGTTACAGGTTTGGGATAGAATTGTTGCTATATGCTCTGTACAATTACCATTTAATATAGTTTCCGTCTTTTTAGAAGGATATTCTCACATCTGGAATGTTGATGTCATGACTGGAAAGTTTGTGGATCTTCTGATTGCTATAGCGTTGCAAATAATAACTTCAAATTGGAAGGAAACTAAGGGTCTGATTATGAGTTTGACGGTGCGGGGGAGGGACCACCCTGTCGCAACACTGCCAAACCTGTGTGCTAACCGCCTGCAAAATTATTAGTTTTCTCATGTCTGACGGGCGGTTCTTTGGTGTTTCCAAGGCGGTGCCCTATTGCAGTCCATGCCGTGCAGGTACTGGGGTGTATGCACACAGGGGAGCACATCATGTGCCCCTTGCATGCATCCCCTGGCCTTGATGCAACGGGGGGCCCTGTAGGGCCCCCTTTATTTCCTCACTGCAACAGTTTTCATGGTGGAGGAACCACCATGAAAACCGTGGGGGAGAGGAAACTTGTAATATGCTTTTTGGGAATGCAGCGGTCCCGCCATGCACATTGTGGCCTCAAGTCTGCTGTACCACTCTGATCCCTGGCGGTTGCAGCAGTTCCAGGGCAGTCTGAGCGCCTGAATCCTAATGAGACGGTTGGAAGACCACCACCGCCACGTCCCCATGAGTCTGGCAGTCCATGGACCACCAGACTCGTAATAAGCCTCCTTAGCAGATTACCTTCAGAATTTGGTGGAACATATTGTGTCATAATCATAGACTTGATAAAGATCATTCATCTTCTCTCCAATATATGATTAAGAGGGATCTTTTGTGGAGGCCTTTGACCTCCTTTTTTTCTATGCATGTTCAAGGTTCATCTACTGAAAACAGGACATTCAATCTCCTTTCAGACTCTATTATATCTATAATAGTTGTTTTTGTTTTATATGATTACTGGTGGATTTATATATTTCCTTATAGGATTCTTTTGTAAGGCTTTCCCTTGTCCCTCTTTTCTCTCCGTTTTACACATAAACTATGCTTTGTGATTTTATATTGATAATCTTAGGCTAATATTCAATGTTGTTATTGTTAATTGTGTTATTTCTTATCGGAACTTATGTTGTAACTGACTACCTTGTAATAATTTTCTTTCTATGGTCATTATTAAATCATATTTAAAACTAAACAAACAGGTAAAATTTGTGATATTGAACTGTATTAAAATAGGAAATTTGAAGACACACAAATAATTTTTTCCCCCATAGGTGTATGAGGGGAGTTTGAATAATCAATTTAAACTTAGCAAACACATACCGTAATGGGTGTGGAGCTGAAGTTAGAATAGTGTAAGGGCATGGGCTATTAGTTGGGGAGGTTGAGAGTCCTACACAAGTAATAAGTCCCAAACTCCTGTCAGGTCAAATCCACAGTTTCAATAACATAAACCCAGACTCAACCCATTGCAGCTATGAAGAGAGGCTTAATTCAGGAAGATGTGTCAACTATTTAGAAGTCAAAAAGTAAAAACACAACTCAAATAAAATGCTGACAATTAAAAAAATCTATGAAACAATTAGTAGGAAAATTACACCAAAACAACTAATATCTAATAAGGGGGAACATAGATATGAATTTTAAAATTGTGAACACAAAAAGTGCAAAGAAAAAGCAAAGCACCAAAGAGAAATTACTGTTTACAGTTTACCAGGACCTATGCATGATTTCATGCTAACTGCAATGGAGTCGAGTTTAGGTACACCAAGTGGATCATCCCAGTCAAATTTTCCAGCTGCTTTTATGGACATTAAAATCTTCCAGTGGGGCAATGCTGAAGTCTGTGCTTGATGAACTCCCCACAAAGTCAAGATACCTAACAAGATTGTGACGAAGCTGTTGGTTTTCATGGGAAAAGCTCCGAGCACGAAAATCACATCTGGTGGATTCTTTTCCTGGCTAATCATGAGATTTCCACCTTTGGATTTATTTGTTTTGAAGCTTAGAATCTTCCACCAGGAAAAGCTGCTGTATCCAACAAAGTCCTTCTAAAATCAGACAGCTTTGCTGTAAAGTCCTGTTGGAACTCTGGAGGTCTTTGAAGTCCAGTTTTTAACCATCTTTTACTTCAAATTTCTTATCTGGCAAAATGATAAGTTTGACTCTCAGTAGAAAGGAACCATTAATGACAATCTGTCCCACTCTTTTTCCAGTGATACTGATGTACTTAGCAAATCATGATGTTCCCTTCATTTTTTTCTTTTGTTTTTCCACTTCTGAATGGTCAGTTTTTAACTCTTTCTTAGTCTTCTGATAAGAAGCCCTATGTCTGTGGGCAGATTCACAACTCCGGCACAACGCTCAATGCAGCCCTCGTGTAAATTCACGATGGAGTCGCAAATCTATATGGGGGTCCGTTAATGCATTTACAATTATACTACTGTAATTTTTCATCTGCAATTGATATTCTGTGATAGTAAATTATGAAATGTGTTATTAAGAATACGTACTATGTGTAAATCACTCTCCTTTCAAGTTTGAAAGTACAGTGCATTTAGAACCCTTTCCCCACAATGTTTTAGCTCAATTGCCATAGCAACCTCCTTTGCAACATTCTACTGTACCAGTAGGAGGTCAAAAGTTCACAGCACTTTCTGTCAGCAGCATACTAGCTTCAAGTTGAACTGTAGCAGGTGCAGTTGAATGTTTGAAAATGTTAGCATATCCAAAATAGCATAACGTCTTTTCCATGTATTCAGAACCAATCACAGATCTAATTGCTTTATCTTTTAAATCACTACTTATTTTTAGCTACCAACATATTTACACCATCTAATCAAATTTGCCATTTTTTAAACCAGGTCCTGTGTTCCATGTAAACTGCCTTTCATTTTGAACAGTCTAATTCAGCTCCAGACTTCCCCTGTGTGCTACTGCTCCTTGACTTCAAAATGGTTAGAGTGTGGATTGTAGATCATAGCCATGTCTTTTGGGCCAGCGAGTGTGCTTGAAAGAGTGACATTGACAGAGACTTGGGTTTGCCGAATGTGACCATCACTTGGATTGGACAGAGAGGTTTAAAGTGGCATCAATTGCTTCCATTGGGTGAAAGCATTGTGGATTGCCAACATCTACGCCTCTTAATTGTGTACTGTATTTTGGCAATGAACTAGGCATGTTTACTAAGGTAGGCCTGGAAATCCTAATGAAGGATACCTTTGGTCAATTAATGACAATTTGCCCTCACACTGCTTTGGTGTATTCTAACATTTGCCAAAGGCAGAAATGAAAGTGGTCAAACAATTTCTGACCACAGATAGACAAAGGCAGGAAACATGTTAATAAAACTGTTTCTGCATTCCTCAGAGACCACATCATGTGCTGCATCTACAAAACAATTTACGCTTTGACATGGAGCATATATGTAGAAGTGACAGAGTACATTTCTAATAGAAAGGCAACAGGATATGCCTTAACAACTTGAAAGACTGCATCCTGTTTTACATGAAGTTATCATCTATACAGAATAAACACGAAGAGACACCCTTTTCCCAAACACTAGGTAATTTTCGATTAAAATCTGTTTTATATCTTTGTGGGGGGGTCACATATCGGCCACGGATTGGCAAACGAAAAGAACCTTTTCAATGCACAATAGCACATTTAGGAGTCGCAACTCCATGTTTGTTGTGCATGTGGCAATGGCTCTGTGAGTAGCTGTGTGAGTGTCTGAGTGGGTCTCTGAATTGGTGTGTCAGTGTCTGAGTGGGTCTGTGAGTGGGTGTGTGACTGTAGGAGTGGGTTTTTGAGAGGGTGCGTGAGTCTGTGAGTGGGTCCACCAGTGTTTATTGGGTCTGTGAGTGGGTGCGGCAGTGTCTGAGTGGGGCTGTGAGTGGATGCATGAGTGAGTCTGTGAGTGGGTGCATTAGTGTCTAAGTGGATCTGTAAGTGGGTGTGTGAGTCTTTGAGTGGGTATGTGATTGGGTGCATGAGTCTCTGAGTAGGTCTGTGAGTGCGTGTGTTAGTGTCTGAGTGGGTCTGCAAGTGTGTGTATCAGTGTCTGAGTGGGTCTGTGACTGGGTGCATGAGTGTCTGAGTAGGTTTGCAACTGGGTGTCTGAGTGGGTCTGTGAGTGGGTCTCTGATCAGATGTGTCACTGTCTGAGTGGGTCAGTACGTGTGTGCTTGAGTGTTTGAGTGGGTCTCTGAATGGATGCATAAGTGTGTGAGTGGGTGCGTAAGTGTCTGAATGGGGGCTGTGAGTGGGTTCATGAATTTCTGAGTAGGTCTGTGAGTGGGTGTATTAGTGTATGAGTGAGTGTGTAAATATATATATATATTGATTTTTCCATCAAAAATCATGAATGCAGCACAACGGTACATGGTGGGCCATGCTGAGCGTCACAATGGCTCCACAAATTCTCAAACATGGGAAAAAACAGTTTGGGATATTTTGATATTCATAAGGGGTCCCTCAGAGACCCCTACAATGCAACCAAAGGGTCAGGGTACCTCTACCCTGACCCCTTCTATAGTCCTCTCTATAGTTTACAATCTCTATTTTCATCCCCAGGACCATGTCCTGGTATGTAAAATGCCAGGTGCAAATTTCTGCACAGGTTGCAGCAAGCCAGTCACAGCACTGCTCCTGACACTTGGATTTGCGAACTTCCGTGTTACAGTTGCGAAGGATCTGCATCACTAGATATACAAATTTGTTTTTCATTTACTATTCCAAAATCTACTGAACAGATTTGCACCAAATAACAAAAAGGGATCTTTCTGGACCAAGAACTACTTTCTGCCAAATTTGATGTAATTCCATCCAGCAGTTCAGTCTGTAGTCGTGTTCAAAATCCCTATGGGACTTAATGTGAAAAACACACTTTTTTTGCACCCCACTTTTCTCTGACCCATGCTTGACAGATCACCCCAAAACCTTCCATGCACAATAAGATCCGTGGGCACACTTTTTGGGGAAAATTTAGAGAAGATTCACCAACTGGCGCAAAGATATACCTTTTCCTATTCCTATTCCTACTGGCGATATATATATAGAACCCTAAAATGTGGTTTCACAATTTACTAATCAACTCCTTTTATCATTTATCCTACTCCCTCTATGATATTAAAATTCTCTGCATGCAGTGTTGTAACCTCCGCACGAATTGTGGGCACTCTGCATGTGGTGCGGAGACCTCTGCATGGGTAGTGGCAACCCACTAACTCAGGGTAGAGATCTCTGCCTACTGCTTCAAACAGGAAATTGAATACAAGAACTTACACTTTTTCTAGTCATTCTGAGACATTCTCTCTCTACAACACAATCCTCCTCCATCCTGGTAATTCTTACAGAACTGAAACCCTCAAAATAGCTGAGGTACAAGAGGAGAGGGAATATAGCTTTACAAATGTAGAAGTAAATATAATTTATGTGGTGGTCTCTGAATTACTCTCAGCTCTACAGGGGTCCAGCATCCGGGCTGATCACTGCAATATGGGCCTCAACTTGGCAAGACATTGGCCTGCGCTGCAGTCCAGTGGGAGACTCCACCTGCAAAGAAGAGGAATGCAGCAAGCATTGGGGGGACGTCAAGCACTGGCTCATAAAACGAGCCATGATGTGCCCAGTCGGTGTACCCAGTAAACTTTATGCCTCCCTCCCCCGAATAACCACCCCTGCCAGGAGGGTCCGGAGAGCAGCTTTACTCACCCTCCACACTCAGCTGGATACTTCCAAGAAGGAAAGTAGTGGTAACTGTAATATGTGTATGATAATATTTGTGTGTTTGTGTTTTGAATTTATTTTGCAATAATGTCTCTAGTCTATAGTTTTTCTTTCAATATCCAAGTCACCATATGTTGTCTTGTTTAACAAATGTATTGAATGGTTCATTCTTATCTGCATGTCTTTGGTTATAAAATCATGTATGTTTAAAAGTAATACTAAATTGTACAATAAAACATGATAGCAACCCTAATACACTGTGTGCATATGGCATTAGTTAATATCGTTTGAACGTTGACTTATCCTACATTACAAATTTACCAGCTTAAATGTATGAAAGGCTGACAGTTTGTAACTTTAACTCACTATGCCACATGAATTGTTTCTTTTCAAATGCCACTAACCTTCTACAACATTTTATATAGGTTTAATATTTTTCAGCTATTGTATATATTCATCAACTATATATAAACTATGCACAAACAAAAGTGAAAAAGCAATTCTCCTATTAAAGAATGTCCATGGTAGGTAGCATGTTATGGGGATGGGGACTGTTGCCTGAGTAGGCTTTCTTGGCCATGACCCTATCCTACACACGTCTCATTTCAAATAAAATGCTTAAAAGGCCTGGTTTAAACTTTTTCTTTTAAATGATGGCTCACTATTTAAAGAAAGAAATTACATAAGTTCCACAACTACTTTTTGACCAGGAGCAATCCGTCAAGCAGGGTTCGAGAAAAAGAGAGAGTCCCAACACACGTTTTCCCCATTTATTTTTCCATCAGAACTTTAGAGACAGTTCCAGCCCAAACCCCTGAATAGATTTACACAAACTTTTGCTGAAAGCTTGGTCCAGAAAGAGTGCTTTTTGTGATTTGTTGTAAATCTATCCAGTAGTTTTTAAACAATTAATACTAAAAAATATTGTACATCCAGGTATGCAGAGCCTCTGCGGATCCGACAGATCTCCTGCTGAGATCTGATTGGCTGCCACCACCCCAACCAGTGGCGGCAACTATCTTAGGACTTGGGAATCAGTCCTGAGTCCTAACAAAAGTTGAAAAAAAGACATAGGGAGCAGGGTAAGGATACCCTGATCACCTAGGCCTGGTGCTGAGGTGTCAGAGGGACCACACCTGGAGGCAAAACATTTTTAAAAAAAATGTTGCTGCAATTTTGCAGAGGATATATGAATCCACAGCAAACTGAAGAAAAAAACAAACAAGCACTGGCTCCTGGTGGGCCATAGACCACGGAGGCGGTGCATTATGGTTTTATTTGAGGAGGGGGTGCATGGCACCCCTCCCTGAGGTTTTGTGAGGCCCCGGTGACCCCATCCCTTGGGCTGAGGCAAATAATAAGGGAGAGGGTGCCTAATTTTGCCCCAGGGTAAAAGGGAACGGGGCCAAGCGGCATTCCCTCCCTGAGCCATTCATGGCACCAGGGACCATATATCCCAAGGCAAGCTCACATGCTGTGTCCCGGTGAGCCTACCCCCGGGACATAGGGGTTTCCCTGCCCGCATCCGTGTGGGCGGGGAAACCAGGTTTGCTCCTGCTTGGTAGGAGCTTTTTTTTATCTCATGCCACACGGGATCAAACACAAGTTCTGCACCCAGCCGACAAGAGGTTTGAAAATGCTCCCGCCGCTGGGACCAAACTTGAGATTTGTTTCCCTATTCAAACTGTTGCGGGCAGGAAAACAGAACGAAATGTTGCTCCTGCGTGGAGGGAGTAGCATACGAAGCTGCTCTCTGCGGGTGGGAGCAATGCTGGCTGCCACAGCATGCAGGGAGATGGCTGGGGCCACAGTGGCCTAGCGGCACCCCCGCAGCCCCCAATGAGTGTATGGTGTGTGCACTGGGTGGTGACCAGGACACACACCTTTAATAATGCAGTCCCACGGGATGAGGCGCAGGTTATCATTACCTTAGGGCATGAGATATAGTTGCTTCACATAACAATAACTGTAGAATTTCTGTGGTTTATATAGTTTAAATAGTTTAAAACATACCGTTGTTATTGAACATTTTACAGAACCATAACATTACTTTAACCTTTGTTTTTCTCAGTGATAGATATGTATATATATATTCACTGAAAAAACCATAGGTTTCAGACATGTTATAGTTAGAAATTAGCATTTAAAAAACCTTTGAAATTCACTGAAAAAACCATAGGTTTCAGGCACGTTATAGTTAGAAATTAGCATTTAAAAAACCTTAGAAATTCACTGAAAAAACCATAGGTTTTAGGGACAGTTATAGTTAGTTGGACATTTCACTCGTACAAAACCCGTGAAATTCCCCCGTTATAGTTAGTTCAGCTAACTATAACTCGCGCCCACAATGCTCTGCTGATGACGTCACATATTACATCACTCATGACATGGTCAGTGACATCACTGATGACATCACTGATGACATCTCAAATGACATCACTGATGACATCATCCAGTGACTGTGTGTTTCTATAAAGTTTAAATATGTTTAATATATATGCAAAGGTGTATTGAAGAATGAGTGGGTGTATAAGTGTCTGGATGGATGATTTAGTAGGTGCGTGACTGACTCTATAAGTGAGTGATTAAACGTATCTTACTGAATGCATGGGTTAGTGACTAAACTGTGTGAATGTCTGTATCCGTCTGTCTGTTGCTGTGTAAGTGGCTGCATGGCTTTCTGAATAGCTACATGAGTATGTTTATGAGTTATTGATTGGTTGTTTGAGTATCTGTATGGGTGCCTGATTGTTTGTGTGGGTGGGGTGTGTGTGACTCTGTGCATAGATGTGTGAGTGGGTGATTCACTGGGTGCATGGTTTCAAGAGTACATCTGTGATGGACTGTATGGGTGGGTGAGTGTGTGTATGGGTGTGTTAGTGAGTGAATGTATATCTCAGTGGTACATGTGTGAGTAACTACATATGTTAAAGGCAGTATATATGTGTGTTGGAGTATATAAATGGCTATAAGTGAGAGTGTGTGATTGTGAGAGTGGCTGTATGGATGAGTGTGTACTTGTATCAGTGATTGTATAAGAGCGTAAGAATGTGCTACTATTTGTATGAGTAAGTGAGCTGGTGTGTGTATAACTGTATAGGTTAGTAAATGGCAGTGTGATTAATTATTTGCATGACTCACTAGGTGTGTGAGTACCTCTATGGATGAGTGGCGGTGTGTGAATGTCTATGTAGGTGTATGAGTGCATATGATAGTCCTGTACTGAGTGACCGTAAGTATGAGAGACTGAACAGGTGAGTGAGTGGATGTGTGTGTAGACCTAAGAATCAGTGAGTGGGCATGTAGTTATTGGTGTTGGAGTGTCTATGGTTTTGACAATGGCAGTCTGTAATTTAGAGTGGGTATATTAGGGTGTGAGAAGATGCATGAAATTATCACATGGATGACGTCATCAGTGATGTCATTTGAGATGTAATATGTGACGTCATCAGCAGTGCATTGCGGGGGCGCGAGTTATAGTTAGCTGAACTAACTATAACGGGGGAATTTCACGGGTTTTGTACGAGTGAAATTGTCCAAATAACTATAACTGTCCCTAAAACCTATGGTTTTTTCAGTGTATTTCTAAGGTTTTTTAAATGCTAATTTCTAACTATAACGTGCCTGAAACCTATGGTTTTTTCAGTGAATTTCAAAGGTTTTTTAAATGCTAATTTCTAACTATAACGTGTCTGAAACCTATGGTTTTTTCAGTGAATTTCAAAGGTTTTTTAAATGCTAGTTTCTAACTATGCCTACAGAGGTAGGACATGTGAAGAAAGAAGAAAAAAACGCACAGAAAGAAGCAAAAGAAATGCAGAAAGAAGCAACAGAAGTCCACAAAGACGAAGAAAAGTGCAGGAAGAAGCAAAAGATGTGCAGAAAGAACCAACACAGGAGCAGAAAGAGGCCTTCTTCCAAAATCATCCTGTGCCCACAACTTTTTCCGACGTGTACTAGTGGTAGCTGACTCTGACTAACCAGAGCCAGTGCTATGCTAAAACACACTTAGAATACAGTGAAAACACCTACATACACTAGGGAACACTATGCGTTGGGGTACCCCTGTGATTAGCATGACCTCCTCTGTAAGTCCCTAGTACATAATAGGGCAGGGGGATTAAAACTACCTCTTAAAACGCGCTACAGGGCACGTTTGCACAGTGGTGAAGGGAGTGGGGGCCTGAGGTGACATGTGTGCAAACGCGCCCCGTGGCACGTTTTAAGTTGCAGGATTAAGTCCCCTTGAATTCTGAGTGTCCCTGGGGCCCAACTAGCCCCCCAGGTACCTACAGTTAGGACCACAGAGCTGAGTTTCAGAGAGGCGTTCCAACGCCACGCACCTTTTTTCACCTCTGTGCAACGCAGCTCTGTGGCACTTTCTGGACGTACCTGGTGGGCTAGTTGGCCCCCAGGGACCCTCAGGATTGAACTGGATTTAATTCCCCATCTTTAAACGCGCCACGGGGCCTGTTTGCACACATGTCACCTGAAGCCCCGCCCCCTCCCTTCACCACTGTGCAAACACGCCCCGTGGCGCGTTTTAAGTTGGGGGATTAAGTCCCCTTGAATCCTGAGGGTCCCTGGAGTCCAACTATCCCACCATGTACCTCCAAAAAGCACCACAGAGCTGCGTTGCAGAGAGGTGTAAAAAGGGGCGTGGCCTCTGTACACCTCTCTGCAAAGCAGCCCCCTGGCGCATACTGGAGGTTCCTGGTGGGCTAGTTGGCCCCCAGGGACCCCCAGTATTCAAGGGGAATTACTTCCCCTTCTTAAAACGCACCAGGTGGCGCGTTTGCAGACTGCTGCAGGGAGGGAGCGGGGCCTCCGGCACGATGCCAGTCTTTTTTTTTTGTATGGGATGGGGGCTGCGTGGCCCCCCTTCCCTGGGCCTCTATTGGCCCCGGGGACCCCATCCCCCGGGGCATGCCCTCTTTTTTTAAAATTAAAATATTGGGAGGGGGGCTGCGTGGCCCCCCTCCTCAGGCCATTTAAGGCCCCGGGGACCCCATACCGCGGGCCGGCCTTTACGTTTAAAAAAAAAAAATATTAAAAATTTTAATTTGTAGGGGAGGGGGGCCACGTGGCCCCCCTCCTGGGCCACTATTAGCCCCGGGGACCCCATCCCCCGGGGCTGGCCCTCTCCGTTGGGGACCGTGGGGGGTCCCCAATGCCCCCACGGTCCCGCCGGCTCCACGCGTCCTGCGGGAGCCGGCATTGCTTTCACATGGGGAGCTGCTAAGATGCAGCTCCCCGTGTGGAAAAGCAATCGGCTTTGGTTTTTGGAAGAGAGAGCAGGTTTCCTGCTCTCTCTTCCAAACCAATAGCAAACTACAGTGTCCCGGGGGTAGGCACCCCGGGACACTGCAGGAGCCGGCCCTGGGGGGTGGTGGTCCCCAGGGCCATCACAGGCTCCAGGAGGGGGGCTGCGCGGCCCCCCTCCCTCCATTGGCAAAGCCCCGGGGAGGTGGTGGTCCCCGGGGCTCAGGGGTCCGTAACGGACCCCCATATTGAAATATTTAGTGCCCTGGGGAGGTGGCGGTCCCCGGGCGTGTGAGGCTGGAGCCCCCACCCAGGTCATTTTATTTAAGAAAAAGAAGCCCCGGGGGTGGCGGTCCCGGGGCTGCGGGAGGGCCGAGAGCCCTCCCGCACCATTATTTTTTTAAAGCCCCGGGGGGTGGCGGTCCCCAGGGCTTGGGGGGCCTTAGAGCCCCCCCACACATAAAAATCAAAACCCCCACATGCCCCCGGGGGCCAAATAGCATCTTTTTTTTATCGGCTGGATCCGCGCAACCAGCGCGTTTTTGCCGATTTAAAAAAACATTGTAAAAAAAATTTTTTGGGCCCTGAGCAGGCCTAGGGGGTCAGGGTGTTTCTACCCTGCCCCCTTTTTGCGTTTTTTGCGTCTGTTTTCGTCTTTTCTTGTCCCTCGGTTCTACCGAGGCACAAGATGGCTGCCAACACTTACTGGTTTGGAGTGTTGACAACCAATTAGCATACAGCTCGTGATCGGGAGGGTGCGCGGATCCTCCGCTGCCATACATATATATGTGTTTTTACTTTTGATTTTCTCAGCAACTACTGAACGGATTTACACCATTTAACAAAAAGGGTTCTTTCTGAACCAAGAACTACCTCTTTGCCAAATTTGGTGTAATTCCGTTCAGCAGTTCGGGCTGTAGCCGTTTCTAAAGTTTCCTATGGAAAATTGCATGGTTAAAACACGTTTTGGGACCCCCCTTTTTTCTCGGCCCCCGCTTGCCGAATCACCCCGAAACTTTCAGGATAGGAGCGGGCCATAAGGTTTGAGAATTTCGCGAAGATTCGTAAACCGGCGCCAAAGGTATTGGAAATAGAATGTTGCGAATTTCCTATGGAAAATAGGTCCTAACTATAACTATCTACTGGTGACCGCCAGTAGATAATATATATATATTTATATATATATACACATTATATATATATATATCCAAAACAGAAAATGCTGCGAACTGGCAGGAAGTGCCTCCTTCCTCGGTTAACAACTGCAATTCTCCTCCTGGAACCTGAATAAAACAAACACAGAATTAAAAAAATACTTCCTACCAAACTGTACGGTTCTGTTTTTCTTTTGTTCATTCTATACAATCATATTTATAAATGGATGAATATCTCTTCATCGGTATTTAAAACTGTTGATTCCATGTTGTCCAATTCCAATAAATATCTGCTCTCAAGTCTCCTTAAAGCATTCTCTCTGTCCCTCCTCTACTATTGCATTTGATTCCATCTTTTACACTGCACTTCAAGAAAGATGCTTTACACTTGTGTTGATGGCTCTCAGGTGCTGGAGGATCATTTGTGTACCTGGAGTTTTGTACTGCCCACATATCTTTTGGGATATGGACAGGAAAGCATGTAAATCACATGGTCAAACTTACAGATGAAGTGATCCCCAATGGGTCTAATGTTTTGGCTACGTGGATTTTCTAATGCTGTCAAAGTGTCCCAATGTCTACAGAGCTTGCACTTGAAACACTTAAAGAAACCATTCTTCCTCTTTAACCAAGCTACTATTCTCTCTTTTTTTTCACTTCACTATACTAGGTTTATTGCTTACTATTTTGCAAATGATGGGATCATTTCTCAGAATAGCCCAATATTTTTGTAAAATACTTCTCACAGAATTATGTTATAAGATATATGTGGTTATACATCTAGGATTCACACCTCCCTTCTGTGGGGTTGTGTTGTTTTTTTATTAGATGTTTTAAATATTATCTCTTCCCTTTTAACATGTTTCACCCAGTGTACCACTCTATTCTAAGTGATTCCCCTATTCCCTTTTTCTCCACATCTCTGAATGAGACTCTCCTGGGCAATAGCAAATGCCTTCTCAGTGGTACAGTTTCTTTTATACGAAGCAATTCTCCGTAATAAATAGTCTCTTTAGGTGCTATCGGGTGGAAGCTATCCGCATGTGTATATAATAATATTAATAAATCTGGGGGCCTACTATGATGTCGGGGGGACGTAACTGACCGACCTCCGGTCGGAGGTCCTGACCGCCTCGTCATGATGCGGTCGCATACACCCGTTCCTCTATGGAAGCTTGTGTTACGGCCCTAAACCAGCCGTAACACAAGCTCCCATAGAGCACCGTGCCTGTCACATGGTGCAGGGATGAACATGGTGCCCCCATGGGCCACAACCGGAAGCTGCAGAGGCAACCTGACAGGCTTTCCATGTCGGAAAGCCCGACATGGAATGCCTGCTGGAGACTGAGTATCGTAATCCCAAGGGCAGAAAGGCCACCCTTTGGGATTAGAGGCCGGCCTCTGACTGGCCGACAGGCTCCTTGAACCAGTCGGAAGCCAGCTGGACTGACAGGCCGGTTTAATTAACTAAACTGAGTTGCGGCCCGGAGCCTTTACGGGCCACATCGTAATCAGCCCCTTGATGTTTTGTTGATCTTTTTATAGTCACTGAATGTTGGTGAACTCAATTTGTATTTGTTGAATTAATTCCAAGATATATACCTGCATATATAAAATCACTTCATATATTCTAATATCATTAACACTTACCATGGTAACAGCAACATGAAAGTATAAATAATTTTAGGTTACGGTTTATAATGCCTGATTTTCAAATATGCTCACAAATAAGATGTTAACTAATGTAGATTTATGAATGGTGCATGCAAAAGTTAGGTTATCCTAACACAGTGTGGGAAGGCTCTCGCGCCGTTTCGCAAGGCACCACAGGTTCCAGACTCCTTCTGTGACAGCCCGCACATTGCTGTTGCCATTCCAAGAGGTGCAAGGATAAAACCTTCTCGGTACTCAAGCACCATGGGAAGGCTACTACACTGCATTGCCAGGCACCACAGGTTCCAGCATGCGTCTGGGCAGCCCACCCGCTGCTGTTTACTACACCAAGAGGTGTGAGGATAAAACCTGCTCGGCACTCCCGTAGCATGGGAAGTCTATTGCGCGGCATGGCAAGGCACCACAGGTTTCAGACTGCTTCTGCGGTAGCCCACCCAGTGCTGTTTCCATGCCAGGAGGAGCAAGGATAAAACTTGGTTGGTGCTGCCGCATTGTGGGGCATGTGTGGTTCACGCCTGGGAACGTGCCCAGACGAAGACTTGGCCAAGAGAGAGCCATCTGTGCCCATTTGTGGCCAAATGAGGCTGGGCTGGGCCCTGTCTCTAACCCCTGTGGTGATTCCAAAATGGGTAAGCTAAAGTTTCTACAGCAGAAACAAGACCTAGAACCCAGCACACCATGCTAAACTTTCTTGATAATGCGGTTGGGGTACTGGTGAAGGAAATCACCCAGGTGGAAGACCAGCTGGCCCATTTGTTTTGAATGCTCGAGATTGGGTAGAGTGCACAGACACCCTTTGTATATCTTCACCAGCACAGACATTACTTCGTTTAGGTGCTGGATCTAAGCCCCAGTCGATACCCCACTCAGAGGGTCCTGTCCCTTTGGCCTTCCCACCTTAATCTGTTGCTTGCCCAGTCACTACAGTTGCACCCCATGGCTCCACTAAAGCATAGAAAGGGACTTGTGCCTCTTCCCTTCAATCTCTGGGGGTCAAATCAATAGGAAAGAAAATTGAAGAAGCCTGTCCTGTGGAATTCCGCTGTGGCTTTCACAGTAGGCCCTATGCACTCCCCAACGGACTTTGCCCGTATGATCACTGATGTTGTGACTGTGGCTGTAACTGCTCTCACTAGCTGCTTGACTAGACTGGAGGTTTGCTTTGGAAAGATGGAAGAGTGTTGACTGATGTTGTCAATATGCTTGAGGAAAGATTCCAAAAGGTGGGGGAGTATGGTTGAAGTAGTTAATCGCTTAGAGATGTCCGATGCTAGACCTACATTTCACAGAATGTCCCTAACTAGTGGCCAACCCATTTCCTCTCAGGCTCTTACTGTTTAGAGACGTGGTCCCTCACCCCCTCCAACTGATCTGCACCACAGTAACCACTCACATTAATGACGCAGGCAATTGTAGCAGCGTTGTAGTCCCTCTGTTGGCACTCAGTGAGGCTGATCAAGGCCCCCATTAACCCCTGAGTCGTAGTTGTAAGGCTTTAGTTAACGCTCCCCAGCCTCCTATGTTACAGGAGGGGGTTTCTGGCATTTGGGCCAGCTACCTCCTGCCATAATTCTTCCACCCAGCCCGCCCACTAAGAATAATGTCGCTTCCCAATGCATCAATGCCCTAACTGCCCCTACAGCTGCCCCCTGCCATCTCACCTTATGTTTGCGTGTTGTCTAAAGTCCCCGCACTAAAAAGGGACATTGTGTAGAAAACTATTGTGAGATAAAAAAACAAAATTGTTCATTGGCTTGGGAGCTACACAGGTTTCCCATGTGGTCTGTTGTTTAAAGAGGTGATTATGGTATGCAGGGTTGGCTGGTTAAGGGTCACTAACAAAATAGGCTCAGTATTGTTATTAACTTTAGGAACCCTTGGTGGGTAGAGCAGATCCAGCTTAACACAATCCACCACTCCCAATTAAAGTTGGAAATTGTACTACGCCCTCTAGCTTTCTTTTATCCCCTGAGGAGATGCAACCTGGGTCTATGAGAAGATGAAGCCGCCCTTCTAAGATGGGGGCCTCAGTCCACTCCTGAGATGACCATTAACCCAGTGGTCCAGCTCACAAATGGATTTTCTCCTTTAACTGAACTTGACGAGCAAGATTGACATTTAATGGCTAAGACAGGTAGTGAGACGGTCATTAGTAGGGCTGATGTCCCTGTTAGGACTCTCCCTTTGCTTGGTGTGCTTAGCTGGAATTCAGCAGGTGTTAGGTCTTTGCTGGCCGACAATCAGGAGGTTAACATGCTTAAAGCCTCTGGACTTATCTGTCTACAAGAGACGTGGGATGCCACAGGGACTGCATTAATTGATGGATATGTTGCATTTATGCTCATGTTGTACCTTCTCAATATGGCAGAGCTAAGGGGGCGTTGGCGACCTTTGTGAGTCTAAGCCTAGGTTGTGAGATGGAACAACTCCCTTCCTCCTTGCCCAGTGTCTTAGCTATTTGTTTACCTTATTCGCGAAACATATATCTTTATTAATGTTTATAACTCTTCTTACTCTGCTGAACTGTTAGAAATTGCTCTAGAAATTTCCTGGAAGTTTTTTATCCAGTCCATTTCCCCTTGGATACTATTAGCAGGGGACTTTAAGATTCATCCCTTCTCACTATGTGCCCCTAATAAGAGAAAGGAAGCCGACTGTGAGGCCACCAATCAGGCGCACTTTGTTCACTTCTGTCAAGGTGATAGATTTAATCTCTTACTGTCAGAATACAATCTTGTCAACCTCTTGTCTAAGTCTGTGTTTAACTCCTGGGAGCTGGTGCCGACATTTAAAGGAAGAGTTTTGTCTTCCAGCATTGATTTTTATTTATGTTTCAGCTTATTTTTCCCCCTTTATATTAACTTTAAGACTGTCTGGAATGTTCATGGTGATCACAAACAGCTTAAGGCGGAATTTAACTGGCATAAGTGTGGGGGCAAATCATTTCCACTTGTATAAGAAAACACTTAAAGTTAAAGACCAGTGCGAAAGAACTGGCTGGGGCAAGATTGTCCCAGAGGATTTCTTAAGGGACCTGCTCTGGCTGTCTCTCTAATATTCGTAATGAAGTACATTTGTCACTTACTAGAAACATGAAAAAGATGGGCTATGTTGGTCCCAAATGGTATGATAAAAGCTGTTCAAAGGCCCACAAAGATTTACTGGAGGCTTTGCTCTGCAATCCTATTGACAGGGGTTTAGTAAAAGAGACAAGAAGACATTATAAGGAGGCCCGTAGAAATCACAAGGTTGCGTTAGCGCCGGAGGCGTGGGATCAGTTAGTGTTTGTCTTTGAGGCTGGAAATAATAATGCTTTCTGGAAAATAGTGAACCAGTCCCTTTTTAATGAGTCTTTGGTCCCAGATATGGTCCATTCTATTCCAGCTCAGGCCTGGGTAACCCATTTTAAATCCAATAATAAGACGGTTATACCCTCTCACTCGGACATTACTGATCCCTTTGTTAGTGAGGTGTTGCTTCACTTTGATGTGGGTGAAGTCACTGAAGATATTTTGGCTCTTCCCTCAAATGAATCTCCCAGACCAGAGTTCATCTCTTTAAGTCCTTTGCAGATCTATAGGGTCCCCTGATCAACCGACATTTTAATGTCGTAGCACATGGAAATATCCCTCCTTCCAGGAAACAGTGGCTGATTGTGGCAGTATGCAAAAAAGGGAGCCAAACAGATCCAGCCTGGTACAGGCTCATTTATTTAATAGCTGCTAAAGTTAAGATCATAGGAAGGGTTCTGCTGAAGTGGTAATTGGAACGGGTTGAGAATGGGAAGGTGATATCTGACATTCAGTACAGCTTCAGGCAGGGGAGGTATGATCAAACAGAACCTTCATCTTTATTTCTTAGTTACTAAATATTCTCTAGTAAGGAAGAGTTAATCCATCTTGCCTTCATGGACCTCAGCACAGCCCTTGACTTTGTTGATAGGACGCAGTTATGGTCTGTGTTGTTGGCTATGGGGGTAGATCGAGCTCTTGTAGCCTTTTTGCGTGACTTGCATGCTGGTTTGGAGGCCTTTCTCAAATTTGGCACCAAGCGGAATGTTCCACGTATTTTTAGCTGGGTTAGGGAGTTCTCCAGGTCTATATTTCAGCTCACTTGCATATTATTTTATATATTATTCTGTTAGATTACTTTTAGTGGCTAAATGTAAGGATGTGTCTAGGATACTGAACAGGTTAGTGCCAGCTTTACTGTATGTGGGCAATACTGTTCTCATAGCATGCACGGCTCATGGTCTGCAGAGTTATATAGACTGTTTTGTTAACTTTATGGACCATTTGGCCCTTAAAATAAAACTAAAACCTATACTATGGTAGTGGGACCAAAAATGTGAAAACTAAAACCCATTCAATCAAGGGTGTGCCCATTGGCAATACGGACAAGTTCACCTATTTCGGAATCAGGATTGACCATAATGTCCCAATTTTAGGAATTTTAAGAAGTTGCTTAAAACTTGGTTTTTATAGACAGTTCTCTTATGCCTGTATGGTGCAGCGCTGAGATACCCCTCCTGGAGTGAGTCATGCGCAATATCAACTACTAAAGTAAAAGTCAAGTAAAGTCAAATGCATCTTGACTATGACAGTTCTCTGGATGTAATTTCCCAGTCGCCAGATTTTACGTTTCTGGGTGACTTTAATCTTCACCTAGAGGATCCCTCAGACAAAGATGCAGTACAACTTATTGATATTGCCAACAGCCTTGGCCTCACTCAGCTGGTGACCGGCAGTACGCATTCTGGAGGCCATTTGCTTGATGGATTGTTTACCAGTAATAGGCACTTACTTTGCCTTCCTTCACTGCCACTAGTCTGGTCAGACCACAAGGCTGTTATGTTTACATTTCCCCTTCAAAATCCACAGACAGAGAAACTGAGTAATAAACAATTGAAAAAAGTCCGGCCTTGGAACAAGTTGGCAACTGATACTTTTAAAGATTTCCTTTCTCAGAACCCTCTGAATTTGACAGAGGACCCAAATGCAGCAGCTGCTGGCTTTGAGGAATGGCTTAGGACGTCCTTAGATCTGTTGCTACCAGTCAAATCTCTCCTTAGTCATAGATCAAGACCTTCTGAACCCTGGTATACTGAACAGCTCAGGATGCTGAAGCAAAAATGTCGCCGTCTGGAAAGACAGTGGAGAGCTTCATATGACTTAAATGATAAAACAGCTTATAAACAAGCTATCCTTGATTTTAAAAAGCAGGTGCATCAGGAGAAAACCTGTTTTTTTTACCACAGCCATACTTACTGCAAAAAACTCTTCAAAGGAACTGTTTTCAACAGTGAAAAAGTTGGCCAAATGTTCAGAGGTAACTGAATTACTTAAAGATCAGACGTTCTGTAACTTATTGGCTAAATCCTTCCAGGATAAAGTTAAAGCGGTTTATAGTGGCTTCTCAAGTTCTAAGGATCAAGGGGTTGTGCCCTTTCCTGCATCTAGGGCACTGACTGAAGTTTCCATAATCTCCCTTGATTCCTTGGACTCCCCTGAACTGTCTGTTTTCCCGTCACTGACGATGGAAGAGACCGCCAATCTTTTGCGGTCCACTAAATCCGGGTCCCCAATGGACCCCTGCCCCTCAAAGATTTTCCATCTTGTACCAGAATTACTTTCATTGCATTTGTCCTTTGTTTTTAATAAAATGTTTACCTCTGGTATATTTCCTACCAGTTGGAAATTGGCATCGGTTCTGCCCCTCTTGAAGAAACCTAATCTTGATGGGGCAGACCCCAGCAACTATCGTCCAATTTCCAGACTCCCCTTGCCGGCAAAGATGGTAGAAAAAGCCATGAATGGTGCTATTTCTGAACATATAGAGAGGCATGCTTTTTTGGATGCCACTCAGTATGGTTTCAGGAAGGATCATAGCACCGAACTAGCTCTAATTACAGCTTCTGAGCTGATAAGGCAGACAGTTGATGCAGGAGGCAATACAGCACTTGTGCTGCTTGACCTCTCTGCTGCATTCGACACTGTGAACCACCAAAAACAGTTGGAAACCTTGAGGGAGATTGGTATTATAGGAAAAGCATATGCATTACTTGAATCTTATCTGTCAGGCCGGGAGCAATTTGTGGCTTTGGATAATTTTAAGTCACCGAATTTTACGCTACCTTGTGGAGTGCCACAGGGCTCTTCATTGAGCCCTACACTTTTTAATATTTATGTCGCTCCATTGGCCAGATTAATTAAGTCCCTGGGTTTCTCGGCAGTATCATATGCCGACGACACCCAGATTGTAGTTTCAGTGACAGGCTCGCCTGAAGATACAGCTGCACAGTTTCACACTTGTCTTCATCAAATAGGTGAATGGATGGCCTCCAATTGTTTGAAACTAAATTCTAGTAAGACCGAGGTCCTACTTTTTGGCGGCCAAACTAATTTTTGGTCCCCTGCTCTATGGCCGGTGGAAATGGGTCCATTACCTACCCCCACGAATAAGGTGAAAAACCTGGGAGTTACGTTTGACTCCATGCTTTCCTTTGAAAGCCACGTCAACCAGGTTACATCCCATTCCTTCTACACACTAAAACTTTTGAGAAGGATTCTTCCATTTATTCCGTCCGAGCTACGGAAATTGGTGGTTTCAGCTCTGGTTCTATCCAGAGCTGATTACTGTAATGTGCTCTTTATCAATCTGCGTAAGAAGTGTCTTTCCAAACTGCAGATTGTGCAAAATGCAGCGGCACGTCTTTTGCTGAATATTCCAAGACATAAACATGTCGCACAGGCACTTAAGGATTGCATTGGCTACCGGTGACGAATTGAGTTTAAGGCTTTATGCATTGCCTTTAAGGCCACGCATGACATAGGGCCCAGCTTCATTAAACAGAATTTAAAGCCTTATATTCCGGTTCGCCATCTTCGCTCATCTCAGGCCCACAACCTGGTTGTTCCCAGGTTTAAAAAATGCTCCTGGGGAGGAAGGAGCTTTGTGGTCGGCACAACGAAACTGTGGAACTCCCTACCACTTGGGCTGAAACAAGAAACTAATCTGCTGGCTTTTAGAAAAGCGTTAAAGACCTGGCTGTTTAATCTCTGACGACTTTCTGGACCGTCCTCTGACTCATGAATGATGAATTTAGCGCCTTGACACCTTCAGGTGAAAGTTTTGCGCTCTACAAATTTCTTTTTCATTTCATTTCATTTCACATTTAGCTCGGAGATCTGGGGCTACAAATCCAGTCATAACATCTAAGTGTCTGAAAATAAATTATTTCGTACAATCCTAAAATTGCCACAGACTATACCAGCAGAGATTGTGCATGAGTACCTAAATATATAGGCTCCATCTCAGATTTTTTAGTTATTCGCCTTGTAATTTTATGGTTTTCGGGTTGGTCAAAAAATTAATTAGAATTTAATAGAGTGACCTTGAAGGAGGCTAGACTATTCTCATCTAATTCCCTTGTAACAATTTGTCAAAGGGGTTTTATGTGACTTGGGAAGACCCAAATTGTTTTCTAGCCTAGAACTAATCTGAAAAGCAGATGCTACATGGGTCAAGGATGCATTGATTACCTTTATGCAAAAGTAAAGGGAGGAATGTTTCTGGCTAAAAAGCATGAGCAGACATTATGCGATGGTTAAAACTCTAGGACAAATAGAATTGTACTTAGCGCTGGATATGCTTATTTTGCACAGAAGTGTATTATCTTATTTTTGTCTAAATTTGTCCCCCAGCTTTTAGTTGGCTGGCATAAATCGACAGAACTTGCTATTTGCACATGTGAGATGGCTGCTGCACTTGACACTTTATATGTTGTTTTTATTTATCCCAAATTTGCCAACCTGAGACATAAGTATATATGTCTCCTCCTCTTGCCACTGAATTTTAAACAAGCGAGGTGAGCTTTATTGCACCTTCGATTTTCATAAAACTGTACAGTTTGTTTTTATATATTCTGGTTCTAAGCGGGGGTGTTTCAGTCTACTCGATGATAAACTGTCACCTCACCCTATGTGATTTTTACGTACCCTGTATATTTATCTGGTTTTATGATTTACAATGATAAATTGAATAAAGTGAGTTAAAATTTGAGATTCTGGTTGTGGTAGTGCATATAGTGGTACTTGTGATGGCGGTGGTGCTTTTGGGGGTGCTTATGTTTGTGCCCGTTTATGTGGAGGAGGTAGGGTTGTGTTGTTACAGGGGATTTAACATTAGGGTTTAAGGCTATTGCGCACCTCTTAAGTAGTGGTGCTTCAGTTGAATGCAGTGCATGCCTTGGCTCTTTAGACTGACTTTGGCAACTCTTTGAAGTTGCATCCATCGTCTTCACGGCCAATGCATGTTGCCTTATGCTCTAGGAAGATGTTAGCAATACACCTTTACCACGTCTTGGTAAAATTTCACAAAATTCTCTAAGGGATGCGTCTCCTTGTCAACCATCCAAGGGAGTACTTTGAGTTGGTCTGCTAACTCATGCATAAAAACCCTCATGTTGTGAATATTCCCCCGCACAGGGAACTGCTGTTGGAAAAATTGATACTCCCAGAGAATAAGATTTAGCCATGCCAACCACACACTTGCATGCGTGGGCTTCTGACATGGTCAGCAGGATGTCAATTATGTAGAAGGTTGACATCTCAGAGGTTAAGGGCCTCTCCTTACCAGGGATTTTCTCTCCATCCGATGACTAAGACAAGATCAGAGATGCACCTGTGTAGGAGGTGTGTCAATTGAGGCACTTGTAGGTTGAGAGTTGTGTGGAAGTGAGTTTTGCATAGCTGGAAAGTGCATCTGTGACTGTTTAACTAATGGCTGGTGACAATAAATCCTTAGACAAGACCTTAGAAGAAGATTGCTGACTAGAATTGAGGTGCTCTTGAATGATGGTTTCTGTGTGGGGCTAACAATGACTTTGTCCTCCTCATATTTCTCATCCTACTCATCCTTATTATCAACCACCTGTTCCTTATCCTCTTCTTCGTCTGCAGTGGAGGCTGCCAAGATACCAACTTGGAGGAGGATCTTATATTTGTCTCGGATTTCCAACTGTCCTCTGTACTGTTTGTGGATGGTGCAGCACCATCGTCATGCTCCGTCTCCTCAGTACCTCCAAGGATGAAGATGCTAAAAATGAAATACAAAACATAAATCTTCTGCTCAATACTTCACCAATCTTGTTTAACAGTAGATTTCTGAAAGAAATCACACTTTAACTTAGTGACTTCAAAGCATTCTAAAACATGTGAAGGTAAGATGTGATCCTTGCATGGGCTTGCTATGCACATGCAATGGCAACTCACCTGCTCCAGCCATGGTGTCTTGATTTGTTGATGGACGCTTGACCTTAGCTGCTGAACCTTTATTGCCCAAAGCTGGTGTTGGTAAAGTATTTCCTGACCCAGCAGCTGGAGGAAGAATTATTGTGAAATGTGAGATAAAGAGCAATGAATTAAAGGGTGACAATGACATTTGACACATATATTTGATAGATATGCAATGTTTCTTTACTGCTAAATGTGGTAGTGGATGTCAGATGCTCACAGATTTACCTGATCAACACATTATTGATGGCCAAATTGCTACTGACAGACGGTCCCTAGACGTCATCTAAGGCATTGAATACAATGTGGACACCAGGGGCTGGTGTTTTACTGGAAATGACAAGAAAGGAATATACAGAGTAATAAGTATTCAAAAATCATACTTAGTGATGGCATGGTTATGTGTTGGATACTAGGCCAGGGCGGTAAATTACGTTCCGCTTGCGGAATTTGGGTAATTTCGCGGTCCGCGGAGAACGCGGAATTACCAAAAATTCCACGATCCGCGACTTCGCGGAAATTTTTGCTTGTTCGCGCTTTCAAAATGCGTGTTCACGAGATATTTCTCCCCGAGCACGCAAACAGCGTTCGCGAACAGGAAAAAAGCATCACGAACGGGCGGAACAAGCAATTCCGCGTGTTTGCGGAACTTTTGCGTGCTCGCAGAGATTTTTTACCGTTTCGCGGAGCTTTGCCTAGCGCGACTACGCAAATTCCGCCCACCCCTATTTGGATACACAGTAGTGTAAACACAGGGTCCTCTCCTGGATCAATGTGGGCTGAAGGAGAGACATGTGTGCTGTCATTACAATGCCATGTCCTAGAAATAAGAAAAGTGTAAAATGATATTACAGTAAATAATTGAAAACAATAGGAAAATGGGTAGATATTGAAGTGCTGGACAGTAGCTGTACATCTCTCTTATCAATAAAAAGAGAGGTATGTTTGGCCAAAGCCCAGAGGAACAGATGGTATACTTACCAATTACTATTATCTGTCTGTTCTGTGTAACCAGTCTTGGTTTTGTTGAAGTGCTAGGAGCAGAAGTAGAGGTGATAGCAGGTTGTGGACTGGACAACACAGGCCCTTAATTTGAAAAAAAACAGGTAATGTAGGAACATATTAGTCATATAACATGACAATATAAATCACTGTTGTGCAAATTAGTCCATTAAATGAAACATTACTAATATAAAACTGTTAGAGTGCAAGCAACAAAGGTATATAAATACCCTACAGTGTATTAGTGACATTGATAACATAGTGACATACCTATTTATGTTGTTGGACTCCATTTAGAGTCAGCCCTTATGTGTTACACTGCTGAATTAAGAAGTATGCATGCCGCCACTGTAGCAATTAAATTACTTACACCTCTTTAAAGACCTCTGCACCATAATGCAGTACAAGTACACTTCTGCTACTTGAACCAAGCTACTTATCTTTTGTTGATTGTCTGCTTGGCTTTTATCCTGTACCTAGCACGGCTGCATTTTGGCAAAAATAAATAAACATATTCAAGGGGTGCATTTCTGAGAGACTGATGTCTACATACCAGTATAGGGTGGAGAAGGACATAGTTGTGTGAGTGCGTGTATAATAACATTTAGAGATAGACAGGAGGTTTAGTTCTTACCTGGCCTTTTGCCAGGATAGTCTACAACAGACAGTCCATATAGCAGGTGTGGGTTAATTGTGGAGAGGACAGACTACATAAGTGAGTTTGATTTGAGGTGCACCTCCAGGAACAGCCTGTGCTACCTGAGTCAAGGAGTACTTCTCCTATATCTACTTCCTCTCACCCCAATATTTATTTTTAATGTCCTTCATGGTGCATGCATCCACCCCCAATGTATTGACAGAGTCCATGGCTTCAGCCCACCAGGCTGTATTTTAAGCTCCGCTAACGTTGTATGGAGGTTGTCCAAGAAGTTGCTACTAGTGTTTGAACTCACAGTTCACTTCAAGGGCTATCTTCACTTCAGTGAAGTTCATCTACCTCTTGAGTGTTGTGGTCTGCATCCTGGGGGTTTGATGTGGTTCCTGTTAGCTGCAGAGTCACATAGTCCAAGGAAAGGAGTGCAGAGTCTAGGTTGTTGGTTGTAACTAAATAATTTGTAACTAATGTTTGTCAGATGTGTGTGATTTGGGTCATTTGTTTAGCATTTGTCTATTCCCTTCTATTTATTGGTATCCACCCACAGGGCAGGGTGGGCATGTCTGACAACTAGGTGAAAAGAAAAGTACAGTTGTAATGGTACTTATACCATGTTAATGGTCTTAAATTAGGTCATATGATGATCCAACCCCTTATTGGACAGGTTGGAGATGTGAAAATCAACACCTAGTTGAATATCTCTACTCTGAAATGATGAACGGCAATAATTTAGAGATTTACAGCTAAGTGCTAAGGACGATGTACACATACATAGACCTACACATGTACCTTTGTTACTATGAACCTAAAGTATGTTTTTCTGCAACAGCATGACAAATTGAACAGTAATTTATTGAATTATGTTTGGTTGTATGCTGTAAAATAGTTAATTTTTTGCGGCATTAGGAAACTAATTTCTCCATGGAATGGAAGGGTTTTGCAGCTGCCACTGGCTATGTTCAACTAGTGTTTGTCTTTGTTGCAATAGAATGTTCAGATAGTATTTTCTTTCGTAGAGAGAATAATGATTATACAATAGATAATGACAAAGATGTTTTTTTATTCTGTCTTCAGTGCTTTCACTAGTTTTGTTCATGCTATTTTTTTAAAGATTGTTGTAAGTTTAGATGTTTGCTATTTATTACTGTATGATTCTTTATGTTGCATGCTTTTATGAAAGATTTGATTGATATCAGATCATTCTGTAGTTACTCTACTAAGGGCCTTATAATGACATTGGCGGTCCTCCAGTGGCGCCGCCACCGTGCCATCCGCTGGAGGACGGCTAAAGCCATGGTGTGACCACCCACCGGGTTACAAGTGTAATCTGGGTCGGGCGGGCAGTGCTGCAGCGGTTTCAAGGAGGTGGACTGTTAGGCTCATAAGAGAGCCTAAAATGCGCCCGACACCGTGACAGCACCTGCAGCTCGTTCCTGCATGGTGTGGCATGCATGCCACATCGTGCAGGAACTGGGGTCCAATTACAGGGGGAACAACATGTGCCCTCCGTATGCATTCCCAGGCCCAAATCCGGCAGGGGACCCTGTTAGGGCCCCCTAAGTTGCCTCTCCACCACGTTTTTCATGGGGGGCCCATCGCCATTAAAAGGACTGTGAAAAGGCAACTCAGAATTACTTGGCAGTGCCAGCAGTGGCACCACCAGCATTTTCATGCCGGTTGCAGACCTCCAGCCCAGCGGGATCCTTGATCCCGGTGAAGCTAGCAGTCTCATGGCGGTCAGACTGACCCACTCGTAATTCTATGGGCAGGCTCGCAGTGTGTCAGTGGTCGGACTGCCACCACATGTACGGCAGTCCTATGGACAGCTGTACTTGTAATAAGGTCCTAAATCTAAGTTCAGCCCGCCTTTTGCTGTGGCAGTTCAGTTTCAGATAGGAAAAATACTTGGCATTTTGGTATAAAGAAATTACTTGTTGAGATAAGGAAGTATTAGTAGCACTGTTTTGCCACTTGAGAAGACGCATGGCTCAGCAACTTGTTGGAGGCCAGAGTCCAGGACCAAAATTACTAAAGGGAAAGAGGCATTATTGAAAGAAGAGTGTACATGTTTGATGTAACATCTGAGTAAGTAAGGAAGCTTTATGGATGAATAGTCTATAGGAGACCTTTTCAATCAGATCAAGACTAAATTGGAACCATGTATGGGCATCTGTACAGCAGTGTCACCATTTGTGAAGATATTGGCTATTATTCATTTTCTGTGCAAGTAGCTTATTCCAAAAGGACTATTTTTGTTTCTGCTGGAACTTCCCAACCAACCCTCTCCAGAATATTCAGGTAAGTTTCCGAAGCCATATGTCCTACTATCTCATATTTCCCAAAGGCGAAACTGAGCTGACCACTGTCATAGCTGACTTCTACACCCTTTGTTTATTTTCTGATGTGTTGGTTCCTTTGATCATATGCACATACTTATCATCTCTCAGAAATGCAAAGGAATACATGTTTTGCTCCAGAAAACTGACACTTGTTCAATGAGAAAAAAGGTTTGTGATGTAGACATTCTCTGGGTTCTCAAATAACTTGTATAACTTAAAGCAGCAGAATTTCAAGAATAATGATAGGCATGCAGCAAGAGAGCAATTCACCCATAGGTGTTACACCTGTCAGCTGGTGAACGCTGAATAGTTATTATGTTTTTCCAAATATATTGCTCACGTTTGAGCACATAATTGGTTTCACATTGAGGACAATGTTTTTAGACACATTTTCATATTTGTGATGTGACTGTGGTTTTCTCTTTCTTTCTTGTATCTATATCTAAGTGTTGAATAGGTATGAACTAAATGTATAAAATGAACCAGAGGCCAAGTTTATTTAATATAATGTCCTCTATGTTGAAGTAAAAGCATGTATGAACTTTACAGCCATCTCTTGTTGTTAATACTTTTAGAAAGTTGTCATTTTTAGCCCTAGCTATTTCGTGCCTGCCTTTTCCTGGGTCACATGACTGGGTGTAGTTGGCAGCTGGACATTGTTTATATTTCCCAGTCAGCAACACAATAGAGGAATTAGGTGTGCCTAGGTGGGCCATCACTGGCTGGATGAGGGGATGATTCACTTGAAAATCAATAGGCTGTGCCCAGCTTTCACACAAACGAGTAGTCACATGCAACCACCAAAGAGCCAAGGCAGGGGAGGTAGGAACCCTCAAGCACTTCAAAGGGATTCATCTAGAAACCAATACACTAGGTATAAAAACAGGACTACTCTTCATTTAACATTCTGAACCTGTGGAAGAACTCTCAGAAGACTGCCTGCTGCTGCAGCCTGCTTTGTACTTCAAACACCTGCTTTGCTGCACCTGGAAGGACTGCTCTGCCGCCTGAAACCTGGCGTGAACCCTCAGAGGCATGCCCTGCTGCCTTAACCCTGTTCCAGGATTACCAGAGTGATTCCAAGGGCTAGTTGGTTAGCCTCCAGATCATAGTGTCAGGACAGAGTAGGCTGCAACAACCTTGAACCAATACCTGGACTCAACCTGAGTGAGTCCCAAACCTCCAAGTGGTGCCTGCCCAGTCCTGGAACCTTGTGAGTGGTGCTAAAGGTGCCCAGATTGCCAATATTCAATACCTATGACTTAGAAGAATTTTGGCTAAAAGCTTTGCTGACACCCGAGAGGAGCCTAGGACCAACCTGCTTGTCTATCTACCCAAGGTGCATCGCCAGTCGGCCTAACTTGAAGACTGCTCCTGCTACGTTCTTCTCTGCAGCAGCAAATCCTGTTCAGCTGCCCTTCGCAGAATTGTATCCAGTCTTGTGGATCCCTTGACGGCTACAGCCTCCAGCCTCATTCCGCTGGAAATTTTCAACGTACAAAAAAGAGACAAAAGTGGAAATCTTTATTGAGAGTTCGTCCACTGGCTCCCAGATGATGACACCTCCTCTTCAGACACCACCTACCGCCTTACCCCACTGAACTTCTGGCTTCTCAGAACATTTCTTGAAATTTATTCTAAGCATGAAGGTAAGTGTCGACCGTGTCCAATCCACTTCTTGTATCCGACCAGTGCTTCATCATGGTCGGGCATATTTTTCGACTCTGACCAGGTCTTGTCCGACTAGATTTCCATTGTTGGCACTTTGATCTCCCAGTGGGACTACTCTTCCTCATAAGAAGGAGTTACTCCAATATAGAGGATTACAAAAAAGATTCAGCAGTACTCACCACCAAACTAATAGATAGACATTATCCCAGGACATTATCCTAGCAGAGCAAATTAGAGGTCTAGGAACAACCATAGAGAGATCATCTTGTTAGATAAAAATTGGGAGCACAAAACAAACCTCATTTGCATGACTACCTACAGCAACGTCTCCAATCAAGTAAAGAAAATCAGTGATAAGAATTGGCAGATCCCGACATTCAATGAGATGAACTTTGAAAAAACCCTTTTCTCTTTCAAAAGTAACACTAGTCTTAGGAACCTCCTAGTTAACACAAGACCAAAAAAGAATATCACCACAAACCACGTAATTATCCTTGTAGTCAGTGCTCAATGTGCCATCTTACAAAATACACTACAGCTTTTGATCTGAAACTAATAACACGATGGGAACAGAGAAACCACAATGACTGTAATTCAAAGAATGTAATATATTTGATTTAATGCCCATTTAAATTGAGATATATAAGGCATGACGTCAAGAAAGGTCAAGATGAGGATAAGGATTGGGGAACCCTATAGCAGCATCTGTTCCCAACTGTCCTCTACTGAGCTAAATATGTAGAAAAGCGACACTGTGACACAGACCTCCGTAGGACAATAACTGAGAAGATTACTTGCAGTAATGACATGCCAAACGCTCTATTGGAGCATGAACAATGCTAGAATATAGAAATGGGACAAACAAATATGGCCTAAACAATGACATTCCTTGGAACCAACTTAACCTTGTAAAGGTAGTAACCACAGTCCATGTCAGCTATCCAGGGCCTCTGTCCCCTAGGCAACAACCCTAGTAATCAGGAACTATAGAAATAGACCATAGAAAATATGTCTTTACTCCACAGAGTACATGGATCTTTAGATATTTGTGTCAGACGTCTATACAGGATGCATCACAATAATTTCCCTAGCTGAGTGATCACAAATCCTCTTCTTTAATCTGGTGAATAACACTTACCTCTGGTATCCTTGTGAAATTAGTAACCTTTTTTCTAACCTTTGACATTGTGAGCTACTTCATATGGGCTAATAAGAGCTAAAATCACGTTTTAGTGTTTGGTAGCACAAGGTCTTCAAGATATCTCTCTAGCCTTATTGTTTAACCTTCTCAGAGCTTGGTTCAAGCTTCCACATTTATTCTATCAGTGCATTTTATATTAACCATTTAGTTATGGCCAATGTTTCCTGAATTGAGAAAAAAACCACAGAATACATTTGCCTATCTAACCGTCCGCTTACCAGACCATAACTCCCATGAATATTTGTGTTGTGTTTTAACCACGATGACGTCAATACCTCCCCATGCCTCCTATGCATGCCACCCGAAAGATGGCTACTTAACACCCAGGCTTGCTGGCATCAAACCACGTTGGAGCAGACAGGAGTGGAGAAACCATCAGGTATATGGGCAGCATGACACCCTTGAATACGTGAGTAAATTATAGAGGGTTACTTATTCCTATATTTTTTCAATACCTACTGTAACATGAGCAACTTTTCTTTTGATTTCTACTCTGTTTATGGCTTGCCTTCAACATGGCTGCAATTTACTCATTATCAGTGTGTGACTACAGAGGTATATCCCCCCTCCTCCTCTCATGTTGCCTTCAGTGTTTCCCAAACAGAGTAAGATTGTTTGTTTGCCTTATGTTTACATGCATGCCACAAGTTAAACCATGTTTAAATGTACACTCGGCTACTTTTCAGCCATTTGTCAACAATTTCAGAATGCACCTGAGCTCTCCTCCACACCATGATATCACCTCCTGCACCATTGAGACGCTAAACTTGATTTGTTATGTTTTAGAGAGGTATCAGTGGTGTGCTACATCTAATGATTGTCACCTGTTTTTTGCATGACCTCAATGGATTTTTATCACACTCATAGAAATAATGAGCTCACCTGAATGCATACATATATGCATTTATATATGAATACACATGTTTTTTCCAACAGGAATCAAGACTTAAAAATGCTCCATTTGATTGGACTATTAAGCCAGTGCATATACTTCGGTGGGTCTTAACTCACTCTAGTTCGTTTCGCATGTGCTTTTAATGCTCTTGAAAGTTTCCTGATTTTTAATCCTCCTTCTTGATTTTTTAACCATCACTTAGCACTTTAGTTTTTACTCTAATTCATCGTCCTGTTTTTAAAATTGTATAAAATTGAATTTGATTTGTTGTGAAACTGACCTAAGCTGTTGGGTCTCTGGGTTATTTCATATGATTATAGGGGAGGGAACAGCTGGTACTTCTCGCCGGGCGGAGTCACCGGTGCATAGCGGCCATTTCTCCTCCTTGGGGATGGCTAGAGCCACCATTTCTGGAAGTGCATGCTCTAGCTTACTTTGCCTCCCTATGTATTTAGTCAGGGATGCTGCACGGATGTGCCCAAAGGCGTGCCAAAGGCAAGCCCGTCTGTGCCCGTCAGCATCCCAGAAGTGACCTGCGCCAACCTCTATGCCGGTATCTTCAGAGAAGGTACTCTCTGTCTTTCCTATAGCACCTCACAACTTTGGGGTCTGGCCCTAACCTCCACGTGTGTTCCTCTTAAACCTACACCATTGGTATCTCTGAGACAAAATGCTTATTGTGTGACTTTTGCACTTACGCTGGGGACCAACCTTTAAGGGTTCAACTAGGTCCCAGATCCTCTTTTGTTACAGCCTTGAGTAAGGCCCGCTCTCTCCCAAAGCATGCAGATAATATACATGACCTACTGTGTGATGAGTATCTTGATGCTTTGTTTTGAACTGAAACGTGGTTCTCAGATTCCTCTGGCCCTGATATTTGGACAGCTGTCCCCAAAGGCTTCAAGATTCTGAGGAAAGATCACGATAAGGGTAGAGGGGGAGTACTTACAAATATTTGCAAGGAGTGCTACACTCTGGTCCCTTTACCCCCAATGGATCTAGTAGGTGCGGAGATCTTGGGTTTCACTCTCTCCCTCTCATCCAAGCAATCTGTATCTGGGGCACTTATTTATAGGCCTCCTGGTCCTACCGGGGGTTTTATAGCCTCTTTATGCAATGTCCTGACCCCTCTAACTCTTAAATATGTGCATTGCATCATGCTGGGAGATTTTAACTTTCACATGGAATGTGCAGATGCAAGAGAAAGTTCTTTGCTTCTGGAGAATCTGGTTGTTATGGGCCTTGCCCAATCTATTTTTGCTCCTACGTATCTTGCTGGTCATACTCTAGACCAAATTGTCACTTCCCGACCTCTGGAAGGTGATACTCGTATCCCTTTCGTCTGGTCCGACCACTACATGATTAGGTTTAAATGGGCAAAGCTCAGAGGCCCCCCTGCCAAGAATGGCAACTTATCCTGTATGATAAGAGCCTTCTATAAAAATCAATCGGAAGCCCTATGTTGTACACTAGTAGAAGGTAAACCCACTCTTTCTTGCAATATTGACGAAGATGTACACCGGATTGATAGTTGGATTGAGACACCCATCCTTGCTCTTGCTCCAGAAAGGATGACTCAGCAACTCCGCCTTAAATTGTCCAGTCCTTGGTACACTCAGGCGCTACAAAATGTAAAGCTAGAATGTGAGAGTATAGAGAGGCAATGGAGAACAACCTACTGTCTAAAAGCAACAACAGATTACATAGAAGCACTTAGGAAGTATCAAAAAGAAATTAAATCAGCAAAAAAACGATATTTTGAGGCTAAACTCTTAAACGCAGGCAATCATTCCAAGGACATTTTTACAATTGTTAAGTCTTTTACCTCGCCGGAGGCAGAGACCAATCATAAACCCTCTTCCAAGAAATGGTGTGAACAACTTGCTTGTTCCTTACATGATAAAATAGCTTCTATTCAAGATAGCCTCCCGCCTCCTGGAGCTGATAGTTGCTTGTTGGGCTATAGTACTGAGGAAATGATCCGCGAAGGGGAAGGTGGGAGATCCTATTCGATCAGTCTCCATTTCCAGCAGCAACAATAGCTTTTTGGATTCCTTTTCTCCCAACCCCTTGGAAGACTCTCTTCTAGCCCTAAGCCGCTTCAAATCAGGCTCCCCTTCGGATCCTGGTCCCTCCTTTATTTTAGCCCGTGGGGCTGAGGTTATTACCCCGCTGGTGCATCAGTTATTTAATACTTCCCTCTCTTCAGCAACGATGTCTAGAGTATGGAAACAGGCGCAAATGGTACCACTCTCAAAGACCCTAATGACCCAACCAATTACCGACTAATCTCTCTCCTCCCAGCTATATCAAAAGTGCTTGAGAAACATGTCAACCAACAGATATCCTCGTACTTAGAATGCAATAACCTGCTTCATGCTAGCCAATCTGGCTTCTGGCCCAACTATAGTACTGAAACAGCATTGCTGGAGGTACTTGATTCCATCTGCCTTAGCTTGGACAGGGGTGACAGAGCGCTGCTGGTGTTACTTGACCTTTCTGCAGCGTTTGATACTATCTCTCACCCCATCCTCTTAGCTCACCTTCATTCGATGGGAATTAGAGGGCTGGCTTGGCAGTGGCTTGCATCATTCTTGGAGGAGAGAGGACAAGAGGTATGGTGCAACCCTTTCTCTGCCGCCTCCCGTAAACTAAGGGTAGAAGTGCCACAGGGCTCAACTCTTAGTCTGACTCTATTTAATGTCTACCTTACTCCCTTGGCCTCCTTGGCAGGATCCGTTGGGGCACAAATTGTGTCATATGCAGATGATACCCAACTGCTTTTCTCCTCGGAGATGGGTGAGGCCTTCCCAGTTGAGAAAATTCTACTGATGAAGAGTTGATGGTTGCTGAGTCCTCATCAGTATACTTCTTACTGACCATGCCATGTGTTGTTTTAGTGTCATTTCAGACTCAATGCCTGCACAGATGCATGTTCCCACTTGCTAGTTTTCCATAGGGTTGCATAGTGTCCTTAGAGTTGTTGCTATTGGGTCAATGCTAGTGCACTGTTTTTTATTTTACTCCTTGTAGAAATCAACACGTTTCTCATCTCCTTATAATGATGTATTTGGTACAGTATCTCTGCTTTCAATTTTGTGCAACTGAGGGGCTGTACTTCATTGTAAGATATTGCTTCAGCATGGTATTCTACAGAGGAATTGCTTTAATGTCATAGGCAAAGCCACCATACACTCATAAAGATAAAGGTAGCACTGATCAGAGTAATTGGGATTTATGGTTTTGTACTGCAGTTTACTCTGCAATTGCGTAGTCAGTAGCAGCCTCCGGTAAGGTTTCACCTTTAAGTGCTTTCACGTTGGCTTCTGTATTCACATTAGTTGCAGCTTCTGATTCATTGCTTTCAGTTTTTGAGTCTGCAGTGGAGCTGATGTTATATAATAAGTTAAAACCTCCTATGGTTCACAAATTGCAAATCACCAACAATTGATACAACATCTTGACATGCTATCATTTTTAGGTAAACATTCTGCAGTAGAGTGACTGTGCATGTACATAATGGACAAAACAATATTGTAGTATTGCATACTGTCTTTATAGTCCTCATAAATGTGCATGACTGATAAGTCATATATACTCCAAATGTCTATAGTGGACAATACCTGCTCCTGAGAAGTTGCTAGATCAAGATATATTGAGGCACCAGCACCTGTCCCACAAGTATGTTCTTTAGCTAAAAATATATGTTTCACAGACCATGCTATTTGTTCCTATCATGCTCTACATCTCTCTTCATTGCTCATAATGTACTTTATTCGCTACATTATGCCATCTAGTTTTATTTCCTGAAAGTCATGTGAAAAATCATTTTGATCAAAAGAAGAATGGATCAAACACCAGGATGGGTTTGACCAACCCCTCAAGCTCTCTGCTGGGAAACTTTTCTTTTACATTTTGGACATCTGGATTCTTGTACCTATAACAAAACAACTGAGTGCCTTTACCAGCTAGCACAAAATACTGTGGCTCCAGGGGATTAGAGGTTAAGAAAAAACTACAAAACTGTCAAGCTTAATGTCTCAAATGAAATGGGATGAGGAGTATGGTTAATTTAGAAATACCCTTCCTTAAAATCCAAATCTGGTGGAGAGGACATACAGGCAACAATAGCTAAGCTACAGCACAGACCATATGTTTTAGTTCTCCAGTTAAAAATAATTTCTCATAAGCCCAAATAATACAGCATACACTGTACAATGTTGTAGTACGTAATCAATGAACACAAATCTGCAGCAAATCACATTACCTTTCTAGTGTCACAGATTATACTAGGTGCATTAGTGCCCTCTTTTCATGTATGTATTGGTGACCTGAACATACTTGGCTGCAGCAAGAAGAAGGAAGCTCCTGCTTTATCAAGCTGCCTGGCAGGGTAGCTTCTGATTAGCAATGTTTTGACTCTGCTTCTCTGCCAAACATGAGGTAATGTGGTTGTCCCATAGGAGGCATACCAATTCGAATACATAGCCAGAATCACCAGAGTCATGGTGACCTCAGTAATTCACAGAAAATAAGTTGACTTTTTGTGATGGCAGTGAGTTCCCAAGAAGCAAGACCTGTGACGGAAAGGAAAAGGCTTATGTTGTCATGAAATTTCCTCTTTACCCTTACTAATAAGTATGTCCTTAACATAAGTGGTACAATGCATTGTATTTTGTAAGTTAAAGGGAGTGCAGGAAACTTTTAGAAGTAGTCAGCCTGGGAGAGTGACAGGATAAATACTGACATAATGAAGCACTGGTGTTTATAAAAAAGAAAAAGAAAAAAAACAAGTTGTTCCATAGGACGATGGCTTACCACTTATGATTCTGCAAGAATGTAGATCAATGCTCTAAACCTCTTTGCACCAAGTCCATATCTGAGACTGAGGCTTCACATGTGTGGAGAATGCACTAGGTGATATTGCTTTGACAATAAAGGAGGTGCTGAATGATGTGGTCATGTCGAGGGATGCTGAGTCTGGAGTTTGCGTAGGAGCGATTTGTTGATTCCAGCCTAGAGAGAGTTCTGTAGTCCAGCCTGCTGGTGATGAGTGCATGGGTGACGGTCTTCCTGGAGTTGAGGGGATCCATTTGAAGACCTTGCAGAGTATGCGGAGGGTGTTGAAGCATGTGGAGGACACAGCGTTGATCTGTTGGTTCATGGTGAGTGAGGAGTCGAGTATGATGCCGAGGTTGTGGGCATGGTCTGTGGGGGTGGGAGGGTTCCCGAGGGTGGGGGGCACTCATCCGATCACTCAGGCACTACCCTTACATTCAATCATTCACTTAGATACTACCCAGGCACTCATCCAATCACTCACCCACTATCCTTGCACTCAACCATTCACTCAGGCGCTATGCATGCGCTCCTGCATTCTCTCAGGTACTACCCACAGACTTATCCAGTCACCCAGGCACTTTCCATGCACTCATCCAATCACTCAGGCACTACCCATGCACTCATCCAATCATTCCACTGTATCATGGCAAGTTAGCATCTTGCAGCCCATTTTTATATTTAAAAACCTATTTACTGCATATAAGTTTTATAAAAAATGTATATATAAAACATTAAAATATATTTAAAAAATCTTTTTTGTATATGTATATATATATTCACTAAAAAACAGGTTTTAGGGATGTTATAGTTAGCAATAGCATTTAAAAAACCATAGAAATTCACTGAAAAAACCACAGGTTTCAGGGACATTATAGTTAGAAATTAGCATTTAAAAAAACCTTAGAAATTCACTGTGTGACGAGGGCTTTGATGGGTCAGGAAACATGGCGGCGGGCTGACGCCGGTCACAGGAACTCCCAGGGCGGAGAGGATAGGAGGCGGCTACACGTAGAAATCGGCGAAAAATAGGGTAAAACCCGCACGGACTGCGTAATGCAGGACGTCCAGCAGCATTGAAGGATTAAAAACTCACATAAAACTTGCGGATATTACTGTACCTGGCTTCCGGGCATATGAGCACAGTGGGGGTGAGAGGACACGGTGCCTGGCGTCGGGCGGCCATAGTGTGGAAAAAGACTAGAGCGGCGATCTCTGCAGTTTGTTTTCGGGTCAGTGGTAGAAGCGCAGCGAGGCCACGAGGAGAGAGGAAGCACGCCGAGGCATTGATCCAGTACAGCAGAGGCAGCAGAGGCAGCTTGTACTGCAGTTACAGCGGACTCAGCGGAGAAAACGCTAAGTCCGCTTTTGACTACCAGAGTGTGCAGAGTGTACAGAATAACAGACTGACCCCCCGTTGGTTGCAAGTAGGTGCGGGTAGAGGGGTGGTGACTACTCAGTTACTGGAGAGAAACCTGGAAGTGGGAGTGGAGAGGTCGATGGAAGAGCTTTCCCCTGTTTCCCCTATTTCCTCTATTTCTCCTATTACTTCAGAGGCTGGTCACGACTCTAGCTGTGGGGGGGGGGGCCTTTGTGGACATCAGGCAGAACATAGGAGTGGCAGTTAATTCTACTCTGTCTTGTTTGAGTGAGCAAGGTTCGGTGAAAGGCCCAGTGGTGCACTTAACAGAAGGCAAGCAAGCTGCATTGAAGGGGCAGGTGAGGAACCGGAGCTGAGGTCCCTCCCCGAAGGAAGAAAGAAAGACGGAGGGGGGAAGGGAGAGGCAGACCAGGAGTAGTCACCTAAGGGAGATACAGTCGTTGTCCCAGTTTCCCCCAAAAAGAAAGTCTTAAAGGCCTTAAAAGGCACTGGAAAGTCTTGGCGGTGCGGGCAAAAGGAGGTGCGTGATCCAGCGAAACCTCTTCCCTCTTTGAAATCGCATTTTAAAATCATGGAGCACGTTACAAATGAGCAAACCGCACAAACCGCGCATATTAGGGGAAAGAAAACCACGACACAAACTAACCCGGTTTCTAATCTAGTTCCAGCTCCTCTCCCTGTGGAGAATAGGTTTGCTGTACTAGCTGGATTGGCTTCTACTGATGAAGGGCAGCAGGGTGTAGTAGCCAGGGCACTAGCTAGTAATAACACCGAGTTTGAAGTCGGGCCCGCGATAGTCGCTGGCCCAAATAGCATCTCTTCTAGTACTAAGTCTAGTCTCCATCCTAATTTGGGTACTAGCTCTAGTCCCCCTATTACGGCGCATATAAGTCCAGAATCTTCTCACTGCGGAATTGTTCACTCAAATCTAGGGGAGAACGGTCAGGAGCACATAATTGACCGAAGAGGTGGAGGCGATGAAAACTCTATAGAAAAATTGTTTTTGAACTTAAGGCAGGATCTTTTTGACAAGTTTGAAATATCGGAGTCCAATCAAAAGGGGATCCAGGATAAATGCGATGCATTAGAGGAAAAACTTGACGATATTAAGGCACGTACTTGTACCTTGGAAGGAGAAGTTAAAATTTTGTCAGGAAATGTTCTGGAAAACTCTAAAGATATTGATTGGCTAAAGAAGCAAAATAAGGGGTTACAAGATGATCTAGAAAGGTTGGAAACCCAATGCCGTCGCAACAATTTGAGGTTTTTACAAATTCCAGAGGGGGCTGAAAAGGGGGATGTTAAAACCTTTATTTGTGCCCTATTAAGAGAGATTACGCCCGATAGGCCAGATATTGAATGGGAGAGAGAAATCCAGAGGGCACATCGGGACCCCTTTAGGTTAAATCCAGCGAGGAAAAACCCAAGAAAAATTCTGATTAATTTCTTGAATTTTACCTTAAAAGAGTTGATATTATCAAAGGCATTAAAAGAGGGCTCCCTTAAACATGATGATTTCACATATCAAATAAGATCCGACCTTAGCAAGAGGACAGCCCAGCGGCAGTGGGAACTAGGTACCAGGATGAGTGAGCTCCGAGAAAAGGGAGCACAGGTGCAATTAAAATTTCCAGCTATGTTGAAAATAATGTGGCGGAATAAGATGCACAATATTAGTGACCCTGAGGAGGTGGATATATTCATACAACAGATGAATAAATGAATAAAATGATGATGAGTAAATGAGCTATAAATGAGCTGTAGAATGCTTGACGATAAAAGCCACATAAGGTTAAGAATGGTTATAGATATAGTGGTTCGTCAGGGTTCGCTTTTCTTTTTCTATTTCCGTTAGTTTTTATTTTTTTTACCTTTCTGGGTCTGCCTCCTATTGACTCTGTCCTTGGAGAGGGGGGTTCCCAAAGTGCGGAATGTATCGCCCAAGAGGTAGAAGGGGGGTTTCCTGGGGGGGAGTGGGGGCATGGGGCACTGGGTGTGGGGAGCAGTGGGAGAAAAAAACAAAAAAATATGTCCTCATTGATGTAGGCTTTGATTTTTCTTGGGAAAAACTTGATGGGGGTTGTTATTGCAAGGGGTTTATGACCTATTCTGTCCAGGAAAATGAGTATAGACAAAGCTAAGATAATTAATATATTAACGTGGAACGTAAATGGTCTTAGATCCAGGAAAAAAGTGTCACGAGTAGCAGAATTTTGTAAGGATAGTGAAGCCCAAATAATACTATTCAAAGAAACTCACCTAGAAAGGACAGAGTGTAGGCAGTGTTTTAAAAAATTTAGATGGATACAGGAGGTGATATGTTCGGATCAGAGTGGTAATTCTAGGGGAGTTGCTATAATTGTTAAAACTAATTATGATATAAGACTACTCAAATATGTGTCAGATTGTTCAGGAAGGTGGTTAGTGGCTACTTTGTTAGTATATGGTAGGCCTTTGGTATGTGCTGTATATTATGGGCCAAAAAACGATAATCCAGAGTTCCTGGAAAAATTAGAGTCCTGTCTGTTGGAAACAACAGCCCCGATTGTTTTAGGGGGAGACTTTAATTTGGTACTAAATAAAGGATTAGATAGGACGTCGAAAGCTAAATATAATAGCCCGCCAAAATCTTTCTCTAGACTTATAAACATTATGAGGGAATTTAACCTACTAGACATATGGCGGACATTAAAGAAGGATAAGAGAGAATTCACATTTTATAGCAAAAAATACAGACACCATTCTCGTATAGACTATTTTTTAGTTGATCAGGAGCTGTGTGGAGAGGAGATGGAGGTGACCCATATTCCGGCAATAATATCAGACCATTCTGCGGTTGTACTATCTTTAAAGTATCGTCTTCCTGAGGAGTCCAGAATGTGGACCCTGGATAGGGCAATTCTTTTAGATGAGAAGGCTATTGAAGACTTAAGGGATAAATCAGAGAGTTTTTTCAGTATCAATAATGGTTCAGCCGAGGAGAACATACTCTGGGATGCTTTTAAAGCGTATCTAAGGGGGCTCCTAACTTCTAATATGATAGGGAAATATCGAGCTGAGAAGCAAGATAGAGAAAGGGCTATCCAAGATATTAAGAATAAAGAGGGTGAGTTACAGAAGGCGTCCATGGAGGATTCAAATAGTGTGGGGGCTCTAAATAAAGAACTGGAGGGGTTACAAGCTGCATTTAGGGCAAAAATGGATAAAATATCTTTGGATAGGTGGAAGGCGAGCAAACTCCAACATTTTGCCTACGGCGAAAAGTGTGGCTCGCTATTAGCCTGGAAACCTAAAGCAGATACGGCCAGGAACACAATACGAGAGCTAATCAGTGGCGAAACGGGAGTCCTTTTGAATATTAATTCAGATATGTGTAAGTAGGCTTGCAGATATATGCAGGAGTTATATAAAGAGGATACTGCACCTAGCCAAGTGGAAATAAAGGAGTGGCTTATGTCAACAACCCTCCCTCAGCTATCGTCTGAACATGTGAAAACCCTTGAAGGAGAGATTATGGAGGGGGAGATAAGGGCTCAGTGTAAAAAAATGGTTAAGGGAAAGGCAGCTGGGCCGGATGGCCTCCCCGTAGAAGTATTTCTCTGTATTATAGATATTGTAATCCCTGTTCTTCAGGTTCTATTCAATAAGGTATATTTGGGTGGAAAAAGGGTCCCCCAATCCTGGTTAAAAGCCACAGTCATTCTGATCCAGAAGCCTAATAAAGATCCACGAAAGATAGATTCTTACAGGCCGATTTCACTATTAAACACAGATTATAAGATCTTTTCTGGGATCATTGCAGCTCGGCAGGCTAGAGTGATACAGGAGGTTATCCACCCTAACCAAAGGGGCTTTATTCCCGGGAGGCAATTGAATGAGCTTACCTTCCAGTTATTAGGAGCTATTGACCTGGCAGAGGCTCGGAAACTGCCTCTAACGATAGTGGCAGTGGACGCAGCCAAGGCCTTCGACCAGGTACATTGGCCCTACCTATGGGAGGCCTTGCGAAGTTTTGGTTTTCCAACAAATATGGTATCGGCAATTCAGACTTTATATCATTGCCCTAAAGCTAGAGTCCTAATAAATGGGAGGTTGTCAGAATGGTTTGAAATTTCTAGAGGTACAAGGCAGGGCTGCCCCCTTTCCCCGCTTCTCTTTAATATATATATCGAGCCGCTAGCAAACCTGATTAGGTCTGACTTGGCTATTACCCCTTTCAAATTGGGCACTTTTGAAGTTAAGTTAGGGCTTTATGCTGATGACCTGTTGCTTTATACAAATAACCCGCATGAGGCAATCCCAAATTTGATGAGGAAGGCGGAGGTCTTTGGCTATATTTCAGGGTATAAAGTGAATCCGGGGAAAACAGAGATTATGGATGGAACCAGGGGGTGGTAAGTTGTGAGGCAAAGAACCAAATAAGATACCTTGGAATATAAATAACCCAGAAGATGGAAGATATCATAAAAGTAAACTGGAAGAAGGTTAGCGACGATGTAATAGGTTTACTCTCTAAGTGGGCAAACGTACCTCTTAATATCTATGGTAGGGTTAACCTTATTAAAATGATCATTCTGCCAAAAGTGTCATTCTTATTTAACACTATCCCATTGACGTTCCAAAAGAAAGACATAGCAAAACTACAGGGGAGAATAGGGAGTTTCATTTGGGCATCTAAAGGCCCGAGGATTTCCTGGAAAAAATTAAGTAGGAGATTAGACAATGGAGGATTGGCATTACCAGACATTTTTGCATATTGCTATGCCTTCCAATTCAAGAATGTCCATATGTTGGCCAACAAAGTAGACAATTCAACAATAGGCATGCTTTTTGAGGCTTTACTGACTGATGTACCGGATGGTCAAATTGGTTTTCTTTTTAAGTACGGAGACCCAAATTTATTTTTAAAAGTGCGGCTTAAGATTTTAAAGTCCTCCCTGAAAACATGTATGTATGTCCGAAAACAATTGAGAATTCCTTATTTTTCAACATGGGCACCAATCTGGGACTCTCCTGGTACACCTGAGTGTTTGAGGGATCAACTGAGTCAACCCCTTATAAGAGGTGGTATTTTTCGCTGGGCAGACCTTAAGGTTGGTAATAACTTGGTGAGCTGGGAAGCATTGAGTGATTGTACCAACGGCTTGCTGACTAGGTTTAAATATTATCAACTCAGTGCCTTGTGGGTAAGGCAAGACTGGGCAGAGAGGGAAGATGATAACTCTGATCAAGTAATGTGAACCGGACAATGGTGTAAGGAAACATCATTTTGGTATTGGGTTTTTGTGGAGGCGGACGGAAATATCGAAACCGAAGTTCATAAATTGTGGGTTGAAGAGCTGAATAATCGAGACTTGATGCAAATGTGGGGCAATTCATATGTCACACTGCGTAAAGTAGTAAAGTCCGCACCACTAAAACGAAATCATTTGTTTAGTTTTCATCGGTTATATTGGTCTCCTGAAAAACTATCGAAGGTTACTGGCAAGGTATATACATGTCCCAGGTGTGCGCAGATGGAGGCGGACGATATACATTTGTTTATGTCATGTTCAAAAGTTGTTTCTTTTTGGAACGCGATTAATGCTTTCCTGGATGAAATTATTGGAATACAACTAAAAATAACAACTAGTTTAATCTTTTTTGGATCTAGTTTGGATCAAGAAATGCAAATTTCTGCAGTAGAATCCAATTTTCTATTTTATGCTGTCTTGTTAGCAAGACGGGACATTTGTAAACTATGGAAATCTGGGAATTCTCCGATTTTTTCAGAATATTTGAAGCGTGTTATTTATGTTAGTGAATCAGATATGGCGCGCGATCAAAAAAGCAGAGAGAGAGTGTGGGCTCCGTTGGTAAAGTGGAGAGAAAAAGAAATGTGAGTCCGATGATTATGCCATCTACTCTGTTGGTCATATTATCTCCTTATTTCCAGGGTTGGTCTAGTGAGTGCGGAGATGGAATTGGAAACAGCAGTATACTTGTGGGTGATGGCGCAATGGTCTAGTTCTATGGTCTTCGGTCCGGTTCCTCAAAACAAGACATAGAAAGACGAGAGTATCAACCCATCAAGTTATTCGGCAAAATGAGGACACAAAAAAAAAAAAAAAAAGAAATTCACTGTAAAAACCACAGGTTTCAGGGACGTTAGAGTTAGAAATTAGCATTTAAACAACCATAGATATTCACTGAAAAAAACACAGGTTACAGGAACGTTACAGTTAGGCTGACATTTCACTCATACAAAACCAGAGAAATTCAGAAGTTATAGTTAGCTGAGCTAACTATAACTCGCACTCCCGTAATACACTGCTGATGATGTCACATATTACATCACTCATGACATTGTCAGTGACATCACTGATGACATCTCCAATGATATCACTGATGACATCATCCACATTATCTCTGATGCATCTACTCACACTCCAATATAACCCTTCATACACCCACACCAAATTTCAGACTACCATTCTTGAAACCATTAACACACCAATACCAGTACATACATACCCACTCACTGATTCATAGGTCTACATACACATCCACTCACTCATCCATACAAGCACTCACAGAGACAGTCACTCACCAATACAGCTGCTGATATATCTACTCATACACCCATATAGCCACTCATACACCGTCAGTCACCCGTAGAGCTACTCACATACCTACTCACTCACCCAAACACTCAATCACACAGCCACTTACTCACCCATACAGAAACACACACACACTCACTACTCATACAGATACCAACACATACTTACTCTCCTATACAGTCGCTGACACAAGAACACACACCCATACAGCCACTCTCACAATCATTCACTCACACATACAGTCACTTATATACTCCAACACTCACATATACTGCCTTTCACATATGCAGTTACTCACCCATATACCACTGAGACATCCATTCACTCACCGACACAGCCATATGGACACTCACTCACCCATACAGTCCCTCACAGATGCACTCATGAACCCAAACACCCCGAGATTCACCCACTCATACATCCATGCAGGGAGTCACACACCCCCTCGCCCACCCACACAGACACACAGGCACCCATAATGGTACTCAGACAACTAATCAATAACCCATATAGACACTCATGTACCTACTCACCAACCCATGCAGCCACTGACACACCAACTGACAGACTGATACAAACATTCACACAGATTAGTCACTCACCCATACATTCCCTAAGACACATTTAATCACTCACTTATACAGTCAGTCACGCACCCACTAAATCATCCGTACAGACACTCATCCCCTCACCCATTCTTCAATACACCTTGATGTATATATATATATAACATTCTTAAACTTTTTAGAAACACTCAGTCACTGGATGATGTCATCAGTGATGTCATTTGAGATGTCATCAGTGATATCATCAGTGAAGTCACTGACTATGTAATGAGTGATGTAATATGTGACGTCATCAGCAGTGCATTGCGGGGCGTGAGTTATAGTTAGCTCAGCTAACTATAACGGCTGAATTTCTCTGGTTTTGTACAAGTGAACTGTCAGCCTAACCATAACGTTCCTGTAACCAGTGGTTTTTTCAGTGAATCTCTAAGGTTTTTTAAATGCTCATTTCTACCTATAACGTTCCTGAAACCTGTGATTTTTTCAGTGCATGTATATATACATTTTTATTAACCCCTTAACTGCTGGGCCTTTTCCCCCCCAGTGCTGAGCTCTTTTTTGGCTATTTGGGGTAGTTCGCGATTAGGCCTCTGTAGCTTTTTGACCACATAAGGTATCCACGCCAAATTTGCGTACTTTTCTTCCAACATCATGGGAATTCTAAAGGTACCCAGGGTAGGTGGATTCCCCTGGAGGGGACCCAGAAATTAGCCAAAATACAGGTACATTTTGTTTTTTTTGGGAAAAATGGGAAAAAAGGGCTACAGATGAAAGCGTCTGGTTTTTTCCCTGCAAATGGTATCAAAAAAGGGGTTGTGGTGGTGAAATCACCATCTTCCCAGTTTTCCGAGACAAGCAGACTTTTGTCAGAAAACCAACATTTTTTACACAGTTTTGGCATTTTTCTGGGACATAGCCTATTTTTGCTATTTTTTGTGCTTTCAAACTCTTTCCAGTTAATGGTAGAAATGGGTATGAAAGCAATAATGGATCCTGGAAAGCTATACATTTTAGAAAAGTAGATAAAATTCTAAATTCATCAAGGGGTCATTTGTGTAGATCCTTAAAGGTTTCTTTATAGAAACTAACCATTGAATATAGGAAAAATTGAAAATTAGTTAAAAAAACAGACATTTGTGTCAACGTTTTCATCTGTAACTTCTTCTAATTATGACAGCTGTTTGAAAGCAATATACCGTTACATCCGCTGGACCTTTCTGGCTGTGGGGATATATAGGACTTGTAGGTTCACCAAGAACCCGACGAACCCAGAGCCAATAACTGAGCAGCGTCTTGCAATGGTTTTTTATTATGTACCGGGTATATAGCAATTAATTTGGGTAAATATATACATGGAAAAATCGGTATGAAAGACACCTATGTATTTCTGAAATTGGAACAAAATATAGAGTTTAGAAACAGTAGATATTTGCACATTTCCGAAATTGTGAGTACCCATACTAGCATGAGAATTATAGGTCATTTTTCAAAATGACTTCTTTTTTATACATTGTCTTTCATTTGGAATGCAGAAATGCATCGAAAGTCAATAGGTAATAACAGTTGCTCTACAATTATGTGTTACCCTAAGTCTCCCGATAAAAATGGTACCTCACTTGTGTGGGTAGGCCTAGTGCCCGCGACAGGAAACGGCTCAAAACGCAACGTGGACGCACTTTATTTTTACAGTGAAAACTGACCCTTTTTTTGTAACGTGCCTAGCTGTAGGTTTTGTACCCTAGCTCTGCCGGTACCTAGGGAAGCCTATCAAACCTATACATTTTTGAAAACTAGACAACCAGGGGAATCCAGGATGGGATGACTTGGCTGGCTCTCACCAGGTTCTGTTAACCAGAATCCCTTGCAAACCTAAAAAATTGTCCAAAACAACACATTTTCCTCAAATTTCTGTGGTGAAAAGTTCTGGAATCTACGTGGATCCACAAAATTCTACCCACCCCGCGTTCCCCAAAGTCTTCCGAGAAAAATGGTACCTCACTTGTGTGGGAGGCCCAAGTACCCGCGACAGGAAACGGCCCAAAACGCAACGTGGACACACCACATTTTCACAGTGAAAACGGACCCTTTTTTTGCAAAGTGCCTAGCTGTAGATTTTGAACCCTAGCTCTGCCGGCACCTAGGGAAACCTATCAAACCTATACATTTTTTAAAACTATACACACAGGGGAATCCAGGATGGGGTGACTTGGCTGGCTCTCACCAGGTTCTGTTACCCAGAATTCCGTGCAAACCTAAAAATTAGTCCCAAAAACCACATTTTCCTCACATTTCTGTGGTGAATAGTTCTGGAATCTGCGTGGATCCACAAAATTCCACCCACCCAACGATCCCCAAAGTCTTCCGAGAAAAATGGTACCTCACTTGTGTGGGTAGGCCTAGTGCCTGCGACAGGAAACGGCCCAAAACACAACGTGGACACACCACATTTTCACAGTGAAAACGGACCCTTTTTTTGCAAAGTGCCTAGCTGTAGATTTTAAACCCTAGCTCTGCCGGCACCTAGGGAAACCTAGCAAACCTATACATTTTTGAAAATTATGCACCCAGGGAAATCCAGGATGGGGTGACTTGGCTGGTTCTCACCTGTTTCTGTTACCCAGAATCCCTTGCAAACCTAAAGAATTGTCCAAAAAACCCACATTTTCCTCACATTTTTGTGGTGGAAAGTTCTGGAATCTGCGTGGATCCACAAAATTCCACCCACCCCGCGTTCCACAAAGTCTTCCGAGAAAAATGGTACCTCACTTGTGTGGGAGGCCCAAGTACCCGCGACAGGCAAGGGCCCAAAACGTATTGAGGAGACATCAAAGTTGCCTATCACAAAACGACCTGGTTTTGCAAGGGGGGTCACCTGGGTTTTTGGCCTCGTGCTCGGCGGCCAGCTAGGGAAACCTACCAAACCCACACATTTCTGAAAACTAGACACCCAGGGGATTCCACTGAGATATCGGTTGCGTCGATCGCCCAAAGTTTTCTTACCCAGAATCCCCTGCAAACCTCAAATTTAGCTGAAAAAAATCACTTTTTCCACACATTTTTGTGTGGGAAAGTTGTGGGATTACTGGGCTGACACAAATTTCCTCCCACCCAGTGTTCCCCCAGGTCTCCCGATAAAAATGTTGCCTCACTCGTGTGGGAGGCCCAAGTACCCGCGACAGGCAAGGGCCCAAAACGTATTGAGGAGACATCAAAATTGCCTATCAAAAAACAACCTGGTTTTGCAAGGGAGTCACTTGGGTTTTTGGTCCTGTGCTTTGCGGCCAGCTAGGGAAATCTCCCAAACCCACACATTTCTGAAAACTAGACACCCGGGGGATTGCAGCGAGGTATTGGTTGCGTCGATCCCCCAATGTTTTCTTACCCAGAATCCCCTGCAAACCTCAAATTTAGCTGAAAAAATCACTTTTTCCACACATTTTTGTGTTTGGGCTACACAAATTTCCTACCACCCAGCATTCCCCCAGGTCTCCCAATAAAAATGGTGCCTCACTCGTGTGGGAGGCCCAAGTACCCGCGACAGGCAAGGGCCCAAAATGTATTAAGGAGACATCAAAATTGCCTATCACAAAACAACCTGGTTTTGCAAGGGGGTCACCTGGGTTTTCGGCCCCGTGCTCGGCGGCCAGCTTGGGAAACCTACCAAACCCACACATTTCTGAAAACTAGACACCCGGGGTATTCCAGGGAGGTATTGGTTGCATGGATCCCCCAACGTTTTCTTACCCAGAATCCCCTGCGAACCTCAAATTTAGCTGAAAAAAATCACTTTTTCCACACATTTTTGTGTGGGAAAGTTGTGGGATCACCGGGCTGACACAAATTTCCTCCCACCCAGCGTTCCCCCAGGTCTCCCGATAACAATGTTGCCTCACTCGTGTGGGAGGCTCAAGTACCCGCGACAGGCAAGGGCCCAAAACGTATTGAGGAGACATCAAAATTGCCTATCACAAAACAACCTGGGTTTGCAAGGGGGGTCACCTGGGTTTTTGGCCCCGTGCTCGGTGGACAGCTAGGGAAACCTACCAAACCCACACATTTCTGAAAACTAGACACCCAGGGGATTCCAGGGAGGTATTGGTTGCTTGGATCCCCCAACCTTTTCTTACCCAGAATCCCCTGCGAACCTCAAATTTAGCTGAAAAAAATCACTTTTTCCACACATTTTTGAGTGGGAAAGCTGTGGGATCACAGGGCTGACACAAATTTCCTACCACCCAGCATTCCCCAAGGTCTCCCGATAAAAATGGTGCCTCACTCATGTGGGAGGCCCAAGTACCCGCGACAGGCAAGGGCCTAAAACGTATTGAGGAGACATCAAAATTGCCTATAACAAAACAACCTGGTTTTGCAAGGGGGGTCACCATGGGATTTTAGCCCCGTGCTCGGCGGCCAGCTAGGGAAACCTACCAAACCCACACATTTCTGAAAACTAGACACCAGGGGGATTGCAGCGAGGTATTGGTTGCGTCGATCCCCCAATGTTTTCTTACCCAGAATCCCCTGCAAACCTCAAATTTAGCTGAAAAAATCACTTTTTCCACACATTTTTGTGTTTGGGCTGACACAAATTTCCTACCACCCAGCATTCCCCCAGGTCTCCCAATAAAAATGGTGCCTCACTCGTGTGGGAGGCCCAAGTACCCGCGACAGGCAAGGGCCCAAAATGTATTAAGGAGACATCAAAATTGCCTATCACAAAACAACCTGGTTTTGCAAAGGGGGTCACCTGGGTTTTCGGCCCCGTGCTCGGCGGCCAGCTTGGGAAACCTACCAAACCCACACATTTCTGAAAACTAGACACCCGGGGTATTCCAGGGAGGTATTGGTTGCATGGATCCCCCAACGTTTTCTTACCCAGAATCCCCTGCGAACCTCAAATTTAGCTGAAAAAAATCACTTTTTCCACACATTTTTGTGTGGGAAAGTTGTGGGATCACCGGGCTGACACAAATTTCCTCCCACCCAGCGTTCCCCCAGGTCTCCCGATAACAATGTTCCCTCACTCATGTGGGAGGCTCAAGTACCCGCGACAGGCAAGGGCCCAAAACGTATTGAGGAGACATCAAAATTGCCTATCACAAAACAACCTGGGTTTGCAAGGGGGGTCACCTGGGTTTTTGGCCCTGTGCTCGGTGGACAGCTAGGGAAACCTACCAAACCCACACATTTCTGAAAACTAGACACCCAGGGGATTCCAGGGAGGTATTGGTTGCTTGGATCCCCCAACCTTTTCTTACCCAGAATCCCCTGCGAACCTCAAATTTAGCTGAAAAAAATCACTTTTTCCACACATTTTTGAGTGGGAAAGCTGTGGGATCACAGGGCTGACACAAATTTCCTACCACCCAGCATTCCCCAAGGTCTCCCGATAAAAATGGTGCCTCACTCATGTGGGAGGCCCAAGTACCCGCGACAGGCAAGGGCCTAAAACGTATTGAGGAGACATCAAAATTGCCTATAACAAAACAACCTGGTTTTGCAAGGGGGGTCACCATGGGATTTTAGCCCCGTGCTTGGCGGCCAGCTAGGGAAACCTACCAAACCCACACATTTCTGAAAACTAGACACCAGGGGGATTCCAGGGAGGTATTGGTTGCGTGGATCCCCCAACGTTTTCTTACGCAGAATCCCCTGCGAACCTCAAATTTAGCTGAAAAAATCACTTTTTCCACACAATTTTATGTGGGAAAGTTGTGGGATCACCGGGCTGACACAACTTTCCTCCCACCCAGCGTTCCCTCCAGGTCTCCCGATAAAAATGTTGCCTCACTCGTGTGGGAGGCCCAAGTACCCGCGACAGGCAAGGGCCCAAAACGTATTGAGGAGACATCAAAATTGCCTATCACAAAACAACCTGGTTTTGCAAGTGAGTCACTTGGGTTTTTGGCCCTGTGCTTGGCGGCCAGCTAGGAAAACCTACCAAACCCACACATTTCTGAAAACAAGACACGTGGGGAATTCCATGGAGGTATTGGTTGCGTGGATCCCCAAACGTTTTCTTACCCAGAATCCCCTGCAAACCTCAATATTAGCTGAAAAAATCACTTTTTCCACCCATTTTTGTGTGGGAAAGTTGTGGAATTACCGGGCTGACACATATGTCCTACCATCCAGCGTTCCCCCAGGTCTCCCGATAAAAATGGTGCCTCACTCAAGTGGGAGGCCCAAGTACCCGTGACAGGCAAGGGCCCAAAACGCATTGAGGAGACATCAACATTTCCTATCATAAAACAACCTAGTTTTGCAAGGGGGGTCACCTGGGTTTTTGGCCCCGTGCTCTGCGCCCAGCTAGGGAAACCTACCAACCCCACACATTTCTGAAAATTAGACACCTGGGGGATTCCAGGGAGGTATTGGTTGCGTGGATCCCCCAACGTTTTCTTACCCAGAATCCCCTGCAAACCTCAAATTTAGCTGAAAAAATCACTTTTTCCACACATTTTTGTGTGGGAAAGTTGTGGAATCACCGGGCTGACACAAATGTCCTACCACCCAGCGTTCCCCCAGGTCTCCCGATAAAAATGGTGCCTCACTCGTGTGGGAGGCCCAAGTACCCGCGACAGGCAAGGACCCAAAACGTATTGAGGAGACATCAAAATTGCCTATCTCAAAACAACCTGGTTTTGGTTGGGGGGTCACCTGGGTTTTTGGCCCCGTGCTCGGCGGCCAGCTAGGGAAACCTACCAAACCCACACATTTCTGAAAACTAGACACCCAGGGGATTCCAGGGAGGTATGGCTTGCGTGGATCCCCCAATGTTTTCTTACCCAGAATCCCCTGCGAACCTCAAATTTAGCTGAAAAAAATCACTTTTTCCACACATTTTTGTGTGGGAAAGTTGTGGGATCACCGGGCTGACACAAATTTCCTACCACCTAGCGTTCCCCCAGGTCTCCCAATAAAAATGGGGCCTCAGTCGTGTGGGAGTCCCAAGTACCCGCGACAGGCAAGGGCCCAAAACGTATTGAGGAGGCATCAACATTGCGTATCATAAAACAACCTGGTTTTGCAAGGGCGGTCACCTGGGTTTTTGGCCCCGTGCTCTGCGCCCAGCTAGGGAAACCTACCAAGCCCACACATTTATGAAAACTAGACAGCGGGGGGATTCCAGGGAGGTATGGCTTGCGTGGCTCCCCCAATGTTTTATTACCCAGAATCCCCTGCGAACCTCAAATTTAGCTGAAAAAATCACTTTTTCCACACATTTTTGTGTGGGAAATTTGTGGTATCACCGTGCTGACACAAATTTCCTTCCACCCAGCGTTCCCCCATGTCTCCCGATAAAAATGGTTCCTCTCTCGTGTGGGAGGCCCAAGTACCCGCGACAGGCAAGGGCCCAAAACATATTGAGGAGACATCAAAATTGCCTATCACAAAACAACCTGGTTTTGCAAGGGGGGTCACCTGGGTTTTTGGCACCGTGCTCGGCGGCCAGCTAGGGAAACCTACCAGACCCACACATTTCTGAAAACTAGACAGCCGGGGGATTCCAGGGAGGTATTGGTTGCGTGGATCCCCCAACGTTTTCTTACCCAGAATCCCCTGCGAACCTCAAATTTAGCTGAAAAAATCACTTTTTCCACACATTTTTTGTGGGAAAGTTGTGGGATCACCGGGCTGACACAAATTTCCTCCCACCCAGCGTTCCCCCAGGTCTCCCGATAAAAATGTTGCCTCACTCGTGTGGGAGCCCCAAGTACCCGCGACAGGCAAGGGCCCAAAACGTATTGAGGTGACATCAAAATTGCCTATCACAAAACAACCTGGTTTTGCAAGGGAGTCACTTGGGCTTTGGGTTTGTTAGGTTTCCCTAGCTGGCCGCCGAGCACAGGGCCAAAACCCAGGTGACCCCCCTTGCAAAACCAGGTTGTTTTTTGATAGGCAATTTTGATGTCTCCTCAATACGTTTTGGCCCCTTGCCTGTCGCGGGTAGTTGGGCCTCCCACACGAGTGCAGCACCATTTTTATCGGGAGACCTGGGGGAATGCTGGGTGGTAGGAAATTTGTGTCAGCCCAGTGATCCCACAACTTTCCCACACAAAAATGTGTGGAAAAAGTGATTTTTTTCAGCTAAATTGGAGGTTTGCAGGGAATTCTGGGTAAGAAAACGTTGGGGGGTCCACGCAAGCCATTCCTCCCTGGAATCCCCCGGGTGTCTAGTTTTCAGAAATGTGTGGGTTTGGTAGATTTCCCTAGCTGGCCGTCGAGCACGGGGCCAAAAACCCAGGTGACCCCCCCTTGCAAAACCAGGTTGTTTTGTGATAGGCAATTTTGATGTCTCCTCAATACGTTTTGGGCCCTTGCCTGTCGCGGGTACTTGGGCCTCCCACACGAGTGAGGCACCATTTTTATCGAGAGACCTGGGGGTACGCTGGGTGGTAGGAAGTTTGTGTCAGCCCGGTGATCCCACAACTTTCCCACACAAAAATGTGTGGAAAAAGTGATTTTTTTCAGCTAAATTGGAGGTTTGCAGGGAATTCTGGGTAAGAAAACGTTGGGGGGTCCGTGGAAACCATACCTCCCTGGAAGCCTCCGGGTGTCTAGTTTTCAGAAATGTGTGAGTTTGGTAGCTTTCCCTAGCTGGCTGCCGAGCACGGGGCCAAAAACCCAGGTGACACCCCTTGCAAAACCAGGTTGTTTTGTGATAGGCAATTTTGAAGTCTCCTCAATACTTTTTGGGCTCTTGCCTGTCGCGGGTACTTGGGCCTCCCACACGAGTGAGGCACCATTTTTATCGGGAGACCTGGGGGAACGCTGGGTGGTAGGACATTTGTGTCAGCCCAGTGATCCCACAACTTTCCCACACAAAAATATGTGGAAAAAGTGATTTCTTCAGCTAAATGTGAGGTTTGCATGGGGAGGTTGGGTAAAAAAAACCAATGAGAGCCACGCAAGTCATTCACCCTTGTACTCCCCCCCCCCTTGTCTACTACTCAAAAATGTGAAGGTTTGCCTAGGTGACAACTGAGTTAGAACACAAAGTCCCCTGCTACTCATATTGACAAAAAAAGTCTTACAAACGGACATTAAACCGCCACAAATATGACTCTAACACTAATTTGATAAAGCTAATCCACCAATTACACTGGTTGGTTTTAGCACCTCCAGAAACGCTGGCTTCAAAGCACAAATACTTATCAAAGTATATAAATATTGAAGCCAAGCCTTCTGAAGGGGAGACATAAAGCCACATCAAGGCACCTACCACTTTATGGTCCATTCACACGCCATTCACGCACCACACACAAGACTTCCATACCGCTAGCCACGGGCCCAAACAACCAGATCACTTGCACTCACATAAACATACCGCCGCCATGCAAGGGCCCATCACATTCATATGCCACAAGACATAATGAGTTTGACTACATTTTACCACCTGTAAAGTCTCCCCCTCCTTCTTCCTAAACATTACCAAACGCATGCCGAGTGAACCTTTACTAATGGCTCCCATGACAGCCACATGAGGCTCAGGAAGACATGCCTTTCATGCGCCTTTAGCGCACTTACTGTGCTCAATCCAACTCCTTCCAGTTTGTGGATGCAAGTTGGGGGGTGCCCGAGTATGCCGCAAAGTCATTCCTCGAGCTGAGCAAGCATATCTACCTTTGAAACTAAGGTAAACATGCTAGAAATTTTCAAAAGCATTCTAAAAATAATATCACAAACTATGAAGAACAGATGAATGTGAAACATGGGTAGTCCGTGACAACGTAGCATATGTCCAATCCACCGTTATGTGCAGTTATTGTAATGCACTTATCATACAGCAAACTGACCATCTACTTAATTCTAATGGAGGATGAACATGGCAAGTAATATTGACCCATAAGTACTACAGTAAATTCAGTGTGAGTGTGGCAGCAATGGATTTGAATCCATGGGTGAAGATGAAGTCATGACGTGTATCTATACTACCTTTACTATCTGCCTTCTACCTTTGCAATATTCCTCGGTAAGCGCACCTACCGTAAGCTGTTCTAACCCATTCGTGTGTCTGTCCTCAGAGTCCTGACTAATCCTGTCCAATTGTCAAGAGACCCTATACTAATGCCTTCCATCTCTAGCTACTTGAAGCTTGAGTAAACATTTCTGTCACGTGCTATCAATGCTCTCACTATGCTCAATCCAACTCCTTCCAGTTTGTGGATGCAAGTTGCGGGATGCCCGAGTATGCCGCAAAGTCATTCCTCGAGCTGAGCAAGCATATCTACCTTTGACACTAAGGCAAACATGCTGGAAATTTTCAAAAGCTTCCTAAAGAGAACATCATAAACTATGAAGAACGGTTGAATGTGAAACACGGGTACACCATGACAACGTGGCATATGTTCTGTCCACCAGTATGTGCAGCGTGGGGACTATAATGCACTTGTCAATTGGCAAACAGAACAACTACCAGGTTCTGAAAGCAGATAAAGGTGTTGAGAAGTCCATGATTTCCTGAAGTGGAGGAACAAATATTCTGCACCTGCTTGCATAGTGAAGGAGTGGCCCACAGACAGTAGGTATCTATTCACACCAATTGAAAGGTTTACCTATTGGCAGCTCCACCTCAGGCAATTTCCCAGTATTTTGCTTTAGTGTGATACAACATAAAGCAAGTAGGAATACAGAAGGCAGGCTTACTTGGGCACTGGGGACAGTAAACACGAGTCTCCTGCATCTTTCCCTGCATCGAGCACACTTTACAACGACGACATGGTCGCTCCTTTTTGGGTGTTGCAGGAATTTGATCAGCAAAGTGTCGCTCCTGCAGCCTTGCCATGTCCTCCAGAACACATGAAGTGGAGGCTGCTGCTTCTGTAGCAGTGAGACTTTCAATCACAGACAACTGAAAGTCAAGGAAAGATATGAGTCTTCCTGTGGTGGTCTGACGATAAACAACATACACATTGTATGTTGCCATCTGGATCAGGTGAGTAAACAGTTTCTTATACCAAGTGCGAGTTTTATGACTCGCATTGTATGGCTGAAGAACTTGGTCGTTCTTGTCCACTCCGCCCATGTACTTGTTGTAATCAAGTATACAGGTGGGCTTGTGGACTTCGGCCATCTGACCCCAAACCGTGACAGGGGAAGTGCTCTCAGCATGAATTGCAGTGATAACGTACACGTCACGCCTATCTGAGAACTTGACTGCGAGCAGTTTGTTGGAACACAACGCAGTACTCTGGGATTTCTGGAGCTTCTTGCAAACAAGCTCCTGCGGGAATCCTTTGCGGCGACAACGAATTGTACCGCAAGCCACAGTGCCAGCTTTGTAGAGCTCACTGAACAGCTCTACTCCTGTATAGAAATTGACCACATAAAGGTTATAACCTTTGTGAAGAAGTGGCTGGACAAGCTCCCATACGATCTTTCGTTTGACCCCTGGCGTGGGAGGGCAACCTACAGGGTTAAGACTTGTGTCCTTCCCTGTATACACTCTCAAGCTGTACACATAGCCAGTCGAGCTCTCACACACGATGTACAGCTTGATGCCATAGCGAGCGCGTTTGATCGGAATGTACTGCCTAAACAGCAGCCACCCTTTATACAAGATCAAGGACTCATCAATGGCTATATTCTTTCCAGGAGTATAAACCTCTGGAAACCTGGCAGACAAATGTTCCACGACAGGCCGAATTTTGAACAACCTGTCATGGTCTGGATGGTCCCGGGGCAATGCAGCAGAATTGTCATTGAAATGCAGCATGCGCTGCAATAGCAAAAAACGATCTCTGCTCATGTATGGTGCGAAGATGGGGGTTAACCAAACCGTGCGAGTAGACCAGTAGGATAGCAAGGTTGGTTTATGCATTACCCCCATTTTAAGTGTGAGGCCCAAAAATATCTTCAACTCCCCTAAAGAAGTGGAAGTCCACTTGCGCGCCCTAGAATGAGGCCCAAGAGTGCCTCCTTGCTCCCTCAAAAATTGTTCGGCACGCAAATTTGTTTGCTGCATAATTTCGTCAAGGAAGTCAACATCCAAAAATAGATGGACATAGTCAATTGGCAAAAAATTTGCCGTATCGACTTTACATCCAGGGTCACCAGTGAAAGGCGGAATTTGGGGCTGAACTAAATTGGGAGGCTGCCAAGACAGCACTCCGTCTGTGCTTGCAGCTGCACGTGCCTGCGCTCTGGGTTGCTCTAACCTGTTACTGGTGTCCTGCTGCACAGACTGTGCAGGCAAAGGGACAGCATGACTGACATCGTCTCCTTCAGAATCGCTGGAAGATGAGTCGTCGGATGGAACTGCGCCGACTGAAAAATCACTCCCAGATCGGGCTCCATTGTCCTCTCCCTCAGATGCTGTCTCAGTATCTGCTGTCTCAGTCTCTGATCCTGGCTCAGAGCTGGACTCCAGAACCAGACTTAGGGCCTGGGCAGCATTCATCCAACGATACGCCATCTCTGCTAGTGCCTAAAACTATCCTTTTAAAACACTGTCCTACGTAGAAGGCAGATAGGTTGTTGGTTTCAAAGTGTAGGTGGGTGTGTGCGTGAGTGAAGTGTTTAACAGTCAATAATGACAAAGTCACCTTACCTTTCCTTTGCGAAATCCGTATGCTCTCCAAAAAGACTAAGAAAGAGAGAAAAAAGACACAGTATCACTTTACCTTGCCACATACCCATCATCGCAGCCTTTTAGCGCTGGTGGAAGCCAGTGCGACCATCATTTTGGCGCCACGATGCCTACGGGTGAACGTGTGCTTTACAGTTGCACACTATGACCTCCTTTAATTCCCTCACTACCATCCTTGCAAACGTGCCCCTCATCTCTCCATAGCCCCTCTCTCACATACATTTCATCTGCTTCAAAGTGTTTCTACTGCGTGGCTTTACTAATCCACTTAGCTATCCACATAATACAGATCTGTTTTTTCCAGCATGCCCTTTATGGCGTCAAAACTGCCATTAGACAAAAGTCAGATATCTCTATCTAGCAGAATTTTTTTTTTGTACTCTGCAGCAGTACCACACTTTACTGCCTTTCATGTAACTTCAAAGAGACTCATTATAGTTCTTTCACGGTCTCATATTTTCAGCACTGAGAAATCTCTGTAAATATATATATATATATATATATATATATATCAAACAATTAATTCCCAATGTCAGCGCGCTCAATACCTGGTGCAGGCAGCAACGGGTAGAATCGTTACCCGATATTTAAATCCAGAAACACAAAGGATGCTGCACTCCAGAGACAGGTTTCAGAGTTGCTTTATTTTCACCACCACTACCACCAGTCATGGTGAAAATAAAGCAACTCTGAAACCAATCTCTGGAGTGCGTCATCCTTTGTGTTTCTGAATATATATATATATATATATATATATATATATATATATCTCCTGCTTCACCTCTCATACTCCTTTCAAACAGGAACATACGAATGCGGACCGAAGTTCTGGTGCAATAAGTTTTATTTTGTGCCCTGCACCCCCGCCATATATATATATATATATATATATATATATATATATATATATATATATATATATATCCAAGCTCCGTTTCCTTGTTTCCCAAATAGAAAAACAGCACTCGCGGGGGCAGTTGCTAGAGTTTATTGGCAATGCTGTTTTTCTTTTTGGGAAACAAGGAAACAGAGCCTGGATAAATATCGCGGGCGCACCCCCACGTTTGTAAAGCACCCGTCCGCGAGTGCGCCGTTCACTGTGCATCAAGGAGCATATATATATATATATATATTTATATATATATATATGTATCTATATATATATATATATGTATATATATATATATACATACACAGACGCATATATATACATATACATAGAAGATTTTATCTCTACCTATATTTATATATATGTATCTATACACATATGTATATATATATATATATACACATATATGTATATAGACACATATATATATCATTCACTCTGTCGACTTATGTATATATATGTATCTATATACACATACATATGTATATAGATACATATATATATACATATATCATCGACAGAGAGAAAGAGACTCTCTCTCTCTCCATCCTGTAGCCAATCATTTTAACCTTGTCGATCATTTACTATCAGATTTGAAGATTTTCCCCGTGGAACATGTCTCAAAGGAAGAACTACTGGACTCCAGAGAAAACTTCTGGATGTACCGTTTAAAATCACTGCATCCAGATGGACTGAACATTACTGATAATACAACCTGATTACTGCATATCTCAAGAGCTCTCAGGACTGCATTGATTCCACATTCCAAATGGAATCTTCACTCATGATGCTTTTTGAAAATTCAGCTGTCATCTGTGCAGCCACTGAGCAAACCATCTTGTACTACCTGAGGAAGGCGGAAGCTGAAACGTTGTAGTGGAAATATATTTTTGTTCTTTGGTGAATCTATCTGTTTGAGTCACTTCTTTCTTGGATATATATATATATATATATATAAAGAAAGAGATATCTCTCTTTCTCTATTTTTTTTATAGCTATGGCTTCCCTGGGGGCCGATTGAGGCCCCCACGGAGAGCACATGGCTATAAAAAAAAATTTGCCCCCGCAGGGGGTTGGCCACTGAGCAGGAGGACGGACCCCCTGCCATTATCGCCTCCATTTCTTTTTTTTTTTTACATTTTTGGGGGGCAATCGCGCCCCCCAAGGAAAGCCAACATTCTTTTTATAATAAAATATGCCCGGGGGGGCGACCCATTACCCCGGGGGGGGGACCCCCCCAAAGACATCCCTGGTGTCTAGTGGGGTTTCCTGGCTGTGGATCGCAGGGCTGCTGCGATCCACGGCCAGGAAACCCTTTCAGGAAGAATACTGCAAAAACCTCTAAGTTGACCTACTTTTCACAGACGGGAATCCGGCTTGAGACATACAATAAAAGAAGAAATCATTGTGATGTATCAGCACACTTTAATCACAAAGCTAATGATCTCCTTCTAGCCTACTGGATCCCTTATATGTTTCTGAACAGTTATTTGTATTATTTGTTGGTCTAGGATGTATGATAGTATGGATGAGGCATGTGATGGGTATGAATGCATGTTTGATTATTGAGTGTGGGGTTATTTTTAGACTCATGTCATGTTGTAATTGTCCTTTTCTAATGTGTATTGTTTATTTGTCCACATTGAAATTGTTTTGTCTGTCCAATTTATTCATGCTAGAATAATTGAGACACTAAGCCATCCATGAAACTAAGTACATGTGATGTAAATGTATTGAAAAATTGATATAATTGAATTACTCTGCATGTTTGTTTTAATGATTTGTGCTAATTTACAGTAATGAACTCCTTGAAAAAGAGAAAAATAAAAAAAAACTTTTTATAAATAATAAATATTGTTTTATGAAAACATTCCGGTTGAGTGAATATTGTGGGGACATGTTCTATGCATGAGCCTTAGCGGCCAGCTATTTAAGTGATAAAGGTCAGCTTAGAGGTTTTTGCAGTATTTTTGTTGTTTCCCCCTTCTCTAGGACCTTACATTATATAGGGGGTACCTTTCTACTTATCAACCCTTTCAGGAAGGCCTTGTTTGAAAGCTGGGGAGACCGTTTTCACCCTGATTTCCCCATCGGAGTCGAGCGCGGCCTTACCTGCGGCTGTCCTCGGCTCCGGTGGGGAAATCAGTGACGTCAGAGCGCCTCGCGGCGCGCTGACGTCACAGATGGGCGGGAGGGAGGGCGGGGGGAGACGCGGAAAGCCTTCCATGTCTCCCCCAGGGGAAATTTTAAAAAAAACAATCTCCGGTGCTTTGCACCGGAGGTTAGGGGGCCTCCTGGTGACGGCCAATGGACGTGTGCCGCACCAGGGAGGTAGTGCTTGCGTCGGCCATTGGCCGACGCAAGCACCAAAAGGGTTAACATGTTACTATTAGAAAAAAATCTGTCCTCCCCCCCTTTCTTCCTCTGACTCATCTCAATCCTCTGACTACTATGAGCCCCTTCTCAACCCTTCACCGCTCATTTTAAACCATGCCACCCAACTAAGAAGCAGACACAAACTCTACTAAACATACAAGAATTTAAAGCACATTCATAAAACAACCAACGCACAAGAAAAAACCAAACAAAAATGTTACTTTTTAACTATTAATTACTAATCTTGGGCTCCAGAGTACTGTGCTACTCTCCACAAAAAGCACTTTAATGCCTCCTCAGTGGTCGTAAGTGCTATATAAATACTTTTACAATTTTCAGATATTTTACAAAGTGTACCATTGTTCTCAAAACATCAGTTAATAAGTTGTGAAAATACACATATTTTCATCTGGAATACAAGCCAAAGCTTCTATTTTAATAGCATGGGCAGCACACAGGAGAGCTGCTTACAGGTAGATGGAGAGGTACTAGTAGCTCACAAGCTCCTCATTGGAGGATCCTTGTATAGTGACTTGAAGGATGACTGCTGAATCGTGCAGTCATTTGTAGGCTGCAGTTTGAATTCCAGCAAAGTTTACTCAGCCTTAAGAATACCTGTTATTTACGGTTCTCAGAAATCCCAAAATTATACATTAAGTGCTAAAACCATGTTACATATCAGCATAATGTTTGTGCTAAAAAAAAGATACATTTTCAGAAGATGTGTGAAGTGAGAAAAAAGTACAGATTTGTCATTAAGCTGGACCAACGTTCACCGTTTCATCAAGAACAAGTGTTTTCCCCGTCTACTTCAATTCTTGCCATTTGTGGGTTTTGGTCATTTCGTAGACGATGTATCACTGCCTACTCTGAGCCAACATGCTGTCAGAGGACTTGGTGAAGTAGATGGAGAAAAGCACCGGGCTCAGCCTGCCGCAGCAGCATAGAATGTAGCATGCAAGCATAGGACCTTCAAATACATTTCGGTGCTGCCCAGAAACACAAGTCCAGGAATGCAGAGAGATGTCAGACCGGGCTACCCCAACTGATTTTGATCAGTTCCTTCCTTGTGAGTTACTGAAATTATCACAAACTTTACTTAGGAGACTGCATAGGGAAACCTTTGTGTATATGCCAGCAGTGTGCAACCCCTCCGATCCCCATGCACTGTTAAAGCTCCTCTCAGAGTATTTACTATGACAAGCCTTAGGATGCACTTGTGCACGTTGGAGTGGTGCTGACTGTAGGAAGGTGGAATCTGACTATATGGTTGCCCCCACTTTTTTTTATGGTGTTTTGCTGGTTTATGACTTAGTTGGACTGGGATCCTGCTATTCAGGGCCCCAGTCTATCTGCTTTCTCTGTTAGGCACATCTCTGATTGGAATCTGGAGTGCCCTTATAAGTCCCTAGTATATGGTATACTATGTACCAAGGGCATAGGTACCTCAGAGGCCTGCCAGGGGCTGCAGCATGTATTATGCCACCCCTGGAAGGCCATCCAAACTGACACCACAGGTCTGCTACTGCAGCCTGGGTAAGGTGGTGCATGCACCCCTTACTGTGATATAGGTTACCTATATCACTAAATACATACACACATATAAACCTATAAGTCACTCCTAAGGCAGGCCTTATCAATCCTAAAGGCAGAGTGCATGGTTCCTATGTGAGAGGGTGCCCCTGCATGAGCACGGCCCCTCTGCAGCGTTCGGAGACCATCTCTGATGCTGTTTGTAGTGCAGCCTGACCATATACTCTTTAGGGCATTATATCCTTGCGGTAAAATGCTAACTTTGGAATGGCTGCACCTAAACATGTCGTGTTTGGTGTCAAACATCTTGGAATACTACCCCCCCACCAATGCTGGCGGCGGGGGTAGCATTCCACCCTTCTAGAGGGAAAGACATGTTAACTCTGGCTTACCCGGTAACTTCTTTCTGAAGCCCTGGCATCACAAAATGGATGCTGCTGCCACAGACACAAGTCTGGCCTCCTGCTGCTGGACGAAACTCCGGCAGGGGAGGCCTGGACAATAGGTTTCCTGTTGCAGGGAGGTGTGACCACCTCCCCAGACAGGATAATGTGTATTGGGGCTGGGTGGGTGCACTCTTAGAGTGCTTTGAAGTCCTGCACTGGGGGAGCAAAAGGCTCCTCTGTGCATATGCCAGTTCAAACCAGCTCAGGGGCTACCTGCCCCTGCTCTGGCGCGAAACTGGACAAAGGGAAGTGGGTGTAGCCACCCCCTCCCTTGACCCTCCCATAGGTGGGGTCATAGAGTTAGTCCCTCCCTGTTTTACTGGTTAAAATGGGGAACCCTTGCCACAGCAAGATTAGATTATACCTAGATGAAACTCTGAAACTGAATCCTGGACCTTCGACGCTCTACGACAAGATTAGAGGACTGAAGAATCTCCCTTGGGGTCAAGGAGTGACTCCCCTGCTTGGCAGGCACCAAAGAAGCATCTGTCCGGTTCGCATCACTGAAGCTCCCGTCGGACGCTGAAGTCATCGCATCACCAGAGGTGGATTCTCAGACTTCCCCGAGGCTACCCTGAGTCCCCAGCAAAGCTGAGGCCCGTGGCTATCGTGGGTGACTTGAGACTGTGACCCCTGGACACCGAGCACACTTGCAAGTGCACCATCTTCTGGGTCTCCCAAGAAGTCGTACTTTGGGCTCCGAGTAGCCCTAGCCTCCAGCACCACCTGCACCGAAGATCACTGGCCCCCACTCCACGAGTGTCCTGTAAGCCAGCTCCACGTGCGGCGTCACGAGGCTCCTTCGTGGTCGCTAGCCCGTTGGCTAGTAGCCCTTGACGAAGGCCAATCTTTTCTTTACTTGGCATCCTGGTTGCTCCAGGCCTGCCCTCACTTACCCTCGCTGGGTGAGTTCCCCAGACCTTGCTGGTCTGCATCATCGACGATCTACATCTTACTTGAGACTTGCCGTTGCCAAGGCTTGTTGGGTCCAATCCGGTCGCCGACACCTCAGCACTCGACAGACATCGAGCACCAGCCCGAATCCTGCTCTTGGTCGCCGACAACGCCTCCCGGACCTCGTGGCTGAAGAGTCAAGACGACCGTCACCGCACCTGAAGCACTCGACATCGGTGGGCATCTGTCCACCGCCTTCCTGGTCACTGGCTAGTGACCCAGACTCTGTCCCCTCTGCTTTCAGGTTCTTCAGAACTCCGATCCACTCTTGGATCCACCCGGACACTTTTCTCCTGGTCGCCAGCAGCACTTTGCAGCAGATCGCCATACGAAACGACGACGAAACCCGACCCCGAAAGGCACCTACGCACCCGGCTTCCCTGGGTGAGGTAACACGAGTACTCCGGTGCTCCCGTGGGTAGAGACTCTTCAAAGTCCTAGATCTCAAAGGGTTTTGTCCTAGTACTATTTTAAGTGTCCCTTTCCTCTATTTTCCCGATCCCGACTTTCTCCATAGAAGTTAACGGCGTATCGCGGTTGTGTATTTACACTGCACGCGTCTCCCGTGGGTCCCCTGTGTCACTACCTTGGGTGGTTCCTTGTGGTCCAAGCACTTCTAGAGGCTCTAGGCCTAGTGTCTAGTTCAGTCGTGGTTCGCATACCACTTTATTGGTATATGGTTTGGTACGCCCCTAGGGCCCAAACGTGTATTTGTGCTATTACTGTGATTTAAGATCTTATAACCTATGTACTTCGAACTCTAGCCTCATAAAGAGACTAGAGGGGTGTGTTTAGTAATAAATACATATATTTTGAATATATACCTGGTGTGGTGCTCTTTCATTTGGTCACTCAAGAGATTATAGACTGGTAAAACAAGCTGCTTTACATTCCTTCAAGACTTAGCCTGAAGGCTGCTCTCCATAGATACCACTAGGATAGCTTTCAATAAGGTTGTCTTTAACCTACCTACCATAAGAGTCGATTTGGACTGGTGCAAGGTGCCCACTATAATTAGTGGACAGCATATGCCAGGCCAACTTCTCACATTGGTGTGCAGCGTGTGGGATTGCAGCTTGCTATTGTTTTACCAGATAATCTCAATTGAATTGATCAACTGAAAACCACTAAAGGTACCTAAGGTACATATAATTTAAGCTTAGAATAACAGTAAGTTCTACTGAACTTAGAGTTGTGTGTTAAGGGATAGCACAACCCTTTCTACAACTCAAGAGAGTTTAGTAGGCCACACTAGAGTAGGTAGTGCATACACCACACCACACTAGTAATGTCTTTAAGGGGAGGATCCAAAGAATCCTTGCAGGAAGCCATTGAGCTTCCACCCTCCAAGTATGATACACTCCCATTCTTGGAATTGAGAGCTTTATGCAACTTGAGAAAAATAAGGACAGGCCAAAGCCCCACCACCCAACACCTCAAGGAGTTGTTGGTGGCTTATGACCTTAGTAAGCCTGTAGGGACTGAAGGGGTAGGAGCTGAGGGTGGGGCAGAAGAAGAGGAGGAGGCCAGGGGTACCAATACCCCCAGCCCCCTCTGAAACTGGCCAGGAGGGCGACAATGGCCCTGACCTGGATAATCCAACCCCTCCTGAGGAAGAGGAAGAGGAGGATCAGAATGATGCTCTGTTTGTCCCCCCAGGAAGGATTAAGAGTGTGCCCAAAAGGTCTAGGTCTCCTTCTCAGGAGTCTAACCACTCTGGCACCTCTATAGGGAGCTCTGTCTCATCTCATAGGAGAGAATCCTCTCATGAGAGAAGAAAGAGGCTAGTCCAGTATGAGGAAACTCAGCTGGAACTCAGAAAAAAGCAATTAGCTTTAGATAGAGAATCCCTAGATCTCCTTAGAGAGAGAAGAAAGTTGGGACTAGAGTCCCATGGTGGCAGCAATATCCCTAGAGATAGGGACAGGTCTTATGACCATAGAAACCTAAACAAGATTGTCCCTCCCTACCAGAGTGGGGATGACATCCACAAATGGATAACTGCACTGGAGAGGGCCTGTAAAGTTCAGAAGGTCCCCCAGAGGCAGTGGGCAGCAATCTTGTGGCTCTCCTTTGCAGACAAAGGTAGAGACAAGCTCCTCACTGTAAGAGAAGAGGATGCTGACAATTACACAGTCTTGAAGAGTGCTCTGATAGATGGGTTTGGCCTAACCACTGAACAGTATAGGTTGAAGTTCAGAGACACCCAAAAAGCTCAGACTCAAGACTGGGTGGATTTTGTAGATTGTGCTACAAAGGCTCTGGAAGGTTGGATACATGGCAACAAAGTGCATGACTTTTTAGGATTGTACAATTTGATTATGAGGGAGCAGATCCTTAATAATTGTCAAAACCAGCTTTTGCACCATTATCTGGTGGACTCTGATCTGACCTCTCCCCAAGAATTGGGAAAGAAGGCAGACAAATGGGTCAGAACCAGAGTAAAAACTAGAAATCAGGGTGGTGACCAGAAGAAAGATTCTACTAAGTCCCAAGAGAAAGGTGGGGATAAATCTAAGGATAAGTCCCCTACAGGGCCCCAAAATTCCTCTTCTGGGGGTGGGTCCCAAACTCCTTCCTCTCCTGAAAAGAAACCCTATTGCCATGTCTGTAAAAAGCCTGGGCACTGGAAAACTGATCCCAGTTGCCCCAGGATTGGCAATAAAGAAAATGTTCCTCCCACAACTACTACCACCCCTCCTGGTACTACCAGTAGTAATCCTCCAGTTGGGAGTAGTGCACCCAAAAAGTTAGGTGCTTTTGCAAGAGGAACAGAGGTGGGCCCTAGTTTAGACAGGGACCCCTCAACAGACTCCTCTGACTCTGATGGTGGTATAGGATTTGCCACCTTTACCATGGGTCCCATAGCATTGGGCAGGTACAGATTGGAGCCAATAATAATGGTCAGAAAGCTGTGGCATTTAGGGACACATGGGCTAGTGTCACCATGGTGGCAGGGAAACTAGTCCCCCCTCACCAGCTTTTACCTGAGTTTAAATACCAGGTGACCAACCTTGATGGTGTCAGAACAGATCACCCCATGGCCATAGTCAATCTCAGCTGGGAGGGGGTCACAGGCCCAAAAAGAGTGGCAGTGTCCCCAACCCTACCTGTAGATTGCCTGATGGGCAATGATCTGGAAATTTCAGCCTGGGCTGAAGTGGAACACCAAACCCATCTTAGGATGTTGGGCGTCCCTGTAAAGGTTAGTGGGGCTGTGATGGCCACAGCCCCAGCCCAAGAATTTGGAGAGATGGAACCTGAAAGAATGGCCCACTCTCCCCCAAAAGAGAGCACAAGGGTTGAAGAAAAGTCTTCTTCCCCCCAGACAGTAGGTAAGGGTCAGCCTCCTCAGGGAACTGACCCTACCCCTAGTGAAGGAACTGCCACAGAGGTAGTCAGGCCTGGCCTGGCCACACCCCTGATGGCAGAGGACCCTTCCAAGGTGGTACCCCGTCTGAAGCAGGTAACCTGCCCCTCTCTACCCTGCCTCAGTCAGCCCAGGGCTGCAGAGGTCAGGGAGGTCAGTGGACCCCCAGGGCCCCCTGTCCAGAGGAAGCCCCCATCAGCAGATTAGGGGCACCCAGTCTAGTAGCCCTAGCCAGGTGAAAATTCCTCTACACACTGAGGGATCCCCCATACCTTTATGTAGGGACCTCCCCCAGAAGGACTCTGGTAGGCAAGGGCAAACCTGGGACCAGAAGGTTCCAAACCTGCCATGTCCCTCCAGTAGTCCATCCAAAGGGACCCAACCCACAGCTGTAGGCAGCCAAAGGTTGACCCTTAGAGCAAAGTGCAACTCAGTCATGGAAAGACAGGCATACATGGTGACCAGTGATCTGAGGAAGCTGAGGCAAACATTCCTAGGGCCTCACTTCCCTACTCAGACACCTCACCAGCCTTGTACTTTACCTAAGCACACCAGAGGTAGTGATTCCCCATGGTGGAGACCCTCTCATACCCTTAGGGTGAGGCATTGCTTAGTGGACCATAACATAGGGGGCAACCATGCTAGTGCAGGTGCTTCCTTATATGGCCACTTAGTCAATATAGGCTCAACTGGCCAAGGTTAGCCTTATCTCCTTTCGTTTGGGGGGGTTATGTAGGAAGGTGGAATCTGACTATATGGTTGCCCCCACTTTTTTTATGGTGTTTTGCTGGTTTATGACTTAGTTGGACTGGGATCCTGCTATTCAGGGCCCCAGTCTATCTGCTTTCTCTGTAAAAGGTTTCCATGTGCCTTAGGCACATCTCTGATTGGAATCTGGAGTGCCCTTATAAGTCCCTAGTATATGGTATACTATGTACCAAGGGCATAGGTACCTCAGAGGCCTGCCAGGGGCTGCAGCATGTATTATGCCACCCCTGGAAGGCCATCCAAACTGACACCACAGGTCTGCTACTGCAGCCTGGGTAAGGTGGTGCATGCACCCCTTACTGTGATATAGGTTACCTATATCACTAAATACATACACACATATAAACCTATAAGTCAGTCCTAAGGCAGGCCTTATCAATCCTAAAGGCAGAGTGCATGGTTCCTATGTGAGAGGGTGCCCCTGCATGAGCACGGCCCCTCTGCAGCATTCGGAGACCATCTCTGATGCTGTTTGTAGTGCAGCCTGACCATATACTCTTTAGGGCATTATATCCTTGCGGTAAAATGCTAACTTTGGAATGGCTGCACCTAAACATGTCGTGTTTGGTGTCAAACATCTTGGAATACTACCCCCCCGCCAATGCTGGCGGCGGGGGTAGCATTCCACCCTTCTAGAGGGAAAGACATGTTAACTCTGGCTTACCCGGTAACTTCTTTCTGAAGCCCTGGCATCACAAAATGGATGCTGCTGCCACAGACACAAGTCTGGCCTCCTGCTGCTGGACGAAACTCCGGCAGGGGAGGCCTGGACAATAGGTTTCCTGTTGCAGGGAGGTGTGACCACCTCCCCAGACAGGATAATGTGTATTGGGGCTGGGTGGGTGCACTCTTAGAGTGCTTTGAAGTCCTGCACTGGGGGAGCAAAAGGCTCCTCTGTGCATATGCCAGTTCAAACCAGCTCAGGGGCTACCTGCCCCTGCTCTGGCGCGAAACTGGACAAAGGGAAGTGGGTGTAGCCACCCCCTCCCTTGACCCTCCCATAGGTGGGGTCATAGAGTTAGTCCCTCCCTGTTTTACTGGTTAAAATGGGGAACCCTTGCCACAGCAAGATTAGATTATACCTGGAGGAAACTCTGAAACTGAATCCTGGACCTTCGACGCTCTACGACAAGATTAGAGGACTGAAGAATCTCCCTTGGGGTCAAGGAGTGACTCCCCTGCTTGGCAGGCACCAAAGAAGCATCTGTCCGGTTCGCATCACTGAAGCTCCCGTCGGACGCCAAAGTCATCGCATCACCAGAGGTGGATTCTCAGACTTCCCCGAGGCTACCCTGAGTCCCCAGCAAAGCTGAGGCCCGTGGCTATCGTGGGTGACTTGAGACCGTGACCCCTGAACACCGAGCACACTTGCAAGTGCACCATCTTCTGGGTCTCCCAAGAAGTCGTGCTTTGGGCTCCGAGTAGCCCTAGCCTCCAGCACCATCTGCACCGAAGATCACTGGCCCCCACTCCACAAGTGTCCTGTAAGCCAGCTCCACGAGCGGCGTCACGAGGCTCCTTCGCGGTCGCTAGCCCGTTGGCTAGTAGCCCTTGACGAAGGCCAATCTTTTCTTTACTTGGCATCCTGGTTGCTCCAGGCTTGCCCTCACTTACCTTCACTGGGTGAGTTCCCCAGACCTTGCTGGTCTGCATCATCGACGATCTACATCTTACTCGAGACTTGCCGTTGCCAAGGCTTGTTGGGTCCAATCCGGTCGCCGACACCTCAGCACTCGACAGACATCGAGCACCAGCCCGAATCCTGCTCTTGGTCACCGACAACGCCTCCCGGACCTCGTGGCTGAAGAGTCAAGATGACCGTCACCGCACCTGAAGCACTCGACATCGGTGGGCATCTGTCCACCGCCTTCCTGGTCACTGGCTAGTGACCCAGACTCTGTCCCCTCTGCTTTCAGGTTCTTCAGAACTCCGATCCACTCTTGGATCCACCTGGACACTTTTTTCCTGGTCGCCAGCAGCACTTTGCAGCAGATCGCCATACGAAACGACGACGAAACCCGACCCCGAAAGGCACCTATGCACCCGGCTTCCCTGGGTGAGGTAACACGAGTACTCCGGTGCTCCCGTAGGTAGAGACTCTTCAAAGTCCTAGATCTCAAAGGGTTTTGTCCTAGTCCTATTTTAAGTGTCCCTTTCCTCTATTTTCCCGATCCCGACTTTCTCCATAGAAGTTAACGGCGTATCGCGGTTGTGTATTTACACTGCACGCGTCTCCCGTGGGTCCCCTGTGTCACTACCTTGGGTGGTTCCTTGTGGTCCAAGCACTTCTAGAGGCTCTAGGCCTAGTGTCTAGTTCAGTCGTGGTTCGCATACCACTTTATTGGTATATGGTTTGGTACGCCCCTAGGGCCCAAACGTGTATTTGTGCTATTACTGTGATTTAAGATCTTATAACCTATGTACTTCGAACTCTAGACTCATAAAGAGACTAGAGGGGTGTGTTTAGTAATAAATACATATATTTTGAATATATACCTGGTGTGGTGCTCTTTCATTTGGTCACTCAAGAGATTATAGACTGGTAAAACAAGCTGCTTTACATTCCTTCAAGACTTAGCCTGAAGGCTGCTCTCCATAGCTACCACTAGGATAGCTTTCAATAAGGTTGTCTTTAACCTACCTACCATAAGAGTCGATTTGGACTGGTGCAAGGTGCCCACTATAATTAGTGGACAGCATATGCCAGGCCAACTCCTCACACTGACAGGATGAGATACAAGCAGCAATTCAAGCACCTCAAACAGGACTTGCTGTTTCCTGCAATCATCCAGAAACAGTGTACAAAAATGCACAAAAATAGCGGGACGGGTTGCGCATATTGATTGTGAAAACGTCCTTACTTTTGAGTTACTGAAATTATTATGAAGTGTATTTACCAGAATGTAATGGGTAACTTTGGCTGATATGCAGGCAGCGTGCTCCTTGTCCCACAGCACAGATCTGTTAAAGAATCAAATCACACCGTGGACAAAATTAGAACAAAATGCTATAAATCGAGTGCTTTTTGAGCCACATGCATTAACACATTGAAATTGTGCATGTTTTTAATAAATCAGTTACAAACATGGCTATGAGAGGAAAAAATTATTTTGGGACCTCAACTAACAAACTAATGTTCAAGGCTTCTCACTCGATCTATTAAGCAAATTCTACAAGTTAATAATAAAAAATATTTCATTGATAATTCATTGATATGAAATCAACCAAGAGAAACATGATTTTAGTAACCAATGCCTTGTGTATATTAGAAATATATAGCCATGGGGGGCGTGGCTAGCGCCCAAGGAAGATGGCAGTGTTTCCCTGACTCTCATGGGACGACGGCGGAACTGCGTACCTGACGACTCAACCAGCGCCTGCAAGCACCTAAAAATGTTTCTGCATGCTTCTGCTAATTGAGGAGACTTAAATGATATGAGGGTCTAACTGCTCAGTACCCTGCAAACAACGTGTTTTGCTTAGTACGTACTGAAGCGGCTGCGCCATCATGACACCCGCCATCTTAAATATATGACGAGAAAACGGTTTACTCGCTAATTGATAGAAACGCTTTTCTACGACCCGCGAATAGAGTAGTTCCGGATGAAACAGAGAAAGTGAATACCTTACTGCACAACACTCGTTCCCTCCTCACGAACCACACCGGCTCCATTAACAGGGCAACCGCCATTTTAAATTCCTGACGGGAGGGCGACAATGCGCAGACTCTCCTTGATATGTTAACTGTCTGTAATGCCGGCTCTTCCCCTATGTGCCTTCTAAAATAAAAATGTGCTGTATGACCTCCATATTTAATATGTTATTTTTATTACTATAACTTACGGAGTAACAGATACTAGTCACATAGGAAGTGTATATTCTGCTTGGAATTTTTCCTTCATCACAAGACAAGTACACCACTGTGCTACCGGGCACCTCTCTTAATTTACGTATTCGCCTGCGGCATTTCAGGGTGATACTACAACAAAACTAGACATAAGACAGATGCAAAGAGACCTCTCTGCTGAGACTGTTTCATTTTCTCTCTCACTGTTCTTGTGTATGGGCAAACTGATTAAAGTAGGAACTCAGCTTATGCCTTCAACACACAAGCTATTAACACGCTCAAGCTCTCTCACGCATTTCGCCTCAATGGAAGACTCAGTAAACTCACCATCTAAGGGCACCTCCTCACCTGCTATTAATGTACCATCTGCTACTAATAAAGCATCGAGCAAACGTCTGAAAAAAGACCCTCCTTCTCCTCCTACACAGTCCTCGACAGTCTCTATGGACCTTTTAACAAGAAGAAATCCGCGCTCTACGTCCATTTGTAGAAGAGACAAATTCTACACTACAAATTCTAACAGACAGATGGTAACGACTAGAGGAAAGAATCACCACAGCAGAACACAACATAGAATCTCTAGGCTCATCCAGTATTAAGGTAGAAGCTCTTCAATCTCAAGTGATGTTGCACCAAAAGCAGGTAGAAAATCTTGAAAACGGAAATAGACGGAACAATCTCCGTATATATGGACTACCAGAAGGCTTGGAGGGCTCTGCCCCTATTACTTTCTTTGAGTCATTTCTTCCAACAGTCCTAAATCTACGAGAGGGCACCCTCCTTAACATTCAACGCGCCCACAGACTGGGCCCTGCACATGCTGTGGCTTCTAATATGAGAAAACTGAGAGGGGTCATCTTGTACTTTTTAGAATATACCGACTTGCTTAAGGTTTTGTCAGCAGTCAGATCCATCAAACGAGTTTCATGGTCAGGTAACTTTCTATACTTCTCACAAGACTATGCTAAGACTGCAGCTGACAGACGCAGGAAGTTTCTGGCTATGAGACCGCATCTTCGCTCTATTGGTGCACGCTTTGGCCTCTTTCATCCTTGTTTATTTAAAGTAACTTACAACAATAAGACTACTACTTATGAAGATCCTGTTAGACTGAAAAGTTTCCTCAATTCGTGTCATGCAGAAACTATGGACATCTCCACACCGCGTAATAAGTAGACGTTCCATTACACCTTATGTTCCAAGTCACACTGACTACTCCAAGGAACTTTCTCTATAAGATAATAGACAAGGTGTATGCTTAATAAGTTATATTAAATGATATTAACTTCTTTTTTCTCCTCACAGATTACATCTCCTTGTTGTGTGATCCATCTGTTTTACATGTCGTTTGTTCTGTGATTCTTTTTGTTTTCCCTCATGGAATCCGGACGTGTCATTGTTCCATATGGCCTCATCCCCCCACCCTTCATATGTTTTGGAATATATGTAGGTATGATTTTCTTTTCTCTTCTAGTACTCTTCATAACAATTCACCTTTTTTCCAAGTCTACATTGCTTCCCTTCTCTATCCCCTTTTCCTATAATGATCTCCATTACCTCTGCTCTATCTCTTTTTCTTTATTTTCTTCCTATCTTAATCCTCTGAATTTCAATTTTAATATATTCAAATTTGTATTACATGTTTTGCCTAATACTATTGGCAGTAATGCTGGTTCATTCAATTATCTACATTGTATTTATATTTTATGTCTTTAAAAATCATTACTTGGAATGTCAAAGGCTTAAATTCCCCCATCAAAAGACAACGAGTATTATCATATTTATCTAAATTAGATGTTAGTATACCTTTATTGCAGGAATCACACCTTACAAAAACTGAATCTCTAAAACTTAAGAAAAATTGGGTAGGCGAAGTTTCCTTTTCACCTGGGGACAGTAAAAGAAATGGACTCATAACTTTATGTCACAAAGCATTGCATGCTAAGCTTCTCTGGCAAGAATCGGATGATGAGGTAGGTGGCTGTTTACCAATTTAATGATCGGGAAGGCTCCAGTCTTTTTGTTCAACATATATGCCCCTACTAATGGTGACGCTCCCTTCTGGTCCTAAATTACCCGACTGATTGCACAGCATCCTGCAGAGAATTTTATTCTTGCTGGTGACTGTAATCAGATAGTTGATCCATTCCTTGACCGAAAATCCAGGGTCTCTTTCACACCAAACAAAGCACACAAAACTTCCTTACAAACTATAAAACAACGAAACCTAACAGATGCATGGAGACTATACCTTCTTCTCTCCACCTCACCAAACCCAGTCAAGAATTGAATACATCTTTATCTCACACAATGTTTCCCAATCTTTACTTTCAGCTGATATAGGCCCTATACTCATCTCTGACCATGCCCCTGTCTCAATTCAGCTGGATATTTTGTCTCAATCTGCGTGTCATAGATGATGGCGTTTCAACAACTCCTTGCTTTTAGACCCTAATTTTAACGCTTCCTTTGTATCCTTTTTATTTTCAAATTAATGATACTGACAATATTCCTTTTCATACAGTTTGGGATGCTTTCAAAGCTACTGCATGAGATTTTATTATTAGATACGTATCTAATAAGCGAAAGAAAGCCCGATTACTTAATGCAGAACTTCTCACTAAGATAAAGAGATTGGAGCATTCCTATTTTACTTTGAAATTGAAAGAATGTCTTTCAGATCTTATAAATGCTAAGATTGAATTCAACAAGGATACTAATGAAAGAGCTTCCTTAAATGTATTGAAGACCAGTGCAAACTTTTATGGAGGACAAAACAAGTCAGGTAAATTATTAGCTAATTACCTCAAGATCAAGCAGAAAAAACTCCAAATTGATTCTATAATAGATGAAAATCAAACACCAAAACACAAGGACTCAAGAATTTGTACAATTCTATAAATGGTTGTATACACCAGAGAACATCCCAACAGATACAGACATATCCCTCTATCTTTCTACTATCCAAAAACATACAAATCCCCCAACAAATTTAAAACTTCTGGAAACTGATATTACTCAAGTAGAAATGCTCAACGCACTTAAGACTCTTCGGAAAGATAAAGCCCCAGGTTCAGATGGTTTTACTGTTGAATTCTACTTACATTTTGCCCAAATACTCCTTACGCACCTTCACACTCTCATTTCCCTCTTTCACTGATTCAGGTAACTCCTCAGGAACCTTATAAGAGGCCCTCATTTGTCTCATTCCAAAAGAAGGCAAAGACTTACGTTATTGCAAAAACTATAGACCCATCTCCCTAGTCAACGCAGACTACAAATTTTTTTCTAAAACTTTAGCCCTCCGAATCGAATCACATATCCCTCACTTATTGGGCAAGGAACTAGCAGGATTTGTCAAAGGACGCTATATTACTGACAATACATGTTTGTTTTTTGACAATATATCCAAATCGTCAAAATACACAGAACCTCTTGCTGCGATTGCCTTAGACGCAGAAAAGGCCTTTCATCTTTAATACACTTACCTGGTTTGGATTTGACCCGAAAATTATTTCTTTAATTTCTTTACTTTATTCAAATCCTAAAGCTGCTATTTGCGCTAATGGCCTTACATCTCCCTATTTTACTCTACATAGAGGTGTACGACAAGGCTGTCCTCTCTCCATTTCTTTTTAATCTAGCTTCAGAACCATTCTTATCCAAAATACGACAAAACCAGTCTATCAATGGCTTTACTTCAAACACTCAACAAATTAAATTAGCAGCTTATGCGGATGATGTACTTATCTTCCTTTCTCAGCCACACCACACCCTCCCAGCTTTCCTGTAAGAGGTTCATTCTTACACAATGGTTTCTGGCTACAGATTAAATAATGAGAAATGTGAAATACCGCCCCTAACCAAGTACACTTTTAAAGAGGACTTTTCGATTTCTAACTTCACATGGAATCCTCATCACATTAAATATCTTGACTTGTGGTTCACCCCATCCAATAAGTTGTCAATTTCCCTAAATTTGGACAAATGTATAGAGAAGTTGACTATACTTACTGCGAAATGGCATCCCCTATATCTATCCTGGTGAGGTCGCCTTGATACCATCAAAATTATGCTGCCCCTACTGTTCTTTATAATATATCCAATATCCCAATGTCCATACCAACAAAGTTCTTTCATAAAATTAATTCCATCCTTTTATCCTTTTTGTGGCTTAACAAAAAATCTAGAATGTCGCTACAAAACTTCTCACGCCCAAAATCGGAAGGTGGTGTTAACTTTCCTGACTTTCCTAAGTATTATAAGGCCTTCCTGTTAAGACATCTTTCCAAGTGGGTGTCTGACTCACCTCTAGACTTTCCGTTATGGATTGATCTTGAGAGATCATTCCTTTCTCCCTTCTCCTTCCAGGATTATCTGTCCTTCACACGTAAACCACAAAAAAATGTCCACACCAATTATTAAATACTTATGTAAAGTGTTGAATACTTTCCTTCACTCCACCCCACATGATATCGATACCTCTTTCACTTCCACCATATAGCATATTAAGCTCATACTCATTACTAATAAACATATTTATTGGAAAACTTGGAGAGATAGAGGTGTACTGTGGGTACATCAACTGTTTGATAATGGTACCTTTCTTACATTCGCAAATGCATGTTCTCTCTTTCAACTACCTTCCTCGTTTTAACACAAGTTTTCTATCCTGCGATCGCAATATTAGAGGCATGCACTCATTTTCAATCCCCAGCTTCTTCACCTCCTTTATCAGACTCTACATGATATAACCTTCTCCATATAACACCAAAAGCCTCTACTATTTATTCCCGCTTGTCACAACCTCCCATCGAGAGAGACAAAACAAAAACAGAGCTTTCCTGGGAAACTGACCTGGATACACAATGGTCTATTCCCTTATGGAACAAGATATGGGTTAAAATCAGAAAATCGTCTAGAGCAGCAAATACTACACAAAATCTTTTCTTCACCTACAATAGACTTCTCTTAACACCAACTATCATACATAAAATGCATGTCGAAATTTCTGATAGTTGTTGGTCGTGTTCCCTTGCACACGCTGATTTAAAGCATGTACTCTTCATATGTCCATATGTGCTTAATTTCTGGAGACAAGCCTGGACTCAGATTAATACCATACTTCACGCCAGAGTGCCCTTTTCACCTGCCAACATTTGTCTGGGTAGCCTGTCTATCGGCTGGAATACAAAGAAAGCACAAATACAAATCATTGACCTGTTATTAGCAGTTGCTTTTCAACAGATAACAAGAAATTGGAAAGATATATCTAAACTCTCATACATAGCTTGGTGGTATGCTGTTTGTCATAATCATAGACTGGACACAACCTTTGTATTTCCTATGTCTCTTGCTAAGAAACTTTTACAACTATGGTCTTCTATTACGTAGTTTTTAGATGATAGCGCCAAAAGATCTTTCGTTCCCATTCCCTTGGTACAAGAAGTTGCTCAGCCTCCCTGACTTTCGTTATATTGAGCTTATCGTTATTTACCATATTTTTCTCTTTTTATATTCTTTATATGTTTGCGCCTTTTAATGCATTAAATCTTTCTTTTTACCTTTTGTCATAAGTAAGACTTTCAAAATCAGCCAATATGTATTACTGATATTCTTCTCTATGTAATTTTTGATATTTAATTGTACGAAGTATTGATGTATATACAATTGTGCTCACTAAACCTACTTTTGAAACTTAAAAAAAAGAAATATATAGCCATGTAATATTTAATAGGAGAAGATACATTCAGCGTCTTCAGATCTTTCTTGGTTCTCTGTTGCATCAGTAAAAATCGATCTTGTTATTATAGAGTGGTTTTGGCAAAAAAGTTTAAACATCAAACTTACCTTCATCACTTTAGGAAAATCACACGTTGCAAACATTCAATCAATAAACTTGTAAGAGTGCAGCTATTGTCTTGTGTGCATTGCAATATGGTCCTTTCAAAAATATTTTATGTAATGGATTGCTGAAAAAACAATAATTTTTATTTAAAAAAAAATTCTCTGGCTGATGTTGTAACTAAAGCGATACAAAAGGGGATGATGGACGGAACTTTTGAGCCAATCAAACACTCACCCCCAGTCAACTGATCTGGGTTTAATCCATCATCATTCTTTAGCTCACTCCACCACCCCAGTTCAGACATGGCCATATGCAAATCATTCTGACCCTGTGCCTCATGGGAACAGTCCAGCCCGAACTGCCAAGCCATGTCTTCCCTGGACCGGAATCAAGCATCCTAGGACCGGTTTCTGGCATTTCAGCCGTCATCAGCCAGGCTTGCTTGAATCCAGTGGCAAAGTGAGCAAGGGACCCACGTCTGGGCATACCCCCGCCAACTTAGGGCGACCAAAGCGATAAAAAAGGGGATGATGGACGGAACGTTTGAGCCAATCAAACACTCACCCCCAGTCAACTGATCTGGGTTTAATCCATCATCATTCTTTAGCTCACTCCACCACCCCAGTTCAGACATGGCCATATGCAAATCATTCTGACCCTGTGCCTCATGGGAACAGTCCAGCCCGAACTGCCAAGCCATGTCTTCCCTGGACCGGAATCAAGCATCCTAGGACCGGTTTCTGGCATTTCAGCCATCATCAGCCAGGCTTGCTTGAATCCAGTGGCAAAGTGAGCAAGGGACCCACGTCTGGGCATACCCCCGCCAACTTAGGGCGACCAAAGCGATACAAAAGGGGATGATGGACGGAACGTTTGAGCCAATCAAACACTCACCCCCAGTCAACTGATCTGGGTTTAATCCATCATCATTCTTTAGCTCACTCCACCACCCCAGTTCAGACATGGCCATATGCAAATCATTCTGACCCTGTGCCTCATGGGAACAGTCCAGCCCGAACTGCCAAGCCATGTCTTCCCTGGACCGGAATCAAGCATCCTAGGACCGGTTTCTGGCATTTCAGCCGTCATCAGCCAGGCTTGCTTGAATCCAGTGGCAAAGTGAGCAAGGGACCCACGTCTGGGCATACCCCCGCCAACTTAGGGCGACCAAAGCGATACAAAAGGGGATGATGGACGGAACGTTTGAGCCAATCAAACACTCACCCCCGCTTTGTTCGCCCTAAGTTGGCGGGGGTATGCCCAGACGTGGGTCCCTTGCTCACTTTGCCACTGGATTCAAGCAAGCCTGGCTGATGACGGCTGGAATGCCAGAAACCGGTCCTAGGATGCTTGTTTCCGGTCCAGGGAAGACATGGCTTGGCAGTTCGTGCTGGACTGTTCCCATGAGGCACAGGGTCAGACTGATTTGCATATGGCCATGTCTGAACTGGGGTGGTGGAGTGAGCTAAAGAATGATGATGGATTAAACCCAGATCAGTTGACTGGGGGTGAGTGTTTGATTGGCTCAAACGTTCCGTCCATCATCCCCTTTTGTATCAGCTTGTTCGCCCTAAGTTGTCGGGGGTATGCCCAGACGTGGTCCCTTGCTCACTTTGCCAATGGATTCAAGCAAGCCTGGCTGATGACGGCTGGAATGCCAGAAACCGGTCCTAGGATGCTTGTTTCCGGTCCAGGGAAGACATGGCTTGGCAGTTCGTGCTGGACTGTTCCCATGAGGCACAGGATCAGACTGATTTGCATATGGCCATGTCTGAACTGGGGTGGTGGAGTGAGCTAAAGAATGATGATGGATTAAACCCAGATCAGTTGACTGGGGGTGAGTGTTTGATTGGCTCAAACGTTCCGTCCATCATCCCCTTTTGTATCGTGATGTTGTAACTAGGCCATGCAAACATTTCAGTAGACTGGATTAATCTTGCATAATTTTGGTAATTTTACATTTCGCTTTTTACATGAATTTCCTTCCCACGATTGTGCTATTACGCCACATCAAATAATATCACCACAATCGCAGCAAACATTTAGGGGGATATTCACAAGAACGTGTGCTAAACATCTCCAAAAAATGTTAACGCAACTTTACACATCGCAGCATATCGCGGGAAAATAACCCAGTGTTAACGTGGAATTCACAACACAGCGGTACCATGCGATAGTCCCCCGAAAACGCGGCCAATGTCCGCGATACAACCACTGCGACGGAGATAAAAACACAAACCCCAATGCATAAAAAGACGCAATGTGCCCAAACGTGATAAGAAAACAGTGACAACCAGCGAGAGGCCAGCAATACCCACGCGTAATGCGGGTTAAAGCACAAGAACAGCATTCGGAAAATGCCACTAAAAACGAAATCAACTGCGGAGTACCACGGATGCACCCTGACCGACTGCAGAGGACAACATGAACCCCACAATCCCCACGAAGGAACACCCAGGAATACAGGGCTCGTGGAAGGGCAATGAGAAGAGGAAGAGGAAGACGGGGTACAATCTACAGGAAAACCCGATTATCGCCACGGATGAGACAGAACACCACCACAAACTGTACGTCACCTCCAACGTATCATTGGCAACAAACAGGCAAAGATGGCACACCACCTCGGACCATGTCAATGCCGTCGCATGGCAGAGGAGGACAATGGAAGAGCACAAGAGGCGCTGGACTGATGTGAATGGCAAAACCAAGCAGAAACTCGCTGCCAGCATGAAAGCAGCAACGCACCCCGGAGGAGGGGGGCCAGCAGAACACCAGGAGCTGAATGACATGGAGAATATGGTGGCCACAGTCACCAGTTGGGAGACGGTGACATGAGTTGGTGATCTGGACACTGCCCAATATGACCCAACATTACATCAACATGGTGCGTAATGACCTGGGAGTGGGGGGACGGGAGGAGATGGGCACAATGGCACACATGCACAATCAAGCAGGGCACACTGCACACCCACAATGACTCTGGATCATGTCCCTGATCCCACGGGAACACTTAAGCACACACACAAACACCAAGTAGTCCCACGAACACCATGTGCACCCACCCAACACATCAACATTCACATAACCAGGGAGTAAGACCTCCGACCCTCGTCTAGGTCCACTCTCTCCCCACTGCTCCGCTGTGCCGTCTCTTGCCTCCAGACCCCGACCTCCTCCTTGGGAGGTTCGAGGCTGCTGCCCGCTCCTGCACCTGCTGCCCGCTCCAACTGGGACCAGACTGCCTCCAACCACCGTGACCTTTCTCAGCCGTTTTTTTTTCTTAATTTTTTCCCTGTTGTGCCACTGTTATTGTGCCCATCTGTATCTTGCTCTAATTCTACCACTGTTTTTATTTTCTCGTGCCTGCCTGTTCCTTTTGCCTTTCGCCGCTGCTGCCCCTGCGGCCCCTCCCCCCCGAAATTCCCCCCCGGAATTCCCCTGCTCCCGCCTCCCAGCCTCTCCTCCCTCCCACCTCCCCTACTTAATGGTGGACGCAGCGCAACGTGCGCAGCGGGCGCGCCAAAGGCCAGCGCCAGGAACCTTGGACCTCCCACTGCCCATCGCTACAAAACCACCACCCTCCTCGCACTCAACCCTGGAAGACTTAGAGAATGCCAACAGGCCTCGCCGAACACGACCCACGGCCAGTTCTCCTGCCTCCACTACCGCCAGACCCTCACCGCCACCCCGGCCTCCAACACCGCCGACGCCAGCACCGGCGACACCCTAAAATGCATCCTCCTCAATTTACGCTCCGTACACAAACACGCCATGGAAATCTGGAACCTACTCGACTCTCTTTCGCCCGACATCGCCTTCTTCACAGAGACCTGGACCAACGCATCCTCCGCCCCCGACATCAGCACCGCCATCCCAGACGGATACAAGATCCAGAGGAAAGACCGCCCCAACGACCCAGGAGGGGGCCTCGCCATTGCCCACAAGATCACCCTCCGCCTCACCACCTCCAGCGAAACCTTCCCCTCCGCCGAACACGTGCACTTCAAGATCCAGACCACCCCCAAAGCCACACTCCAAGGAACCCTCGTCTATAGACCCCCCGGCCCCCAAACACCCTTCGCCACCACCATCACCGACTTCATCGCAACCCACGCGATTGACTCAACAAACTACATACTCATTGGAGACCTGAACTTCCACCTCGACAACCCCAGCGACCCCAACTCCACTATCCTTCGTGACAACCTCGCCAGCATCGGACTTAAACAACTCGTCAACACACCGACCCAGAGAGCAGGACACACCCTCGACCCCATCTTCGCTGCAGGAAACAGCGTCCATTTCAGCCACACAACGCAGCCGCCACGGACCGACCACCACTGCGTACACTTCGCGATCAACAAACCCATGGCACCCAAACCACCCCCACACCCACCACGAAGGAACTGGAGCAAGGTTACTGACGAGAAACTTAACTCCACCCTCCCTCGAGACAACCACACCTGGGCACCCGACGCAAACAGCGCAAATGACGCAGCCAGAGAACTCCACACCTGGATCTCCAACTGCGCAGATGAGCTCGCCCCGCTACGCAACCCCGACAGACAACGCCCCAGGAAAGCCGCCTGGTTCACAACCGCTCTCCAAGAAGCCACACGCACCTGCAGACGCCTGGAGAAGAACTGGAGAAACACCAAGACAACCGAAAACCACACCACCTACAAGGACGCCATGACGGACTACCACAACCTGATCAGAGCCACCAAAAGGAACTTCATCCACAACAAAATCCTGGCCAACTCCACCAACTCCAAGGAACTTTTCAGTGTCATTCAAGAATTCACCAACCCACGCAGCGAAGCCACAGACATCGCCCCATCCCAAGACCTCTGCGACAAGCTTGGAACCTATTTCCACCTCAAGATCAAAAACCTCTACGACAACTTCATCGACCATCCACCAGGCACCACACACGGCCCCCCGCCCCCCAGAAACACCAGCCAGCCCACCATCTCCAACTGGACCCCGATCACGGCCGAAGACACCGCCTCAACCATGAAAAGCATCCTCTCGGGGGCCCCCACCGTCCCCTGCCCCCCTCACATCTACCACAGAGCCGTGGCCGCCATCGCACCCGAACTACAACGCACCATCAACACCACCTTCAAAACAGGCACCTTCCCAGATGACTGGAAGCGCGCAGAAGTCAGACCCCTGCTCAAGAAGCCCACAGCTGACCCCACCGACCTCAAGAACTATCGGCCCATCTCGCTCCTCCCCTTCGCAGCCAAAGTTGCAGAGAAAACAGTCAACAGGAAACTGACACAATTCATTGAAGAGAACGCCGTCCTCGACCCGTCCCAATCCGGATTCCGAAGCAACCACAGCACAGAGACCGCCCTACTCGCCGCCACAGATGACATCCGCACCCTCCTGGACCAAGGCCACTCCGCAGCCCTCATCCTACTCGACCTATCAGCGGCCTTCGACACCGTCTCCCATCGCACACTAGTCGTCAGACTACACAACGCAGGCATACAAGGAACAGCCCTGGACTGGATCCGATCATTCCTCACCGGAAGAAGCCAAAGGATCAGACTCCCACCCTTCCTCTCCGACCCCACAAAAATCACCTGCGGAGTCCCACAGGGTTCATCACTGAGCCCCACCCTCTTCAACATTTACATGGCCTCCCTCGCAGCCATCGTCCGACAACACGGCCTCAACATCGTATCCTATGCCGACGACACCCAGCTCATCCTCTCCCTCACCAAAGACCCCACCACTGCCAAACTCAACTTCCAGAAAGGAATGCAAGACGTCGCAGTCTGGATGACCAACAGCTGCATGAAGCTCAACGCTGAGAAGACAGAAGTCCTCGTCCTCGGTACCACCCCTTCTGCATGGGACAGCACCTGGTGGCCGACCGCCCTCGGAAGCCCACCTACCCCCTCAGACCATGCCAAGAACCTCGGCATCATACTCGACTCATCACTCTCCATGAACCGACAGGTCAACGCCATCACCTCCAGCTGCTTCAACACCCTCCGCATCCTCTGCAAGACCTTTAAGTGGATCCCCCCGGAGTCAAGGAAGACAGTCACCCACGCACTCATCACCAGCAGACTGGACTATGGGAACACACTCTATGCCGGCATCAACAAGTCCCTACTCTGCAAACTCCAGACAGTACAGAAAACCGCCGCCAGACTCGTCCTCGGCATCCCCCGACACGAACACATCAGCCAACACCTACGAAGTCTCCACTGGCTCCCCGTGGAGAAAAGTGTCACTTTCAAAATCCTCACTCACGCCTACAAATGCCTACACAACAACGGACCCAAATACCTCAACGACAGAATCAACTTCCACATACCCAAAAGAAACCTCCGATCTTCCAACCTCACACTGACCGAAACCCCGCGCATCCACAGAGCCAGAGCAGGCAGAAGATCCTTTTCTCACATTGCAGCCAAGACCTGGAACGAGCTACCGGCAGACATCAGATGCGCCCCATCCCTGACCTCCTTCAGGAAGACCCTCAAGACCTGGCTCTTCGGCTAAACAGATCTGCGGACCCCCCCTCAGCGCCTTGAGACCCTCACGGGTGAGTAGCGCGCTTACAATTCCCTGATTGATTGATTGATTGAACCAACACATGCCCACGTGCAAAACACAGCAAACATGCATATACGTCAGCCACACTGACAATGCAAGAGACACCACATGACGAGTAGCTTGGCTGCAGTCCTATCATCATGGCAACGCACACGGCACGACACTGGGGTGGCTGAGTGCGGACAACACCCGAAAAGGAGCAGGTCACACTCAGACACAACTACCTGCACAAACAACCCCTGACGTCAACGACACATCTGCGGACAAACCATGCCCAAGAGTCACAACATCCGGTACAAACAGCAACACCTCCACAACAGAACACAGGACACAACTGGTGCTGCAAATGTGCACAACATGGCAAATCACATCTGGCACAGCAGGAAACTGTGACATGACAATGTACAAGTACAACCTGTAACCTGCAAAAATGTTTTATTCACACATGCTGTGCTTGTGGACATTTTGTTCTGTCCCATGATTGCCAGGGACGGCCACAATGTGACGTTCTCATGAGAAGAAATTGGCAATGATGGTGTTCCTACGGGCCATTCCTGCCGCAGCTGCAGTGGGATGTGGGCCACCTGCCCCATCATCCCCATCATTGATCCATGGGGCATTGGTGCGTACACAGATGTTGTGCAACACACAACATGCAACGATCATCTTGCACACGATGTCCGGGCTGTACAGGAGCTTTCCACCTGTGCCGTCCAGGCAACTGAAACGTGACTTCAACACGCCAAATGTGCGTTCAACGATGCCCCTGGTGTGTATGTGGGCCGCATTGTACTGCCTCTGGGCGGGTGTGTTCGGGTCTTGGAGGGGTGTCATCATCCAAGGGCAGAGTGCATATCCTTGATCACCTGGGACAGTGCAGAGAGAAAAGAGTCAATACTTGGTTCAGCATGATGTGATGGCAGGCCCACTAGTCCAGTGTTGCCTGTGCTGGCTGTGTGTGGGGTGAGTGTAAGCCAGCCCTCAGGGAGTAGCTGGTGCTGGCAACAACTCCAACAGTCATCAGGCACTCAGAAATGCAATGTCAGAACAACAAGGGAGCATGACTTGAGTCGCACAGGGTTAGTGGCCCCGGATGCACAGCGGCCGACAAGGGCCTACCGCCACGGGACGCTGATCTGCGGGAGACTGGGGTTGGGTCATGAGGGCAGAGCAGAGTCTCGTATTTCTCAGAGGTGCCTTCCGCGGAGTGTCTCGGGGGAGAATGGGAGGTGTACCCCCAGGGCATGATGCAGAGCGCACATGCCAGCTGTGTCCGGCAACATGGCGGATATGAATGCCACAGACTCATGCCAGACACCAAGTCCGTACCTGCCCGTTGCTGATGACAACCCCCAGGCCACAGGCTCAGACACCAACAATGTTCCGCCGGAGGCTGACGGTCACTCATGGCACACAGGGTTAGTGGCACCAGGTCAGTCCTTGCTACTGGTTGACCTCCTCCGTAACGGTGATCCGTGTTTCCACTGGACTGTGACGCATCCCCCTCTCAATACTCCCCCTGCGTACACTGGCATGGACCCTGCCATTGATTAATGATGACTCAGTTCAAGATGTGGGACATGCTGGACTGCAGTGTAGCCCGGCTGCAGCGGTGGAGTATGTCAACGAATGGGGACCCCTGGGGGCCTGTGTCACGGAGGACAGCGATGACCTGAGGAGGCCGCCAAGGTCACGGGCATGGGTTTTGGAGCTAGCACCGGCACGTGGTGGGCCCTCTTTGACACACGACGGTGTCGGCAGGTGAGCAGTGCGGCCTTGGAGCGATGGGGCGGGCAGGCCTCGTCTGGGTATCAGCGTCCTGGGTGCAGCAGGTGCACAGGCTCGCAGGCCCCGCTGCTCATGGCGTCGGCCTCGTGGCGGACTGCGAGGCGTCGCCCTGGCAGTGACGTTGGCCTTTCCGGGAGAGAACCACGCTCTGCGCCACAGGGTTTTTGTCCACACCCCTGCGCAGGCCTGGCGTACTCCGGGCCAACCTACTATGCTCACGCACACAGGGGGGGGTGCAGCGAGCGACATTTCCGCAATATGACCCACAGCCTGGGGTGACATGGTTGCGTCCACTGTTCACTACTCTCCAGTCACCAGCAGTTGATGTCTGCATGGACATATCTGTGGTTTGCATACCCATGTCTGTCCAGCACATCCACGCCTCACTTGTCATTGTGTACATTCCCATTCACGGGTCACTTGCATCCTTCGCACATAGCTGCATTCTGCATCTCCACACGTTCAGCTGTTGTGTGGCTGTGGTGCCATGATATAGCTGTATTGTGTGAAGGGGAAGCACAGGATCACCATGGAGTTGTGTTGTCGTGTCTGATAGGTGGGCATGTTGATTGACATGTATGTGGTTTGGTCACGTGTGCATTCCCACAGTTGTGCGTTGTGTGATGGTGGCTTTGAGGTGTGTGGTGTGTTGATTTGGGACTTACCAACGAGCAGTCCAGTTCCATAGATGCCATCCTGGAAGTGCTGGTTGATGATGGACTGTCGGAAGATGTAGGAATCGTGCACACTGCCGGGGTAGTTTGCGACGACATTGGTGAACATTCCCCGGTGGTCCACTATTGCCTGCACATTGATGGATGCTTTCTGTTGCGGTAATGGTGTGAAGTATCCACAGTGGGCACAAGTGGGACATGTGTGCAGTCAATGGCCCCCAATACGTGTGGGAAGCTAGCAAAGGCGTAGAAGCCTTGCTTTGTCTCCAGCTGTTCTTGCGCAGTGTGGGGGAAGTGAAGGTACTGGGGTATGAAGCTGATGATGGCATCCAGGACAGGTGTGATGAACTTTGATAGGGCTGGCTGTGAGACTCCTCCGACTCTGGCAGTTGTTGATTGGAAGGTACCAGAGGCCAACAGGTGCAGCACAGCCAGCAGCTTTGTCTGTGGAGGGATGTTGGTTCTCCGCTGGGTTGGGACCGTCAACCTGTGGGCGATGTGGGTCATGATGCGGGTGATGGTTGTCCTTTTGAGCCTGTAGTGGGCAATGACTTCCTCGGGCGTTAGGTCTGTGAGACTGGTGCGTTTTCGGTAGGTCCGCTGTCTTACTCTGCACTGCCTCTGTGGTGGTCCGGGGGGGGTGCAGGTCCGGGTCCTGGGGTGGTGGCGGTCCTGGGGGTGGTAGGGGTGTGTGTTGTGGCCCTGTTGGGGCTCTGAGCTGCATGATGAGTAGCTCCATGGCGTCGTTTGTTCTTCGGGTGTGGCTGTGTGCGGGGCTCCGTTGCCTACTGCAGGTAGTCATCCGGCTTTACACCAGCAGGAGGCAGGTGTTAAATACCTGCTGCTACCGCGGCTTATCGCGTGGTTTTGACTCGCATCGCAGATCTGGCAGTCCGTTGTGAAAGTGGTGTTGTGGTGTTTTCGTGTGTTTTTGCACGGGAACGCCTACTCTGCATCTCATTAGGGTTAGTTGGTGGTGTCCTCCCTTGGGATAAGTTTTGGGGCAGTTATCGCGGGAATACTGGCGATGTCTGCAGTTTGCACCCACTTGTGAATGGGGTGTTAAATCTATCCCCACTTTTGATGGGTTAAGGTGGAGATAAATCAGCAGTAGGTCCTTGTGAATATGCCCCTTAGAGACTTATTTATGATGCCCTTAAGCAGCCGTTGCGTCACTTTTTGTGACGCTGTGCTGGCGTAAAAAGTGCGCCACACTGCACCATATTTACAAAGTTATGTATCTAGGCAGATGCGTCACTTTGTAAACCCCTGCACCACATTATATCTGCGACAGGTATAGTGTATGCAGGGTGGGCGTTCCGTCGCAGCAAAGCCACGTAGATGTGACGCAGCGAAATCTATGAGATTTCACTGCACCACTTCTAGGGTGTCACTACTTCAAATCCTTACACCTGCTTGAAGCAGGCATAAGCAGTGACGCAGGGCTTTTCACATGGGGCTTTCTGTTTTCAGGCACACTCCAGCAATGCGCCAATTTTGCGCCTACAGATAAGTCAGGTATACTGACGTATCTGTAAATCCATGGCGACATGGAGCGCCATGCAGTAAATACGGCGCATCCATGATGTTGCAAGGATGGCACTATGAAAAGTGTTGCATCGCTGTTTTCCCGAAGTAATGCAACACTTTTCATAAATGAGGCCCTTAGTGTGACTGTGTGGGCACAACGTAAATGAAAAGACTGCAAGCAGCTTCTGTATGTGGCGATGTTATTTTTGGTGCTATATTTTTTGCGCCAAATGTATTGTATGTTCAGAATGGACGTGAAGACACATTTTGTGCCAAAATATAAAGTCAACTGGCGAGTTTGCATTTCACACACTTAGACATCATTTTGCAAATTTTTCTACAATTTTACATAATTCTGCAAAATCTAATTATGTAAATTTCGCACACCACAAGTCCTAACATCGAACATGACTTTGTCTGGAATGTCCTCAGTCTGGTGGCAGAGGAGGTTTGTTTGATACCCGTGAACCTTTTCTCATCCATGTGGGCCTTTTAATTCTGTCAATGTTTTTGAAATACTTTAGCAATTAACGTTCCTGGTAAATAGAGGAATTTACATAGACCATTAATTCGTCATTCTGAAATATTTATTGTTAAAAGCCATTTGGAGCTCCGGCAAATGAGTATCTCAAAGACGCCATTGTATTCATCAAAGAGGCTATTTTTTAATTGTGCACATTACAATTTGACTAAAGAGATCACCTATAATTTATGCTTCACCAGTTGCTGGGGGTTGAAAATGATCATTACTAATTAATATGCCTTAATGGCCTGAGAGCTTTCGGAGTTGAATGAACCCAGGAGAAATGCTGAGAGGTAGATATTTGATTCTAATTATGCCTGAGTAGGTACATGTCTAAAAAGGCCTCTTCTTGACAGCTATATCATTGCCAAATGGCTACACCTCAGGTTTTCTAATTTGACACAATTACAAACCCCTGCCTGACTGAACACGTGAAAGGCACAGATAGACAAAAAAAGGCATATGAAAGTAGGTCTGTGAGCCCTCCTCGCATGTCCCTTCAGAAGCACTGGAATAAAAAAGGCTCATAATAAAAGATAATTTGCTAATTACGCTTCTTCCTTTGGCATTTTCAGCTGTGCCCTTCACGCTGTTTCTAAATGAAAGAAACGTGTTAAAGCAATGTGAATGAATTTTAACAATCCCTTTCTTTTTTTTGATGTTTTTCTTCTGTAAATTAAATAGTTTCCTTGATCTCTTTGCTTCTCATGTTCTGGATGTTAGTGGATGGACTATTCTGGGAGAAGGCTCTTTTGTGTTGTTGTGAATTAATAAAAAGAAGTTCCTCCTCAATCACAGTTCCATAAATGCATTCCAATTTGGAAAGTTCTACCTTTCATTTATTTTCTAAAGTGAATTACAAATATGTGTATAACTTGATCGGTTGAAATAAGGGTATTGATTAAAGTAAAAACCTTCTCATTTGTCGAATGGTGAAAAAAGGCTTATTTTGAATTTCGTAAAAGGAGAAGAATAATAAACATTCAGTAAAAAGCACCTTTTTTGCTGCAGGAAAACATATTTTTAGAGCTCATGCATGAGGGGCGCTCTTCTGTGCCACCTGCATGGCATTTGAGTCTTTACAATGTTAGGATGGGGGAGAATAGGGTGATTTCTTTAAAATCCAAAACATGTTTCTAAAAGTGAATTGTTTCAGCTCCTTTATTCTTCTTTTTTGAAGTTTCGCAAGCACCCTACATAAATCATGGTGTAAATTCAGCCTGGACCGCATTCAGTAAGTGGCCACCATTCATGTTCGAGTGACCGCAAAGATGGTGGAATGAATCTTCAATTACGGATCTTGTATTATAATGGTATCTCAAAATGATTTGGAATTTCAATTAACGTGTGCCATGCACATTTGCTTGAGATACTGTTTTAAAGGTAGTCTTACCTAATGAAGAGTGTATTTTGCAAATTCTTTAAAATCATGTAAAGCAGCACCTTGAACCCTGTAATCCAATGAATGTGTGTGCTATACTCCCGTATTTCTGCAGGTAAGCACAGTAAAATAGCATTTAGTTCTCTGAAAATAGATAGCACACATCTGGCTCAAGTAACCTCCTGTAGGCGCTTATATTTAGATCTGGCACTGTCGGGGGCAAGAAAGCTTGTTGGCCAGAGTTCACTCATGACATGTAGGTAGTAAAGAGGCATATTGCTGTACGTTCTCCTTGGTGGAAGATTTTTGCAGAGTCCGACTAATGAAAGAGCCTTTTTTATCCACAGGTAAGCATTTCTCCTAGCATAGACTGGATATAAGCAGAGGATGAGGAAAGAGCGTTACCGGTGCTTGTTCTAAACTATCAAAGGGGCTTATTTCTTTGAAGACATAGATGGTTATGCATTTGGACCAGTTCATTTGCCATGTAATAGTCTGAAAGTGGTTCGTTACTGCTTTTTCAGGTACAAGAGACTGTGCACACGTCATTGCAGGCGGGTGCATGTACATAATGAACAAAATATTTCAAGACATGTTCGACAACCATTCGACCACCAATCAGGTTCTGGAATCAGTCATAGAGTAACAAATGACCTATTATGAAATATATTCCTATAGTGAGACAGACCATCTTAGTTGTGCGAGATATATTGTATCAGAAATACAGTTTCTTCTGTTATGTAAATACTTGACAGCAGTGCACCCAGTGTTGCTACACAAGGCCCATAATTTTCTAATATCCACTTGCAAAAAATGCTGCTATGATAAAAAAAGATGTTACCTCCTGCTTTGTTACACTGTGAAGTACTGGAAAAGTTCCTAATTTTTTTGTAAAATCGATGGGTTTTAACCAATTACTTCGACTTTTTTATCTGTAAAAACATTATTTAGTTTAATGTTCATCATTCCTCTCAGCTAGTATCAAGATCGTTCACTTAAAGCACTGGCGAATGTAAATGCCACCATCCCTCTGCAAAGGTTCAGCAGCCTCCATTATTATAAGCCTCTGAATCTGTGGGTGCTTACAGACATATTGCTGTTCAATGGCCTAGCAAAGCCGCCCCATCCTCCCACTAGTTGAAGACTTATTCAAACTGATCAATGAGCAGGCTTTGACACTGATTCTCAGGCTGTAAGTGAGCATCAGAGACTGTTTGCAGGAAATCCACAATGGCAAATAGGCCCAGAAAGTCTGCTTCCAACTACCACTTCTGTGAAAATTTTAAATCCTGCATCTCTACATATGAACCGAGAACTGAGCAGTCTTGGTCTGCTCCAACAAAGTAGGTGGAAAGATGTCATTTCTGACTCACCTTAAGCCCTTCTAAAGGCTCATAAAAAGACTAAAAGACTAAAGGCATTTCAATATTCAATCCTGAAGGATTTATTCAGGTTACCTTTGTAAACCTGCATCATCAATACCTGCTCTGTTGCATAAAAGGCCACAAAAAAATGCACTCCTGTATCAGGGTGAAACGTAAACCACATGAACCCAAGACATCTGGGGGCATATTAACAAGAGGCAGCAATAATTATAGCTGACCGAGCTTAGCGCGGATTTTTTTATCGCTGTCTATCGCTGGAACTTATCGCCAACCTAGCGCTGTATTAACAACGCTCAGCGCATTGGCGATAAGAATTCCAGCGATGGCGGGAAAAAGGGCGAACATCGCTGGAAATCCAGCGATGTTCACCTAAAAACGGCGAAAACCTTGCTGATACGAGCCTGTGGTCGTAACCCAAGAATCCACCTCCCATGCAAAGTATGCCCAAGTCAGGATTTTAGCAGACGTTAAAATCCAGCGTTATTGGGCAGTTAGCGCGATTTTGTGTATCGCCACGGCGGCCGGGGCATTGTTGTAAATATCGGGAAGCCCGGTTAGCGATATTCTCCCGTGTAGTTTTGTCAGGCACGCATCCTTTGCATATCATTAGCGTTGCGATGCTGGGCGTTTAGAAAACGGGCGCTGAAGCATGGAATCACGCGCTAGCGTGTCCTTGATGATAATGCAATAAAATTATCGCCGCTTTTCGCCCGAAAACGGACGCTAAAGCGGCGATAATTTTATCGCGGCCCCTTGGTAGTATGCCCCCCAGAGTTTATGTGGCAAGAAGTGGAAAAAAAAATTGCCATGGCATAATCCTGCTCTGTTTATGATAAAACTCACCTACCTCTTCAAGTGGTACCTCACTGAGCGCAGCTAAGGTATAACTCACCCACCTCTTCATCTTCCTTTATTTGTTTAAGGTTATTGAAAAACATTTTCATATTACATTTCCACACAGTGAATGGTCAGGTATTTACTGTCAAAGACAAGAATCGATTTCTTTCTAGAACGGCAATTGATAGGAAACACCATCATAATTCTATGTGGATATGCAGTTACGTTGATGTTTCTGGATTTTTCAAAATATATCCATGAGTAACACGGAAGCAGTGACTGTCACAACTGTTTAGAAGTTTTAGAGAGACCCTTTGTGAAATATTGAGTGGTATAAGTGCCTCTAACTGAGATATTGGTGACAGATGTAGAGATGCTACGGAGCATTTCCACAGTGTTTATCAATTACTGAATACAACTCGTCCATTTATCTACAAAACTGGCTCCAAGAAAATCTGACATGCATTTGTTAAGGTGAATCTCATGGGAATACTAATTCCTACAGCAGGTAATTTGTACAACTCTGCAATTACTAATATTTACAATTTCTCGATGTATGTCTTTGCATATTGAATCCGGAAAGGCACCTCTGAACGTGACCACTGGAGTTTTTGGGTGACCAATATTTAATTATGACCATACTTAATCATTGATTTTTAACAGCTAAAGTAAATAGTTCGAAATAAATCAGCAGCATTGGATTCAGAAGCAAATACATTGATTAAAGTCCTGGCCAGTGTTGTTATGATACCCTCAAAGCTAGCTACTCACACCAAGGATCATTCAACGTTCTCACTCAGGGTGAATTAGGCAAAGCACTTCTACACCACAAAACACCTCTGATTTCAAAGATGGCACGTGAGGGGTCCTATGACCCATCCCCCATCAGGAACTTTAAAACATAGGAATGCAAAATATTCTCCATGCCTTGGAAGGGAACATCAGGGCGCACATTGGGGATGGGAGTAAGTCAAGAAGCTTCCCTGTGCTATTTTGAAAGAGGAGTTGCAATCCTCCCCTGCTCCAGAGAAGCTTGGATGTGTCTGTCCTCTTTAATGTTAACAGAATCCTGGAGCCGCACTGCCATCTGAGCGCATGGACCCTGACCATGACATGGTACTCCAACATTGGAAGCACCAACTGCAGACCAGAACCGTACCCCTACATTTACATTTTAAGGATCATGCCAGCTTTGGATCATGTGGTATTAGCCAACAGCATCCTTGTTGCCATTCTTTTTCTAGTCGCTAAGCATTTATTCTGAAATATTTTAGAACAAATGCAGAGACCAAAAATTCTGTTGCACATAGTGACCGAGTATATAATGCAATGGCGGCTGACGACCAATACAACTGGTGGGGTAAATATTTACTGTCAGGCACTTATAAAAACCAGCAGTGCCAAAGCTCTCAATTGTAGTCCGTATTAAGCATTGTTTATAAAGGGCCAAGATTGAGAGCTCTGGAGACCTCTTCTGCCTCACAGTCTCCAGTACTCAGCTCTCAGTCCACCAGACTTGTGTAAAAGCAGAAAGACTGTTCAAGTTACACGTGTCAAAATACTGCGTGCACATGGGGGCCATTTACTGACACTGCCAGCAAGATAGTTCAGTGGGTTAATGTGCCTGCAGTAAAAAGGTCTGTCTCACCATATAATGCTTTCATCCTCCCCAGGTTGATGAATTCGGGACTGTTGTGTAATATAAACCCTCCCGTTTACACAGATCATCAAGCATTGTCTGCCCGCAAAATAGCTCAGTATGTTGAAGCACTGCTGCAGCCTGTGTGAGTAGGTCATAGGTAAACATATAATTTCATTAAGGTCAGGGCAATGCCAATGCTTATCAAATATATTGTATTTTAGTTCTTGGTGTAGGAACTAACCGCTGCAATTGATAGGTGCTTGCATAGCAGGGTTTTTGTTTATTAACCAACTAAATATCATTAATGTACATTTCAGAAATGGAGAACAACTCTCTGCCACACATACACACACTCTACAATGAGCAATGTAACTCACTGATCTCTCCTTTCGGCTTCAGTGAGCCTGATAACACTTGGACGACAATGCAGCCAGGGGGCTAATACAGGTATGTAGGTAACACATGAGCATAGTGGTAGCTGAATGACCTTCAGGCCCTGGAGATGATTTAGTAAGTGAATATGGAGAGCGTGATAGACATCAGGCTCAGATAGTTGTGCCTGAAGGCACTGCAGGTTTCCCACAGTGCCTGTCAGTGAGTTAAATTCAATTTAAAAGCCAACTAAAGGGTTAACTTACCTACTGCTCAGTGCTCCTTTCCGTCTCATCTTCAGTCCGTGGCTCCAACACAGACTCCCAGAGCCTCAGCCAACTATCCTCTACCAAACCTAGTGCTGTTCTTATGTTGCTCAGGCAGCATGAGAGAAGCACCACAATTGGCTGCAGTGGGCTGTCTCAATGCTCAGTCAGGCACTGGGGGCCTGTGCCTGCTCTCCACTCAACTGTCTAAGACAGCCGGTGCAGAGGATTAAAGTGCACATGTCAGGCAGGCCAGCTCAAGACAGCCAGCCAAAGTGACATGCGCACTATAACGTGGAGTGAGTACCATTCCCCTACTGCCAGTCAGCAGCAGTGGCCCGCCCCGCCCTCAAACACAACTCAGACTGGGAGCAGTCAGTGACAACTAAAATGGCAATAAATTCATTTTTATTCCATTTTATTTTTTACCTTTACTGCACTTGCAGCAGTGGGGTGATGCTCCTCCGCCCTAATGGAGGGGCCACTGCTGTTATAATGGCCATAATTACTCTTAAACGTTTTTGGTAATTAAAAAAAATCCTTTTATAGCAGGCGGTTGTTTGCCAGGGATTTGTTTGCGATCAGACAGCCATTCAGCATAGGCTGTGTCTTGTCCATTTATAGCAGAAGAAGATTGAGTTATGCGTTTTCCATATTATTAATATTGTGAAAAATACCAAGGACCTCAGACACAATAAGTGTTTTTCGATTCATTGAATCATTCCTTTTTTCATAAAGATATCTTAAATGATGCCATTAAGAGGAAAACCAGGGAATTTCTTGGCAATGCACAGTCAAACAATACTATTCATCCATATGTCCAATTCAATTATTAAAATATTGTGTCAGTATGAAATTACTAGCGTATGAACATATATGGTCCACAAATTCCAGAGGACCATCACAGAATGACCCATCAATACCCAGAAATGGTATGGGTCTTTGACCTCGTAAGATTCAGCTCTGTGAACTATGAAGCAGCACTTGATAAAAACAAAAATCGTTCCAATAACTTCTTCACTCACTTAAACTTTATTATTTCAAACCAAATTGAAATTTGGAAAACATCACAAAATCTCAAATAGCATTTTCTTAACTAGGCGCAGATATAGTTACTACATAATTTGGTTTAACCACAAATCAGGTCTTAATCAGGGCATTGCTAATTACTGCACAATTAGGAAAGCTTGGATGTGTGACTTCTTTCCCCAAACAACTGAAGGATTAGAAGCAACATTTGTAACAGATGAATACAGATAAATGGAGTAAAGTATGATTCACGCCAGTGGTTTAGTGTTGAAAGATGGGCACACATCTTCTGAAGTTTGCATTCTGAATGGGTGTGAAGTCCTTACTTAGGGTTTATATGCCTATTGCAGGGTTTGCAAAATACTGCAAGTGCAAAACTTCTAATATCTATGACAGGACTACAGATGCACTATTGATCAGATCATTTAACTTGATGAAAGTTTACTTCTGCAAAGGAAGTGATCAGAAATGGGGTTATTATTTTGGGAGTGGTTGGCCCTTCCAACTCAATAAGCCCATTCAGACTATGTCAATACATAGTTCTGAGACAATGTCTGCTCAATCCTTGGTAGCTATGACATGAGCAGCAGGTAATCCACAGAGAAGTGTGTGATGCTAAGTTTAAGAACTACCAACAATTTTAAAGTAAAGAACACAATAACATTTCCAAACCAATGATAAAAAAAATTGAGAACAAATCAATAATCATAAAAAGGAAAACACACCAAGATAATTAAAAAAGCTGAAGGGGAAGTCAAGATGATCATTTTTTAAAGTTTTAGGGATAAAGTACCAAGAAAGTAAGGTGCTAATCGGGAAGTAGGATACACCAAGGCTGTTGTCCTAGTGAAAATTTTACCTTTTGACTTAGTCTCTAAAATGGAAGTATAAATCCTAGAGTGAGCCAAGATCCAAAGCTGTGGGCAGGGACTCTCCCTTTTTAAAAAAAATGTTTTTATTTAGTTTTATTCAGACAGATATATAACAAGGCAGATTCAAATACACGCATTGCACTGTAATTTGCAGTCCGGACATCTTGCATGGGAAATATAGCAACGAAACGCTGTACATTTCAGACACATTTCACAGATATACATTTCAGGGATAAAATACAACTCCATATACATTAACGCAATCAACAAAATAATGGTTATTGAGACATGATGTCGATATATGTGAGCAGAGCAGGGCTGGGGGTGCTGAGGTGGCTGAGTGAATGCGAGAGGAATCACCGGCCTGCCATCACAGTGCGTCATACAGGGGGGTGTCTTTATCCTATTTGTAAGGGTAGCTTATGCAAGGTGTTTGGCATTGAGGCAGCTATTGGGTTGTTTCCTGCAGGGTTTCAGCTGTCAGTGGTTTGGTATCATCAGTGTGGTGCACATCCCTTTCCCTGAGCCAAGTCGTGAAGGGTTCCCAAATATCTTTCGGGGGAGATGCCATTGGCATGAGATCCCAGAATGATGCCAGCTGTTCTTGACAATAAACTACGTCCCGAATCCACTCAGGAACTCGGGGGTGCCTAGGGGCTCCCCAATGTATAGCTAGTCTATGCTTTGCAAGCAATAGCAACATAGCTGTGAGGCGGCGTGACTCAGGTGGGATCTCCTCCACGTAGCCCAGCAATGCAACTTATGGGGAACATACCAGTGACAGTCCTGTGATGGCCTGTATGGTGTCAGATACCTCCCCCCAAAAACTGGATATAACTGGGCAATCCCACGCGATGTGTAAAAAGTGGCAGCTTCACGTTTGCACTTCCAGCAACGCAAATCGGGTCGCAGCTTCAGCTTGTATAGCTGTAAGGGGTTTCGATAGTATTGGTGTAGAAACTTAAAATGTATAAGTCTCAGCTTGTAGTGTGGGGATAAATATCTTAATTGTGAGAAACAAAACGCCCATTGTTCATCTATGGGCAGATCTACCAGCTCGTTCCTCCACTGTTCCAGAGCCTTTGGGGCAACCCATGGAGTATTTGTTTGCGTGAGAGTATAGAGCCTAGTGATCAGTTTACGAGAGGTCGGTATGATTAATAAATGTTCTAATGGTTTCATATTAGCTGGAGAAGTTGGAAAAGTAGGATGTATTGTTTTACAGGAATTGGTAATATTGGAGAAATTCCAGGATCAGTGTCTGTGTATCACCCTGACCTGTTGGCAGTTCCAAAAACGTGCCTTGTGGATATAGGTCGCCTAACGTAGAGATGCCCATTTTACGGGCACGTGCGATGACTCCTGTGTCATGCAGTAAGGGGAAGTGCGGGTGAAACGCAAGCGGTGTGGAGGGTGCATACAGCAGTGGAGTGCCTGTCCGCTTCCTCAGGCCATTCCAAGCCCAACGTAGGGTTTCAACTGTATTTATTTCGTTGGTGTTTCTACGATAAGGTTTATAGACAGCCGCGTGCAAGGGGGTTGGGTCGGCTACGTCCCTCTCAGTGGCCACATGTGGCTGAAACGGGATGGGGTGCACCCAAAAGTGAAGAAACTGTGCTTGCCCGCTTAATGCATAAAGTTCGAAATCAGGAGCTCCCAGCCCACCTTTCGATAGTGGGCATGTCAGCAGTACCCAACTCACCCGGACTGTCCCTTAGTTGTTATTCAGCTCCTGTTGAAGCTGTTGCTTTGTCACCAAATGACCAGAGAGAGGCAAACCTAGATATCATGGCAGCTGAGGGTGCACCTTTGGTCATATATATTTCCCTCCTTGCCCTGGTGAGTATTGGCTCTCTTATACTCCCACTGACCTATAATCAGATGGCACACAATGTGTAGGATGCAATTTATCAGATGCAAACTAGTAAGGCATTGACTACATCATGGTAGGACAGGACTAGAGCTTGAATGGCTTTCTTCAATCAACTATTGATGTTATTGGTAGGGAAGAAACCTCTTTGATTTGAGGAATATGCAAACTTGGTTTTCAGATCATTTTTGTCATATTTGTAATGTAGGTTCTAAAGCTGAGATTGGTGTCAATGTAGAAGCTCCAGGTCTCGGCAATGTTGATGATGTGTGTTGTGAAGACATTGAGTTTCATATCTCAGAACCAGGCCTGTACTTATTCTTTACGTTGACTGGCTAATAGCACAATTTCCTCTCCAGAGGGCTCAGTTGGAGGTAGGTCTTTGATATCTAGGCTTGAAATATGGTTACACATTTTTTCTGACAACCAACGTTATGTGCATTGGAGACCTTCAGCTACAGCTGTGCATCTTGGACAGAATTATGGATTTTGACTTCAAGGTGAGCCATACAGAGGTTCAGGATGACTGGCATCTTGAGTAATACTTTTCATTAAGCTGTTTGGATCAGCTCAGATTTGGAATACTTCCTGCACGTGAACTGGTGTCTGTTCTTCAGATAAGAGGTAAGCCACTTCATAATGGTGTCACTAAAGCCCATGTTTTAAACTGGGGTATTATACATGGGATGATGATTGACACTGAAATGTTGAAGGGAGTTTGCCATGAACAGGTGCTGCCTGAAGAGCATTGTTGACCATTGTGTCTTATTGGTGTCTGGCACAGAGAGAGGCAATCCCTGCTCACTGTTTCCGACTTGTGCTGTCTTGCTTTCATGCATTAACTCAAAGAAACCTAGAGGTATTTGTATGATCGTTAGCCACTGAAGATGAGTAAGATCAGGCACTGGGCCCTGCGCTGAGCTATCACAGCTGTTCATGATATGGCCATGGTTATCAGAGCTCAGACACCAGACACATGGAATAGTAGCCGATATGAATGAAGTACTCATTATGTCACTGACTACCATATGTTTTGGTCTATAATGCCCTCAGCATAGTATGCATACTTATAACCTAAATGTAAATTAGTAAGAAGTTACACATGTAACCCTGCCCACAATTTACAGATTTTCGTTCTGATTCATTTGACTAAGTGCCATGTTATTTAAAAAGTGTAGAACCTGTTGTAATTTAGTATAAGTATTCTAATATGCCGTCTGTGGTTTGTTAACATGCATGCTATTACTTTAGCTGATGCAGCTACCTTAGTAGCGAATCTATGGTTTTGCTGACTATTGCCAGTTTCACCCGCATGTTTGCATAGATCATCATTATAGCACATAAGGGCAGATTTTCAAACATTTTGCACTGGGTTAGCGCCACAAAAGTGACACTAACCAACTCAAAATGTTTTTGGGGGAATATACTTTCCAGCGCAAACTTATTTGGCACTGGAAAGTACCCTAAAAGTAGCGCAAACCAGCACGGAGCACTGCTTTGCGTTACTTAGTGCCAAAGGGGCATCACATGGGTGGTACATGGGTGGCAAGCACCCATGCCTTTGACACAAAAACCTATCTACAAAGAATTGTAGACAGGGTTTTGCACCAAAATTTAACGCCACTTCAAAGGAGGCGCTAAACGTTTTTATTTCACCTTTCTTTTCCTACTTTGCATGTATGCTGAACTGTACAGCGCACATACAAAGAGGGTAAAGCTTTTAAACTTGTCTAGGCGTGTTATTTTGTACAGGAAGGGTTCCCTTCCTCTACAAAACCTATACTAGACTCACGCACACACCCTAGCGCTATGGCCCTAAGGTGTGTGCATGGCGCACGGCAGATGAAATTAGCGCCTGCGCTAAGGAAAGGGGAGGAGAGAGCTATAGCTCTGTGGACATGGCGCTGTCCTGCTACCTCACTGTCACACAACGCAGCGCAGCATCCTTGGGTGCTGCCCTGCGTTGCATGACTTTTTTGAAAATCTGCCCTTTAATGTTCATGCCTATTGTTCTGCACCAAGTTCCAGCTGCAGGTGTAGAAAATGCTTATTTTGCTTAACATAATCTGTGAGCTTTCCACATTTCACCTAATGAATGCATTCTTTTCATTGGCCTCCGTGCTCCCTGCTTATATTTTTTGCAGTTAAGGGAGGTAATGAAGCTGCATGTGCTTAGGTGTAATTCTAGGAAAGAGAGTGTCATTGTGAATATCTCTAGGGCCCTTTTAAAGCTGGGACTGGAAAGTGATTTTCAATTGATTTCCACCACTCGGGCTTTCTCACAGGCTCACATATTTTTAGAGACAACCTTTGGCAGCATGGCTTTATAATGCATTAGACCTTTCTCCTGAAGGCTGGCAAGGCACAAAATGTTTCTGTCATGAAGACAGCTGATGGGCTGTTTTATATTTCCAATCTATAGTCTAAAGCTGTTTATACTCAGCGTGATGCCGCCTTTTCGTTCTGTATATAGAAATAGCTCTGCCTGCTTTTCGGGCTCAACAGACCTGCATTATTTTTTAAGTTACAGCAGCAATGTCAGTATTTATATGTGAACAAATTTGTCAGTTAAGTGATTAGATTTTGTCATTTATGAAATTTCCGCTAATAAATGCTGAGCTGAGTAATAGGTCCTTCACAATAAGAATTTGATTTACTTTAATCCAGATAGCAGAAGAAGTTAGATGTAATACTGTGAACCTCAGGACTCAGACTTATACCTAAAATCTTCAGCAGATACTTGTGTACACTGACTTCTAATCAACTATAACCAAGACTATCGCAGGCATTCTTGGCGCCCAGTCAAGATATATTCTGACGCCCCCTGTTGAAACTACTTTAAATGTTTTCCCAATTCTTAGCAATTTCAAGCGCTCATGAGCCTAACCAATATTGAATTATACCACAGAATGTCAGGATCCGAGCACACAATATATAAAACTGCCAAATCAGGTGTTTGTTATACATCAGTCACGTCTGAAAATACTATTTTGTTACTATCCCATTTCTTACACTGTAGAATAGATTACTCACTACATCATGTTTAGTCCCTGCTGCATCGCCTAGAACCAAACAGGAAGTACAGTGAATGTACAGGTCAATCAGCAGGGGGTGCTAGTGCCCAAACGGCTGCCCTGGTCCCCTTGAAGTGAGACAAAGTAGAGGCGTGGATTCGTTTTTACGCTGAGCAGGGATAGGCTAGAAAGACAGGCATGTTTGACAGAGAGAGATAGGAGTAAGTTGGAAGCAGATAGAAGTGGAGAGAGAGAGAGAAAGAGAGAGGTAAACAGCAGTAAGCAAGGTAAAGAGAGAGAGAGAGATGAAAGAATAAGAGATAAGTGACATAGCGAAAGAGACGCAGATAGAAAAGTAGAGAGTTGAGATGGCTCGTTTCCTTTTTGGAAAATAGAAGCTTTCAAGTCTAGGAGGGACTTTGTCTGTTAGAAGTGCATAAGCTCAAGTTTGGAGTTCCCCAAGGCTCGTCTTTGGGCCCTACTCTCTTCAATGTATATATGCGCCCCGTAGATGATATCATCTGTCTAGCAGGCTTTGTGGTGGTCTCGTATGCCGACAGCACACAGATTGTCGGCCTCTCTCTCCTCCAATAATAAACAAACTGAGACCAAGTTGATGGAATGCATGGAGCAGGTACAGAAATGGATGAACTACAGCCACCTAAAACTAAATGGCGATAAAACAGAGGTTATGGTGGTGGGAAATAATCCCGCCTGCTGGAGTAATTTCTTATGGCCTTTGGCTGAACAATCCCTCTACAAATATGCATGTTATGTTTCTTAAAGAAGAACCGCGACACCAGCATGACTTCGGAGGAGTCTAAGAATAATTGATTCAGGCAGGTCTTTGATGTATCTACCATATAAACACTGTTGAGAAAGGAACAAACATCAAACTATTATTGATTCCTAGATCCTTGCACTCCTTCAAATGGAATACTGGTGGATTAATAGAGCCCTATACTATTGTAGTTGGATCAATTCAGCCTTACGAAGAAGCTCATTGACACATTGCATTAGAGGTAAATGAAACAACAAGAACAGAACATTACTTTAACATAGTCTCCCATTGGAAAAGATAATACAGCTCAAACTTCCATGCACCACCCATAGTTCATTCTGGATTAAAACTTGCCAATGGGAGCCATACATGGCATCCCTAGAACCCTTGATCAGGGAGTTCTTTTGTTATCTACCATCAACATTTTAAAGGCTGAATATTAAGGCAGAGCCAATGAAGTGAAGGCCCAAGGCTACTGCCTTTCTGGACACAGCTGAATTATCTGCAGTACAGGCAAATATTATAGATCTAACTGTTAAATTAATTCTTAAGCTGGATATAGGCACATTTTGGAGTTTGTGGAGTGAGTTTAACAGTGAAAAATTAACTCACAGAGCTATAGTAGATTATAGAGGGCTCTCAATTGTTGGACAACTCACAAGGCAGGCTTAAAAGGCTTTTTTTTTTTTAAGGCGGTCCTCTACAAAAGATGGTGGCAAATCATCCTAGCAAGACACCTAAGGTAATTTCACTTCCAATTTTCGTAAATTCACTTTAGAACAACGATGAGTTGATCAGCTTCATGAGAACTAGATGGGCAAGCCAATTGACTGCAGTGAAGATAGAAGCACTGGAAAGAGGGGTATGGAAGCAGGTGGAATGAGATTAGGATTAGGATAAGTAATGGCATAGTAGTAGAACAGATAAGGCAACGTTATAGTTAAAATATTACGAAAAATTAATGAAGGTTCAAAAGAAGGCAAGTTTTACTGAGGGCAAGAGGGAAAGAGCAGGTGTACGAGAGTGAACACTGGAGTAGGAGTAGGAAAATTAAGAGTAGTAGTTACTACTAGTAACAGTAGGACACATAACAGAAGTAAATTGGTGTGAGATTTGGAATAAGAAGAAATAGGAGTATGATTAGGTGCAAGAGAAGACATGAGCATGAGTAAGTGTGGAAGTGTAGAAGTAATTACAGGTGTACGTAGGAGTAACAGTAGGGATATGAGTAAGAGATAATATGAAGGTAAAGGAGTATGGGTAATAATATTGGTAGGGGTAAACTTGGTGTGGGAGTAGAAATAGGAGTGGGTGTGTGGGTAGAAGGAGGGGGAGGGATGGGATTCCAGTCAGAATATGAATAATGTTATGAGTAAGTGTTTGCGGAGTCGCGTTACGCAAGATTCCGCAAAATCGTAAAAAATCTCCGCGAGCTACGAGGAATTCCGCGAGCATGCGGAATTGCTTGTTGCGCCCGTTCGCGATGTGTTTTTTCTGTTCGGGAATGCTGTTTACGTGCTCGCGGGGAAATATCTCGCGAACTTGCTCATGCGGTCGCCAATGAGCACGGCCATCTTGTTTTTCACTTGTCCCGCCCGTTTGCGATGCTATTTCCTGTTCCGGGTCGCATATTGCGTGCTCCCGCCCGTTCGCAATGAGTATTTCCTGTTCGGGAACGCGTATTACTTGTTCGCGATGCTTTTTGCGTGCTCGGGGGGGAAATATCGCGTGAAGTTGCCCATGCGGTCGCAACGGGTGCGGCCATCTTGTTTTTCACTCTATTGCTATGGTTCTGGGCCTGCTTTTCTATCCTCCCTCTATCTTTGCAATCCTTTGTTTCTGTACACTTTTTAAAAATCTTTTTTATTTATTATCTATCTCTCTATTTTCCTGATTCTATATTTTGAGTTTTTTTCTACTTTTTGTGACTTTTTCTACTACTTTTTCACTCTTTTTCTATAACTTACTTTTGATGGAGCAGGGTAAACGAAATAATTTTGTATCCCTTGAAAGGTAATGACCTCATAATAATTAATGATACTAACCATTTGAAAAGCATGAATTAACCAACAAACACACCTTTTTAGTAGACACTACACATGGGTAATATGCTCATTTGTGCAAAATCTAATCTATTTACAAATGTGAAGTTAATTAACCTTAGTATTGTGATTTGCGTACTGATTAGATTGAAATTGCATGATTTGTGTTGCGTAGTAAATTTGTATTGTGGCAAAGAATGCAGATGGTAAGTAAAATGGCTTTAAATGTCGCTTTCGCTAGGTAATATATAACAAGGGTCATTAGAATGGTGGGTGGTAAACAGAAAGGCTAATTTTCCATATTTTAATTTCAATTGTGTTTGTTTTATATTAGTTTCATTCGGGCCTGCTAGGCCATGCTTCTAAAATGGCCGCTGGAAAGGACGAGATCACGTGTGTTGAACCAAGATGGCCCCCACGCAGCCTCAGTATGAATGCTCCAGTCACGTGTATGCGGCCTGTGCCCGGAGTGAGAGATGTCAAGGCCAATCTGACCTGCAATGAAGAATGTGCCAAGTGTTCAGCATGTATTCCTGGGAATGGATGGGAAAGAACCGAGTGACAATGGATGAACAAATGTTTGACCATCAAAGATCGCTACAAAATGGATTAACAAATTGGACTACTTTTGACCCCATGAGCATGAGACTTATTGTGTGCTTTATTGTCCCCAAACCAGTTTGAACAAGGAGGGCGATGAGGTGACCATCACCACCCCTCCAATGGACCAATAAGCGTGATTCTTGCCCCTAAGGATTGCAACTTTTATGTGTAGTGAGCCAGAGAATAGGGTATAAGAGAGTCTGCTCTTACGTTATGAGTGCTGCTTCTTATTTTCATTTTTCCACCTTGATGCTGCGAGAGACTCTGTCATTTTGGACTTTGAACTTTGACTGGGGAAGGAACGAGATCGTTGCGGGAATTCTGCCCGGGAGGTGCGTCCGAGGAGGTTAGCGGGACAGTCAGTCAGTTTGGGAGTCCTTTTCTGTGATCTGCGGTTCATCTTCCTTTGGTGAACCATTCTTGTCATCGCCCCATGGCCAAGGGTAAAGCATAATTTTCACTTTTCCTAAAAACCTTTCTTAAATGTTTATTGATATTTTAAATGTGTTTGTTTAATGAAGAATTTCACTTATTTGATTGAATAATTTTAGATAAACTTTTATCCTAACTCTAAAATGAGTCTGTGGTTCTTTAATAGATTTATGATTAATAAATGTTAAAGGTTTTAATTGTGATTGAGCTGGTCTTAATCACCATCAACTAATTCTACTAGTTGGTCCATCGACCAAATAGCGGAGTACCTTGATGTTTGGAACCGACAGGATCCAAAGTTAATGTATATAATGTATAGATTATTATTCTGTCAATTTTAACAAGGTATCCCATTCGTCCAGCAGCTCATTCTCCTTAGCGTTTAATCCAGAGATTGAATGAATGTATGTATGCGGTGTCATGGGCCCCACCGACATGAGTTTTAAATGACAATAGTTGCGTAAGTGTTTTATTTTTCTGGATTGATGTCCTAAGGAGCAATTTATATTAGCCGCGCTGGATCAGATTTCTTGGTAGCAGAGTTATGGTTTCTATAGACTAGTTTGGTGATTATTGATTACTGATGTATTGATTTTTCATGTCTAACACTTTATGTCGTGTTTGTATTACGTTATGTGTAAGTCGGAATTTTGAAGCTTCCGGGAAGTAGGAAGTGGACACATGTGGCAAGAGAAGTCACACGGAATTGTGCATTGTCTGATTTCAAATTGGTGATAACACAGGATTGTGTTATGTTAGGGACATTTCACGCATGATTTGTATTTGAGTGAAATTGCAACAGGTTTTCTTGTGAAACTTTGGCCTTAATTCTCAGGAGCAGTGTAGTCTCCAAATGTGTTTTAACCCCAGAGAAACGGGTTTACCTCTTGCTTGAGAGAAGGGTAAGGTAGAGAGAAGTGCTACACTTATCGAACGAAACAGTATTCTTGTGAATTAGATCAAACTATCTCTTTGGTTAGAGAAACAGACAATGGTAATGTGTTTTACGTTGTAACTAATCCATTTTAGTTGAAAAGAAAAGTTAAGAAAACTGCAGATAATTTTTGTAAAGGAGGGGTCAGTAGAAACAGGAGTAGAACTGACGTCAACAAAAACCACGCTGGTATTGGCCAGTTGTGAAACAGCGAAGAGCTTCCTGATTGGTGCGTTAGTGTGAAGACGCGCTGGTATTGGTTAGTGTGAGAGTGACGTAAAGCTTTCGGATTGGTGCGTTGGTGTGAGACGCGCTGGGATAGGTCCGAATAGCCGAGCAGTAGAAAGAACAGAGTGGTGAAGAATTGCGTGTATTTGTTTTGGGAGAAAGAACAGTGAAATATGGCTTATTATGAATATGGTAGAGAAAAACCGTCATGGTTTGCGAAGATTAAAAACTTTTTCAAGAAAGACAAAAAGGTTGTGACTAGGGAAGGAGAAGTACTTCCTCCGCCGAAAACGCCAGCATCTCATATGATGTTGAAATATGGCTATCATACCTGTATTTGGTTGGAAAATTGGGCGAAATATACCCAAGGCGATGGAGTATTGGCATTTCCAGAAAATGGTTAGTTTAGCACAGCTGTACTTCGAAATTTGAGAGAAAAGATGATGAAACTTGAACCAAGACCTAGACCGACACAGTTCGAAGCCTTAGGTGAATGGGAAGATGAGATGTATGAAAGGGAAAGACAGAGAGGTGCAAAGAATTATAGTTTAGTCCATGGAAGAGTATGGGGATTGAATCATGAAGACAGGATGAGACGATGGCGGTATGCTAACATGACGGATGGTTTGTTTCCTGTCAGAACAGTTGAAGAAATTACAGGGAGAAAGTGTACAGAGAAAAAGAAGCATGGAGTAACAGAGAGGTATGGTATGGAGTTAGCGACACAGAGGATGAGTTGCTGGAGGATATTTTAAATAAAAGGCCCCCTCCATATCAACAGAATTCTGCGGTGGTGACACCAAATGCACCGCCAATGAGAACTGTAATAAATCAAAGTCCCGAACAAATGTCTGAAATGAATAGTCCATTTAGTAAACCAGAAACACCACAGACTGTGAAACATGATAATGGTAATACAGCTGAATTAGCCAGAACCACAAAAGAGTTGACTGAAAATATAAGAGAACTAACAAGGAATATGGAAGCCGTGACTGTGCCAGTAACTATAGGACCAGTAATCCCAGTATTTGAAAATCAAAGGATAGATGAACACTCCTTAACAATCACATTTAATTCCAGTATGCAAAGAGAAGGAATGATTCCAGAAAATAGAGAGAAAGAAGATTCTGTTGGTCCTTGTAGGTCAAGTCCGCCTGAAAATTTGACAATTAATGAGAGTCAGATAAATAGGATTCCTATGGGAGCCGAGTCAGCAACTGAAACCCCAGAGAGAAGTACAAGTTGGGCAGAAATAAACAAAACCCCTGTGGGTCCGACTGCGGAGGAATTAAATAATTGGGTGAGGAGCTTGCAGAAAAAGGATGCTGAACCACAACTGTTGGATGTGGTCAGATTTAAAATAGACATGGAAGAATTGATTCTAGGAACTATTGGTACAGATCGATTGAAATCCTATCAAGATGACGAGTTAATGTTTATGTGTAAAAGCATTACTTGGAGAGCTAGGAACTTGCATGAAGAATTGGAAGAAACAGCGAACGAACTAGGAGTAGAGTTTGGAAAAATCAGAGGATTGCAGAAACCGTACAGGGTAGATTTTAGTGAAAAGGATATAGAAAATCTGAACTCTTCAGGACGGTTAACACAGATAAAGGAACTGATTGTGTTATTGAGAAAATGGGGAGATGTTGACAGGTGGAGAAGCAGGTGGATAAGAAGAAAGGAGGGAACGACTGATAAAGCTTCATTGGCTTTTCCAGTGAAAGAGAAAGAACCGATAGTAATGGAGTGTCCAATGAGGGAAACTCCAGGAGGAAGTTATGTACATGTCTCATGGTCCAGACAAGATATATTGTCATTTACAAATGACTTTACAAGATTGAGAGAGAAACCTGTGGAATGGTATAGACAGGTAGAAAGGTTTGTAAAAGTTTCAAAAGTATTGTGGGAAGATTTGGATGGACTGTTTGAGATTGTTGTTCCAGCAGATTTATGGACAGAGTGTAAAATTACAATTGACTGGCCGAAGGAAGAATATCCTAGAGATGCAAAAACGGGAGCCCCAGGTTCAGAAGTAATAAGAAAATATGAACAGACAATCACGTTTCTGAAAAATAAAATCCCACCAAAAGAAACGGATTGGGTGAAGATTGATAGAACAACTCAAGAGAGTAAGGAATCTGTACATGCCTACTATGAGAGATTATTGTTGGTTTTTAAACAGTATAGTGGTTACGAGAACTTGAGTGAAAAAGACATGAGTCATTTTGTGTATAGATTTGTGTATGGCTTGAGACCTGAGATAAGTGAAATGATTAAGCAGCATATGTTGTGTTGGCAGAATAGCACAGTAGATGAAGTATTAAGGTATGCAAAATATTGTAGTGACAATATTGAATATAGACAGCGTAAACTCAAGGAAAAGGCAATGTGGGCACGAGTAAAGGTTGCAGAAAAGCCAGAAGCTCAGATGAATAATCAGTCTAGTGATGCAGGGCAGACTAAGTCCAAACCGAATATTGGTAAGGGAAAAGGTCAAATGAGTATAGAAGAGGCTGAAAAGAAATGGCCATGTCATAATTGCGGAAAATTAGGGCACTGGAGAAACAAGTGTAAATTTCCTCCAAAAGCTAATGCAGAAAATCAATCATTGAATCCACAGATGCAGAATGAGGTGAGTTACCAACAGCTGCAACAGCCGCAGGTAGTTACTCAACAGTGTCAGGTGCCGCAACCACCTCTTCCAAAGAGTGTAAATCCTCAGAGATACAGTGCAGAGGCAGGATTCTACGGAGGAGAGCAGGTAACAAAATTGCCGCGCGCAGCTGCAGTTTCGCAGTATTGGTTACGGCAGGATGGAGATGAATCGGATGAAAGCTTATGACGGTGCCTAGGAGAGGAAGAAGAGTGCGTGCTTGGCGCAACTCTAGAGGTAGATCAGTCAGGTCCATTTGTGGATGGAAAAGTGAATGGTGTAAATGTTACATTCCTTGTGGACACTGGAGCTACCCGTTCTACTGTTAGATCAGTGGAAATTCCAAACCTTCCTCTCTCAGGAGAAAATATCCAAGTTGTAGGTGTTTCGAACAGGCAGATTAAAACTCCTCTTACACAACCAATAGAGGTGGAAATCGTACCATTCAAAGAGATGCATCGCTTTGTGGTGTGTGATTGCAGTCCTGTAAATTTATTAGGACGCGATCTACTTTGCAAAATGAATTGTACCATCTACTGTACCCCAGATGGTATTGCTTTCCAGACACCAGATGAGGATGTCCTGTATAAAATGACAATGGCAGAACTAGAACCAGGAGTGAATGACATGTTTCCTGTGTTTGATGCGGAGAAAATCCCGATTGAATTGAAAGGAATAGTCAGGTCTGATGTATGGGATTTCACAGGCGAAGATATTGGATTAATGAGAGGAGTTGATCCTGTAAAAATTACTGTAAGAGAAGGAACAAATTACCCAAATACCCAGCAGTACAAATTAACGCCAGAAATTATTGAAGGAATAACACCTGTAGTTAATAAGATGATTGAACAAGGAATTTTGAGAGAAATAATGAGCAGCCCATGTAATTCTCCTTTAATGGGATTGAAAAAGCCAAATGGAACATATAGGATAGTACAAGACTTGAGAAAGGTAAATAAGATTGTTATTCCATGCTGCCCAATTGTGCCAAACCCCGCTGTAATACTGTATCAAATTCCACATGATGCAGAATGGTACACAGTTATTGATTTGTGCCATGCATTCTTTTCTATTCCATTGCACCCTGACAGCCAGCCATTATTTGCGTTCCGGATCGGAGAGCGTATTTTGGCATGGTGCCGAATTCCTCAAGGGTATACTGAAAGTTCTTCAATTTTTAATCAGATTCTGAAGAAATCATTAGAACATTTAAAAATGCCTGAAAAATCTGTGATGGTCCAATATATTGATGACCTATTAGTGGCATCAAAGACCAGAGAAGCATGTGTTACGGACACAATTGCTTTATTGAATCATTTGGCAGAAGGAGGACATAAGGTGTCCCCATCAAAACTGCAATTTTGTCAACAGGAAGTACAGTACCTAGGTCATAAGATTGAGAAAGGGATGCGAAAGGTGACGACAGAAAGGATAAGGATTATTAAAGGAATGAGAACCCCAATGACACAAAGAGAGGTGAGAATGTTTCTTGGAATGGTTGGTTTTTGCCGACAGTGGATAAGTGGATTTTCATTGATTGCGAAACCTTTACAGCGATTGACAAAGAGGGATGTCAAAGATCCGATTGAATTGGATGAGGAGGAAATGAGGAGGTGAGGCACCAGAATTGGGAATGCCTGATTATGAAAAAGAATTTGAGCTGTATTGTAGCGAGAGAGATGGATGTGCACTCTCAGTATTAGTGCAAAGGCATGGAAAAATGAAACGACCAATCGCCTATTTTTCGGCTGTTTTAGACCCGGTAGCAAAGGCGTTGCCTGGATGTCTGAAAGCAGTAGCTGCTACTTGTGTGAGCCTGGAACAGAGTGAAGGCATTGTGATGGGATATCCTTTGAGAGTATATGTCCCACAGTCCGTGGTAATCTGACCCGAACAAAAACCCAATTCATGACACATAGTCGGCTGACTAGGTATGAAAAAGTGATCTTGGGTGCAGACAATTTAACCATTGTAAGATGCACGATTGTGAATCCTTCTACTTCACTGCCAGATGAAGTAAATGCAGAAGTCAAAGATGATGTTGATCATAAGTGTTTGGATGTGCTTGAATTTTGCACAAAGCCTCGCCCTGATATCAGAGATGAACCCTTAAAAGAATCAGATTATGTGATGTTTGTGGACGGGTCATGCCTGAGAACAAGTGAAGGAGTTTTAAGTGCTGCATATGCTGTGTGTACGGTGGGAACCATAATGGAAGCATCCTGTTTGAGAGGAATACGTTCAGCTCAAGTAGCTGAGCTGATTGCTCTGATTCAAGCGTGTAAACTGGGAAAGAACTTCCGAATTACGGTGATCACGGATAGCCAGTATGGCTTCGGAGTGGTCCACGATTTTGGACAGACCTGGTCCCAGAGGGGATTCCTGACTTCTGCAGGGTCTCCTATTAGGAATGGTGAGTTTGTGAAGAAGTTGCTTGAGGCGATACAGCTGCCTAAACAGATTGCAGTGGTAAAATGCGCTGCACACAAAAACGGAACAGACTATATTGCAGTGGGTAACAAATTTGTTGACGAATTAGCTCAGTATTGTGCCCGAAACATGACTTCAATGAATCGGAGAAGGGAAAGAGAGAATGTTTCATGTCCCTAGCTGTTTACTAACACAGTTGAAACCTGGGATGAGGTAAAATAATTGCAGGAAGAAGCAGATGATGAGGAAAAGGATGGTTGGATAAAAGCAGGTTGCAGACAAAGAGAGGAAGATGAAGTCTGGGTTTATAGAGATGAAAGACCAGTTATGCCTGATAGTATGATCTCTAACATGGCACGGATGTACCATGGACAGGCACACATTGGTAGGGATGCCATGATCAGACTTTTCAGACAGACCTGGTATAACCCAAAATTTAGGGCTATAGCTGAAAGCCTTTGTCAAAGATGTCTTATATGCCAACAAATAAATCCTGGAAGGAAGACAGTAGTGAGTTTGGGAACAATAGGACGTGAAGGAGGTCCTTTTACGAGAATGCAACTAGATTTTATTCAATTGCCCCCAAGCAATAGATTGAGGTATGTCCTGGTGGTCGTCTGTTTGTTTTCTCGTTGGGTGGAAGCCTATCCGACAAGAAGGAATGATAGAGTTACTGTGGCTAAGCTCCTGCTGAGAGAATTCATTCCTAGATATGGCTTTCCAGTAACGATCGAAACAGATAGAGGAACACATTTCCAGAATGAAATAATCCAACTGATATGTGAAGCACTTGACATTCAACAAAAGCTGCACTGTGCCTACAGACCAGAGGCTTCTGGAGTGGTAGAGCAAGTAAATGGTACAATAAAGAATAGGTTAGGGAAAATGTGTCAAGCCACAGGACTCAAATGGCCCGACGCCTTGCCATTGGTGCTGATGAGCATGAGAAGCATACCTGACAGGAAGACAGGTCTGAGTCCTCATGAAATAATCATGGGACGAGCAATGAGACAAGCACACGTACCTGTCAACAAACTGCTGACTATAACTGATGATCTCGTATTGGACTATTGCAAAGGATTGGCTGAAGTGGTGCATTCTGTGTTTCATCAGGTTGGACCGGATGCGACCACTCTTGAAAGAAAACCAGCTCATGATTTGAGTCCAGGAGACTGGGTCCGCATTAAAGTCCTCAGAAGAAGAAACTGCTTGGTTCCTCGCTGGGATAAGCCACGTCAAGTGATCCTGGTGACAACAACTGCTGTAAAGTGTGCAGGTGTGAAAAATTGGGTTCATGCCAGTCATACCATCAGAGTTCCAGATCCTGAAGCTCGACCTGTACGTCGACATCTGGAAATATCAGATACCAGCTCAGCATCTGAAGCAGAAACTGAAACGATCAGAGTTCCAGATCTTGAAGCTCGACCTGTAAGTCGACATCTGGAAGAATCAGGTACCAGTTTGACAACTGAAGAAGAAACTGAAACGATTAGAGTTCCAGATCTTGAAGCTCGACCTGTAAGTCGACATCTGGAAATATCAGATACCAGTTCGGCATCTGAATCAGACCAACCTGAATCCAGTGAAAGACAAAAGGAGGAATCCGAAAGTAAAGGAACTGATATTAAAACAGGAGAAACAGAACTAATAAAAAGTTTCGCTGAACAGCCAAGTACAAGCTTTGGGGAGATTCCTCCAGAAATTATAGAAGTAACTCAAGAGAATTTAGATTCGGATAGAGAGAGTGGGGAAGTTGCGGAAAAAACACGAGGAGGTTTAGACTCAAAATTTCAAACAGAAGAAACACAGGGAAATGTAGATTCAGATAGAGAAATTGGGGAAATTGCGGAAGAAACACGAGGAGGATTAGATTCAGAATTACAGGCAGAAGAAACACCAGAAGATTCGGATTCAGATAAAGAGACTGAGATCATAAAGTTCAAAGTTAGAGGAAGTGAAATGAGGTCTGAGACAGAATCTGAAGAAAGTGAAGAAGAAAGAAAGCAAAGAATAGGACCAAGAAAGAGAACTTGGAGAGCAGAACGAGAAGAAAAAGAAAGTGAACTGAAAAGGCCAAGAAAAGGAGACAATTGGCCCAACGAAATTAAAAGACTGAGATATAAAATAATAAATTTGAACAAAGACAATGCGGAACAAGTAGATGAAATAACAAGTCAGAAAGGACAAAGAAGAACAAGTGAAAAACAATTACAGAGACCAAAAAGAGTGAAAAGACCTAACTTGAAATACAAGTCACCTGAATGGTTATACATAGCACTAACCGACATTAAAGAAGTGGATAGCAGTCACGAAATCCCAGACAAAGACTGTGAACAAGTGGGTGAGAGTGAACTGCGCCAAACCTGAAAGACAAAGAGAGAAACGCCGGACTAGACACACAAACTGATAAAGTCAAAGAAAGATTTCTGGAAAAAAAAAAAACGACAGGTGTGCCAAAAGGCAGTTGATCTTAATCAACACTACGTCATTTGAGGAGTGGAAACACATTTCTGTACATATAATTAGATAAGTATTTCAACATGGTAGACACTGAGGATAGAAGATCTAGGTGTGAGTTTTTACGTAGATGGTGTAGGATGTGTTTCTATTGTGCAGGTTTACTGATGCTTATTTGGTTTATTTTAGCAATAATAATTCCACTTAGATTAGTTGTAGAAAATACATCTGTAATAATGAATGACACCAGTAGTGACAAGAAATCTAACATAAAGAACACTGCAACATTAATAGATAGTACTGATTTTCATAGGGATAAGTCAATAACTGACTTCTCCAAGAATGTCTTCACAAAATATGTGTAGACAATGGATGTGAGAGATTGTTATGTCTGTATGCAGTTACCTGCGTCTGTAAGAGAAGGAGTGACGTATCACCACCCTCCTTTGATGTATGGAATAACTTGTAGTGTTTTAGCTAGCTTATTTTACAAAATAGGTAAATTCCATGATTATCTGTCCTTCACACGTAAACCGCAAAACAATGTCCACACCAATTATTAAACACTTATGTAAAGTGTTGAATACTTTCCTTCACTCCACCCCACATGATATCGATACCTCTTTCACTTCCACCATATGGCATATTAAGCTCATACTCATTACTAATAAACATATTTATTGGAAAACTTGGAGAGATAGAGGTGTACTGTGGGTACATCAACTGTTTGATAATGGTACCTTTCTTACATTCGCAAATGCATGTTCTCTCTTTCAACTACCTTCCTCGTATTAACACAAGTTTTCTATCCTGCGATCGCAAGATTAGAGGCATGCACTCATTTTCAATCCCCAGCTTCTTCACCTCCTTTATCAGACTCTACATGATATAACCTTCTCCATATAACACCAAAAGCCTCTACTATTTATGCCCGCTTGTCACAACCTCCCATCGAGAGAGACAAAACAAAAACAGAGCTTTCCTGGGAAACTGACCTGGATACACAATGGTCTATTCCCTTATGGAACAAGATATGGGTTAAAATCAGAAAATCGTCTAGAGCAGCAAATACTACACAAAATCTTTTCTTCACCTACAATAGACTTCTCTTAACACCAACAATCATACATAAAATGCATGTCGAAATTTCTGATAGTTGTTGGTCGTGTTCCCTTGCACACGCTGATTTAAAGCATGTACTCTTCATATGTCCATATGTGCTTAATTTCTGGAGACAAGCCTGGACTCAGATTAATACCATACTTCACGCCAGAGTGCCCTTTTCACCTGCCAACATTTGTCTGGGTAGCCTGTCTATCGGCTGGAATACAAAGAAAGCACAAATACAAATCATTGACCTTTTATTAGCAGTTGCTTTTCAACAGATAACAAGAAATTGGAAAGATATATCTAAACTCTCATACTTAGCTTGGTGGTATGCTCTTTGTCATAATCATAGACTGGACACAACCTTTGTATTTCCTATGTCTCTTGCTAAGAAACTTTTACAACTATGGTCTCCTATTACGTAGTTTTTAGATGATAGCGCCAAAAGATCTTTCGTTCCCATTCCCTTGGTACAAGAAGTTGCTCAGACTCCCTGACTTTCGTTATATTGAGCTTATCATTATTTACCATATTTTTCTCTTTTTAATTCTTTATATGTTTGCGCCTTTTAATGCATTAAATCTTTCTTTTTACCTTTTGTCATAAGTAAGACTTTCAAAATCAGCCAATATGTATTACTGATATTCTTCTCTATGTAATTTTTAATATTTAATTGTACGAAGTATTGATGTATATACAATTGTGCTCACTAAACCTACTTTTGAAACTTAAAAAAAGAAATATATAGCCATGTAATATTTAATAGGAGAAGATACATTCAGCGTCTTCAGATCTTTCTTGGTTCTCTGTTGCATCAGTAAAAATCGATCTTGTTATTATAGAGTGGTTTTGGCAAAAAAGTTTAAACATCAAACTTACCTTCATCACTTTAGGAAAAGCACACGTTGCAAACATTCGATCAATAAACTTGTAAGAGTGCAGCTATTGTCTTGTGTGCATTGCAATATGGTCCTTTCAAAAATATTTTATGTAATGGATTGCTGAAAAAACAATAATTTTTATTTTAAAAAATCTCTCTGGCTGATGTTGTAACTAGGCCATGCAAACATTTCAGTAGACTGGATTAATCTTGCATAATTTTGGTAATTTTACATTTCGCTTTTTACATGAATTTCCTTCCCACGATTGTGCTATTACGCCACATCAAATAATATCACCACAATCGCAGCAAACATTTAGGGGGATTTTCACAAGAACGTGTGCTAAACATCTCCAAAAAATGTTAACGCAACTTTACACATCGCAGCATATCGCGGGAAAATAACCCCGTGTTAACGTGGAATTCACAACATGGCGGGACCATGCGATAGTCCCCCGAAAACGCGGCTAATGTCCGCGATACAACCACTGCGACGGAGATAAAAACACAAACCCCAATGCATAAAAAGATGCAATGTGCCCAAACGTGATAAGAAAACAGTGACAACCAGCGAGAGGCCAGCAATACCCACCCGTAATGCGGGTTAAAGCACAAGAACAGCATATGGTAAATTTGCCACTAAAAACGAAATCAACTGCGGAGTACCACGGATGCACCCTGACCAACTGCAGAGGACAATATGAACCCCACAATCCCCACGAAGGAACACCCAAGAATACAGGGCTCATGGAAGGGCAATGAGAAGAGGAAGAGGAAGACGGGGTACAATCTACAGGAAAACCCGATTATCGCCACGGATGAGACAGAACACCACCACAAACTGTACGTCACCTCCAACGTATCATTGGCAACAAACAGGCAAAGATGGCACACCACCTCGGACCATGTCAATGCCGTCGCATGGCAGAGGAGGACAATGGAAGAGCACAAGAGGCGCTGGACTGATGTGAATGGCAAAACCAAGCAGAAACTGGGTCCGGGTACGGGCTCCGGGAGCGTTGCCAGCGGTGGGGAAAGGTGCGCCGGGCAGTGTTTCGCTGCTCTGGTGTCCGGCGCACCGATACTCATCTGACGCACCAGTGGTCCAATATCCTGGACCGGGAGCAGGACCTGCTGGACCTGCTAGGAGTGGAGGTCCCGGGGATTGGTGAGTAGCTATTTAATATTACTACTTTGTGTTCTTCTGCTCTGTGTTATATATTGCGAATATATTTTTTGCGAACAGCAAGAATGCTGCTGCTTACATTGCAGGTAAATTACGTTTAAAAACTTCTGTGATTGTTATGACACAGGTGCTCGGCGCTACTAATCTTACTTGTTTGCAACTTTGCGCTCGCTTGGCCTGATTATGTAAGAGTTTACTTTAGAGAACTTAAGTTAGGTAATGCTAGAGAGACTCTAGTCCTTCCTTTGCCCTGCTGCCACTAAGAAAAGATAGTGGTGGATTGATAGGTTTAGTTAATTATTAGTATTAGTTGGTCATTTTTTAGTGGTCTGCGTGACGCATCCTCTGTCACGTCACGTGCTGCTGAGTGCTGCTTACCCCAGTCCTTAGTAGAACCTTTTGTAGTTTGTTTAGTGAGTGGTAATAGGCTTATCACTAGCAGAACATCAGCAGCAACCAACCAACAATTTGGGGGCCAATTCCGATCTCGGCCGGTAGGGCTCCGAATAGGATTCGGCTTTACCGGATCCGATTCGGAGCCCTATTTCCCGACCGAATCGTACGTGCGTCCGGGCGAGCGAGTACGATGCGTGCGCTCGTGAAATCTCCGACCGACTCGTTCGCAGGACCCGACCGCTCCGACCGACTCGCACGGGGACGACTCGCACCGCACAATGGAGACGATCCCCGGCCGGGTAAGTACGATGCGCACCTCGACCGCTCCGACCGACTCGCGCAGTCCGGCTCCAAGGAGCTGTTGGAGCCGCACTTTGGGGGTCCTTGTCGGACCCCCCTGGAAGCGTAGGCACGCGAGTCGCACACAGGGGGGACCCATGGGTCCCCCCTACACGTGCATGTACGGCGCGACCCGCATCGACGCGAACATGCTGTAGGGGGCGCCCTTGTTCGCGTCGAGCCCATTGAGTCAATGGGAGCCTGTGTACGCGTCGTACGACTGGCTCCCATTGACTTCAATGGGAGTCCGACCGAATCGAGTCCGATAGCATAAGTGCGCATCGTACTCGTTCGGTCGGACTGCTAGGGTCCGATTCGGTCGGAAATCTCTCCGAGTCTGGCTCGGTCGGAGAGATTTCCGGCCCGAATCGGAATCGGCCCCAGAGTGTATGCAAAAATGTATGCATGTGTCCTCCATCTATGCATTTTTGAGGACTAAAATAAATGGAAATGCAGACTTAGTGAACAATTGGCCCATCTGGAATAGGTGGGCTAGGTCAGGTGGTACTTAGGCTTAGTAAGTATTCTGGAATCAGAATGGAACACTGGATTTGTGTTCATAAATAATAACTAGACGGTCCGCGAATCGCGCAATACGAGTCGACCAGATTAGATAGGTCAATTTTATTGCAATTGTTGTTTCCATAAAAAAAAATGTGAGCGTTTTTAAAAATATTTTATTTGTTTCACACCAATCATCCATGTTTGTCTCTTTCTTTCTTACATCTTTCATGATCAGCACCCAGGGGCAAGAAGACGGGGTCATCGGAGTCGGCGGGAGCAGCTGATGGCCAGGACCGCTCCTCTACCGAGGGCTCTACTGCTGGCCCCAGTAAGTCCTCCTGTTGTTAATATTAATAATTATACTTCCCTAACTTTTACTGCACCTTATTTTTTCCGAACGGTTTCCAAATTCTATTTTTTCCAAAATCTTCTTCGATCTAGACTATCTGTTTCTAAATTCTTGTTATCCCTACTGCCTCTGATATGACTCTCTGTACTACTACTATTGGTCTTTCTGTAGTTAAGCTTGCCCAGTTGGCCACTCTTTATTTAAAGGGTTTTAAATAAAACTCAGATTCACCAATAGCTCTAGCCACTGAGTCCAGTCCTTTGGGTTGTCCTCTTGTAGTCTTCTTAATCTTGAGGCTTTTCGACAATTCCCACCAACAAAATGCCCAACCAAAATTTTTACTATTTTTGATAGGATAGGACATACTACTACTGTTGTAGGGATTCTGCACATACAGAACTATGCACAAGAAAATAGGGCGTTGGTGATAGGAGGTTGGACCTTCCTCACACCTCAGAACCCACAATCCCCTGACCGACTAGCTATAGTGTCTCATTAGCTCCCCGAACCCCCCGAAGATACCCAATGATTAGACAACCCAGAACATAACACTCCTGACCTCTCAGAGTCACAGAAGCAATGAACACCTTTTTGCTCACTCACTCGTGTAAGTCCACACCAAATACCACAGAGTCTATGTAAGTTCAAAAGGTTTATTTTCAACTAACAAGCTCTGTACGTTGTTCTATAATGCAGTATACGAGCCAGCACCAACAGCAAAATGCATAAGATTAAAACAATAAACACTGTTACAACTACAAGTCCATAGAAGACAAAAGGGGAAATCATGATAACTGAACAGTGGTGGAAGAACCATCCTCCCCTTGGTAGGAATATAGTTTATATAAAATTATAAATGAAGATCTCTGAGCGAATTCTGGGGGACCCCTCACCTTAGAACCTAGAAGTATTGGTGTTAGAACTGGGGGTCTATAGTTGGCAGAGGTAGGTACCTTTGACCGAATAGGGACCCTTGCTTCTAGTCAGGGTAAGGGGCTACACTCCTAAAATAACCCCTGCTCACCCCCTTGGTAGCTTGGCACGAGCAGGCAGGCTTATCTCAGAGGCAGTGTGTAAAGCATTTGTGAACACATACAGTAATATAGTGACAACACTACAGATGGACACCACACAAGTTGTAGTATAAAAATAAGTATTTTTATATAGACTTAACACAAGACACAAACGACAAAAATCCACAATACTGTACTTAAAAATGGTAGAATTAGCTTAGTTCTCTTTAGATGGTAAATGCGACACTTTGAGTTCAATGTACCTTTGGATGCGTAACGCTATACAACGAAAGTGTTGCAGGGAAGATGATGCGTCGGTTCCTTAAACGCAAGAACAGTGATGCGTCGGTTCCCTACTGCTGCGCAGGGGACGGTGATGCGTCGGTTCTTCTCGGTGTGGGGTGGTGATGCGTCGGTTTCTTACTGCGCTTCCATGGCGATGCGACCAGCAGCGCCGTGATGCGATGAAGATCCGGTGCAATGAAACAGAAATGGCGTCTTCTTCTTGATGCAACACGATGCGTGCACGCCTGATGGCCGTGCAGTGACTCAACGATTCTGCTGAGCCGCGACAGGCGCTGCAACACGCTTCTCCGGTGATGCGACGGCATCTGATGCGACGGCAGCACTCTTCTCCGGTGATGCGAGGTGCTTCGGCGATGCAACAGCGGCAGCGCGACACCCTTCCTCAGTGATGCGACGACAGCGGCAGCGTCACGCTTCTTCTTCGTGAGTCGCGCTTCCAGCTCCTTGCGACACGCAGTCCCTCAGAAGGCTCAACACAACAGCAGGCACTTCAAAAGAACTTTTGGGGAGCTGGTGGGAGAAGTCTGTTGTCCCTGAGACTTCAGCAGGAGGCAAGCTCTATCTCAAGCCCTTGGAGATCCTTTACAAGTTGAATTGAAAGTAGCACAAAGTCCTTTCTCCTTTCTTTGGCAGTCAGGCAACCACTGCAGGCCAATCCCCAAACAGCACTCAGCTAGGGATAGTCTCTTCCTCAGTTTCTCTGGTTCCTCTCCTCAGCAAAGGTTCTTCTTGTTTCCCAAAGTGATCTAAAGTTCTGGGGTTTGGGTCCCCTCTTTTATACTCATTTTCCCTTTGTTCTCTGAAGGCAGAGAGGCCTTTGCCTAGTCCAAACCAGTTCTGGTCAGTCCTGGAGCACTTTGTTGACAAGACTCCTTCTCTCCTTTCACAGTGTAGGCCAGGGACATCAGACGCACCACAGGAGGTGGAGCCAGCATTGTGGAGGGAAGGCACAGCCCTATTCAGGTCCCAGGTGCAACTCCTCCCACCACTCTACATGGAGATCTCTCTATTCAGCCCTGTGCTGACTCACCCTGCCTCCTCGAATCCCCCAGCCCCTGTCACTCAAACTCTAGACAAGGAACACACAACCTAGCAGAGGCAGGCTTGGATAGTTAGGCAAGGAAATACCTACTTTCTAAAAGTGGTATTTTCAAACACAGAATGTTAAAACCAACTTCACTAAAAGATGTATTTTATCATTCTGAGTTCAGGCATACTAAATTCGTTTTTCTACCATGTTCCCTGGGTCAGTTAGGATTATAAGAGGTTATAATCAAACTGCCCATTCTGGCCTATGGGGAACAGTTAGCCTTGCAATAGTGAAAAACAAAAATGGCTGTAATTCACTATTAGGACATGCCACACACACCAGGGCATGTCCTACCTTACACATACAATGCACCCTGCCCTAGGGCCTACCTTAGGGGTGACTAATATGCAGGAAAGGGAAGGTTTGGGGACTGGTAAGTGGGTGCACTTACCAAGTCGACATGGCAGTACCCGACTGCCCACAGGCTCTACAATAGCAGGCCTGAGACACACTTTACAAGCTGCTCCTGTGGGTGGCACAACCAGTGCTGCAAGCCCACCAGCAGCATTTGAGTCACAAGCCCTGGGCACAACCAGTGCACTGTACTAGGGTCTGACAGTGAATCAAATAGGCCAAACATGGAGTCACTAATCCATACATCAATTTTACCACAGGGAGCACTTGCACTGTGGCACTGAATAGCAGTGGCACAGTGCCCAAAGCATCTATAACCAGCAAAAACACATGAGGCAACAGCAAAAAATGGAAGGGAGACCCACGCCAACAGTGCCATGTCTAACACGTGTCCCCTCCAGCTGAAATGTGGGGAGAACTACCCTACCTCCGGGGAGTTCTCTTCACTAAGGCGGAAAAATCTGGACAGAGCATCAGCATTGGCGTGTTCTGTACCAGGGCGGTGTTCCACCGTGAAGTCCATACCCTGTAGGGAAATGGACCACCTCAACAGCTTTGGATTCTCACCCCTCATCTGCATCAACCATCTGAGGGGCCTGTGGTCTGTCTGAACCCGGAAGTGAGTCCCAAACAGGTATGGTCTCAGCTTCTTCAGTGCCCAGACCACAGCAAATGCCTCACGCTCAATCGCACTCCACCTCTGTTCCCGTGGAAGTAACCTCCTACTGATGAAGGCTACGGGTTGATCTAGGCCCTCCTCATTCATCTGTGACAAAACAGCCCCCACACCATGCTCTGAAGCGTCTGTCTGAATGATAAACTCTTTTGAGAAGTTGGGTACCAGGAGCACGGGCGCCGTGCACATGGCAGTTTTCAGGGCCTCAAAAGCTTTCTGACAGGTGTCAGTCCAAATCACTTTCTTGGGCTGCTTCCTGGAAGTCAGCTCTGTCAAGGGTGCAACGATGCTGCCATACCCCTTGACAAACCTCCTGTAATACCCAGTGAGTCCTAAAAAGGCTCTCACCTCTGTCTGGGTCTTGGGGGGTCCCCAAGCCAGGATGGTCTCAATCTTGGGCTGAAGGGGCGCCACCTGGCCGCTCCCAACTTGGTGTCCCAAGTACACCACGGAACCCTGCCCGATCTGGCACTTACTCACCTTAATTGTGAGGCCTGCCCTTCGCAGCGCCATCAACACTTCCCAGAGGTGGCGCAGATGTTCTTCCCAACTGGCGCTGAACACTGCAATGTCATCCAGGTAGGCGGCACTGAACTCTTCCAGTCCAGCCAACACCTGGTTGACCAACCTCTGAAAGGTGGTAGGGGCATTCTTCATCCCAAAGGGCATAACCCGGAACTGGTAGTGCCCATCTGGTGTGGAGAATGCTGACCTCTCTCTTGCCCCATCAGTCAAGGCGATCTGCCAATTCCCAGACGTTAGATCAAACGTGCTGAGGTACCGGGCAGCCCCTAACCGATCGATGAGCTCATCAGCTCTGGGGATGGGGTGCGTGTCAGTCCTCGTGACTGAATTGAGTCCTCGGTAGTCCACACAGAACCGGAGTTCTGGTGTGGCACCCGGTGCGGCAGCCTTTGGGACCAAGACCACTGGGCTGGCCAAAGGGCTGTTAGAGGACTCAATCGCCCCTAACGTAAGCATCTTGGAGACCTCCTCCTTGATGCAAGCTCTCACCCTGCCAGTTACCCTGTAAGTTTTGTGCTTCACAGTAGGACTATCTCCAGTGTCCACATCATGGACGCACCAATCAGTGACACTGGGAATCAGGGAGAACAGATCAGAAAACTGTCCCAGCAACTGGTGGCAGTCATTCTGTTGCTCAGGGGTCAGGGTGGAAGAGAGGTTCACACCATCCACTGACCCATCTTGCTCTGTCGCCGACAGGAGGTCAGGAAGAGGCTCAGTCTCCTCCTCCATTCCAGCATCTGTCGCTAAGAGCAGGCCCACTTCGGACCTCTCCAAGTGGGGCTTCAGGCGGTTGACATGCAGGACCCGCAAGGGGTTCCTGGGAGACCGCAAGTCCACCAAGTAGGTAACAGGACTTTTGTGCTCCACCACCTCAAATGGTCCGGTCCACTGATCCTGGAGCGCACAAGGCTCCACTGGGGCCATGACACACACTTTCTGACCAGGCTGAAGCTCTACCAGAGTGGCATTCTGGTCGTACCACCGCTTCATCTCCTCCTGGCTGGCTTCCAGATTCGCCTCAGTGAGTTGCCTGAAACGCCTAGTCTGGTTCTTGAAGGCCAGCATGTAGCTATATACATCCTGGGGAGGTTTCCTGGGAGATTGCTCCCAGCCTTCCTTGACCAGACTCAGAGGTCCTCTCACTGGGTGACCATAGAGAAGCTCAAAGGGGCTGAACCCTAGAGATTTCTGTGGCGCCTCTCGGTATGCAAAGAGCAGGCAAGGTAAGAGGACGTCCCACTTACGCCTCAAAGGTTCCTCAAGACCCATAATCATGCCTTTTAGGGTCCGGTTGAATCTCTCAACCAACCCATTTCCTTGGGGGTGGTAAGGAGTGGTGAACTTAAAAGTTACCCCACACTCCTGCCACAGGGACTTCATATACTTGGAAATGAAGTTTGTACCTCAGTCAGACACCACCTCACGAGGGAACCCCACACGGGAGAAAATTCCCATCAGTGCCCGTCCCACCACGGGGGCCGTCACTGTCCTGAGAGGGATGGCTTCCGGGTACCGGGTGGCATGGTCCACCAAGACCAGGATGAACCTGTTGCCCATGGCTGTCTTGGGGTCCAGTGGCCCCACAATGTCAATCCCCACCCGTTCAAAGGGGGTGCTGACCACAGGGAATGGCTGGAGAGGAGCCTTTTGCTTCCTCCCACTCTTTCCACTTGCCTGGCAAGTCTGACAGGTCCTGCAATGAGTATCTGAACTCCTACACATTTGGAGCCAATAAAAGTGGGTGACAAGCCTCTCAAAGGTCTTGTCCTGCCCCAAATGTTCTGCTAACGGCACATCATGAGCCAGCCCCAGTAGGAAGGCTCTGAAGCGCTGGGGTACCACCAGCACACGGGCTGACCCAGGCTCAGCAACCTTAGGCTCAGTATACAGGAGATCATTCTCCCAGTAGATCCAATGTGATCCAGACTGATCACCTGCTGCCTGGTCTGCAGCCTGCTGCCGCAAACCCGCAAGAGAAGGTCACTTCTTTTGCTCCACGCAGAACTCTTCCCTGGAGGGTCCTCCTTTCTGCTGCCAATGGGTCAGCGCAGGCAGGTCCCCCAGTTCAGCTACCTGTTCCCCTGTAGGCTCCAGGGCATCCCCCTCAGTGTCTACCTCCTCCTGGACCGTGGGAACTTCGGGGGCCGGTTTCCCGCGCCCCCTGCCTCTTCTCTTTAAGGCAGGCACCTGGGCCCCCCTCTCAGGCTCCAGGTCCTCTTGAACACCCTTACTGGCTGCCATGGACCGTGTGGTCAAACACGCCCAGTCAGGCAGACCCAACATCTCCAAATGAGCACTTTGCTCCACCTTAGCCCAAGGTGAGCTCTCCAAATCGTTCCCCAACAAACAGTCAACAGGCATGGCTGGACTCACAGTTACTTGAAGAGTACCAGAGACCCCCCCCACTCAAAGGGAACCTGAGCCACCTTGCAGTGGCTCTCTGTGTTGTCAGCGGCAACAACTGGATAAAATGCATTGGGGACAACCTGCTCTTCAGACACCAGGTGACACTTGACAGCTGTCACACTGGCTCCTGTGTCTCGAAGAGCCTCCACTCTATGGCCATTGATGGTCACCCACTTCCTGTACTTTTTAATGTTATCAGGCAGTTGGGTCCTGGGGACCACCTCACAGTCTCCTAAAGAGACAAGGGACATCTCTGTGGGACCCCACCCACCTTGGGCACCCATCTCCTCCCCCAGGGCTACACTCGCCATCTGCTGGGGCGGAGCACCAGTGGGTGCTGTCTTTCCAAACTGTGGGCACCGGGGATCAACAGACTTATGGCCCACTTCACCACATGTGAAGCACCTCAGGGGTCCCCTGTGAACAGGCCTACCTGTCGGGACCCTGGGCTTCTTCTCAGGGGGAGGCTGGGAACCCTTCCCTTGGTTCCCTTGGGGATTACTTTGGGGCCCTTTCTGGAACTCCCTCTGTTTACCCTTATCCCCCCCACTCTTCTGCTGGGGACCCTGCCCACTCTTGGCGGAGTCTCCCACGTGACCCTTGTGGACCCGGGTGCTCACCCAGCGGTCCGCCTCCTCAGCAAGCTTCCTAGGGTTAGTCAGCCTGCTATCAATAAGGTGCTGGCGTAGCTCTGGAAAACAATTACTTGACAAGTGCTCCCATGCAATTAAATCAAAGAGCGCCTCAAAATCATTCACTTTGCTACCCTTCACCCAACCATCCAATGCGCTGCAAAAAAAAGTTACATACTCTACCCAGGTGCTTGACTCCAACTTTTTGCAATTTCTAAACCTCTGTCTATACAATTCAGGAGTCAACCCATACCTGGACATCAATGCATCTTTCATGTGGCTATAAGAATTATGGACTTCAGAGGGCAAGTCTATCAATGTATCCCGCCCCTCCCGAAGGAACCGTCCCCACAACCCCGCTCCCCAATCCTTCTCAGGGACCCAGTGGGAGGACATGGCTACCTCATAGGCCTTGAACCACTGCCCAATGTCATCATTCTTGTAAAACTCTCTAACCACATCCTTAGGTATGTACACCCTTGCTTCAACAGGCATTGACGGTGTGCTGCCACCAGAGGGAGTAATTTCTAAGCTCCTTGCTTTTAACTCCATCTCCCTCAAACTTTTCTCATGATCCAGCTGCATCCTCTTTTCCTCTAGGGCCAATTTCCTAGTTTGCAACTCAAATTCTAACTGCCCACTCAACTTGAGCTTGGTCAGCTCCATCTCATGCATCCTACTCTTCTCTCTGTCCTCCAGCTCCTCTGGGGACAGACGTTTGGCAGAAACACTGCTACCTGCTGGGGAAGTTACTCTCCTCCCCTCTGGACCCAATGGCCCTTCCAGCTGCTCATCCGCATTCTCAGCCCCCTCCTCATTCTCAGGGGTATTCCTTGCTTCGACCCAGGCCCTCAGCGCCTTTTGGAACTCATCCTTCTTGGTGAGACCGGTCATAGCAACTTTAAATTTCCTGCATAAGTGCTTTAGCTGTCTCACATTGTAGCATTCTAGTTTCTCCTCTTCCCAATCAAAATCAACAGATGCTATGGATGCTACTTTATCCATTGTGGTTAAACTTGGCAAAAATAGAAAATCCCAAGGAAAAAATCTACCAAATTATGTGGTCACTTTTGGTCTGCACTCACTAGTAGTGTTCACCAATCACTGGGCCTGATTCACAGAACTAACTTACGTCAAAAACGTAAAGTTAGTACTTTTCGGTATTCACAGAATACACTTACCACTACTAACTTTATGTCCACTCTCGGGCCGGAGATTCCGGCCCGGTGGCGGAGATTCCGGCCCTGTGGCGGAATTTCCGCCTCCGGGCCGGAATCTCCACCTCCGGGCCGGAATACCAGCATTTAGGCCATTTGAGCATTGCAAGTGCCATGAAACAGCCTAAAGGCAGGTATTCCGGCCCGGAGGCGGAGATTCCGGCCCGGAGGCGGAAATTCCACCACAGGGCTGGAATCTCCACCACCGGGCCGGAATCTCCGGCCCGAGAGCGGACATAAAGTTAGTAGTGGTAAGTGTATTCTGTGAATACTGAAAAGTACTAACTTTACGTTTGTGACGTAAGTTAGTTCTGTGAATCAGGCCCACTGTACATGAGTCACAAATGCAAGTCCAAAATCCCACCGCTGCCACCAATGTTAGAACTGGGGGTCTCTAGTTGGCAGAGGTAGGTACCTATGACCAAATAGGGACCCTTGCTTCTAGTCAGGGTAAGGGGGTACACTCCTAAAATAACCCCTGCTCACCTCCTTGGTAGCTTGGCATGAGCAGGCAGGCTTATCTCAGAGGCAGTGTGTAGAGCATTTGTGAACACATACAGTAATATAGTGACAACACTACAGATGGACACCACACAAGTTGTAGTATAAAAATAAGTAGACTTAACACAAGACCACAAACAACAAAAATCCACAATACTGTACTTAAAAATAGTAGAATTAGCTTAGTTCTCTTTAGATGGTAAATGCGACACTTTGAGTTCAATGTACCTTTGGATGCGTAACGCTATACAACAAAAGTGTTGCAGGGAAGGTGATGCGTCGGTTCCTTACACGCAAGAACGGTGATGCGTCGGTTCCCTACTGCTGCGCAGGGGACGGTGATGCGTCGGTTCTTCTCGGCGTGGGGAGGTGATGCGTCGGTTTCTTACTGTGCTTCCATGGCGATGCGACCAGCAGCGCTGTGATGCGATGAAGATCCGGTGCAATGAAACAGAAATGGCATCTTCTTCTTGATGCGACATGATGCGTGCACGCCCGACGGCCGTACGGCGACTCAACGATTCTTCTGAGCCGCGACAGGGCCTGCAACACGCTTCTCCGGTGATGCGACGGCATCTGATGCGACGGCGGCACTCCTCCGGTGATGCGAGGCGCTTCGGCGATGCTATGCGAGAGTGGCAGCGGCGACACCCTTCTTCAGTGATGCGACGACAGCGGCTGCGGCGACGACACGCTTTTCCGATGATGCGACGGCATCTGATGCGACGGCGACACTCTTCTCCGGCGATGCGAGGCGCTTCTGCGAGGCGAAGCGGCAGCGGCGACACCCCTCCTCAGTGATGCGATGACAGCGGCTGCGGCAGCGTCACGCTTCGTCTTCATGAGTCGCGCTTCCAGCTCCTTGCGACACGCAGTCCCTCAGAAGGCCCAACACAACAGCAAAAACAACAGTTGATGGACAGAATGCAGAACAATGCCATACATTCACCCCAGTACAGAGATCTGGGCCTAAATCCATCGTTTTTTTGCTCACCATGCCATTCAAGTTTAAACCCAGCCATATGCAAATCAGTCTTGACCCTGTGCCTCATGGGAACAGTCCAGCCCGAACTGTCAAGCCAGGCCCTCCCTGGACTGGAAACAAGCATCCTAGGACCGGTTTCGGGGTTTCACCCCTCTTCAGCCAGGATAGCTTGATTCCAGTGGCATGGAGAGCACGGGACCCACGTCTGGGCATACCCGTCCCACTCGGGGTGACAAATGCAAAAATAACAGTTGATGGACAGAATGCAGAACAATGTCATACATTCACCCCAGTACAGAGATCTGGGCCTAAATCCATCGTTTTTTTGCTCACCATGCCATTCCAGTTTGAACCTAGCCATATGCAAATCAGTCTTGACCCTGTGCCTCATGGGAACAGTCCAGCCCGAACTGCCAAGCCAGGTCCTCCCTGGACTGGAAACAAGCATCCTAGGACCGGTTTCGGGGTTTCACCCCTCTTCAGCCAGGATAGCTTGATTCCAGTGGCATGGAGAGCACGGGACCCACGTTTGGGCATACCCGTCCCACTCGGGGTGACAAATGCAAAAACAACAGTTGATGGACAGAATGCAGAACAATGTCATACATTCACCCCAGTACAGAGATCTGGGCCTAAATCCATCGTTTTTTTGCTCAACACAACAGCAGGCACTTCAAAAGAACTCTTGGGGAGCTGGTGGGGGAAGTCTGTTGTCCCTGAGACTTCAGCAGGAGGCAAGCTCTATCTCAAGCCCTTGGAGATCCTTTACAAGTTGAGTTGAAAGTAGCACAAAGTCCTTTCTCCTTTCTTTGGCAGTCAGGCAACCACTGCAGGCCAATCCCCCAAACAGCACTCAGCTAGGGATAGTCTCTTCCTCAGTTCCTCTGGTTCCTCTCCTCAGCAAAGGTTCTTCTTGTTTCCCAAAGTGATCTAAAGTTCTGGGGTTTGGGTCCCCTCTTTTATACTCATTTTCCCTTTGTTCTCTGAAGGCAGAGAGGCCTTTGCCTAGCCCAAACCAGTTCTGGTCAGTCCTGGAGCACTTTGTTGACAAGACTCCTTCTTTCCTTTCACAGTGTAGGCCAGGGACATCAGACCACAGGAGGTGGAGCCAGCATTGTGGAGGGAAGGCACAGCCCTATTCAGGTCCCAGGTGCAACTCCTCCCACCACTCTACATGGAGATCTCTCTATTCAGCCCTGTGCTGACTCACCCTGCCTCCTGGAATCCCCCAGCCCCTGTCACTCAAACTCCAGACAGGGAATACACAACCTAGCAGAGGCAGGCTTGGATAGTTAGGCAAGAAAATACCTACTTCCTAAAAGTGGTATTTTCAAACACAGAATGTTAAAACCAACTTCACTAAAATATGTATTTTATCATTCTGAGTTCAGGCATACTAAATTCATTTTTCTACCAGATGTTATAATCAAACTACCCATTCTGGCCTATGGGGAACAGGTAGCCTTGCAATAGTGAAAAACGAAAATGGCTGTAATTCACTATTAGGACATGCCACACACACCAGGGCATGTCCTACCTTACACATACAATGCACCCTGCCCTAGGGCCTACGTTAGAGGTGAGTAATATGCAGGAAAGGGAAGGTTTGGGGACTGGTAAGTGGGTGCGCTTACCAAGTCGACATGGCAGTACCAGACTGCCCACAGGCTCTAAAATGGCAGGCCTGAGACACACTTTACAAGCTGCTCCTGTGGGTGGCACAACCAGTGCTGCAAGCCCACCAGCAGCATTTGAGTCACAAGCCCTGGGCACAACCAGTGCACTGTACTAGGGTCTGACAGTGAATCAAATAGGCCAAACATGGAGTCACTAATCCATACATCAATTTTACCATAGGGAGCACTTGCACTGTGGCACTGAATAGCAGTGGCACAGTGCCCAAAGCATCTATAACCAGCAAAAACACATGAGGCAACAGCAAAAATGGAAGGGAGATCCACGCCAACAGTGCCAGGTCTAACAACTGGTTACATCATAAGCTCTGCAAAGCTCTGGTTCGTAGAAGGGAGTCTTCCGCCTGTTATGAGAAAAATGGTGCGCCTTAGTATAATGCAAGCATTTCTCAGTCGTGCCAAAAAGTGTAGCATGTTATGACTAAGCAATACGGACTGACCAGAACTCCATAACAAAGTGGCTTGTTTTTCGACCTTGTACGCAGCGCTCAGACAGTAGCAGTATGAGCTCATGTGGGCTCAAAGGCGTCTTACACAACACGCTGCGAGGTAACGTGCGCAAAAATAAAAGACACAAAGCTAAAATGGTTGCATGGCTCAGGCTAACTTAGCAAAGACTAGAATGACCCTAGGGACCATATAACACTACTAGTGTCTACTCTACTCTAGTACCCGATTTGTACTAGTGATGTATGTTGTATATGTATGTATTAACTTTTTTTTCAATCTTGCTAGTGAAAAAGAATAAATAGGGTGAGGTGTATATGGCATCTAAAAAATGTCTAATGTTTTTTCTAGGCGTACTACCGACCACCAGTGCCGGGGCCAGCGGCGATGGCGACGCAGCCATTTCGGTGGGAGCAGGAGATGCGGCAGCTGCAGGAGCTGCAGGGGGTGAGCCAGCAGCAGTGGCGGGCGGTGGTAAGTTATATTCCTTACTTATTGACATTACACTCGCTGCAAGGGTGTACACTGTACTGTTGAGACTTAGTAAGTAAGAAGTTGTTGTGAACAACGGTTGAAGAAGACACCCTTTACTTAGCATTAGCAATAGCATTAGTGGCGGGAGTTGAGTAACCAATGGCCTCTTCCATCTGACTTCAACTCAGCTGTGAAAGTTTTATGGAGAAGACTAAAAGTCAGATCAAATGACCTTGATGGATGTGTTGAACGAAAAGGGTGGAAGGAGGAAGGACGGGCGAGATGTAATATTTATGACTGGCAGAGAAGGATACGTGGGATGCATGCATAGGTGGCTGATAGGAATCAGATGCATGGGTGGTTGAAGGATGGGTGGAAGGTGAAAGAAAAGATGCCTGCCTGGGTGGGTGAAACTGTATGGGTGGATAGCAAGAATCCTCAGTGGTGTTTGGGTCAAACTCAAAGCCAAGGCAAGCAAGGAAGGAAGGACGCATGGGTTGTGGTTTAAAAAAAAAGAATACATGTTTGTTGTTGGTGAAACAAACTAAGGTTTGTTGAGAGATTAAGAAGAATGATAGATGTTTACTTTGAATGGATGGATGCCTGGATGGTATTCATCATAGATAGCATAGGTGGATGAAGAGTCTTAGTTTGAAGAGAATGTAAAAGAAACCGCACCAGAGTAGCAAAGCCGAGGAGAATATAAGTTGTATTTTCAGAATACTCCCTTGACTCACAGTAGTTTGCAAGCACAGCATATATATTGTGTATGTATGTAGTTATCATCAAGCGCCTTCCTACGACTCCGAGGACCACTCCCTACCTATGTTAATTTATTTTCGACTGTGTCAGCCAGCCTGCCATGGGTGGCCTATCGGCTGGTTACACAATCAATCAAAACAAAGTACCTCATGTCGTCCCATATATAAGCAATGATCATTGGATCTGATATCATCTGCCTTTTTGTAGTAGTCAGGGCAGGGTGAAAGTGAAATTGAGCAGTTGCCCTCGATATAACAGAGTATTGCCAGTGCCACCCGTAATAGAAAAATACGAGCTTCCCCACCTGCAGACAGTAGTAAATAAAACTAACGTGAGTCTGCGTCATGACTTGAGTATGTTTGTCTTGGGCGCAAGCTGACTGAGCTGGCATGCCGTCTACAACAAGGTTATGTAATTTCGCTAAACAAGAGAGAAGAAGAAGACTGGTGTACTGTGTACTCGAGTCCATAGTGCTAGTATAATGCCTGAAACTCCCACAAATGTTAGAGGCCGAGGAAGTGGGAGGATAGATACATACCACAAATGTTATGTACTGTGCTTGCTAGTGCTACTGTGCCACTATGTGTTGAATTAATTTTGTGTTACTGTTTTGCTAAGAGTATTGGTTACAATAGTCTTTTTTCTTTCTTGATATAGCTCCTCCTTCCCAAGCAAAACCAACCAGGAAGGAGTTGGCAGCCATGGCCCGGCGCCGGAAGCTGGAGGCCATCTGCCAAGAATACCGGCGGCTGGTGGTTCTGGCGGAGGAGGTGGCAGCAGCTGCAGCCACCTCCAATGCCCCGGGCCCCGGCTAGGCCCCTCCAGTGGTACGGCGCCACGGTCAGGCAGCCGCCCGCCGCCACACTTCAACATCCAGCACTGCTGCCCCCCCCTGTGGAGGCAACTGCAGGGCATATGCGCACCGCATGCTCCTCCGAAATGCGCGTCTAGAGGAGCAGTTAGAGGAGGTGAAGAAGAAGATCAAGGTCCTGGAGAAGGACATCAGAAGAGCCCGCCAATAACTTATTAGGACCCTGTTGGATTGCCCCTTTTTAATCCTTTTTTTGGTGGGTGGGAATTGGGCGTTGGGGTTTATTTATTATGGACATTTTGGACATTGGTTGTACTTTCTCGTTTTGGACATTGGTTGGGGTTAGGGAGAGGGGTGGGTCGGGTGTTGTGGGATTTTTACATAGTTTATTTTTGTTAGGGTATTAAATTATATTTATACTTAAACATAGCATACGTTGTTAATGTTTTGTGGGGGGTTTACTGTTTTACGTCACATGGTTTCCTTGCTGCTGCAGGGCCGCAGCCAGTGTTTGATTTAAATAATCTGCCGATTTTGTAACACACAAACAGATAGATGCGGTACCCCTCACTGAGTGACTTGTCCTACTAGTACTGTCAGTCTCTCCTCCTAGTCCATTATTATACCTCCCCCAAACTTCTTATCTTACTTGTGATTGATGTTTAAGTTAGGCACAGCGATGGCTGCATGGCAATGATGGTTTGGTTTCCCAAGAGAATGGAGATGCCATGGTTGTGGTGGTAGTAGTAGACACTGGCAGTAGCATTTGCAAAAAAAGAAAATGAGACAGTCAGTCGCCTGAGAGAGACTCTGGGAGGAGTAGTAGAACGAAGTAAATAAAACATAATGGTGGCGGAGATAGCCTAGTACAACAAGTTACAAACTGTAGTTGTGTCGAGTCACTCGACACAAGCGTAACCTTTAGTGCTGTGTAGGAGGATGTTGATGAATCCAATCGATGCCGGAAATTAATTATGATGGATTAGGTTTCTTTGGAAAAAAAATTGACTTGCAAATATACTGAGCATGGGTGGGCAAGCAGAAGAAGATCCTCGCCCTGCCTTGAAATTGAATTAGTGTTGCTTTCACCACATCCGCCCCAGCAAGAGTGTGATCAATTATTGGTGTACAATTAATTTAGTCACACCTCAATATAAATCACACAGCCCGGGGTAAGAGGGTTAGGGTTTGATAAATGGTTGGGAAGGGGGTTTGGGGAAAGGTTTGACAAAGAAAAACACTACGCATGGACAAACAACAAAACACAATCTTGGCAGACGACCATATCCATAAATCTATTAAGGGAGAAAAGGAAATGCATTCATGATGATGATAACTTGATGGTTAATGATAAGTAGTACTTACTAACTACTACTAGACAATTAGACAGTACAGGGCAGCAGTATATTATGCAATTTGCCTTGCCTGTCTGCCCTCAGAGAGACCCAAATTACATACAGTTTCTGTTCTGTTGTACCGTGCTTACTTTTAAAGATAGCAAAGAAAATTAAAAAATAGCTGTAGGGATGAATTATAAGCAGAGAGCAAACATAATAACAACATTACACAGTCACAATGATTGAAGATAAAAAATGAATCAAATTATTTAAAAGATGATGAATGTTGATACTGTTACTGTATGTTATCCTGGTCAAATTGGGGAGTTGCATCTCAGCATTCTTTTTGGTCCTCCCTTCCATCAATCTTGGGTGCCGCCACTGCCTGCCTGGCGGATGCGGATTGGTAAGGTAAGTGTGAGTTGTTTTTCCCAGTATAGCACAGGGTAAGGGCCGGCCTGTAATTGTAGATGGAAAAACAAAAGGGATATTGAAAAATCAAGGAGAAAAAAAATGCATCAATTGCGGTGGAGTGCAACAAGAACACTTTCAGAGGCGGCAAGGATACATCATGTCTACTCTGTTTCCAGCATTACCTACAACAACAACAGGACAGAGCAGGCCCACGGCACCCGTGACCCATCCTCCATTTAGCTTACATTTTGACAGAGGCAGACAAAGCACATATACAGCTCATAGCATTTTCCAAATTAAGTGACTAAATCAATGCACCGCTGTCAGTCATACCACTAGACTCAACTCCACCACTACACAGACATGTAGGTCTGCTGTGGTTGTTGTTGACTTGTTTACCTTTTATGCCACTCATGAAACGCCCTGACTTATTCCATCAATCATCTCCGATCCTACTGAGTGACTGCGAAGATATTATGTTACTGTGGTCATCATCATGGTGTTGTCCAACTCAGTGTGCAGTGTACAGAGTGAGTCCACATTCCATATTCAAAATGCAATGGATCGGCCTGCAGTAGAAGTACAATTTTGTTATTAAAAAACAAGAAGGGAAACATTGACTTGAGTTACTTTTAGTGTGTAGATTAAATAATAGTACACAATGAATTCACTTCATGCACAACAAACAACAACAACACAAATCACTCAGTCAGCGTCCAATGCATGCCATCATTCATTACCTGTTCCTTCTCATCTTAAGTTAAGGGGCAGTCTCTCTCGGCTCGGAAAGGAGGATAGCTATAGTAGTCATTGTGTTCCACTTCTTTTGGAGGGACTCAACGAGGCAACATTTTCTTTTTTCTTCTATTATTCTACATCCAATCATCATCTGGCTTGAGGGAAATGGATTTAGGGTGAGTCAGGAGGATGGAGGATGGAGGAGCAGGACTCGGAGGAGTGGACTTCAGTTAAATGCAGACAGCTGCAACTCCAATATGGCAATAAAACGACTAGAAGACGGTGGTGATGGATTTGTTGTGATTCGAAGTTTCGAACCAGAAAGACAGACACACACAAATAAAAGTAAATAAGGAAGGAAGAAAGTAAGAAGTTCAAGCCCAGTTGTCAGGGAAGTATAGATCGTCCTCAAACTCTGGGGGTTCAACCAGAAGTAGGTAATCATCTAAAACACTACTTCCGTCACCTATGTCGCTGTCCTCATCTTCCTGCGTTGATTCATGTATTGTGTAATTCGGTGGTATAAAGTGCTGATTCATTTTGATCATGGTTAACCTTTCCACGTTTTTGGGCGGGAGACTGGTCCTTTTCACTGTTACAATGGCACCAGCAGCACTGAAAACACATTCAGAAGAGACACTTGCGACAGGGCAAGCCAGATAGTTTATCGCCAGCCTGTTGAGCACTGGCCATTGGCCCCTTTTCCCATACTAATACCGCAATGGGTTTTGATCAATGTAGACCTCTGTTGGGTCATCCAGATAGGCCTGGACCATCCGCTCAATGTTCAGGGGTGCTACACTTTGTTTGGCCTCTTTTGTCTTTGCATCAGCACTGGACCTAGCAAGCCCTTGCTGTAAATACCAATCCTGTGCCGATTTTACTGGGGCTGATGATCCGGTTCTTGCTGTTGTTGATAGGGTTGGTGACCGCTCTGAGCCAAACGCACTGCCCTCAGGCTCTGAAGTGGAACTTGAGGCCAGATGCCCTGCTGCAGTACTTGTCGTGGGTTTGAGTAGCGGGCCTTTAATTGCCAGCCGTTCATTTTCAAAGTCACTGGCTACCTCAGCTATCCAAGTTTTGTACCGGGCAACCTCCAGTTCTGAAAAAGGAATTAATGTCTTACTGTTCAGTGCCGATTTGTACTGTGGATTCAGAATTGTGGCACAAATGTAATGTTTTTCTGACACAATCTTAGTTTGCACCCTTGTATTTTCAGCTAAGCGACGGGATAAGCTCTCCACCAACTCATATGCTTCATTTTTTTCCTCCACACCTATGTACGCTTCAGACACCTCCTTCAGCTGTTGCTCTAGCATGTGCAACAATGGGATAGCTTGGCCCATAGTACAGTCCTCCTTGCTGACTTCACGTGTGAAGACCTCGAAAGGAAGAAGCATCTCTGTCAGGCATTTAACTAGGCACCATTGGTCCATCTGAAGGGTCATGCCTTTCACAGTAGCATCCCCTCTTTGCATGACATATTCATTGATTGGTCTGTACTGCTCAAACAGACGGTCAAGCATGCAATAAGTTGAGTTCCAACGTGTTGCCACCTCCTGGATGAGTGCTTTGACTGGCATTCTATAGTCACGTTGAATGATCCTCAGCTGCTTCCGGGCTTTAAAAGAAAGGCTGAAATGTGTGCATAATCTTCGGCAGGTGGTCAGTAAGTTGCTGGCTATGGCTTCTTTTTTCAGAAAGTCTTGAACAATAATGTTAATGCAGTGCGCCAAACACGGGACCCTGAAATAGCCACCATCCTCCATGGCCTTAAGTACATTACTGCCATTATCCGTGGCAACAAAACCAATGTTAAGCCCTCTTGGGCGCAGCCATTCAAAGACCTTGCTGTTAAACTCTTCCAAAATGTTTGCAGCAGTATGAGATTTCTCCATGGCGAACATGGCTACAGTTGCATGTTTCCGAGTAGCATTAAAAATCTCAGCAGTAAACAGCACCTGCTTCAGATATCTTTTCTCTAACCCCCCCAAAAGAGATCCAGTGGGCAGTGATGCACATGTAATCAGTGGCTTGGCAACTGGTCCACATGCCGTTGTCAGGTGGATATTGTGAACAGTACTCTGCTGCAAAGCTTGTCCAAGCAATTCCAGCACATCGTAATGTAGTGCTGGAACAGCAACTCTGGCAAAATAGGACCGGCTGGGAACCTTCCATTTAGGGCAGATGGCTGACACAAATTCAAGGAAACTCACCCCTTCCACAAAAGAAAAAGGGAGAAGGTCCAGCGCTAACATTTTAGCCAGCTTCGCATTGTACAAACGTGCCGTTGGGTGGTTGCGTTCGTACTGCCCCTCCGACCTAAGCATGCTGTCAATGGTAGGCTGGATTATTTTCCTTTGTGGTGCAGCTGTCTTCTTGAACCCAGTTAGGCTCAACTACGCACTTTTTTTCATTGCAGTACTCGGTTGCCTTGGTGTCTCAGTCTGACTCTGAGTTTGACTCTTCTTACGGTGCCACTGATATGTTGCTGAGGATGTGGGCGGTACTACTACATTGCTGGGGACAGGGCTAGAAATGTCTCCCTCTTGTTCACCTTCCACCGCGATCATATCTTCTTCTACTTCTTCATCCCCACCAACAGCAATGGGTGCAGTTTTACTTTTTTGTACGCGAAGTAGGTGAGCCTCCCACTGGATCATGTGGTGTTTTTTTAGATGACTTGTTTGGCCTCCGGTACCATAGTTTGTACCAAGCTTACCCTGCCTAACAGCGTGTCGACAAATTGAGCATATAGCAATGTTCTCCTCCTTACTGCTAACAGAAAAGAAGTCCCAAACTGGGGAGCTGAACTTTCTGGCGCTGCTGGGGTTGCCACCTTCAATGCCAGATGAACTGGAGGGTGGGCGTGGAATTTGACTCTGTGCACTTACAGTACCACTACCTACTGAGGTGGTGGTTGAGCTGGATGTAGGTCCCTGCCGGGCCTTAGCAAATGCAAATATGGAAGCTGGAGGTGGTGTTACCTGTCTTGGTGGTATCTGTGCTACATCCCTCGCAGCGATTTTGGATAGGGTAATAATGTTGGTCTCCATCTCCTCTGGGCCGGGAGTGATGTTCATGATGACTGGCTCATCATCATCATCCCCCTCTTCTACATCTACCTCCATAACTCTAAGGCTTTCTGGAACCTTCCTTTTCACTAGCCTTGTCTTGTGGTGTGCATCACTCTCATACTGAGCTGGTGGCTTCCAAGTGGCATCTAGATTCCTTGCTGGGGATCTGGAAGACAATGGATCTTCTGAAAGAGTGGATTGCTCCTCTTCGTCTGCAGGAAGCTCGATTTCCTGAACTGCCCCTACTTCAGGAGGAACAACTACTATTGTGGGCTGTTGTTGCGGCTGTTGTTGGGGCTGTTGTTGCGGCTGTTGTTGCCCACTTATCTGCTGAGTTTCTGCCTGCGTTGATTGGGTACTACTTTGCGATAGTGACATTTCAACATCACTGCTCGTTAGTAGACTGGCTACCTCTGCGACACTCATGGGCTTGGGCCTAGGTTGGTGGGGTGGGCCCGCTGATGCGGAGGTGCTGCTCCCAGCTTGGTCCCTGGACACCGCTGATGCAGGCGTAATTTTTTGTTTCCCCAAAAACATATTGGCCGGCACACCAGTCTTGGTAAGTGGCAGTGCCACTTCCTTCTTCTGTTCCTTCTTCTCACTGGCAACTTTCTTGGTACTGGAGGACCTGGTACCTTTCTTTGGGGCCATCTTCTTCTTCCTTCCGATGTCAGCAGGACGCAGGTGCACAAGTTGCAGAGATGTCTGTGGTCACACGTGGACGTGACGTGGTGCGCAGCAGGACTTCTGTCTGGCAGTACAACGGGCGATGATGACACCTCCTCCTCTGTCTTTTTGTGCACCTAAAAGCAAAGAAGCCAGGAGAAGAACATCAGTGAAATGTTGCATTTGTTGTTGTGGTTCAATTACTACTAGTACAAACAAACAAATATAATATATAACTTAGTGTGTGGTGGTCACACTTGGTAGTGTTATATTATTAAATGTTATTAACTCAGTTTAAGTTATAAAAAAAAACATAACAGTGTAGCCATTTGTGAGACTTTGACAACAAGGGCTTTCATGGTATACTGTGTACACTCAGGAAGGATAGGAAAGAAGAAGAACAAAAACCAAAATACAAATGTAATGGAAGTGGAACCTGTTTGACATTAAATTATTTGCTCATCACGTCATTCAGGGAGCTGAAGCTGGCAAAGGGGATGGATGGAAGCAGTAAGCCAAGAGGAACATAGGAAAGACATGCAGGCATATATGGCAAAAGCAGCACACTACTAAACTACCACCACAAAATGGCCACCAGCCACATGGACACTCACAGTCACAAGCAACAAGCAGGAGGCCTGGAACACAATGAACTGAAACAGGCCTATAATAGCCAGGCAAAGGAGGCATGCTAAACAACACTGCTTTAATGCAATAACATGCAAAAACGAAAATCCACAGGGCTAAACAAGGTGTGCAAGTTACACAACAACCACACCACACACACACAACAAAGGCATTTATTTAACACACACCCAAAAACTGAAATACCCCAAAAAATACACATTTTGCAATTCAATGCAATGCCATCCATGCCCTAAATGATGTTTAAAATAAATTCAACACACACCAAAGGAACAGTTGTTTCATCATGCACCCATGACTAGCTCTGGGCCTACTGGCTACTCACAATACATTTTTTTTTAAATTATGAAAAGTACCAAAATTGTAGTTGCAGCAACTGCAATGCCCCAATCAAACAAACAACACCAACTTACTTGTAAAATCTCAAATCCAAAAGTCCTCAAATCCAAAAGTCCTCAAATCCAATGATATATGATGCAGCAGACACAAAGAGTGATCCTTCCAGCTCCAAATCCAAATGAAAGTGAACAGGACATGGACAAAGGACTGGGAGGAGCCTGCTGGACAGGAACAGGAAGTTGGAGACTCTGGGGCACTTCCTTCCTCTCCCAAAAAAAAGTAAAAAAAAAAAAGGACTCCTTGCACCAAAAAAGTACAGCCAAATGTCAATCTGAGGAGTTTTTTTCATCCAAATCATCATTTTCGAGAAGGTTTTATGCTGCTCCAGATATTCGTCTTCTCCAGATTGCAAATTTTGCATGTTTGGCATCGCGAGCTTCACCAAACTTTCGCCGGATGTCCGATGGCGCGTCCGAATGATGTGTTCGCGATCGCACACTCTCGCGGTGTCCGATGGCGCGTCCGAAATGACGTGTTCGCGACCGCACACTCTCGCGGTGTCCGATGGCGCGTCCGAATTACGTGTTCGCGATCGCACACTCTCGCGGGATCACGCGGCCGGCTACCAAAATCTCGTGGTGCACGCGAACGGATAGGAAAACTCGTCAGCGAACGCAGGGATCTCGGTAAGGCGCTACCGCTCGCGCGAAAATGCATTTTTAAAGTGCGAACAAGGAAAAAATTCCGCTACGCTGCGGTTCGCGGAATTTGCGGCAATTCCGCATTCTCCGCAGAACGCGGAATTGCCAAAATTCTGCAAATTCCGCGAGGAGAGCCGAATTTACCCCCCAGGCTTAGTTATGAGTAGGGTTAGGAGAATGGGTAGGTGTGAATTACGAGTTGGAAATCATGTCCACCTACTTTGTATTCTGGTGACCTTCTCCATCCAAGCATTGCAATGGAAGCGCTATTTAGGTGAAAGAATACTCCTAGTTAGGGGTGGGTGGAACTCATAGAGTTTTACTGCCCTAAATTCCACTGAGTTTCCTAAAAACTCAGCAAGATTCTGCCCTCATTGAGAAATCTCGCTGGGAGGCGGTCTAGTGCTAGTTTTTTGGTGCTCGTGCTCTTCAATTTAATAATGGTGAGCCACGCACGACAAAAACTCCACCACACGGCTGTTGGTGGAGTTTTGGCTGAGTATGGAGTGGTCAAAACTCCACAAACTCTGCTGGAGGAGCAGAGTTTATTGCACACCCGTACTCTTTGTGTACACTAATATAATACAAAAGAGTTAATGTATCTGTGGCCTGATCAAAATTGTGAATGACATTTTGATAAAGCAATGGTAGAAGGTGGTTGACCAAAAGCCCCTCTCAGTGCATTTTGTTCCACGGAATGACCTCTTAAAGACATTGGAAACTGCCCCTTTGCAAAATGTAAAGGGCAAAGCCATAGTAAAATATGCTTAGGACATTATCAACAGAGGCTTTTACTTGCAAGCAGGACATGGATCTCCATTTAATGAAGGCAACAAAATCTCACTTCACCAATTGCAGAATGAAAATGTAGCTGTCTTAAAGAAACAAGAGGATCTAATGTTATTTAGAAAAATGATGTCACTTTGCACCGCATATTTGGCTGAAGCACAATCTAGCCTTTGTGTTCACAACCTTGGATCAGGCTTACATGAAGAGGTCAGCAGTGGCAACATCCACTACAGACTCAGTAGTGTAAAGTTGGTGAGTTCACTTGTGTGGGAAATGTTAAAATAGCCTTTCGCTCCGAGCTGGATTCAAGAAGAGCCACTAAAAGACAGCAAGCCGAAGTGTATTAAGAATAGGAATCATTGCACACTGAAATGTAGGGTGTAACACCCTCCTTTAGCTGCCTTTATGCAGTGTCATTTTAAGGATTTTGGGGACCCTATGCAAGACATATTTTAGGGGCCACGTACAGAACAAATTTGAATTTAATTAACCATATCCTGCTAGGATCACTGACACAATATTGAAACAATAAATATTGTGATACCAAAATATCGTGTCAAAAATATTGATCACAAAAATATCGTTTTTCTATACATATAATAGTAAGTATAACAATATTGAAAAAAATATGGTTTCACACTAATATAAAAAAATATATAACACAAAATATCGTTTTTAATTATATATTTAGTTTAAATAAGTAAAACTTAAGTATTTTAAAATATAACATTAATACAATATAAATTAAATATGTTTAAATAATATTTATAAATATATATACATATTTACTAAATTAAACAAACACACAGGCATATATTAAAAAGTGTGTATGTTATATATACATGTATAAATGCAAAGTCCATATGTAACTCAAATAACAATCAAAAACGCACAATAATTCATGACGAAATGAAGGAACCAAATCTAGGAAAATACAAAATATTTTGTATTTTATTCAAGTAATACAAAAGAGATAAAATATAAATCAATCCACACTCACCCAATTAGCTTTTCCCCGACGGACTCCGGTGTGGATCCCTTTCTCCAGGTTCCACCTACACCACAGCAGCTGAACCCCGAAGACTATGACCCTGTGGTCTGTGCACAGATCGCCACACTCCAGCAATGGGGTACATGATGCACAAGGCATATTCCCACATATTTCATGAATGTGTGTACATATCACGTTTCCTGTGATTTTGCTTGCACTTCCAGCGACAAATTCGGGGGTATGTGCACTACGGTAGACAAGACCTCTATGGTAGCAGCAGTTGCATCATAATACAGTGGGGTGAACTTTCCCAGCCTCTGCAGTCGAAATCCGATCACGGCGGTCGGACGGTCGGTCCTACTGGCATCGTCATAAGGCCCTATATTCTCCCAATCATAGCAACCAACAAATACATTTTAATTGAAATTTAAAAGCATAACCCAATTAACATGTAACAATAAAAAAACACAACTTTCAATAAATTAATGCATATTTTTACATTTATTAGTACTTAAATAACTTCCCACCCTAAGGGGCCCATTACGATGGCGGGCGGAAGCACAACCGCCGTGCTGGCGGATGCAAAAACCACCAGTTACCGCCGGCACGCAGCAGTCCACACGCCCGCCCAATTACGATGCGAAAAGTAGGCCAAACACCGCCGGCAAGCCAGCAACACCGTCCGCCATCAAAGTGCGCCCGTACACGTAGCGGCGCAGCTCAACTGACACACACCGTCCGACGAAAACACGTCCCGCCCGGCGCATAAATTACGATGCCGCAAACAAACGGCTCCCACGGCCAAGAGATACCGTACGACAAACCGAAGCGGTAACACGGACGCCGAGCACGGACAACGAAGAAGCGGCTCCCCCGAGCATGAATCCAGCACTGCAGGCCCTCCCCATGCTCCTGCTGATGCACCACCAAGGACGCAACGTACCGCGGAGACGCAGGTAGGCACACACACAACAAGTGCACGCAAACAGCGCACACAGTGCAAGGGCGGAAAAAGCGGACAACCCCCACCAGCGCGTGTACACTACACATCCACCATTGCATCCACATATGACACACAGGCCAAATCGTAACATCGCGTAACACATGTGTACACACCACCTGGGACTAGGAACCAACGACCCCGTCACGGCCCCAAAGCGGCGATGACGCCGCCACACATGCGCACAACGCAGAGGCCAACCGCAGCGCCATGCATGCGTCGCACACAGACACAGGGACACAACCAAGCAGCACACACATCAGCCCCACCCCGAACGCACATGACACGTGACAGGCCTGCCACAGACATGTCCCCAACGCCCAATTCACGGACAACACCCAACGCCACACAACCGACGCACACATGCCAGTGAAGTCACGCAACAGCAGGACACACCCCAGTGTAACAAACATGGCGTAGCACACAGCGGCGGCAACACCAACTAGGAGAAGCAGGGCCCCTTCGGGAAGAGGAACGCCAGTACCACACTGAAACACCCATACCACCCTGCACATACGAACAAGACATATAAAACGGAACACCAAAGAGCCCGGGGACCGAAAACAGGTGGCCCAAGAATAACATTCACACACAAGGCCCAACGCAGAGCGGAAAGGCAGCCTGCCGCCCACACAAGGGAGAGCAGACAGCACTGAATGACCTTCCATTCCAACTCCGAAACCACAGCCCTACGACAGAAGCCGGTGAATACAGCCATTGTCCAAGAATAGACCAACACAGGCATGCCGAGGAGACCGACCACAGGGCAGATAGCGCATATCACAGAAGCACACAACGGACGGGGAAGAAAGAAGAAAACACTCCCCCATGTCGGCCACATGCAAGTTAATTGGAAGGAGTCACACATCACTGACCTTGAACTGTCTGAGAAGCATGTGGGATGAGGGCCCGTGTCCTCCAAACAAGCCAACAGAACACAAGTCCTGTCTCCCTACGACTACACAGAGCTCACAGCAACCTCGGAGCGTGCACATTGCAGACTGCACACACAGCCGGAGCACGCCACCACAACGCACCGCTGCGAAATGGCAACCGCAACACACCTACCCAACTACGCCGGACAGCTCAAGCTGTACAAAACCAACCTGTTACATATATTGGGATGCGATCTCCTGTCCCTGCTGAACGTAAGTTACCGACTGACTTACCGCATCACATTGTTCAGCTGCGTCATGCCCGTCTTCTACTGTCGGAGGTGTCCCTACCAGCATCCCGTGGAGATATGCCTCTCCAACCCGGCATGTCTGAAGGCGGACCTGCTACCACTACTCCTCCCTCTGGACGCACACGACAGGGCCTGCTCTGCCTATGGGGGCATGGCGTATGTGGCCAACATCGCACCCGCACTGAAATGGGACCATTGTGCCTCCACACGACGGATCATCGAGAACAGCTACATCGAATGTCACCCAGCATGCCCCATCATGGTCCTCCAAGGGACAACTTACGAACAACACCTTGACAGCCACCATCCGCTACATTGGCTGGCAAACATGTACACCACCAATGACATGGAAGCCCTGCTGGACGGCATCGCATACCTGACAACCTGTAAATTCGTCGGACCACAACGCAGGTTCCCCGATTGACCTATGATGTCCAACCCCGCACCCATGCTTAGCTTCCGCACGGACTGGCCAGTCACCACCACAACAGCCATACCAAACGACCGGCAACTGTAACCACACCATCAACGACATCGCCATGACATCGGATATGACCGGGACATGCACACTGTTCCCCATCACATCCAGGAACACCGCATGCATCGTGGGAGGCAGTGGCATGGGGTCTGTGTATCGCACCCACATGGACGGAACTGCACGAACAACCAGGACACGACATGGATCCAGCGCCCATGGACACACACACCGCTCAGTGGACATGAGTAGGTCGCCTGGAGTCTGTGGGTGCTGCACCCCTCCCACCCCCGCCCCGGGAATCCCATACCAGGACCTTTGCATGGACGATAAGTGCATACAACAACAACACGACCCCAGTGACTGTGACATGTCCAGTAACCACCACAGTGCAACAACAAGTGGCACGCCGCTGCATGCACGCAAGCACATGCCCTGATGTCATCTCACATGCACGCGTGCATGAGGAACAACCGCAGCAAACCTGTCACATGGAACTGAGATGGACTGTGCCCATGATGCCAAGCGGTCTGGTAGGCTACATGTATACCGTCTGTGTCAAAGTCCGCAGCTCCGCAGCTATACGTAAATGTACATTAGCACAGCCTTGGCCAAGCAGATGTAACTCTGAAGCCCACATCCCACATGCAACAGCCAATCACATGTAACCCCACACCCTATCCCATTTGCAATCATGCTCAGTATATCCTCAACATGTATTCCGCTGCCAGTAGTGTCCACTATACTGCATCACAGAGGACAGAAGACTCAATATAATGTTTGAAACCAAAACTGTCTCCGCTGACTCATTTCACAAGTACGAATGAGAGAGGATGAGAGTATGTGAAGTACACGGCAGTCGTGACATGACCATGTAGTCCACTGGTATTGGATGTCAACGCAAATGAGTAGCACAACTGTGGAAGACACACATGTGTCGTGTGAAGTCGTATGGACGCAGTGCTCAGGTGGGTGGGTGTGACGGGTAGATGCGCACATGCCAAGTTGGAGCACGCCGTGTTGGGAGGGGTCATGAACAGTACACCACCGCTTCCCTGGGCATTGTGAGAGGACACCTGTCGGGGGAGTGAACACGTGTGTGCACAGCAGCCGGGCACACGTACAAAGCGGTACCAGGCGCACCTCAGCCCACCCTCTGTGGACAAGCTGGATCCTGTTGTGCGCCCGCCATGCCCCTTGACAAGGCACACACAGCCCCAGTCGACCAGGTGTAACCCCAACATAGTCAATCCGCACAGGCGATACAGGGCACGGGATGGCAGTGGAGCATGGTGTGTGAGAGGTCTCCTCGCGCTCCTCCTGGTCACATCACGCAGGCAATAGAACCTCAACGTCTAGCATGGCACAAGTCAAATGGAAGTGTAGGGGGGACACACCACAGCACGAGCAGCACTGACGTCACAGGAGGTGGCTCGCACCATCCCATCCATTGCCCATTATACCAACCACGCCACATGCCATTGCGACTAAGTGCAAGCGCGTGCGCCACCACCCCCGAGCCCTCCCCAGAGAGGCCAAAGAGTGAATGTGTGGGCCATCAGTCACAGACGGATGCGGCTTGGCCGCAAGGGCAGCCACAGCCACTGGGTGTCGCAGGTGGCGGATCCGGAAGGCGAAGACTGTGATGCATAGTCCATGCAGGCCGGGTCTCCATTTGGGGCACCACGCAGGTGGACGGCGTCCCGCAACACATCATACCCTGAGACAGCCCACTCATGCAACTGGACCCACACATGCACTCCTTGCCCTCTCTGGTGCGAGCTTGGGGCTGCCTGTGCAAGCGCTAGCCTCGCAGGTGCACATGCATATTGGGGGAGCGAGGGGAGGACATGAGGGCTGGGGCGAAGATGACTGTATCACTGTCAGTGAGTACAAGGGATGACCCAGATGTGGAAAGGAAGAGACGTGTCCCGTGTGTACTGCAACTAGTCGCCAATCCAACTACCCCCCATGTCCGGAATGTAAGCCCGCACCTAGGCCCGCCCATCCGCCACATTGAACATACCACCAGCACGACAACCTTCCCATTCGAAACACTGACTGGGGGTGGCGACCAGTGAACAATCATGTGTAGCCTACCCACGTGTACATGTGGGCCCTCCATGATCCATGTCACCTGCGGCAAAGTCATGACATGCGCAATGAGGGAAGTGAGGAGAGCTGTCCGCCCACGCACAGAAGGTGCATCAGCTCCACAGACCCAGCAGCGAGTCCAGCAGGGGTCACATGTGCAGGGGCAGCTGTGCCTGGTGTGAAGGCACATGCATATAGACAGCACATCGACCAATGTGTAGTCTGCCCACATCTACAGTCCATCATCATGCGGACATAGGAATTGAACACAGGGCAACACATCTTAGTGGGTGCACCCACCGTGACCAACAATGCGCAATCATCGACGTACCCGCCCTGTGCATGGCCCCCACCCAACGGAGGCACATCCAGTGCCACCATCCCACATACACAAGCCTTCCACGGAACATGCTGTGTCCAATGGTCAGTACAGAGTCAGCACCCATCTGGTGGATCCTGAACAGGAGACACATGCACACACATGCCAGCTCCCACTATGTACGTCTGCCACCTGGCACGTGCAATGTAACCTCTCACCTGTGACGTGTGACTGCAAGCACACAGCCGTCTTGGCATGGGGCTGTCAATGTGGACACCTGTCAATGTTTCGGGAGGTGTGATCCGTACAGTGCTGTACATAGGGTGCAGTGCTGACACCTACTACTGTCTCATATCCCCTCGTGCCACAGGTCCCACTTGTTTTGGCCGCTCAGCCTGTGCCCACATCGTCGTCGTCGTGTGCCATACTCATCCAGCCTCGGAAGCAGTTCCATGCTCATGCAGACATTCATGTTGCCGTGGCGTTGCCGCTTGACGAATATGCAGTCAGTCCCCATCAGCACGCCCCGCAAGTCATTGGGGCCTAGATCCCCATGTGCATGCACATGGCAGTGGTTTGTATCACTAGCCATTGCCATTGTTGGGAGACCTGTGTAAGTGTAGTGTGGCCGTGCCGTCCCAGCTTGACAGCTGGGCTGTGGCTCATGTGCCTGCTCAGTCATGTCAGTGATGTGTATGCGAAATTGCTATGTGTTGTGTTGCTTTGACATGTGTCCACTGCCATTTTCCCTAGGCGGAGACCGAACATTGACCGCCCATACCAATTGCTGGCGGACATGGACGATACAGAGGTCATTAGGAAGTTTCGGCTGGACAGGCCAACCCTGCATCGACTGTGTGCCATGTTGCAACCCCATCTCCGTCCCCGCAGGGTGTATCCGACAGCTGTCACCCCCACGGCTAAGGTGATGGCCGCCATGCATTTCTTCGCCACTGGGTCATTCCAGCACACAGTGGGCAGTGGAGGAGGGATGTCCCAGCCCATGTTCAGCAAGGTGCTGAGGGATGTACTGGCAGCCATGATGCTGTACCGAAACAGGTACATCCGCTTCCCCAGGACTCGTGAATTGGCGGCAGTGAAGGGTGCATTCTATGCCCTTGGCAGAATCCCACACGTCGTTGGAGCCATTGACTGCACACATGTTGGCCTTGTTCCACCACAGGCCACTGAGCACCTGTACCGCAACAGGAAGCACACACACTCCCTGAATGTGCAAGTGGTGTGCCTTGCGGACATGGTGATCACCCACGTGTGTGCAAAGTTCCCAGGCTCGGCCCATGGCGCACACATAATGCGCAACAGCATCTTGCCACGACTGATGTCCAATCTGCAACAGGATCGTGGCTGTATTGTCGGTGAGTATGTGGAGCGGTGTAGCGTGCTGGTTGTGCGATGCTGTCCCCTGTCCAGTTGGAATAGCAACGGTTCTCTGTGTCCCTCACACCCAGGTGACTCTGCGTACCCGAATGGGGCATGGCTGCTCAGTCCATTGAGGAATCCTCGCACCCCAGCAGACGATCGCTACAATGAGGCACATGGGAGGACCAGACGTGTGGTCGAGCGTACCTTTGGCCTCCTCAAGTCCAGGTTCAGGTGCCTGGAACGCACCGGGGGTGCGCTGGCGTACTCCCCACAGAAGGTGTGCCAGATAGTGGTGGCGTGCTGCATGCTGCACAATCTGGCCATTCGGAAGCAGATCCCCCTCATCGTGGATGACGGAGATCAACCAGGGCCCCAGCCCGCAGACCAGGACAGCTCGAGTGAGGAGGACAGCGGAGAGGAGGAAGCTGGTAATGTGCGGCAGCAGCTCATCGCCCGCTACTTCACTTGACGGTGAGTGTCCATGTACGACGGCTGATGTGGCTGTATCTGTGCAGGTGTGTGTGTGCTGTGTCAGGGTGGCCGTTTGTTCACTGCGTGCTGTGTGTCAACGCTCCATGGCCAGGGTAGTATGCCAATGTTGGTGGCTGTGGCATTGTGCCCTATTGCTCTGTGCGATGTGTGTACATTGCTTGTAGTTGTTGACATGTACTGTGTGATGGGTGTGTGACACACTCATTGAATGTGCTCCTGTTCTGTCTCCCACCCCTAGGTCCCTACAGGCCCTCCGGTTCCATTGCCATGCCACGCATCAGGTGCCTTTCCGCCCAAGGTGGCCGTTGTATTCCGTACAAATAAAACACAGGGCACAAACAGCAGTTTGTGTAAGAGGTGCATTTATTTCAAACTGTGACATGTGATTGTGTGTAAGGTGATGACAAAAGTGGTGCGTGCAGTGACAATGAGCTGTCGGTCATGGCTGCGTGATGCTCAGGGTGTACCCACTGGTTCTATGTCCATAGTCCAACACACACATGCCATCCAGATGGCTGTGTGGAGTGGGATCGTAGTCCAAGTCAATGCAGTGGGTGGTCAAGGAAGGCTGGCTGGCTGCCTCACTTGCGTCTGGAGCGTGCGAAGTCCTCCCGGGAGATCTGTTTCCACTTCGTACGGCCCCTTCCACGTTTGCGAGGGGGTGCCTGCTTGCGACATGCTGGTGGTTGAGGTGTGCTCACTGGCTGTGGACGCAGGGGAACTGGACACTGCTGCTCGACCCTGCGCCCCGGCAGGTGGTGGCGGAGGGGAGCTGCTGTCCCTGGCTGTGACCTCACCGCCACCACCAGCTGGCCCATGAGGTCCACGATTTGGCCCATACGGGCGTCCATGGACCTCAGCACCCCCAGCACCTCACGCGTGTCTGTAGCTGACCTGGCCCATTGTCCTTGGGCCTCTTCATAGGCCCCAAGGACTCTGGCCATTTGAGGCAGGGCATGGCTCCCAGGGAGGCTGGCGTTTCCCTGACCCTGCTCCTCCTACCAGTCCTGCTGCCACCGGCCTGCCCACTAGCCACATTGCTCACCACGGTCCTCGCTGTGGCTCCCAGGGTGGATCCAGTCGGCTGGGCCACCACCTGCGCTGGGGCTGGTGCCAGCGAAGACGTGGTGGTGGTGGCGGCGGTGGTGCTCGGTGCGGCGATGGTGGCGGTTGCGGCAGTGGTAGTGGCCGCAATGACCGTGGGTGTGGCCGCAATGACCGTGGGTGTGGCCGCAACGACAGTGGCAGCAGGGGGCTGGGAATGTTCAGCAGCCCTGGATGATGGGTTGGTGGGTAGGAGGGGTCCTGGGGAGCGGCTGGGCCCTGCCACACCAGATGGGCCTGCTTGGTGGTCCGTGTCCGAAGAGGTGGACAGATCCTCCACATCCGTGTGTCCTCGTTGGGGGCTTGTAGGCTGGCTGTGCTGGCTGCTGTCTCCATCCCCAGCATCCAGCAGTTCGTCACCTGTGGAGAGAATGAGATTTGTTATTGTGTTGCACCTGGCGAAGTATGTATTTGTCGTCTGACATTCACAGTTCGTGCAATCTCGTACATGGGTTTCCCGGAGGCGTGTGTGTGGCTGTACCATTTGTAGTTGTGTGTGCTTGGCAATGGGACTGTGTGCTGTGCACATGTGGCATGGGACGGATTGGCCATGCCGATGGGTGTGTTGCTGTGCCCCTACTTATTGTGACTCTGGTGTATGCGGGCTCCTGGCCCATCCTGGGTCTGGTTTGTACTTTGCTTTTGGGGTTCAAATGGGACGCTTAGGAACGCATATGGCAACATGGGGGCCATGCCCCAGATTCGCATTTGGGAGGGAATATGCTTTTGGGGTTCAAATGGAACGCTTAGGAACGCATATGGCAACATGGGGGCCATGCCCCAGATTCGCATTTGGGAGGGAATATGCTTTTGGGGTTCAAATGGAACGCTTAGGAACGCATATGGCAACATGGGGGCCATGCCCCAGATTCGCATTTGGGAGGGAATATGCTTTTGGGGTTCAAATGGAACGCTTAGGAACGCATATGGCAACATGGGGGCCATGCCCCAGATTCGCATTTGGGAGGGAATATGCTTTTGGGGTTCAAATGGAACGCTTAGGAACGCATATGGCAACATGGGGGCCATGCCCCAGATTCGCATTTGGGAGGGAATATGCTTTTGGGGTTCAAATGGAACGCTTAGGAACGCATATGGCAACATGGGGGCCATGCCCCAGATTCGCATTTGGGAGGGAATATGCTTTTGGGGTTCAAATGGAACGCTTAGGAACGCATATGGCAACATGGGGGCCATGCCCCAGATTCGCATTTGGGAGGGAATATGCCTTTGGGGTACATGCTGTGAGCCATGGGTGCCGAACGTGACATGTGTTGTGGCAGCATGACAGTGCATGGTCTGAGGTGTGTGCATGCCTGACATGGCCTGCATATTTGCTGTCTGTTGTGATTACTGGACATGGCATTGGACGCATCGTTATGAGTGAGTGATGGTTGTGTGCCAGCCAACGTATTGCAGTTGTCCCATCTCCTTGGTGTGCGTGCTGCCCTGTGCCATGTGCATCACTGCAGTGCTCGTCGGGGGGGTGTGGCCCATGTTGTGTGTTGTTGCTCACAGTGTGTCGTGCGCTTCATTGACTTCTGGCACATGGTTGGTCATGGGCATGTATCTTAGCGTGACTGCTGTATGTGTGGCAGCTGTGCGGATGACATGCCTTTCATGAGACTGGGGCTGACGGATGGGATGGATGGTATGTTGTATGTGCATGGTGTGTCTGTGTGTTTGATGGGTTCAGTGGTGTTCGTGTGCATTTATGTTGTTCCGCTCTGTTGCGTCTAGTGTTGTTTGTCTTACATAGGCGTAGTTGTGGGGTGTGTTGTTGACAGGCAGTAGGGGCTACATGGACAGGACTTCAATGGTGTTTCGGTTGTGTGTGATGAGTTGCACAGTGGCTGCCGTTCGGTACTATATTCAGTGTGGCTTGTGCATGTAGACGTGGCTCCTTGGGTGTTGCTGTGTCTGTGATGGGTCATGTGAGGTGTGAGTCTGTGGTTCATGTCCGTGTGCACATTGTTCACTTGTTCATGACGGTGGGCGGTGCTGCGTGTTCGTCTGCTACGTGACATGTCCCATGTGTTGGTCGTGTTACGGTCCTCATGCCTCCAGTAATCCAGCCCTGTCCAGTTTCCCACCTGCAGGTTGTTCGGGCGTGCACTGTACTGGATGCCACATGGTTCTAAGCGGGGGTGCTCCATGTTGCAGGTCTGTGGGGGTGGGCGGGTGTTGTGGGTCGTGGTGGTGGCTGGACACCCACTGACACCGATTGCTGTGGACCGTGATGTCTACCTTTCGGCTGTCGTTGTGCACTGCGGTGGCTGACACGTGGCTGTGGGGTGTGGGGGATGCTCCTCCTTGCTGTGCTGTGGGACTAGGGGCCTGGTGTGTTTTGTACTTGGGCTGTCCACCCTCCCACCCACTGCACTTTGTGTTCCTGCCACTTACCTGTTACTTGTCGGTTAGTGCAGCTATGGCGGACACATGGGTGTGGTGGGTGCTCGTTGTGGCGCTTCTGGCATATTTGGGGCCCTGTTGGTGGTTACGTGGCTGGCTGAGTGTACACATGTCCCCACGCATCTTACAGTTGTTCTGTTTGGGCTGTGTGTGGTGGTGTCTGTTGTATGTGTGTGTGATGTGTTGTGTATTGTGTGCTGGATATGGGGGTGTTTGTCCCTGGGAGCTGTGGCATGGTGGTAGTGCATGTGAGTACATAGCGGTGTGCTGGTATACATTAGTTTGTACTTACCAGCCTCCACTCCCCCTGCTAATCCGGCGAGGATCTCGGGATGTATGATGACTTGCACCTTCTCCTCCCACGCTGTGAAGGTCTTGAAGAGCGCGGGATTCCCTCCGCCAGTGACGGCTGCCAGCTCTCTGTTCTTGGTCTCCTTCTTCTTGACCAGGCTCTTGACGTCATTCCACCGTTTGTTAATTTCGACTCTGTTCCTGGGCAGGGTCCCGACTGCATTGACCTGGTCTACGATCCGGTTCCACATTCTGTTTCTGGTGGCTAGTGGTGTGTGCTGGACCATGTTCCCATAGATTTGTGGGTGCACCTTGATGATCTCGTCGACCATGACCGTCAGCTCAATGGGCGTGAACTTGGGCATTCTTTGTGGTGCCATGGTGTTTGTGGTGCTGGTGCGGTGTGTGTTGTGTAATGTGCAGGGGGTTTGTGGTGCCGGTGTTTGGTGGTGGTGGTGGTGGTGGTGGTGGTGGTGGTGGTTGTGATGTGTGCGTTTCTGTGGTGTGCTGCTGTCCTTGCTGTGTCACTGTGTCCTCTCCTCTCCTCTCTAGTTTGCAATGTTGCAAGGGGTTGTGGTCTGTGGGAGTGCTGCTTTTGTACTTACCTATGTGGGTGTGTCCTCATGGTCTGTTGTTTTCAGGTGTGTTGTGTCTGGGGTTCTGGCCTTTGTAGTTTTTGTTTGTCCAGGGGGTGTTTTCGGGATGTGTACTGTGCTTGTGTATTTGTGCGTGCCTTGCTGTGTGGACTTGTTGGCCATGTTGTGTGCGATTGTTTTTGTCAGCGGATGGTTTCTGTGCAGGGACGTGGGCGCCATGGCTTCTGCCGTGTCGATTCTCATCGGCGTTGTTTGCGTTGGCGGGCGGTATATTTGTAGTTTTCCCGCGCTCATGGCGGTGCGATCGTAATCTCACGTGCGGTGTGTCGGCCGTGAGGGCGGGCGGTTTTGTGTTGTCGTGCGTGTTTCCGTCCGTGGCGGGCGGTTTGACTCCGACTCGGACGATGGCGGGCGGTATCTTGTGTGGTTTTTCCGCCGATGGCGGTTTTCGGTTTGTGTAATCGTAATGGCGTGGTCGGTGTTCAGACGGTGTGTGCGGGCGGATTTTTGCCGCTTCCATGCCTGGCGGATTCTTTTACGCCGGGTATCGTAATGGGCCCCTAAGCCTCTACAAACTAAACAACACACATTTAAAATAATACTTAACAAATATGATAATTTCACAATACACATAATTATCAATTATATAATGAATAACAAATTAATAATTAATTATCAATAAATTATTTCTTGATGAACTTCCCACACTGTACCCCTAAAAACCCAACAACCCACACCTAAAATATATCATAACATTTATAACAGTTACACATTTTACACAATTAATTATCAATTAAACAGTTAATAATAATTAACTAATAATTATTAATTATAATTAATTACCTCCTCACCCTTTACCCCTTTAAACCCCACAACCTGCACCAAAAATATAAATTAAAAATGTAATTAAATACACAATTTACATAATTAATTATACATTAAATAATTAATAATAATTAAAGATTAATTATTAATTATTTATAATTAATTTCCTTCCCACCTTGTCCCTCTACCAGCCCCACAACCCGCTACGACACTAAAAATTACAATAAACAATTAAATGTAATTTAAAAACAACTACTAATTTACAAACTATATTAAAAAACATTAATAATAATTATACAAACAATTGATAACATATACAATTAAAATATATACTAAAATACGAAAAAATAATACAAAATATGATATGATTAACAACAATACTTTTGTAAACAATATTAACAACAGAGATATTTTAGCAATGATATTGATAACAGATATTTTTGTAAACGATATTCACAACATAGATATTTTTGACATTGATATTACTTACTTAAGAAAATCGAAATTCTTGTCAATGGTATTCCTGCATCACAATATTTGTGGATCACGATATTAAAAATGCACATTTCTGCAACTCAATATTTTTTCTCAATATTTTGTCCAAGTGCCTCCTGCTGATCAAGAGCACATGATGCCAAACAATACTAAATTACATGTTATCAGGGTCACTCAAAAATTGTTAAAATATGCCTTGCCCAGGACCCTAAAAATCCATAATATGGTAAAGGGTAGAAAGACAGAGCAGTGGCAGAGAATGAGGGATGCAGTTTAAATAGAGAAAAGAAAAGACGGATCAAACAAAGAGAACATTCACTTTCATGGGGGGGGGCTGGGAAGGTGGGGGCCTTTTGCATTTTCCCACTCGGCCCATGCTTTAAAACGTCTCTGTCTTTCAAGCCTGTATTAATTAGATTTTGATTATTACTTTGTCTGTAATAATGTGATAATTATTTTTCTACTAAATGCTATATTATATTTAAATGAGGTTTCCACTTGTAAGAAATGTATTTAACACTGTAATATGAGACTTTTTGTATTGCTTATGGTTTTGTTAAACTAAAAATTATGTACAATATTTAGAATTTGTTTTGGCATCAAACCAAAATAGCATTCTGTTCAACAAAGTGTTGTGCAAATGCAAATGTGAATATCTGGTGGTCTTGATACATTTTAATTAACCACATCAATAATAACTGGAACACAAGGCTTCACATGAGCTTCCACACAACGGATGTGTCTTCTCTCAGGGCACAGCAATTGGGAGCTACCGATTAACACAAGTTGTTAGCCTTACACGGTTGTTGCACTGTTTAGCTCAGGGCTGCAGAGGCTGATGCTGTGATGCAAAGGCAGAAGCCTCAATCCGGATGCACAGATTTGAGGAGTATAAGCAAGGGAGGGGGTATAGAGAAGGCATATTACCTCAGGACGATCTCAGACTAATTCAGCCCTGCTCAGGCCTTCTCAGCAACTGAGCAGTGGGTTTAAATGATTCTAGGCCCACCGACGCTGACACACTATCCTAGACCAAGTGAGCCGTGATAATTGAGTACAGTACATGACCAGCTAAAGGCTAAGAAGCAAATGCCCACGTAGAAGTTATTGAGATGATTGTGGGGCAGCCAGAATTTCAACACACTCCCCAAATATTAAAAACTGTTTAGCTCAAATGCTGGATTATGCTGACAGCAGTGGATGGGCATTTGGCAGAAGACTGAGCCTGTGCCCGACACTTTTCACAGAAGCATATCTGACATTAATCATGTCCTTCATATCCATTGGGTGAATCACCTGTCCCGCACACCCTCACAGGATCTGCCAGCAAAAGCATCCATGCCTTCATGCCCTATGCGTCACCACACACCTTGAAAAGAGGTAGATTTCACAAGACCCTACATTGCTGAGCAAGGTGCTACAGGCTCTGTGTGACTGCTGTGCGACCAGACTGACAGTGATGGTCCAATCAGCATACTAGTTTCCTCCTGCCTAGTTTATTATAGTGAATGGATGGCTGCAGATTGGGCCAAGGCTGCTCTGTACGAACAGCTGAGAACTGACAAAAGGATAAAAGCTAAGGCATCCTCAAGACACAC